>CM021767.1:43412579-43476898 GCA_011076525.1 Nettapus auritus | reverse complement strand
TTTTTTTTTTTTTTTTTTTTTTCTTTCTGTGGTAAGGCTTGATTTTCATAATCCACTTATAACAGGGTTACAAAATGAAAACAGATGACTTCAGATTAGCATGTGACTCAGCCATTCAGTTTTCTGAATGAGCTATTACTGATAGGAAGAAGTACTTGGGTGGTTCCTCAGACAGCATGCTGGAAGCACTCCAGATAAATGAAGATTTTTAACACCAGAATAAATTACACAGGGGACAGTGAATTCATCTAGGATGAGGAAGAAAGTTATTCTTGACAAAGCTTTATGTATGGTTTAGCTTAAGTTCTGGTACAAAAGTAGTCAGAATAAATGGACATCATCACCAGATACTTCATTTTCTTTTATATATATATGCATATATCTATATGTATATATAAATTTTTATTCAGAGGGAGGAGTATTCATTTTCCAACCTTCTTTAAATGATTTCCAGGTATATAAAACACATCCAGATAAAAGTGCTGACACCTGTCAGGTGAAATGGCCTTGGGCTTTACAAGTACCAGCTAGTATACTTTTGCAATAATCTTGTCAAAAAGGGAAATCTTACTACCACCCATTTACAAACTTAGTCTCTACTCAACAACAGGCTTATACGTAAAAGCATGCTCAGTGGTGTTAGCCAGACAATTTTGAGTTTAAAACTAAACACATGTATGAGCATTTTGCTAAATTAGACCCTATATTATTTAACTAATATCCCACAATAATTTATGGAATGAGCAGGAAGTGGAGCCCTAGACTTCTAACAGTCAGGAACTTAAAACAGGAAACCTTTTTTCCCGCTATCCTTACAGTACATAAGACAAAACAAATGTTCTTCTACAAAGAGTTAAATGTCTCCTTAACATTTTTTTACAGAATGTTGGTATTTTTTCCCCTAGTATGAGCTGCTGAACATGGTAGGGTTGCCAAATATTTCAGTCTCGAAAAAGGAACATTCCCCTACCAAGTGCAATGCAAATAAGCACTGAGAAAATGTTCAGTAAATCCCACTCTGTTGCTCTGGATTCTAAATAAATAAATAAATCTTTTTACTGGTTTCAGAACAGATTTGTTACCCAAAGATCTGGTTTTAGTACAACTTTGTTACACAAATATTTCTATTTTCAGTTATAACAGGAATAGAGTACATCACTGCAGCATTGACTTTTAAATAACTATGACTGACTAGCCTTATTATCTGGGCTGTAATATTATCATTCTTATTTCATTTGCTGTCTTGTGCTTTCTGTATATCAAATGGAATTCATTCTGACATATTTACTTATGTTTAAAGATAGCCCAAATCTCAAAGTTTTTAGCCAGTGATTTAATCCATATTTAGAAGTAAAACACACTGAAGTTAGTAGTAGTTTTAGCTTTGGAACAAATGAATACAACTAAAACAATTACTTCAGTGGTTCAGCCCAGATATAAGAATTGTCCAGGTGACCAGATGCCATTAATTTCAGTAGGAGGTGAGAGAGGGGGAGTCTTTGAAGGCCAAGTGCCTTTTCACCTATTTAAGTGAAATAAAATGCTAAACACTTCCTGAGGTCTTAACAGGTTATAGAAAATGTTTGTATTATCTCACTCTGAAAAGGATTTTTATTGGAGACCCATGTTCGTGTTTCATCAGAATCATGTCAGCTCCTTGCTTACCCATACAACTGTCCCATGATGTTCGGGTTATTCCCACTGTTACATGTGGTGACTGTTGCGGGGAACCATTCTGTAGGGACTGTAGGTAGGAACATGGGACAGGAGCCCCTCTCCTGGGCAGACCTGAAGCTGTCATGCCCAAGATTGCTGCCTCTGCCACACTCCCTCCACCTGGCAAGGCCCCTGGCATCTGCACCCTTCCCCTTGCCCTCCATTTTTCTGTAGGTGCTGCAGCGTGGCCAACATGAAAGTGTGGTCTGAGCAGGTACAGTGCATTCCTGAAGCAAGGGGCTCACAGATTCTGAAAAAGACCAAGAGGCAAAACAGGGAAGAGAAACTGAATGGATGAAAGCCCCAACAGAGCAAGAAAAAACATACTTAAAGAATTGAAATTGATTGCAAAAATAATTTGAAAGGCCACAGAGAACAGTCTGAAGATTTGGTATCTCTCCATACATGCAAAACTCCCACGGACGGAGCCATGGGTCCCACAGGATGAAGTGAAGAGATGAAAGAAAGCAATTCATGAAACTACTGCAGCTGGCTGTGGGACTCTAACTGGGAGAAAGAGCTTCATTCAGCTGTGGCCTGATAATGATTATGATGATTAGAGCTGAGCAAATAATTCCCATATATATATATATATATATTTACTCTATTATGAATTTTGCCTCTCTTAAGAACATCTCCACACAGACCACAGCTTCCCCTAAACACATTAATTATTTGGATGTGCTTGTATAGACATTTCTTGCATTGCTGGTGAATATCTAAAATACAAATTATCTTGCTTAGCTGTGAATGGTAAGAGGAGTCAGATGGCAGCATTTCATCTCCCCAGAAAGCACACCATCAATTCCCTAACAAATACGTTGGCATACATTTTTACAGTGTGGACTCTTATAGTACTCATGCTTATAAGCATCCAGTTTGCTTTGCAGTGGCTCCAAAAGCCATTGTCTAAACAGAATTAAATCCGTTCAAAAAACCTTTGAAGTAGTTCAAAGGAGAAGAAAATCAGTTTTGCTGTTATGTATCTTCCTTGTTCCACTTTGGCTGTCTCCGGTACTATTAAAAAGTGAACAGGGAGAAATTTGCTCTGATTATAACCATAGCCTACTCAATCTGACATAGTTGTATAATGACATGTTGGGGAAACTGGAGCAATGGGAAAAATATCTATTACAGCATACACCAGAAACAAAACAATGCATCTCCACACACAATACTCCAGGTGATATTTGTTGCAGACTGATCTTATGGTATACACTGGTATATTTTCTACACTCTTAGAACAGACCTTCACAACAGGAACTTTGCCCGTTCTTGCAAGTTATCCACTATTTCTTTTTTTATTAATTACTTTTTAGCTGCAATTAGTTCTTTTTCACTCTATTGAGTAATTAAATGGCTTCATATTAGTCAAAAGACCATAAGGAAACTGAAATTTCCACTAGTGAAGTTCACATGGTGTTCTGATAATGCATTTGTATAAGAATAAGTGTGCGTTTGTTCAAAGATGTGTCCCTCAATGCAGTATCCCTGCAGTATCCCTGGAAGCTAGCTGTGTTATGCTAGCTTAAAGATGATGAAATTCAGACCCAGCTTGGGTAAAAAATATGTTGCTTTACTTTTATTTACTTTGATTAATCATGTTCTGCATGTTCACAAATGACACCATGAGCTTCCTTTGGTAAACTCATCTTGCTTTTGTCCAGTTTTCTCCCCATCATTCCTTATTCTTGGTTTTGGTATTTACTCTAAACTCTGTGTATTACTGAGATCTTATTTGCTCCCTCTTCTCCTGTATGAAATACATCTACATTAATTTTCCCCATTTCCTGTGAGACCGTCCCAGATGAGACAGGTTCACTCAAATTCTTTGCTACTGGGTTTGGAAACTCCTATGCCAGTTTCTTCAGAGTCCTCGTAAAAAGTTTATCTGATGATGTCTATTTAAGCATATGAAAAGCTCATAGTCTGAGCTTTTCTGTCATCTCAGATGTTTTCATTCTGCTTCTATACCTTTATTTTTTTTCCTTTTCCCTTTTCCTTTTTCCCATTGTGTTTAAAATTGCTATATATATGCATATTTAATATGAACACAAGAAATGTATATAGTTTTCCAGTCAAATGAATGATATAAATATATGCACTGCCTTACTTGGTATTTGCCAATGAATTTGTGTCCAATGCCCTTTCATAATCCTAACATAGATGTGTTGTTCACTTAATTATCACATCATCACCCTTTAAAAATCTTTGTTAAAGCCACTGTTTCGTTTTGTGTCACATTTCATTGGATTAAGATATGTGTTCTTAAGGGAGACCACCTCAAAATTTTGTGTAATCTGAAATTCTCAGCACTTTTAGTGTATAGTTTCTGCTACATACAATTAGTGAACAAAATTGTATCAAGAAGAGACCCTTACAGGACCTCTCTACATTACTAGCTCCTTAGCAACACACAGTTTCTTTTTCAGCTATTACTACAACCACAACAATTACTATGATCTATTTACAACTTATATGATCTATTACTGTGACGGAACTACACTGAAAAGATTGTACAGAAGATAACTGACAAGCATTTAATATACATGGTAACAGAAGACTATCGTTTGCTCAGAAAAACATTTCATCATTTTCTTGATTCTGCTCTCAAAGAAAATTTTGTGTCCACAAGCTAATAAAAATTCTAAAATTCAAATACAAACATTGTTGAATACGTATGTTGTAATCAAGAAAAAATAAAATATTTTTATTAAAATATTTCTGGTATTTGGCAAGATCTACTTCTTTCTATAGTGTATGTAATATTTCTTACTTTCCTCATGAAAATATTCATCTGATAGATTAGTCATGCTTGAGAGTGTTTCTATATTTTGAGGTGGAAGATACCCTGAAAATCAATATCATTTTAATTACTTACTATTTCTCCTGCTACACTTATTTTCAAAAGGAGATGTTGATGGTTTTGTACACACAGATATTCTTGTCTCTTATTAAAAGAGAACTGGCTGCATAAATAAGACTATGGACTTATGGAGTAAGAACTGCCCATATAGAAAATAACAAGAGATCATATTTTTCTACTAACTTTCCTACTAAGTGCTCTCTTGGTATTAAGATAGAAAAACTCAACCATATTTTTCCTGCAAAGTAAATAGTGTAACTTTGAGAAATACTTCTGTTAAATTATACAAATACCATATTGTATTAGTCATTGTTCAACTTCTTGCTCCTTTTGGGCCCCAGAATTTGGTATTTAAGGATGGCAGAGTGAGTTGCCCAGCTATCACTTTGTGAGTCCCAAATGAATTTAAGATATTTTTACACATAACTGGCTATATATCTTCCCTTAGTCTTTGAGACATCCACAATGATAATAAAATGCAATTGGCTCCCACGTTCAAAAGTAACTAGTAATTGTGCCTTTTTTTTTTTTTTTTTTTTTTTTTTTTTTAAGCTACCCAACACACCTTCAGAATACCTTGTTCATAGAGAACAAGTTTATGGAGATATAATTCTGTAATTCATAGGAAATAGGCTTCTGTGTGGGGTTAGTTTTTCAATGTCTTTATAGAATACAGGAAGGGAAGTGATATTCCTACCACTAAAATTTGTATACTAGATGAAATATAACAGAGTTGTTTCAAAATGTTCCTTTTAAAGGCTTTTAGACAGAGCTAAAAAATAATAATTTTTCCATATGGCTTGCAGAACACTACTCTGATAAGATTTTAATAGGCAGCCTATAGCCCTGTTCAGGTTTGATCTTGAAGAAACATTTTGATCAACTACAAAACAGTTCTCTTCAGACAGGAAGTAAGCAGCAAAACACATCCCTTGCATCAGCCTCTTCGACTGAGAACTACAGCTATGCTCACTTGTGTGAGTCCTCATGAGGCCACATAAAGCAAAAAATAAAAAAGTTAGATATCTAAAAGTTATTTATTTTTGCAACATCACAAATAGATAACTAAATCCTGATTTGTTTCCTTTACTAAATTACTCAGTTCTCTCTTGTTGCTATGATTTTCTCAGATTCATTTCCAGTATATGTAAATTAGCAGAATACTTGGAGCATGAATAGTTGCATGTACATTTTGTGTGCCAAAATTAGATTGGAGTTCATTTTTTTGTAGGAAAACATATTTTTAGTATAATCAAACTGCCTGGCCTGTGATTAGAATTAGTATTTTAGCCTCCTGGACTATAAAGTGAACTTAGACACCATCTCTACAAGAGTGGATTTCACTCTGTAAATGAAAATGATGCAAACTCTTTACCCAGACTGAGGTTATTTCTATGCAGTGTCAATAACAAGGGATATATGGAAGATGGAATAGGATACATTCAGCCAACTAGTGCTTCCAACTACTGGTTTCTTAAACCACCTGCTGAAGGGAGCTGATGCACATAATCAGAAGACAAGGCTATTTATGCCATGTGGCCAAAGTACCCCTTACAGAGTTTTTTTCTCAATGCTGGAGGATAAGCTCACCTTTTCATCCTACCTTCCTGATGTGCATCAGCCCATCATGAACAGGATGTGGATTCGGGTCATATTTTGAATATGACCCTCTGTTGTTGTATGTTGCTTAAAAGACTGCTATGAAATGATCAGAAGATTGACAGCTTTAACACGTCAGAAAGAAACGGTAATAATTAACTGTGCAGCAGTTGTAGTTCAAACACTGTCCACAAGCTTGAAAGACATTTTGGCTGATGATAGTGTCATAGCCATAGGTACTCAAGTTGTTCATTGCTACTATCTCAGCTAAGAGGATGTCTTTCATCTTTCTTTTAAACACACAATAGTGATTTCTGCTCCTGTTAGGACACAGTCTGACCTTATAATATAAATCTGCAGTGATTAGTTCTGCCAGGAATATCAGTAGCTTCCAACTGTATTAGGCATATGGCCTCCAAAAGTCAGATCCATGGAAGAATGTCTGTGTTGCCACAAAACAAAATGATCTCAGATTATTTGTTGGAAAAAAAAGACAATGAATACTCTTTTCTGAGGTTTGGACTGATTAGAGTGCTGATTTTCTTAGAAATTCAGTCCCAGATATAATTAAAAAGTCGTCAGACTTCTGCATCACAGAAGTCTGTGTAAGGATGAACACACAGCCAAAAGGAAATGTGTTTAAGAATTTTCATAACACGAGGCCAGTGCAAGATCTTCTTTGATCTTTACTGGATTGCTTTATAGACAACCTATTTCACAACTGCGTTTAGTCATCTGTCTTCATGATAGAAAGCAGATTTGGTGTACGCTTGTGCACTGTAAAAGAGGTAATCAGGTCATGGCAAAGGATCATGTCAACCAGAAAACTATTGTCTTATGGACATTCCCTGATTAGGCCCATTCTACAACTTCACATAAATTTACAAAGATGTTAAAAAGGACTCTATTCCAAGTGGGGGGGGGGGGGGGGGGGGAAATAAAGTCCGCACCCCCACACACACCCTATTACAATGAGGAAAAGGAGATCTATAAGAATTTTAAAAGTTATGTTGCTAAGGAAGAGTTCACACTTTTAATAAGCCTGAATCAGATATATATATATTTCTTTTCCATAAGTGTTACTGTCTATCTAACTTTTCCAACGTCCTTTCGGCCTTTTCTGCTTGAAGCCTCTATGAAATCATAATTTATTCTTTGATTAGCAAGTTGCTACCTGTCCTCCCAAGCTACAAACACAAATGTGGAAAGTAGAGCTACATAAAAATAACAGTGAAGAGAAAAACAAAGCATCCTTAAACTCCAAGAGTGAATAAATGAATAAGGACATTGAGTCCATCACATAGAGACACAGGAAGATAGAATGTGCTAAATTCAGGTATAGATCTGTTTAAACATATAGATATGTTTAAATCAATGCTGGACTCCTAAAAGCAAGATTTGGCAGAGGAGCCGATTTTTCATGAACCTTCTGAGCTCTATAAGAGCAAGATAAGCCTTCAAGACAGTCAGGCTGGTAGCATAAAAAGCACAAGTTATTCCAGGTCTTGTACTCACACCTCATTATGCAGAGTTTCACAGAGTGTTATAAAACCCACTGAAAAAGACACAGAGATTCCCTCATATCAAACCACATTTATCCAAAGGTTGGATCATCATACAGACTTATTCCACAGGTTGCAGAGACAGTGTGAGAAGCAGTAGATGAATAGTGACTCAGGTTTTGGACAAGAACAGGCCTATACTTCCCTGTGGATTTCACAGTTAATTCTGGAAGCCACAGACCCTGACACCAAGAAGATGAAATCTCCAGTGAGGGTGCTAAAGCCATCTGTGTGTTCTCTACCAAGCCAGCTTCTTTCCTGGGCATCCTTTCATTCTCTTTTGCTGCTCTACCCTCACTCTCTCTCTCATCTATCCCTCTCCCCTTACCTATCCCCTATATGTGACACCAGTCACAAGATCTCCTCCCTGCCTTCTTCTCTTGTCTCGCCCCCAAATCTGCTGTCCTTCTACTGACTAACATTACTTTTCCACTAATTCCCCCAGTCTCTTCTCTTCAAAATAACTCTTAAACTGTGTTCTTGCTGGTCACAAGTCAGTCTACTTGCTCGTGCTCCTCTCTGCTTACACATGCATGGACCAGGAAACAGAGGCCTCTCAACTGCCCAAGACCAAGGCAAGCAACATCAGCAGTGTCAGAAAAGATCCTTTTTAGCTCCAAAGTCCCAGGGAGTGATATGCTCTGTGGCTTTGTGAGGCTGGTGCTTTGCGAGACAGCTTAGGGTGGCATTGTTAGGGACCGAGGTGCAGTCACTGCTGAGACAAATAAGTAATGATCTGCAAAATTTTAAGAAATATCAATGAATCTTCACCAGCCCAATGTTTTCCAACTACAGTTGTTAAGTACAGTTGTTTGTTCCACAAAATGGGAAGACTTTTGATTGAATTTTGAAATATTATTCAAAAAAAAATGAGGGTACAGAATCTTTTTTAGAACAACTTTTGAGCTGGGGAAATCAGATGTAAGATGGGCCCATTCCAACCTCAGAAATTCAGAAACAACCTTTCCAACTTTTTTTTTTCTTTTCTTTTCTGAAACTTCATAAAAAATAAGCCTTGTGACTGCCTCAAAACCAGAAACTTTTAGTTCGGAGTATCAGCAAGTGAAAAAACTTAAAAGCCAATAAGAGAAGCAGGTAGCCTTAACCTAGTGATGTTGTTACCTGCACTGCCTGTAACATTCCTATCATATGTATAGCAGTTGTTACTGGATACCGTGGTATAATCTGCAAGTACCAGATTCACTACACTGTCAAATATTAAGCAAACATAAGAGATTTATGTCAGTAGGAAATAGAATTTGACCCTCACAGTGTAGGAATGTTCTTAGGAAGGGAGGACAAGGATATTTTCCTAGTCAGGACATAGTCTCTTGAGTGATTATTCTAAGAGGAATTTTATATCTACATCTCTGACAAGTCCAAAGGGTTGAAGATAAGTAATGTTGAACAAAGAAAAGAAACCTTTAATCTACTGATTCATATTAATTTGGACTTACTTTATGGACACATGCAAATTGAACTGGAATCAGTACAATTTTCTAAAGTTGAAAGAACAAAGGAGAAACCTCAGAAAACACAGTTTTGAGCAAGCATTACGAAGATCAAATGTGATGCTCATTTTATAAGTCTCTGAAAGTAGAAAAAACTCCTGCAGGAAAACTTCAATGCTCCATTAAAGCGGCATGCATAACTAAAATAAAATAAATAAAATAAAATAAAATCTCACTAGATAAAATGTAGCTGATTTTTTGTATTTTTTTTTCAGGAAAATTTTATGTCTGTTTGATATATTTTCATGTCAGTTCTATGTATCAATTTAATGCTAACAGTTCTCTGCTAAGAGTAAAATTTATTGGGAAAATATCTTACGGTTCTTACACCATAAATATGAAGATTTTTTGTTAGTTCTCTCACCCACAAAACTTAAGAGATCTCAAATGACAACTGTTAAACTGTATCCTAGACACAGCCATGAAAAGAAGTCAACTTAAAGTGGCGGCCATAAGTAACTCCTCATTACAGTTCTGTTTAGAAGGGAGTGTGAAGAGGTCACTAAAACTATACATCAGACTGGGAAGTCTCGCCAGGAAAACATGTATTTCTGGGTCTGACATGGCAGCATGCATTGCCTCAACATATATATTATATTGGAACAAATTCTGATGTCCATACTTGGTTTTTAATCAGTATTTACTCAGAAATGTCATTAAATTCAATAGGAACAGTGCCAGCATACAGACTGAAATACTGTTGGGACTGACAGTGGCTTACTGTTTAAAAGATAACTGTTCCAAGTACTCCAAAATTCACATTAACCCTGACAGTTCAAAAAATCATTGGCCTCCTGAGGCAGCAATGCAGTGTTAGTGTTGCAAGTTCGAGACCATTTTAAGTTCCAGTGTCCCCCTCATGTACCTGTGAAGCCCCATGCAGAGTCTCTTGATCTTTCATTTTACATATACACCTAAGGCTCAAACCTTGTCTCAACCCTTCCTAAAATGAACCTAGACTTTTAGAATATGTTTCAAACACATAACAGCTCTGGCCTTTCAGGCAGGTGCATGGTGGGAAGGTGTTCACATAGAAAACTTCCCAAGGTTTAAGTTAGAATCTCAATATCAGCTAGCAAAATAAGCCAGAAAAAGCACCAAGTTAATTGAGGCTTAGTGCCTTATAAGGAGCAAATAATCTGCATGACTGCATCAACTGAATGCCCAGGAAGCAGAGAGACATGCTGCTCCCACCGAAGCTAAGCTAAGATGTATGTTTGGGGACTTTGGAGAACCACTGCAAGTTTCACATGGGCATGAAGAACTGAATGGAAACCATGTACATCAGTGTCCTGAGCCATGGGTCATCCAGACAGGTCCACAACCGAAAAGAGCCTATTTTCTGGCCAGAAATTTGGATTTGTATTTCAGGGAAAAGACAATACAAAGGTTATAAGGAAGGGTCTGGAATATGCGTAGATCTTGTACTGTAGCTGTGTTGAGATAGGAATTATATGTGTATCCAGAGCTCAAAGTTTAGAGCACACAAAGATCTCATTGTTAGATACAACCCCAGACATCAATAGTTTTAGATGCAGAAGAATATTTCTAGGTGCTTGAAAATCTATATACAAAGTCTAGTTTTATTTTAGGAACACTTTCCAAGGAAATTATCACTGATGAATAGCTAGAATTTTACTGGCATACTTCCTGACCAACAGAGTACAGACAAAGCACAGCAACTCAGCAAGTCTGGTGACAAAGGATTCCTACTATAGGTCCTGTAGAATGAGCTCTTCATTATACTTCCAGATGCTTCTCAGATGCTTTCTTGGGTCAGAGTGAAGATTTGGGGGACATCACTGTAAGGAGAGAGAAGGGGGATCAGGAGCAGGGAGACAGATGGCATACAGCACAAGAGGGTGCTACAGAGGCAGAAGAGAAAAGAGTGGGTAGCTTAATTGCATTTCCTTGTTTTCAGAAGGTGAAGTTTGTATTACTCTAAGCGGTAGCTTTTCTGTTCTCCTAGGCTCTGTACTAAAAAGGTTCTGAGGATTTTCATGAAAATATAACACTGTATCTGCTCCAAGTATTTTAAATAGTCTCCTGAAGGAAGTTTGATATCCTAAGACATTTCAAAAAAGCATATTGACTGGTTCTAAGTTCCTACCAGTCACACAGTTATCAAAGAAAATTTGCATTCTAACTCCCATGTTCTTTCAAGTCTATCTAGATTAAAAATGACAAACAATGGAAAGTTAAAAGTCTGTAAACAGTGAGAATACAACAGTCCCCTGGGTGTTATGTAATGCATATTTTAATTGGGGGAAAAAAATAATGGTATTGATATTTATCATAACTGTATGTTTATATATTGTGGTTAGCCAACTGAGAAAAATATCTCCATCAGCTATTTCCTTTCTCTGTCATGGTTCATAAAAAGCCTTCTGGAATATTTTAGATGAGAAATATGAAACTGCTTTTTTATATATTCCATTAGAACTCTTTACCCAGTCCAAGAAAGTGGTGGAGAATATGTTGAATGGGAAGTAGGCTTAGCTAGTCAAATGCTGGTTGGTTTGTGTCAGATATCTTGGACAAAGTCTTGACAACCTAGCAGGAAAAAAGAAATTAATATATAAAAACATGGACTGGTGGAAGAATTAAAGCCGTGAAGCATTCACAGTAATATATAGGAGTTCTGCTACCAGCGTTGTAGCCATCTTTGGCCGATGAAGTAGAAAGAGCATAGCAAAAAGCACATTTTTTTCATTGACTAGCTTTTTGGATTTGGCTCAGTCTTTACTGACATGCAGTGAATGATACTGTACATGACAGCAATAAAATTCACTTCACTTTCTCCTTGCTTTCTGCATGACTGATGATTGCAATGACATTCTCTGTCTTTGTTCTTTTGTTCTCTCCTTGAATTGCTACTTGTAAATGCCAAGTTGCTTTGCACCTGATTTGTCATTTAAAAAAAAAAAAAAAAATCTCTACCACTCAAACCAAGCAAAGAAAATCACCTGAGGTTGCTTCAGTGGTTTATAGGAGGAGCACAGAGTTCTGAAGTTCTAATAGGTTGTGTGTTATTTCCCTGACCTCTTCCCTTGCATGTTATTTTTTTACAATTGCTATTGACTCCATTTCCTCTCTCAGTCCTCGCTGTCATGGTGGTGGATCTAACCTAATCTAATTAAATGTTTGGAATGAGAAGGGTGTCCCTGCCATGAAATAAAACAATGCTTTTGGTCCTGTACATCTGCAACATGGTATTTGTTTTACTTCTCATTAAACATCTAAAGTAAATTGTTTGGCTTTGAGAGGACTCCCCTGCTGGCAAAATGATGGTATGCAGAAATGACACTTGCAGCATCTCAGCTCTCCTTAGATGAGATCCTTCTCACAGTAACAGGAGGGGCAGGGTTTCCAGATGTCACTGTCTCCAAAGGAAATACGAGCTTCCTCTTTACATGGCCCACACAATGTGTTTCACTTCACTGCATGCTACTATGTCAGAAGAGCAGTATCACATTGGTAACTGTGCCCCATGGCCTTTGTGATGACAAAATATGGGACTACAAAAAAAAATCTATTGTGGGTGAAATACAGTTCAGTGATTCATGTTAGATTGAATCACAACATTTGAAATTAATTAAGGAGTGACTGATTATACCTAAACCCTTGATACTCTCTCCAAGAAAAATAAATAAATAAATAAATGATTTAAAAAAATAAATACCTGTGCTCTTTGAAGATGGTGAAGAAATATCCCCTGCTACAGCAAATGCGAGATATGTGACAGATTTTTTATTCTATTCAAAAAAAAAAAAAAAAAAAAAAAGTACAATTTGTTCTGAGGATGATCTCTACTAAAACTGTCTTCACTAACTCACACATCAAATGGGGTATTTGCACATTCATGTGCTGTATTTGTAAAATTATTGTAAATACATGCGGACATTTTTGTTTGTTTGTTTGTTTGTTCAAGACACTGAATTTGAAAATATGTAGAAAGTAGATCTTTCTGTTTCCCACTTTCAGACTGAACTTCACTTGTCATTTCTCCAATGACTGTGTCAAAGCTCTGTTGGTTTACTAAAACTGAAGAATGCACCTGATGCACATTTCAAGAAAAAAAGTACAGATTTATTTCCTGCGAACCAGTAAACAATGTGAATTCAGGCACCATTGTATCTCTGTATTCCACTTAAAATGATCTTTATTTCACTCATCCCTCAGAACATGTTTCCAGACATAGCCCACAGCATGTTCTTCTGAAGTCAGATTTATTCTCTTCCCTGCCAAGATTCAAGGGGTACTTTAGTCACTAAATAAAAGGTTTCCTAGCTTTAGAAGAGGCTGAAGGCTATGAGTTGTCCAAATCTCATTTTGCTCTCCTTTTGAGTCAGACACTGAAATGAGGTTGAACCTATGATGCCAAGGTGCACTTACATCAAGACTGTTGAGATCCCTAAGGCACATGAACAGGAAACAGTGATACATAAGCCATCATGCTCTATGTGCAGGGCCCAAAGTATAGTAGCCTTCTCTGGTAATGGAAAAGGAAAATCTGTATTTCCAGCTGTTCACTCTGTCCATGTTTTGTGCAAAGAATAATTATAAAGGATATATGGAGGTGTGGAAATTATATTAAGAAAACATGAACTCCTCAGGTACCTCCACTGTCTTTCTGCTAGTGAAGAAAGCACTACAATACTTTCATCCATTTTCCTTCTATCTGCTCTTGGTTCTGCTGTCTGTAGTTACCATAATACCTTACATGTTCTTACATACGGATCCTATCCTTTCCTACCATAATGAAGGACATAACTATGGGTTGGGGCTGTTATTTCTGGAGGAATTAAAGAAATATGCTGAGAAATTGAACAATTTTCAGAAGCTTTCTAAGATACGTAAATATGCAGGAGGGAAAGAAGGATCAAAGTGAATAGAAGGCTGTATAGGGAGAAAAGTGCCAGGATGAAATAGAAATTGTTTTCATAAACAGGAAAAAAAATATGCCATTCTCTACCAGCAACATTATCTTGCTGCTTTCCTGAATAAGCTGTTTTTCTGGTTGCTGCAGTACCAGATTCAGCTGGTTGTGAGCTAGGAGTTCCCTGCCCAGCCAAACAGGAGGGCTGGGAATGAAAGTCCCCAATAGTGACAATGGTGACTGAAAGTGAAGGTAAGTTACAGAAATATAGTTGTAATATTTGCAGCACACACACACACACAAAAGGAGTCTCTGTGCAAACTGAATTCAGCACAAAAACACGTGAACTTTCCCTAAGGTGATGATCTAGACAAGAAATACAAAAACATGGGGAGAAAAGGAAAGTATGAGAACCTGGAGAAAGCAAGAGAGGAGATAAAAAAATAAGCCATTAAAAGTGGAAAAAAAAAAAAAAAAAAAAGCAACATTAATAAAATAAGTGCTATAAAGAAATTCCTTTTGCTACACATGACTCAAAAAACACATTTCTCTGGTGTACTGGAAAAGTAATGTCATTTTTGGATCATTGTGATATTCTACCTGAGTCAACCTGGTATGCACTATAACCCCATATTTTGAGAAATGTCGTGTGAGGAAGTGAAGACTTCATTTGTGTAGACTTGGAAAGGAGGTCATGAAAAAACATTCTTTCCACCCAGATTTTTTTGAATGGAATAAGGCACCTTGTCTCTAACTGGCTTAGACAAGAATTCAGGTGAAATCATATTATTTCACAGACCTGACTCTCAACATAATTCAATCCCCTCATGGGCCATTTGCCATACTGTCTGACTGAATAATCCAAATAAGCCAGAAGCACCAAACTGTGGTGAAATAGAGAAAGAAGATTCAATGTAAGACAGTGAAGTAATAGTATCCTATCTGTGGAATTACTAGCAAGGAACATTTTCTCAGTATGGTGCTAGAGGACATCACTATGCTACCGAGGATGTTTCCTACCAGGTGAATAGCCTAGCCTGACATTTTAGTAATTACATGCTAGCAGCACTTTTTATAAATTTCAGTTGAAAGGACGGGGTCAGTGTTGGTCCAGTTTTCCACTTACATGGAGATGGGTGGACATACAGAGTTCATGCCGTTCTAGGTATGAGGCAGTCTTTTCTGTCCTAAGAAATACTTTTAGAACTAAAATAGTCTTTCAAGAAAAAGAAATGTAAATTATATGCCAACTTACATTTCCTTGTCAGGGGTATGTAACTTACTAATTTGGTTTTCTCTCTTCTGTAGTAAGACATGCAGTTCCTGGGGCTTTGGGGAACAGAGGAGGGAGACTCATTTCTTCTTCTCCCACTATTTCTCTTCATGAGGGAATAGAAAATAGACAGCTACATCAGTGGGAAGCAGGGGAGGCAGTTGCTGTTTCCGAGAACATCTCTGTGGTTTATGTGAATCAATAAATGAATATACTCAATAGAATAGATAAACGCTCTGAAAAAGGATGCAGAACTCTTCCCCACAATTATGCTAGATTAAACCCAGTGGCAGTTATACAGTGGTTAAGTGCATATCTTCATAAAGGGGTTAGTCTTTCACAATATTTTCTTTAAAATGTCAGCCTTGTCTGAAAGTTAGACAGAGTGGGAGGGAGAGAAGGTTTGTGTCTGTCTGTCTGTCTATATGTATAATAAAAGGTAAAATAAATACAGATGAATTGAAACTTACTTGTGGAATTTATAATTTATAAATAAATTAATTTAAAAATAACATCCTTATGCTTGAGGGAACAACAACAAAAAAAAGTAATTACATGCAGCTTTTCACAACAATAGCCACACAGATCAAATACCCACATAGATCAGAGCAACTACACATGAGTAGACTGGTCAGGGCAGTAGTGCGGTGCCTGTTCCTTCCCTCATGTATTTACAGAGAAATAGGGGGAACATGAAGGATTCCATAAAGTGAGCAGAGACCATGAAGAAATAAGAAGTTTCCAGTTTTGAGAGCTACAGTTTGGAGAGACAAAATAAAGATTTCTTGCACAACTGTAATATGTCCTGGGGAAAAAATCCTCTTGAAACCACAAGTTGATTTTTTTTTTTTTTTTCAGAAGCGTTTTACTAAATATATATATAAAAAAAAAGAACATTCCCAAGTCTGGAAAAAAAATATATATAAATTAACCATTCTAAACATAAATCATCATCTACCCCCATCCCATTCCTCCAGTGAAGAACACCTGCTTTTGCTTTGTCCAGCTCTGGCTGCATGTTAAAGCTACTGAGTTTTCCTAGAGAAGGAATGTGTCTTCTCTGCAAACTGCCCTGCAGTCAACACTGGGTTTGTAAAAGAAATTTAATCTTTAAGAATCTCCAGAGGGCAAACTGGTTTCCTAAATGGCATGCTGCTAAGCAGTGGAGTGGCTTTAAAATCCAAATTGTCTTGTAGCATTTGGGAGGTTTTCATTGTTTTTTGTTTTGTTTTGTTTTTTAATTTTCTGTAAGTTGCATTGAAGAACCTCCTCACTTCCTCACTGTGAGTCTGCAGAAGGGATGCACTACTGGAAATGGAGCAGAAATGGCAAGGCCAGTGGAGTGAGCAGTACTGTGATAAAATTTCATGCTGCCACATGTCTGCCTCTCTTCCTATCCAAGACAAGAACAGTGACAGTCAAGAAGAGCAAAGGTATAAAACTGAGGAGCACCTCACAGCAGTCACTGAAAACTGCCCATTACACTCTCAAGCAGTGAAATTTCAGAAGCAGCCTGCACCTACAGAAGTCCTCTCCCAGTCCTGCTTTTAAATAAACTCTGAAATGGGATCATGCTGCCATCACTGATGGCACATTGCTGCTGCTTATAAGCCCAAATTAGTTAATTTTGCTCTCCTTGCAGATATCTCTGTCCTATCTATAAAATCTCTCTGCAACCAGGCTAAAGATGCTTCTTTGTCTAACTGTTCTAGAGCACTTGTGGTGCTTCAATACACCGCTTGAATACACACAAGGTCAATGGGGCTGGATGGGATCCACCCAAGGGTGCTGAAAGACCTGTCAGAAGTGCTTGCCAAGCCACTTTCAGTAATTGACATCAGTCCAATTTAACCAGGCAAGTCCCAGTTGACTGGAGTTTGGCGAATGTGACACCCATCTACACAAAGGGCAAAGGAGGACCCAGGGGATTACAGACCTCGCAGTCTGACCTTGGTGCCAGGGAAAGTCATGGAGTAGATCACCTTGAGTGCCATCATACAGCATGTACAGGACAACCCCATTCCCCATACCCTACACATAAGCCTGAATCCCCACATCTTTTCAGTCTTCCAGAGAGGAAGATATGGCAACAAATGCAGAGCATGGGGAGTAGAGTTTACTCTTTTCTTTCTTCCTTTTTATGAAGACGTGTTCACAAATTTCTCTAGTACACTTTATTATGTATTATTTAATTACAGAAAGGAGAAACACCGTCTAGCTTTCACTCTGTTGTACTGTGTGTCTTCTATACACAGACCTTTGTTATTCAAAGCAAGAGCACAGCTCTGGAGCATAACTGTCTCCATCCTCCTTCAGCTTTGTAATGGACTATTTTTTTCCTTCTCTTCACTTCCTAAGACACAAGTCTTTATTATAACTGTCATGCCCCACCCCAGAGTTGTATGCTAGCAACACATGGAGTACATATGCCCCAGTATGAAAAATATTTCATCCTCTTGGCTATGGAGTTTGTATTTAAATGACATGATAGACTACAGCAATTTTGAGTGATGAATTTCCATTAGTATAATATTGCCTTTTTTTTTTTCCACCTTCAGGAAAGCACATAAGCCAAAAAGTAACAACCTGACTAGAGTCCTTGTTTTCAGTGGGGATACAGGTGCCTGAAATTTAGCATATGTCCAAGCACTTTGCTAAAGCAGCTTTAACGGCAAAATCATAATTGCCATTAAAGCTCTTTATTTCATTTAGAATTGTGTATTTTTAACTGTGATTCTTTTACTTGAGGACTAGTATTTTCTAGGGAAAGGTACAAATATCAATGTAATTTCTAAATAAATTTAATTCTCTGCTCACCAACAAAAAACAAAGCTTGACTGGAATAAATTTATTTTAATAGGTATTTTCTTACCTCCAAACTCTCAAATTACTGCTGTACAAAGCAGGCAGCAACCTGACAGCTCAACACATTCATATATCAACCTAGGCATATATGCCTACGGTGCTGCTTCATGGTTTGTTGTCCTATCAGTTGTGTACCTGCTGGGCCAGGGACAGCACAATACAGGCTGACACTGTGATCAAAGGAAGATGAAAAAATGAAGATTTGATAAAACCACAGGAAAAGTATTGTGACAGATACCTCTGAGCAGGTACAAGGTACACACCTGAGTAGGTCATTACTGAAAGAGAAGGGAAGGGGAGGACCCAGAGAGAACAACATCTCAACTGCAAAAAAAAAAAAAAAAAAAAAAAAAAATCTGCTCCTAAAAAACTACCCTTGACAAACACGGTTAGAGGTGGCACAATGTTACAATCAGTGCATTGGTGCTCAAGTTTCCTTATATGTATAAAGTAAATACAAAGGAAGGGAGAAACTGGCCCAGAAAATGTCAATGAGAGAACTGTCTTAGATTTTAGCGCAGCTAAAAATGCAAGCAATGTTTATAATACAAAGACAAAATCATTTCCAAAGTTCACAAAGCTATTCTATTGTTAGAAATTAAAAGGCAGAAGATGCATCATGGGTTCTTCATTGCCTTTAAGCAACAGCTTTAAAATTTGCTAAAACCTAAAATGAAGTTTAAAGGCATCTGACTGAACTTCTTCTAGTTTATTTTCATTAATGCATATACTTTATCAGGCCTCGAAGTCGAGCGTTTGTTTATGCTCTACTGGATGTTACATTTAGGTTACCTGAATTGTAGTTTTCATATTGTGCAAGTGAACAGCAATGATGCCATTACACATTTCTCCTGTGCTTTTATGCACAGATTGCAGAAAGTTATGCTATATTCTTTTGTTTTAGTTGGTGACATAATTATGTAATCCTATATATCCCAGTCTCTTTATAAACTTAGTATCATAACTGAAATGGCAGATTGAGATTTCTTGTATGTTAAGGTCTTTCAAGTATTATTTACCATGAGTGTTTTCAAGAATAAAAAAAAAAAAAGGGGAAACAAGCTCTTTTTTGATCTTTCCCCCAGCTGTAATTTTTTCCACTCAGACTCCAAATGTTTTATGGCTATTGTGTAAGCCCATCACCTTGCTTTGTGGGTAATTAAGTCATTACAATAACATGCTATGTTACCATATACAAAGGCAAAAATGCCTGATTTCTATCAGGAAACTGTAACAGGCCAGATGGTTTTAAGAGTTCAAGCAGAATTACAGAGCTATCACTAATCACTGGGTTTGTTTGTGTAGGAGAAAGTGAACTGAAGAAGAATGTGAAACTTTCTATATAGTTTATCCAACTCCATAAATTAAACTCCAGCTTATCTTTTAGGACCAAAGTGACAGGTGTTTTTTTGTTGTTGTTGTTGTTGTTGTTGTTTTTGGTTGGTGGATGTTTTTTGTTTTGTTTTTCTTCAACTGCAAACTTGCAAACGAGATAGAGATCAGAAGAATCTGTGGCTTTCAAGACACGTCAAATCTGTGTACTGCCAGATCATCGACATATAAATGTGGTTGGAAAAGCCATCTGAGTGGTTAGAAAGCTGCCTGGCATAGAAAGACCTGGGAGTATTGGTTGATAGTCAGCTGAATATGAGCCAGCAGCATGCTCAGGTGGCCAAGAAGGCCAACAGCATCCTGGCTTGTATAACAGTGTGGCCAGCAGGACTAGGGAAGTGATTGTCCCCCTGTACTCAGCTCTGGTGAGGCCGCACCTCGAGTACTGTGTTCAGTTTTGGGCCCCTCACTACAAGAAGGATATCAAGGAGAAGGATAGCGAGTCCAGAGAAGGGCAACAAAGCTAGTGAGGGATCTGGAGAACAAGTCTTACAAGGAGCGGCTGAGGGAGCTGGGATTGTTCAGTCTGGAGAAGAGGAGGCTCAGGGGCAACCTTATTGCACTCTACAGGTACCTGAAAGGAGGCTGTAGCAAGGTGGGGGTTGGTATATTCTCCCATGTGCCCAGTGATAGGATGAGGGGGAATGGGCTAAAGTTGCGCCAGGGGAGATTTAGGTTGGATATTAGGAAGAACTTCTTCACCAAAAGCATTTTTAGGCATTGGAATTGGCTGCCCAGGGAAGTGGTCAGGTCACCATCCCTGGAGGTCTTTCAAAGACGTTTAGATGTAGAGTTTAGTGATATGGTTTATTGGAGGACTTGTTAGTGCTAGGTCAGATGTTGGACTCGGTGATCTTGGAGGTCTCTTCCAACCTAGAAGATTCTGTGATTCTGTGATTCTGTGGCTGCTGTTGCTGAATTCTGACCAAATCAAAGACTCCAGTAATCTAGACTAGGTTTTAGTGGGGGAGATCAGATTTCATCTTCTTGTGTGGTAGGATGTCCCAGCTTTTGAAGATGTCAGACTAGAGCAGGAGATGTGACCTCTAAGCCCAGTTCCTGGTAAGATCAGAAGCATACCTTCAATTTTTTCCTTTCTCATGTTAGGCACTGGACACAACAATACCATTAGTGGAACCATAATGTACAAGCAAGGAAGTTGGTTTTGCCTTATATTTATGTGATTTCATTAACAAGGAGTCCCTCTCATTCCTACTTTGCACACATTGCCATCTTCCCATTGATAGCCAAAGCCTCTTCTGAATGGGTCACCAATCTTCCAAGGCAGTTATCAATGGCTGGAATAGGAAACTAAGGCCCAAGCAGTAGTGAGGTTCTCCCATGCACAGGGGCCAGAAGCCATGGCCTCATTACGTCTAGCCTCTTCTGTCCCTCTGGATGCAATGCACCCAGGTTTCTCTGCATGCCAACCTACACTGGCTCTCCAGATAGCATATGAAGATTAGGAAGACAGAGTTAGTAAATCAGTATCAGATTCAGATGAGACAATAACACAGAAACTTCCTGAGTGTTGACTATAAGTGGCTAATGGCCTTCTCCTTTCCAAACTTATTTGGTGGCCACTGTGGTGTGGTGTTGATAGAGCTTGGCCACAAACCACTGCTTGAGGAGCCCAGCCCATGGTGCTCAGCTATGTGAAACCACCTGCCTTGCACATTGTACTTAAATTTATCTCATTCTTTGCCTATAAAATGCCTCACGTACCTCTGGCATTGTACAAGCAACAATACCATGTATGTTCCTGTTGATAGGGACATTGCTATTTGCTGCTTATCCAGGCCTCCACCCACAGGCCCATACCCAGTCCTGGCCTCGGCGTGGCCCTGTCCCCAAGGAGGTGCTTGATGTCTGGGGCTGGGACAGCCCTGGAGCCCCTTGCCACCTGTTCCTGGTGGGGTGGTGGGACAGGGTCTGCCTGCCAAGCCCTGCACTGGGAGGGCCCCATGGGGATCCCCTGCCAGTCCTCAGTCCCTGGGGAGCCCCTGGCGCTGGCAGGGCCCTGGTTGTTTTTTCTTGCTCAGTTGTGCTTCTGCTTTGTCTCTGAGTGTTGCCTAGTCCCTTACTGGCAATTTCAGAGCATTTTTCACTTGGTATCCATTATAATTCTGCCAGTCAGTATTAAATAACACATACGTGCCCCATTCTCCCAAAGGCAACAATATCATTATTTATTCTTCTTTATAGAGAGATATCCTTAAGGAAAGAAACAGAAACAAAAATGACCACAAGTAAAACACTTAACAGTGACGGAGATTATTCTGTACTTACCAGAGAGTACTTTCAAGTTGTGATTTACAAAGCAGTGACAGACAGCAGAAATCAAGAAGGAGAATGCCATGCTTCTCAGGAGATAAGTGACGAGTGGACCTGGACTGGGGTCAGAAAATGAGAAGTGTTGACTGCTTACAAAGCACACTCCGTTCACTATGACTGATTGCGCAGTGTCATCGTTTGGATTAGGTGAGCAGGAATGCAAGACTGGCCTAAAAGCTTTTTAGTCATGTTGGAAAAAATGTTCATAATGATGAATATTAACCACACATCTCTGGAAACTTTTTTCAGCGTCCTCAGATTACTTGAATTGCAGACTTTTGAGCAACTTGTGGTCCTTGCATGATTCTTCTAAAACACTCCAAGCAATAGTTGTGTTTATAATCTTTTGTTAGATAAAAAGGGAGCTACAGATTCAGATCAACTGTCTTGAAATCTTCTAACAGCAGGGGAGAAGAAACAAAAATCTGTAGATTAATTGGAAAGGCTCTTCCATGTTCAGATGTAAATAACCAGAACTCCTATTGCCCCTTGACAGCTTGAAATGCTGCTCCAGAGAAACAAATTCCCTCCCTGTTTTTCAGTACCTGTCAAGAGAGAAAGCCTCATAAACAGGTCCTCTCAACTTCAGTTACCCAGAAGGCAAGAAAAGACTGCTGGGCAATCCAAAATTTGTGCAAGCAGCCTACCACCACTGTGCAGAGTTAGCATTCACAGTGAGGAAACTGTTAGCAGGGCCATGTGAAGGGCCACAGTGTTTTGATGCAGAGCTTTGTCTGTGCAGCAGGGAGGTATGCATGTGGTAGATATACCTAGCACTAAATGGAAGGCCGAAGTAACATGGGGTGATAACTGAGACAGGTCTTCCTAGATGTTTGCAAGGCTGTCGAGTCAGAGCAGCAAAATGATATAAAGAACCATGAAAATATTAAAACTAATCCTGGAAACCATTTCTAGGCGCATGAAGAAGAAGAAAATCATCATGAGTAGATAATGCTTCACCAAGGGGAAGTCATGCCTTTGTTTTTATATATACATATTTATATTTAAACCACTGTGATGGCAGGGGTAAGAACAGGAGTTGGCCTGTTAGTATCTCAGCACTTCTGTTTCCAACCAATTAAAAAAAAAAAAAAAAAAAAAGCCACAAGACTTTGCTGCCAGCCTGTTATGCCATGTCATGACATAATGAAATCACCAGCCTGATGGTTGAGGGGGGAATAGTGGACATTGTCAGTAAGGCATTTGGTGCTGTCTGCCATAAGAATCTCATAGAGAAGAGCTGTTCAAGTATGGGCAAATAAGCAGATAGTGAGGTGGATCAAAAATTGGCTGAATGGCTGGACCCAGAGGTTAGTGGTCAGTGGTGCAAAATCTAGTTGGAGGCCAGTAATGAGCAGAGCACCCTAGGGTCAATACTCGGTCCAGTCTTATTTAACATTTACATTAATGATCAGAATGAGGGAGTAGAGTGCACCACCTGGAAATTCACAGATGACATGAAACTGAGGGTAGTGGCAGACTCACCAGAGGCCATACAGCCATCCAGAGGGACGTTGACAGGCTGGAGGGGTGGGCTGACAAGAATCTTATGAGCTTCAACAAGGAGAAGTGCAGAGTCCTGCACTTGGGGAGGAACAGCCCCATGCACCCATATACTGTGGGGGACACCCAGCTCTTCAGAAAAGGACCTAGGATGCCTGGGAGACACCAAGTAGAACTTGAGTCAGCAATGTTCCCTTGCCGCTCACCAGGTTAACAGTATTCCTGGCTGCCTGAGGTAAAGCATCACCAGCATGTTGAGGGAGGTGATCCTTCCCTTCTAGTTAGCATTGGTGAGGCTACACCTGGAGTACTGTGGCCAGTTAACAGGTCCCCCAGTACAAGAGAGACATGGACATACTGGAAAGAGTCCTACAGAAGGCTACCAAGATGAACAAGGGATTGGAGCACTTCTCCTATGAGGAGAGTTAGGGCTATTCAACCTGGAAAGAGTGGACTCAAGGGTAATCTTATCAAGATGTATAAATACTTGAAGGAAGGGTGCAAAGAAGATGGGGCCATGCTCTTTTCAGTGGTGCCCACTGCCAGGCCAAGAGGCAATGGGCCTAAACTGGAGCACAAGAAGTTCCATCTAAACATCAGGAAACACTTCTTTATTGTGCACATGACAGAGCATTGGGACAGGTTGCCCAGTGAGCTCATGGAGACTCCTTTTTCTGGAGATCTTCAAAAGCTGTCTGGAAATGGTCCTTGGCAACCGGCTCTAGATATCCCAGCCTGAACAGAGAGATTGGACTAGATGACATCCAGAGGTCCCTCCCAACCTCAGCCATTATTTGATTCTGTGAAAAGGACAGTGACAGTCCTCTCTCTTCATCCTATCTATAATGAAGAGAATGACTTAAAAGTCACAAAGCTACTAAAATAATGCATTTTAGATTTTTTAATATAATTGGTTTTTGAGAAGTCCGTTAGAAAACTACAATAACATGCTGAATCCTGAAAGCCCTACAAGAATCACGTGGATTAAGGATTTAAGAAAGTAGAGTTGTTGTCACAAATCTCATTAAATATCAGGAGTATACTTCATGCACATAACACACAATAAGAGGGTCCTTAAAAATGCGACATTGGCTGCTACTTTCTTTTAAAACTAAGCTGGAGGAAAAAAATATTTTATATAAAGCCCTGTGTATTAAAAAAGAAAAAAAATAAAAAAATAAAAAATAACACAGAGTATGTGGAGAATCTGGTTTTAGCCCCCTTCTATAAAGGCTTAAGTCCTGCATGAGCAGTATCCTAACCACTGATCTAGGACAGTAGGTATGCAAGAGGTGGAGTACAATGTGCTGTCGAGGGAAGGGAAATGGAATCCTCCATTTCCCATCATCATTCCACCATTTCCTACATAACCTGATCTCCCATGCAGAAAATAATTTGAATCTTCATGCCAAAACCAAAGCATATAAAAGGGACATGATTTTGCCACCAGGTGAATGGGAAACTGATCATTGAAAAGGGACCTGTGATCTGGTTCTTATTGCAGTAATTGTTTATTAGTCATTTGAGAAGCCAATTATTGGACAACATGAACATACATAAGGCTCTCAGAGCAGGGGAACAAGTCATTTCAGGATCTAAAAGAAGTCTGTGGATTCCACTGCGGGGCAGATCTCTTACGTTTTGTCACTTAACTTTTGAATGAGTGTCCCTGTTTAAGTGTAGAAATCTGCCTATTACATAAGAGCTGCCACAGTGTTCCAGCCAGGCAAAGGAGTATTGAAGCTTCAGTAAATACGTGCAACAAATGCCCAAGATTTTAACCCATCTACCAGCATAGTTGTATTGGCACAGTAGAAGCTGAGATGAACAGACTGAGAAGAACACTGACGTGTTCTTGGATGCTATGGAGTAGTAAAATGGTGACAGATCTACGAGGAATAAAAGTGAGACTGATTCCTCAATTTTAATTGCCTAAACTATGAAAATTCCACAGAATGAACAACCAGCATTAACAGAGCAACTGCAAGTGATAAATGTAACAATAAGGCTGACGTCAATGCTCTTACCACAGTTTATATATTCAACTTAATAAGCAATGTTGTGGAACTGTTCTTTTATAGTAGGGAAAAAAAAAAAAAAAAAAAAAAAAAAAAAAAAAAAAAAAAAGCACTCTCTCCCCCCTACACACACAAAGTAGAAAGCAGAGAGAAAAAAGAAAGGGATAATGCCCTTTCTCACTTATCAATGTGACAGGTATAATATGTCATATACCACCTAAAAAACAGTTCTGGTTTAGAGTTTATCAAGAAAAAAAGAGGTAACTATTTCCTTACAGCAAGTCTCTCACAGAGAATATATATGAACAAGAACTTCTAAAACTGAATTCTTAGCCTGCTTGTTACTTCTCTGATGTTCTTGTGCAAGCTCTTTTTAATGATGCTTGTGGCTTGCTGAGTAATTTCCCAACATTGCCTTTTATTGTTGTTACTCAACTATCCACAAATGAAAAATTAAAAGCATTGTAATTTCTATGTAATTGTAACAAATCTTTAACTGATACTGTCAACCACACAAACCTTTCACTTGAGATGAGTGTTATAAGCTCTGTTAATGTAGATTTAAGGAGTGGGACTTACCTGCTGACTTAACTGTCTTAAAGTGAAAGATTGGACTCTGCCAATATGCAGGAAAGAAACAGTGGCACCTCCTAAAGGTAACTGGTTTCACTTACAGATGAATTTAGGATAGATTGAATCATCTTCTAGAGATATATATCTGTTGCATTGGCAGTATGAGGATCCTATACAAATAGTTTGGGCCAGGTAAGTAATCCCATCCAGAATTTCTGTCAATTATATCAGGCATCAGGTTAGAGTTGTGGTAGTATTTACATTAAAACTGCATCCATATAACGTTCCAAGATATCTAGCATACAAAAGCCTTTTCTGTATCAAAACTCAAGTTTTTAAAAACTTTTCAAGCTTGTTAAAGCACTTCCACTCACACTTTTTTTGCTATCTCTACTGTGAAGCAAACTCAAAGCACACAAGTCAGGAGACGTTTTTGTAGATTTCAGAACAATATTAGTCATAAGCTGCCTCGAGTTTTCCATGATTATATGTTTTTTGTTTTTTGTTTTTTGTTTTTTTTCACTTTGAAACTTCCTTTCTCTAACCTTCATCTGCCCTATCTGAATACAGTTATCTCTTATGATCTGCACTTTGTACTGTCTCTCTCCTCCTTTTCTGCCTTGCAGTTGAATCATAGTTAAATATTGTCCCTCATCTTCTGTTTTTCCTTTCTTCAAGGATCTTAAATCATAGTTAATGTCAGTGGAGTAGCTTTTACTCAACAACTCTGATCTCTTTATGTGTTCCAAATTATATTTGCTTATTTTACTGGCAAATATATGTTTTATCACTCTGGGAAAGACTACTTAAAAATTTTATAGGTCTATAAGAGTAGTGAACCAATTTTCCAGTAGTAACCCATAGAATTGCTATAAATGATGGTATGAAAGTACTTTTAATATATTTTTCCACGCAGAAACTAGGAAACAGAAATGAAGAGGAGGCAGAGAGGAATAAGGGGATGTAAAGTAGCAATTTGTAATACAGTTTTTCTCTCAAGAACAGCACAGAGACTAAAAAGAGGCAAAGAAGGGCTCATCAATGTTATTCATATATTCTGTCAGACCAATTCAGACTTCAGTGCAAGTTTGCATGTCTTTAAAAATGTAAATACTCTCCCTGAAGTCCATTGAGTTAATTTTCTTCATAGTGGCTGGAATGGTGTCATGTTCTGGATTTAGGAGGAAAATAATGTTGATAACACACTGACATTTTAGTTGTTGCTGAACAGTGTGTACACAGAGTCAAGGACTTTTTATCTTATACTATCCTGCTGCGAGGTTGGGTGTGCACAAGGAGCTGGGAGGAGACACAGCCAGGCCAACTGACCCAAACTGACCAAAGGGATATATCCCATATCACATGGCATCATGCTTGGCAATAAAAGTGGAGGAAGTTCACCAGGGGGATACCATTGCTTAGGGACTGGCAGAGCATCAGGTGGTTGATGGTGAGCAATTGCATTGCGCATTTGTTTCATGTATTCTTTTTCATTTCCCCTCCATTTTCGTTCCTATTAAACTGTCTTCACCTCAACCCATGTGTTTTACTTTCTTTTTGCAAATTCTCTCCCCCATCCCACTGTGTGCTGAGTGAGTGAACAGCTGCGTGGTTCTTAGCTGCCTGCCAGGTTAAAGCATAACAAAAAAGTAGTGTGGAGCGGATGTTTTCATTCCATATTTCTACTGATGCCCAGCACAAGTTGCTCTGATCTCTTCAAGGGTTGTCAACTGATGAGACAAATAAATGATCATTCACAAATATTTTTTGGTTAGAAGAGAAGGAGTTTGCCTCTGCAGTAACTGACTAATAGATTTAACTTGTGTGTGTGTGAGACCTGTGGTGATTATTATTTTGGAAAGCTACAAAGAAATATGAAGCGTTTTGGTAGTTGATACATACTTGGAAAGCTAGAGGTACAAGGCAACTAGTATCACAATGGAAGTGAAAAAGCATTTCAAATGGTACCAGTCACAGATAACCAAATTTGTTTCTTGTAATTTTTCAATCTACTAATCCATGGCAGATGCCAGCTATGCTGCTTAATTTCACTGTCAGCCAAAATAAATTCTTTTTTGGGAAGGGATTCACAGAACAAAGGAACAGAGAATTGCTTGGAATTATTATGAAACTAGGAAAAAAAAATATGTGAATCTCGGGCCTTTGTTATGTGTTCAAGGATAAGATTTTTTTTAAAAAAAAAAAGGAAAAAAAAAAAAAAAAAGCATATAAGCATATAAATTATCATTGAAATTCCTAACTCGAAGATAAAGATACCAAACACCCTCAACATCCTCTCTAACTTCCAGATGTGCCTAAAGGCTACAGATGGCTGCATTTTCTTCACAGTGCTTCCTTGAGTACCTCAGGATGTGCACCTTTCCCTGTGCAGAAAAACTGCCCTCTTTGCCTGGTCTGATCACTGAGGTAGCTCTCCCATTATAGGGAAAATATTGCACTGGCCAAGCAGCCTAAAACCTGACAACCTGACTACCCAGAGCTAATGCACATCCAATGCACAATGGCAGAAGCAAATCCAGAGAGCCACATGGGAGACTGTAGTGTAGCCATGGACATTTTGAATGTAAAACATGGTTGGAAGAGGAGTCAATGGCTAGGATAGTCCTCAGGTTTGGGGAGGCCCAGCTTCAGTTCACTCACCAGGCATTCAGATTATCATCTCAGATTATCAACTGCAAAGGGGAACAGTGTGACTAGCTGGACACTCAGTCCTTTTGATGTCTGGAGGGATGCGCCTCAAAGCTCCTGTTGAAACCGCTGTGCACGAGAGTTGTGAAACCAGAAAGAGAGCAATCAAAAGTGAACCATACCGCAAAGCCTAGCATGGTCAGAAGAAACGGCAATGGAAATATGCATTGGTGATTTCTGAAAGGAAGACCAGGGAGCTCAGAGAAAATTCTACCTTTAGCTTGGTTGTCGTAAAGACAAATTGCTATTTGCACCTCCAAAGGTTTATTTTTTATTTATTTTTATTTTATTTTTATTTTTTCCCCACTGCACTTAGTCCAGATAATCTTTTTCCAATGTGGAAGAACACATACAGGTAAAATTAACAAAACATGACTGCCAGTGAAAACTGGGAGAAAGCTAACAGAACGAGGATGTACACTGTGTGCAGTACAGCATACAGCAGAACAAAAAAAAAAAAAAAAAAAAATTCTTGGTTGACATTTAATAAATAATGAACGCATTTTGCATTACTAGTCTGGCCTCAAGGAATTTTTCCTGAATATATTTTGGTCTAAAGGTATCAGCTGATGTATCATCTGTTTTCTTTGGCTCTCTAATGATGCTGTTGATTACATCATAATGAAACTTGGACTGTAGTGTGCTTCTGAATTTGAATGTTAGAGCACTTGGGTGCATTGGCTTAGAATATGATCTGCCTACTCACAAAACTGCTCTTTGGGGGAATGGTTATGAGGCATTACTGAAGTGCCAGCAGTAAATAAAAGTAGTGGTGACTTATCTGGCTCTTTTCTTGATAAAGAACATAGGAAAAGAAAATCCTGTGGTTAAAATGAGAGCTTTTATCACTCTAATATCTTTATAGAACTATTATTCAGGTTTGATTATTAGTTCCTTGTTTTTCTCCTGCTTCTATCCTGTAATGTTTGTCAAAATTTGCAAAATGTGATTCATATACATCATAGCATCAGAAGCCTTCTACTTCAAATCATTAAAACTGATACTGTGGGGTAAGTTCTCAGCATTCAGTCTTCTCAGGCTCCATTCAAAACCAAAGCTCTAAAGCTTTTTATTTCATTTTACTTTATACTTTCCTAGCTTATTTCTGTCTATTTTTGAAATATTAAGGAGTCTCAGTCACAGCTAGTTAACTAGCAACAGAATAGAAAGACAGATGATAAAATAAAAGTAGGAGAGCTTAAGAGAACAGAATCACCATAATCACCATGTTGGCTGAGAAGCATTCAGGTTTTCTGCAGGTATTATCACAAAGGAGAATCCTAAGGAGAGACTTAAAGGAAAGTAATGATTTTGGTTTTAGGAGATCCTCCCAAGGAAAAGCACTAATATGCATTAAAAAAAAAACAACAACAACAAAAAAAAAAAAAACAGCATCCTAACAGGTAATGAAACCAGGCCTTGAATATGACTTTCCACAAGTGAAGGAAAAATGATGAAGACTGGTTAGGAAGAGCCTGAAAAAGGAAGATACCTAAGCTATAGCTGATGCAACACAGACACAGAAGGCAATAAAAGTATGCAAAAAAGGAAGAGTGGGCTAAGAAAAATGGAGTTTGCAACAGTTGTTCTGGAGCAGCATTAATAAGAAAATATTCTGATTGTTCCATTTGGCAGAGGAAGAGGCTAAAGTACAACACTGACCCCCTGGTCTTGTAACACTTTTATTCTGACATTCTGTCCATTTTTCTATTATAAAAGCTAGAAAGAGTATAGTAGATTAAAGTCTGATGTTGGAGAGATAGCAAGAAAAGTATATGTTTAATATGAAGTATTTCAATTAAATTGTTCTATTTCTGTCATTTGAAAATTCACAGGTATGTGTTTAATGGAAGTTACAGAGTACATTGTCCAGGAAATACTTTTCTACTAAAACAATAAATGGCAAGAGGATATTTTATGGTAATAGTAATCAAAATAAAATGTTACATAATTTTGTTTTATAGTCTCATCATTCCAAAATCATTAATATCCTGTTCTGTTGTTAAATACAATTATTATCTGAAGAGAAGTAATTTGAACAAAACGTTCTGATAGACCCCTAATAATTATATCCAGAAATCCCACAATGTTCCGAAAGGGTGTCTTCTGTAATGCTGCTGAAAATGTGTATTTTTCAATTGTGTATTTATCATTTTGTTTCACAGAATCACCTTCTCTGGACGTAGCCTGCAGAATTCTTTTGGGCCTATCTCACATTTCTGGACATGTGTTTCTAAACTTAGTAAGCACATTGACAAAGTTTGGATCATAGGTGTAAGTGCTGTACTTATAACTTAAACATTGTATTGAGCTACAGAACAAGCATTAAGAACATATGACAACAAGTGTTAAGCCTAACCATAAATGTAAATATCCATACTCCTCCAAAGTCTTTTGTTCATTTGAGATGAGTATTTTGCCTCACTTTCTCAATTGTTGCAAGCAAAGAGTTGTAGTTTTTTTTTGCCTTTTCTGTCTTCAATAAGAGATTAATATAAAATATAACAGATTGACTATTTTGTTATCCTTTGTACTGGAGTGCTCAGGATAAAAATGAATTATTCTCCCTGAAAGCTGCTTCAAAATGCCAGATACCTACAACCCTGGGGCTACAGATTGGTCCCAAGTATTACCTGTGAGGAAGAATTGTTGACCTCCTGAGTTAGCCAAAGCCTAAGAAAATTATGCTAGGACATAAAGTGCCTTATAATGCTCAGCATTACTGTTTTGTATATTCCTCACATTAAAAAAAAAAAATATATATATATATATATATTATTGAATATTTAAGGGCACTCGTGTCTTTTATTTCCAGCCTAACTGGACCTTTGAAAACTGAGGATAAAAACTTATGAAATTTAAATATGTATACTATACTTCAGATTTTTTTGATACTCCTAAATATAAAAGGCTAAAATGAGTTTAGATTTTGAATTAGTTAAGAGATAATTAATCCAGAGATTAACAAATATTTTAACTGGTGCAAGTAATTATAAAAAAATGTCATTTTTTTTAGAAGGGCTAAATCAAAGACTCCATACTCTTCGTCTATAATTATAAAAGAATAAGAGCTTTGTTTCAAACCAAGGGTAGTTCAACCTACAGTCTTGCCTGCAACAATGACCATCAGCATACAAGCAAGAGTATGAGCAAAGCAAGCATGTATGACAGTTGTACCTAATATTTTTCGGGTCTTCAGTGAGAGTCAAATCATGGAATTCTTTAGCCAAACATAGTATGCAAATTTAGTAACTCTCAGAGGATATATCTTTCAAATACGTGTCCTATATCTTTTCCAAAGTTCTGTTACCTACTTCATGAGGAACTATTTCTACCCACACATATTTGTGTAGCTCCTACAAACTTCGTTTAAGATCCTTCCTCATTATAGTGGAAAAGACAGTGAAAGAGCTGACTCTCCAGCCATCCTTTGTAAGCTGCTCATGACTTTTAGAACTTTAAAGTATCTCTTCAAGTTCTCTTTTACGAGTTGAAGAGACTAAATTTACATTGTTAGTCCTACCTTTCATCTTAGAATAATTTAGGTTGAAAGAGACCTCTAGAAATCATGGGAGTCCGACTTCCTGCTCAGAGCAAGGAAACCTTCAAATTTATATTCAATTAGATCATTTGAGTATCTTCAATAGTGAAATTTCCACTGCTTTTCATATCATATTCCTGGAAAAAAAAAAAAAAAAAAAAATCAAGTCTGTCAGGGCCCATTTTCCTGAGCAAGGTGCAGGTTGTGACCTGATATCTAACAGGTAGGACTGGTGTAAGCAGTAGCATCCACTCAGAAAATTTGGTGACTTTTCAAAAGCAGTTCTCAGGCATTATCCTACAGTTAGGAGAGAGAAGAGCACTTCAGGAAGTGGTTTATCCCACATCACTTTTTGTCATACACTGAATTACCTCTCTCCCCTTTGGTTTCTAGGAGGGCCTAGTTACATAACATTTTGGAAAAAAAAAAAAAAAAAAAAAAACAGGTGGAAAAAATAAATCCTCAATTAGGAAGACCTACTTATCTGGGGATAAATAGGAGGCACTGTACACCTACTGAAAAATCCACAGCAATCTCTTCAGAAATTTTATTTCCCCCATGTTTGGTGTGAGTCCACTGCTGAGGATGTACATTGACTTTGAAAGGATGCTGTGAAAAAAATTATGCAATGATGGCATATGTCTAGCATGAGGTAAGGAAAAATATGGCATAGGAAAATTATGGAAGCCAGGGTCTCCTAGCATCTGGCTGGTTTTCTATTCTGCATTCTCTGAGAATGAGCTGAGTATTTTCCATTTTTGAAATGTTAAGTCTACAAGTTAATTGAGTAAGTAACTTTCAACTACTATAAAACAAAGTTGGTAATTCCACCTTCATGTTCCAAGTCCCAGTAGAGATCGAGTTGTTAAGTACCCATGTAAGCTGAAATTGTCATTCAGCTACTAAAAGTTTCAACCAACTAGATTCCACTCACTTCACAAAAATTTACAGCTAACAATAACAAAATGTTATGTAGATTTATGATGTAATTTATCTAGATCTCAGTCCCATCTTTCATAACCTGTGCACAAAGGAAAATTGCCCATTCTAATACCTTTACTGTAATTTTGCAGACAAAATTGAATCACATATTTTACAACCACAGATCTCTATAGCTGCAAAATCTGTCATGCAATCTTCTTTCCTTCATTATTCAGTTGAATAAAATGCTGTATATTATATAATTTGATGTCAATTCAGTTATATGTTTACTATCACCTGGTGGGGAAATAGTGAATGGTTTTGAATGTAAACTTGATCTTGCCTGGTTAAGTGTAGATCATTCCAGCATTTTATTTATTTTTAACCTGGGACATCTTTGGAAGCTTCATCAAGTTATCTTGCAACACCCACACTAGGAATTTATGAAAGGATTCACTTATTAAACACTATTAATCTTTTGCCATAAAATCACTTGATATTTACCAAACTGACTGCCTTAACAAACCAGTCTTTTAGCAGAGTAGAGATAAAATGAGGGTCTGAGTTTCCAAGTTATCTGAAAAGGAGGATTTGAAAAAACCTTACTGAAACCACCAACCTGGAGGCTCTGGGATGGAATATTGGAATCATGTTTATTTAGCAGCTTTAATTATTGACAACTCCCTGTGTAGCACTACTGGCCTTGCTTAGAAATTGGTTATTTCATGCTGTTTGTTGCAAAGCCTTTGGGATGATAGTTTTCAGCTGGTGACTTCATTACATATCTATAGACTCCATGATGTGTTTTTTTGTTTGTTTGTTTGTTTTCTGTTTTGTTTTGTTTTTAAGATATAATTTTTTTTTTTGTGAGTAGTCATTTAACATCTTGTGTGCTGTGGTTTAACCCCAGTAGGCAGCTAAGCACCACACAGCTGCTCTCATACTCTCTCCCAGTTGAAATGAGGAGGGAGGAAGGAGGAGAAAAAGCAGAATTAGAAGGGTAAAAGTGAGAATAGTTGTGGGTCCAGACAGTGTAATAGTAAAGATAAATCTGTGTGTGCAAGGAAGAACAGGGAATTCATTCTCTATTTCCCATCGGCAGATGGATGTTCAGCTGCTTCCAGCTTAGCAGGACTCCAGCACACATAATAGCTACTTGTGAAGATAAACGTTACCATTCATCCTCCCCTTCTTCCTTCTTTCCCCCAGCTGTTATTGCTAAGCATGACATCACATGGCGTGGAGTACCCCTTTGGTCGGTTCAGGGTCTCCTCCTAGTTTTTTGTGCAGCCCCCAGCCTCCTCACTGGCAGGGCAGAGTGGGAAATGGAAAAACACCTTGATGCTGTGTAAGCGAAGTTCAGCAATATGTGAAACATCATTGTGTTATCAATACTGTTTTCATCGCATCCAACATATAGCACATACAAGCTACTTTGAAGAAAATTAACTCTATCTCTGCCTTGTTGGTTGGAGTAATGTCATTAATAGAAAAAAAGCAGGAAAATGTCAGACGAAGGCTATAGTGCCAGCCTGAAACACATCCATTTGAGACAATGGTAGTCTAGTAGCTCTCTTGGGAAGCAACTCTTAGATTTGTAGAGGGAAAATAAAATAAAGACCTGCTTTCTTCCAGGCAATAAAGTGGAAGAGGAGAGAGAAAACCCAAGATTAGGTTCAAGGCAAGAACCAATAATGCAATTAAGAAGTTGAAGTGTAGAGGGGGAGAAAACAAAAACAAAACAATAACAACAACAACAAAGCAGCTTGTATGACATACCAGCTATGTTTTTGAGAATGATAACTGGATCTTCTCTCTAAGCCTCAGTGTCTAAACTGGCTGGGTCTGTGCATGAGTCAGGTAGACACTTGTGAATCCTACACAAGTTTCCTGTGTCACGCCAAAGAAAGACAACTTCCTCTAGAATTATTTTTATTTTGAGCTGGTTTTCAGTTAACTATGGAACCCATACATTATGAAAACCATTCCTTTAGCAAGCTAAATGAATGAATGGACTGCAAAATAATGGTTTCAGGTTATAAGCACGTGAGGCCTGTAAGAGATCTAACACATAGAAATGAACATAAACTTTCATAATGTTAAGATCTGGTATGCTCAATTTGCTTTTGTCCACTCTCCCTCCCCCCCCCCCCAAAAAAAAAAAACAAAAAAAAAAAAAAAAAAAACAACAAAAAAAAAGTTTAAGAAGTGTTCCATAAATGACACGGGGAGGTTGTTTTCTGTACAGCCACTGTCTATATATTGGGGACTGAGTTTCATGTTACAGAAAAGACAGCATTGCTTTGAACAAATAAGGAACACCTAATCCTTAGTGGTCTAGACAACAGTATCTTTGTACATATGTTGTGTTTTATTTGCAGCATTCCCTGGTACTCTTCCAAGAAATGTAATTTCATGAAGATTCATCTCAGAAGACTGGCTATTCCCTCCTCCCATGCATTCCATATGCTGTTTTCTGCTGGCTGCCTGGGACATGTTAGCACTTAAACAAGATGTTCTTGTGTTTTGTTCTAGTGTTACCAGAACAAAACACAAATATAAACCTCTGTGTGGCCTCCATTAGCATTTTTTGACAGTTTGCAGGGTAAAACTGCTAACAGGTACAGCCAGTTGACCTAATTGTCTCACAGAATGTGCTTTCACTCTGGTGGAATGGTGGAACTGCTGCATAGGTCCATTAATATAGCTTGCAAGTCAGAAACTTTTCAAAAGAAAGTAGGTAAAATCTGTCCTGATTCAAAGACAGTCAGAAAAAAGAATGCCAAGTCTAAGCAAAAGGAGAAGGGGTTTTTCTACAATGGAGAGTCATTTTGGAAATTTTAGCACAACTGTCTTTCCTGATGCTACCTGAGATGTCTTTAATATATTGCAATGCCTTGCAAAGTTAAGTAGACTAATAGATGTTCCTGTGGTTCTCTTATAAAATCCCCATATCACTTCCCTTTGCCTGATTAGAAACAGATTCCACGCAAGAAATGATTCTTTTTCATTTTTCTTTCTTTTCCTCTTTTCCTCCTTCTCCTTAATTCTTTTTATTCTTTTTTTTTTTTTTATAGGAGTCTTCTAATGAGAATTAGCTAAGTTGTATATGTGAAGAAAAAAAAACAAAAACAAAAACAAAAAAAAAAAAAAAAGAAAAGAAAAAGAAAGAAAAAAAAGAAGGATAACCTAAAAAGATAACCTATGTTTTTCCACTAGACTGACTTTAAAAGTGCTCTTGAATTTATAACAGAGCTGTGCTCAATAAATGTCACCAGTAAAATCTCTCCTTTGGGTCATGGACATATATTGCCTCTGACGGTGCAATTAATCATTTTTCCTTTACAACGACACTCTGAAGTAGGATCTGTTGATTCATTTCCATAAATGATGGAGAAAACCAAGAAATAAAGTGACTGAAAGCAGTAACAGAGGAACCCTACCTGGATTCCCAGGTGAAGTTAAGAAACAGCCTTCACATTGTGTTTCAGTGGGTTTGAATTTTTATGAAGTATATTATGCTAGCGATTTTTCTAACCTCAATAAATTTATCTCCAAATACAATGTGATCTCTGTGACATTAATAGATTACCTAGAACCAGAGAATGCTAGACATGCTTGGAAGTCAGGGTAGAATAGAAAGCCACACAGTATACTGTATTCCTTCAAGAAGTGTTTTTACTTGAGAAGACATTTTTTTATTATTAAAATGCATTTGATGTGTGGGCCTTGAACAGATGTACACTTTTCAAAACTTAATAAATCATATTGTCTGTGGTTTTCTAAAAATGCAGTTCCACCCAGTCTCCTGTTCAGAGAAGGCTGCAACAATGACAGACCTTTTCCTTTAAGGTTCTCTGATTCATAGTCTGTCAAAACAGTGGGTAAAGAAATTCCACAGCTGACGATCTTTCTTTGCTCAGGTCCCTCTGAGTTTTCTTGCTAAGTCTCAAGTGTAGTAATGCAGGAAGAAAGACATGCACTTTCAGCAAAGAGTAGATTTTATCAGCCAACATCAATTACTTGAATTGGGCACAGAAATGAATGAAAGGTTACACAGCTAGTAAGCCAATTGACTACAGGTTAACTGTTTTTTTGAAAGCAATTTTCCTTTATAGAAACTGAATGTCGAATGTTTCCCTCATCAAATAAGATGATCTCTGTTTTTGTGAATGTGTTATCTGTGCATGTGAAACAGCAAGTGTTTATAGGAACTATGGCAGAAGCATATAACAGATCCTCTAGGAATATTCACATGTATATCCAAGACCAAGTAATTTTAGCGTAGTTTTAATTTTAATGCAGTATTAATAAAGGGCTAGTAAACATATGGCTACAACACAGCACACTACATAAGAAACAAATGTGTCACCACAGCTTCAAGCAACTCAGAGAGCAAGCCAAGGACTCCAAGGACTGAATGATTGGGTAAGGGTTTACCTGAGGGCCAAAGAAGGCTATACAGTGTCTTTAAAACTTAAGTTTAAGTTTAAGGTTTAAGTTTATGATGCATGTGACTGTATTATTTGGTGGGGAGAATACTGCCGCTGCTTGTCTTGAACATCACTCCAACTACATCCTTGACATGACCCCTTTTTGGGTCTTTGTTCCAGCCTTTCTAGGTGTATTAGCAGAAAACGGTATTGCTGCTGGGGATGAATCTGGCATTCTGTGCGTCTTCTGCTTCACAGTCATTCATAAATCCTAACTGGAGAGTAAGGCAAAAATCAGTGCTAAAAGTAAAAAAAAAAAAAAAAAAAGGCACTTGGCAAAGTAATGTATTATGTGACAAATGATTTTCATTAGCTTTCTTATTTTAGCCATGAAGTGTTTTTGCTAGTACTGCTGCTAACAAGAACAGCAACAAAGCCTTAGCTTTTCAAACCACTCTTTGCCCATAGAGTTTTCTTCTTTGTGGAACAGACTCTCCCTCCGCTTTAGTGAACCACCCTGACATGCAGTGCAATTATGTAATTTTTGACTGATATCATAGTAATTCACACTGAAATATGGCACATAACATCAAAATGCAACCTATGCCAAACCAAGACACCTCTACTGAAACCAAGACACCTCTAAACAGTCTTGCAGGCCTTGTAAATAATTATTATAAATAAATAAATAAATAAATAAATAAATAAAACTAAATCAAACAACAACCAAAAAACACAGTAAGTTTTCAGAGTAAAACAGTTAAAAACTCATTTCAAGTTTCATTCCTTGCAGAAAATATTACTATGTGAGTACAAGGCCAGAAGATCTGTGCACAAGTGGTCCTGAGCTGTCCTAACATAATATAAGCACAGAAAGCACACGGGGTCACTCTCTCTGCAGTAACCTCAGAAGCCAGCATCCTTTGAACAGTCATCTACTCAGCTTTATTATGAAGGCTGGGAGTTCCCAGGTCTTACTACCTAAACTTGTTTAAACAAGAACCTAGCAAAGCATTTAATGAATGAGAGACTAGTGTAGGAGTAGATAAGAACTGGTATCAGAGGGAAGCAGTGTCCCTTGGAAGTGACAGGAAGAAAGAATAATTCTGCTTGAATACAAAGTTCAGTAGAGGACCTGGTTGAAGAACTGAAAGTTCTTAGTAAGCCAGAGCAGTATCAGGGGCTCTGTACTATTCCAGTTTGGCTGCCTCCCCACTGTCTTTAATTTCTTCTCAGGAAGGCAGTTTCCCTCAAAACGTTTTTCTCTCCAGCTGTGATCTAGGCTGCTGATTTATTTTTTCCAGAGGTGGCATATCTTCTTAGTCACTCACATGAACTGCTATTTCAACAGACATTTTTGGTGACAAAATGCACCCTGTACTGCCTTTCTGTAGGAAAATGTCAAAAAGCATGGAAAACTTAAATAAAATCATGCAGCTTATAAAAATACAGTCCAAAGACTCAGGCTGATGGAAAAGTATTCGGGCGCGGGCCGGCGGGGGGGGGGGGGTGCAGAAGTTTGGGTCAGCTCAGCTGCAAAAGCAGAAAGCATCAAGAGGAGATTTATCATGCTCCACAAAATCATAGGATCATAGAATGGTTAGTTGGAAGGGACCCTGAAAGATCATCCAGTCCAATGGTACTCCTCAAATGGCTATTTCTCAAAGCAGGGCAAGAGGAGAACTAAGGTAGCCACAGTCTCGTGGCCCAGCACTGCATGGAGAAATGCAAGGAAGTTTGGCAGGAAACTGAAGCGCTTTCCTCTTACTGCCTAAGAGAAGCAAGCCCTGACTACCCAGAAAACCGTCAGCTTCTGAGGTACTCTCCTTCTGGTGGTTTAATGAAATGTTCAACAGCTTTGAATGCTGGACTACATTGCAAATCCAATTTATTTTTAGCTAGCACTTGTTTTCTTTGCCTTACATTCCTTTTATAAAGAAAGTTGTATGGAAGTACAGTTGTTGGCATCCGTCAGAGTGTTAAAGTTGCTAAGAAAAGCAGGTTGTATATTTATAATATTACAACTGCTTTACATTAAAAGGATGTTTATCAGGGAGTACCTGGCATTTTTAAACATTAGACATTTATAATTTCTAGAAGTTCATTTACTGTGACTAACAAGATAAGAGTCCAGGATGCAAAACATCGGGAATTTAAGGTTTTCTTTTAATTTTTGTTTAAGACTGAGTCTCAAAGAAATCTCAACTGCACCTCAAAATATCTGCATGCAAAAATAATTGTGTTCTTACCTGATCTAGATGTATTAATGGCCAGACAGAACTGTGCACTTTCATGTTTATAAACATCTGCTTTGCAAACATGTACAACTGCTAATGTACATATTAGCAAGTGAGGAACTATTTTAGCATCTGTGTCCCAGCAAAATGAGCTTCAGCTATTTGTACATGCTAGCCACACAACCTCTATACACGTAATTATATATAGTGTCAACACATGCAGATTTGTCAAGTACATATTATGCATCCATATGTAATTTCTCAGAAGACAAAAATTCCTAAAAAATTCTAGTGTATAAATTCAAAATAGAAGAAAAGCTGAATAAAATAATAATAATAAAGTGTCGCTGCTAAATCAGAAATTGAATCCAGAAAACCTTTTAAAAATAAGGACAATTCAGTGGCATATGTCTAATATTTTAGGCACATTGTGATGGCACAATACTTAATGTATGGTTATGGACATTTTCTTTCTATTTTCCTGTAGATATCTCCATTATGGAGATATTGAATTATAAAAATATTTGCTGTCATGAGAATACCTCTCTCCCACTGTTTCTTTGGCAAACTAGAAGTTGCAGAAAGAAAATAGTTTTCTGGCAGTATTTGTGCAAGTCTTCATTTTTAGAAGAATGATTTGGAACATTTTTCATGTAAAAAATTGTAAGAGGCCACATTTAAAGGCAAATTGATGATAAGCTGAATTATATTCTCAACTGCATTGATGTAGTCTTTTGCTGTAATGAAGTTACTCCCTCTTCACTCCAATATTGTGGATGGCTGAGGGTAGGCATTTAGGTTAATTAGGAAGAGAGGCAGCCAGCCAACACTGCACTGGTCCATCACCTTTGTTTGGGCTATGGCATGCACAAAGCTGGATATTTCAATTATAAGGTTTCATCCACCTGTCATGACAATGGATTAGAACCTGGCTGTACTGCCTGGCATCAGCAGAAAAAAGGGAAATAATACAAAAGCGAAGAGCAGTTAGTCCCAGTTTTCAGTTTCTAGCACAAGGCTCTTTGCACATGCAATTGTCTCATAAGCAGCCCTCAAAAAAGAATTATCAGTAAAGAATTATAGAATCATAGAGTCATTCAGGCTGGAAAAGACCTCTAAGATATTCCAGTCCATCCTTTAACATAGTACTGACAAGTCCACCACTAAACCATGCTACTAAGTTTTACTTCCACACATTTCTTGAAGACCTCCAGGGTTGGTGACTCAACCACTTACCTGGGCAGCCTGTTCCAATGTTAAACAAACTTTCCAGTAAATCTGTAGTTATAGTAAACACCTAATAAATAAATAAATATATAAATTTTTATTTATTTATTTATTATTTTTTTTTGCAATGAACTCAGGTTCTTCAAAGCCTTTTTCTAGTATCTAGAGAACACATGCTAAGATTTTTAAATTATTTCATCGCAATATTTATAAATTAGACCTGGGCATTTATTTAAAATAAAATAACAAAAACAATTTAGTACAGGGCAACAGAAATCTGAATAAGTAACAAAGAGCAGCAGATTTTATTCATATGTTTAAAAAAATAAAAAATAAATAAATTCAAATGCCTCCAGAAGATGCCCAGAGGATATATTGACCCAAATGCAACTTTTATTTGGTTATAGTCAGGAAACTGCTGAAATCTTGTAGGTAAGCAATGAAATGATAGATGATATTTCCACTGCACAGTGCTCTGATTCAACAAGGATTTTACCTGCATTGTATTTAATCAAAAAATTCTCCATCTAAAAATTCATATGCCTCCTTCTCCTTTCCTTTCACCCCAGTCACTGTATGGGCCAATCTCATCTTTCATGGAAAATTCAACAGACTGCAGGAGTGCTACCACTGTGCCAGTATCTTCACAGGGGCAAGAAGAAAGGTCAGCTAGTGTGACAGTATTTTTAGGAGAAAAAAATAATAAAATAAAATAAATAAAATAAATAAAATAAAATAAAAGGAAGAAGTTTCATAAAACACATCTGAAAGGAACTCCTCAAGTAATCTATTACCCTGCCTCAAAAGAAGACGAACATTAGCAACAAGACAACTTACACAACTAGTACGATCTTTCATGCCCAAGGTTGAATACAGCTAAAGTGTGTGCAAAGATCTGGGTTTCTACTGTCATTTTCTCAAGTCTATGATTAGCAGGTTTAAAACCGAGAAGAAAAAAAAGATATTATAATAGATTCCATTCTAAAACACCACCCATAGATACGGAAAACTGGTATCCTGAGGTTGCAGAAGATTTGGTGGTTGTTTAGTCCATAAATACGTAAAGTATGAGAATTGAATCAATAATGTCCTGAGAAGAGGCAGTTCAGAGAAAAATCACACACAAAAATATATATATATATATATATATAAGCTAGAAAAAGCGATGTATTATGAGAGACTGGAAATATTTAATAAATTAGTCTTGCAAAAAGACACTTGACAGGTGCTTTGTTTATGAAAGGTATAAATTCTTTATGAGGAGAAAATTCAAAGGATGAAAATATAACATAGGAGAGAAAGAAATGACAGAAAAACAATATCTGATGACTGAGGTCAGCCAAATGCAATTGAGAAAGAAATCATAGTTGCTCTGGTTTTAACAACTGGAATAAAGCACCAAAGAATTCTCGAGTCTTCATGCTTCCAGCTTCAAACTTTCCATCGTTCTAAAAGCTACTTTCACCAAAAAGAAGTTATTAGACTCAGCGCAAGGCCAGCAGAAAGTGATACAATGGAATTTGATATACCATGTTCTTATACTTAAGACCTAATTTCTCAGCTTGCAGTAAATTCTGCGGCTCTTGAACATAACATAAGGAATGGAGAGCATTTAGATTGAATATCTCCAAAGGAAACCAGATGCCATAGACAATATTGCTGGTAATCCTTTTTGGTGCTAAAACAACTCCTATTGCACACTCTGCTTTCCTGGGATGTGCTATCCTTAAGACAGGAATTTTATAAAATAGAACTTTGATCTATGTTGTATCTGACATTATTCCAATTATCTTGCCAAATTCCAAGTGTGAATAAACACAGTCTTCACCTTTACCCTTACAGCTTCTACTACAAAAGATTTCCTTAACTTTTCTCCTATGCAGTGTTCTAGGAGGAAATGCAAAACACATGCAAAACAGTGCAAAATAGAGTATAAATTATAATTTTTATTTATAGCATAGATCTATTGTTTGCAGGAAAGAGATCATTCTGGCCTTAAAATATATTGCAATGCACATATATCCTCTAATTAGCCAATTGTTCAATTAAAGACAGTGGAAAGATTCCCATGGGATCAGACTTAAATATAGGCCAGGTAGCCAAAGTGCAGTACACATTTGTACCCACAGATAGATATTTAGATTTTTGTTTTCTATTCAACAGTTAACATTACCTGGATATTTTCTTCACACTTCACTCATACTGATAAAAAGCTGTCTACTCAATTTATGGTCAATCATCCATTTCTGTTTATGCACACCATTTTAACCCTAAGTGGTATTTGTATGGATTACAGAAAAACAGATTACACCTAATTAAACAAATTCATACAATATGGATTGTCAATGGGTAAGGACAAAGTCACAATTGACTCACTAGTTACCTCAGCTGAGAAGGGTTATGACAGTGGGGTTCAGAAACCCAGTGACTGTAGTAAGTCTAGGGTGAAGATCAACTCTTAGGTTTCTAAAAATAAAAAAAGTGACTTCCTTTCCACATCACACCAGTGAAATGCTGAAATGCTCCCCTATGGAGGAAAAAAAAAATAAAAATAAAAAAATGACAGCATTTTGGTTTATCCAGTTTCTGCCTACATCCTTCCACATGGCACCATCCAAAATAAGTCTGATTGTTGCTGCTCTGTACTAGCAGAGAGAAATAGGAGACCAGAGATGCACAATTTATCACAACTCTCAGGTATTATGCAGTAGTATCTTAATAGCATTCTTCTTTATAGTTAATAACCCCTTTACCTGTATTAAATTCCTGCATCCTATCCTACCACCATCATCATTGTGAACACATCAAGAAAGGTATATGGAATTAAGAAAAGTTATATGCTGGAGGTGAAGGCATGTGAGAGAAGACTGGAATGTATGCCTTTGGAGAAAGCAGTGGAAATGTTCTAACTTTTTGTTGCTTAAAAATTTCAGGCACTGTAATGTTAATTGCTTGCTAACAGGATATGCTACGTGCCAACTCCCTACTCACAGCTGTTAAGACATGGGAGACATTTTTCTCCACAATGAAACCACTGAGAGCCATGCTGGGCATGAAGCTCCAGAACCAGAAACAATTCTGTTCACTGATGTAGTTAAAGCGAGGTGCCACAGACCTGCCCCCAGTAAGATGCTAACCGAGCTTGAATGTCTGCGATTCCTTTTTCTTTGTACATAAGCAATCTCCTACTCTGATTCTCATCCCAGAGAGGAAATAATTGGCATACCCTTGCCAATGGTGGCCAATGTTCAAAACATGAGTAAGGGAGAGAAAAGACTTTGAAGCTGTCATCAGTCATAATGCTTGATCCAGTTGCCACTGTTCAAAGAACTGTAAAAGGTGTAATATAAGTCTCTCCAGAATTTTTCTAGGCTAGACAATACATTAAAAGGCAATTCCACAAATAATAGAAATCTCAACCAGGGAATGAAAAGCTGTAGTACACAGATTCCCTTTCCTGTCTGTTTAGCTACATATAAGAAACTTTTCTTCTGTTGAAACAGAGGATTCAAGTAATGTTAAGAACTGAGAGCATTGTTTTACTGCTCATGCTTAAAAAGAAAAAAAAGGAGGAAGTGATTCAGCAAACATTTTGGGCAAGCCTAGAATATTCTCTTCTCCAGATCTCAGGGTTGGTTGAACTGATAAGCTATTCTTTTCTAGATCCAACCACTGCTAGTGAAACTGTTAGCCTAAGGGATAGAAAATGGTTTTCACTATTTTTACAGTAGCTATTTAGAGGTGTACCTGAAGTGATGAAACTGCCAATTTTAGCCAGAAGTGCCCTAAATCTGGCAAAAATTGTATAAATTTATCTTCATGCAGCAGAGCCCTAGCGCCTCTCTCCTGACCTGTACAATACCCCTCTGAACCAGCTCCTGAAGCATTCCCAAGGAGACAGCCAACCATGATGAATTACGTGAGTTTTCAAAGGTCAAAATCAATGTGTCCACCAAAGGAATGTTTCCTTTCCAGAAAGAACTATCTTTCACAAGAGATTTTCTGTTCCTTTTCAAGTTGTTTTTCAAGCATTATTATTATCATTAGCATATAATGAATGTTCTGCATGTTCAAATATGTGCTATATTTATTACTTCTGGCTGGGGTTATCTTGAATTCTTTGAATTTCCTGTTACATTTCATCTCTTCATTATAAAAAAGACAGATGCAGACTTCTGTCTAGTATGCACAGGAAAATCCTAAAGTTATTTCCCCAGAGCACAGGACTCTTCATTCATCAGAGAGAACCCACATAGAAAAGTGTAACTTTTCATTCAGTCTCTCTTTATTAAAAATAAAATAAAATAAAATAAAATAAATATTAAAAAAATAAAGCCAAATTAAGTCACTAGAAACCATATTATCCTTACATTAAGATATGAACTGTTACAATTACTGTGGAGAAACCAAGTTATGAGACCAAGCTGTTCTGCCTATCCATCCACATAAATATCCAAACATAGGGGTGTAAATGCTTAAAAATATTTCAATTCAATATTTAAACAAAAGTTTTCAGGGTTTCCTTAAACAAATTAAAAATATATATAAATATATATCTGTGTACATTAAAGATTAGCACATGGAATACTCTACTGACTGACATGTAAATCCATTATCAGTCAATCTTTCCAACCTCAGTTTACACTAGATATAGCTAAAAAACCATGGTGGGGCTGCAAATCTTGTCCTAGCCACACAGATCTTTCTTTGATCTTGATGTTTTTTTCCTGCATTGAAAATTAAGCAACTGTATATATTTTTCCTTTAATTTTATATATATACGTATATACATATATATATATAAAATGCACAAAAGGGGGTTGTGTAATTAAGGTGCATGTGAGGAGGAGGTTGATACATCATCAGTACCAAAGATCAGGCTTACAAATATCATGGGAAAGATGGCATTTTCCAAAAAATTAGTAAAGCATTTCAGCTGGTGTTAGAGTCATGCAGAGGAAGAGAACCTGGCTCCTTATAAAAGAGAATGTGAACAAAGTAAAGAAACAGGAATCCACTGACCTCCACTAACGTCTAAAACAACAACAAAATAATAATAAAAATAAAATAAAATAAAATCATGACAATCAGTCTCTGAAGCGGAGTATGAAAAATGATTAATTTCTGACATTATTTTTCCACAAAGGAACTGCAGATCTCAAAGAGGAAGGGAAACGCACAAGTTTGAAGAGGAGGGTATTAACAGGGCATCTTTTCAATTTTTTTTTAGGAGCTTGGAGTTTCATTCACTTAAAATTATGCCTAATGATTTTTAATTCTCTGTGCCTGCAGTGCAGTCCTCCAGGTTAAGCATATGCCTGTTAGCATTATGTTATCATGGGCTCCCTGAGAGTTCTAGGTGCCATGTAGTCAAATAACAGTAACATATCCATTCACTTTCCTTTTTCCCCCACTCTACCAGAGAAATGACTAGCACCAAGTCATAAATAGAAAGTGATTGAGTATGAATGCTTTGTGGAAAGCTGTTTGGAAAAGGACGTTTTCCTTCTATTCCTTCTAACAATATTCATACCTCTGGGTAATTTGGAATAACACTTTTTTTTTTTTTTTTTTTTTTTGGCTTACCACATTAGACATTTTGTTTTTTATTATATTTTTTGCTGAAACTAGAAACAGCTGCTGTCAGATTTCGGCTGGTATATGTGGTAGTAGTGTGGGTGGAGGAAGAGATTTCTTTTTCCTCACAAGAAAGACGCAACTATGGAAAGTATGAGGTTACGGAAAAATGTTAGCAGGTGATATAAAACATTTTTCTGGTTTACATAGGTTAGAGAATGTCCATAGAAATTGCTTCTCAATGATTCCAGTTGTAATATCTTTAAAGAACAAAGGTTTGATAACCTCAACAATTATTAGCAGAGCAAAAGAATCTATTTTTTTTGAAACTATAATCCCCAAGGGAAGATGTTTGGCAAGCATTTTTTGGGCTACAACAACCAACATTTGCACCTCTGACATATTTCAGAGTGATTATGTGCAATAGGAGAATAAAAGCAACAAGGGCCTAGCTGTCCATCACTCCCTTGTAATTATACCTCCAGCTTTTTAATTTCTCTTCTTAAAGCAGGAGTATTTTTGGAAGCACCACTTAGTTATTTTGGAATATTCTTGACCACTGTGCCACAATACAAGCTTTCCCTGCTTCAGTTAATCCTACACTATGTTCCTTCAGAAGCTCCCTGAAAATCATAAATGGAAGGAAGTTTACCAATCTGACTGGAAAAGGGGTATGGTGCCTTCCAAATACCTCCTCCTACATCCACATACTCAAGTACTTTGCACCAGAGACTCAGACTGAGACTTTGCAGCACCTGCCGAGTCACACAGTTGCAGCCCAGCTGACTGCAAGGACACGTGCCATGGTGCTCTGTAAGGCCCTGGTGCAGAGCAGTGAGCAGGGGGAGACACTGCTCACTCTTTCTCCCCAAAGAAATTCCTCTGCTCACTCTTTCTCTCCAAAGAAATTCCTTGTTTTTTTTTGTTTGTTTGTTTGTTTGTTTGTTTTTACTATTATTATTTTTTTTTTCTGTAGTATGTAATCACACTGCATAACTGTTTTCTGCAGGTTGGTACAAAGTCTACATAAGTTCAAAGTGTACCAAATAAATTAATAAAAGAAAAATATATTCTGTTACAAGGCAGCCTTGCAGCACAAGACTGAAGCCTTTTTTGGTGGCATTTCATGCTAATTAGAGCCAAATGGTACAAGCCCAGAGTAAGAGGAAATGTAGAGAGTTTCCGTGTGTCAGCATGGCTTTTCTTGATGTTGCTTGTTTTCTGTGGGGTCTGCCTGAGTGTGCAGGCAGCCTGGGTCTAACTCCCAGTCTTAGGGCACCTGGTGTCAGAGCACCTCTAGCAGACCAGAACAGGCTCCCTTTGGTAGGATTCCTGGATGATTACAAGGTGCCACAGACATGGCAGTGCTGCTCCCTGGGTTGACTATGAGGACCTGCTCTTTGCAAGTGTAGGTCTAGAAAACAAATGACTATTGCACTGTCTAGAATAACAATAAAATTTGACTCCTGCTAGAACAGGAGTTGCGCATCACAGAGTGTATGACCTGTATTACCCGATTGATTCCCCTTAGGGATTCAGCCTACAGGTTTCCATCTCCACAAGCTCCCAGGGAAGCTTTGAAATGTGCCGGTGTCGTGCTCCCAGGTGCAGCTGAATTCAGCCAGGCTTCCCCTGGGCCTGTGACCTCTGTTTGAAAGAGGGGCCCCTGTTTCAGTGCTGGGGGTAACATAAGGAGACCAGGGACAAGCTGCTCTGCAAGAGCCTCCAGGAAGGTGTGCACCACCACCTGAGCTATGAAACACAAGCTGAAACCCAGACTGGCCTTGGGGGAGCAGCATAAGAGACTGCAGAAACCCAGGTACTAGCCAGCCTTCCCTCCTGCCTTTTTCCAGAGTTATGGAAAACTCAAGGTGGGCCATTTGCTTTGTGTAGAGCTACACTGCGTGTTTGTGAGGTCTGCTGGGAAGTAAGTAAATGTTGTCTCCATCAGCTCTTTTGAAAACCTGGGTGATTGTACAGCCTCAGTTCAACAGAGATATATATCACAAATATTTGTATATTTATTCTAGTTAGTTTTCCCTTAAGGAAATGCATTCCTCCTTTAATCTGTACCCTATAATTTCTCACAAAAAGCTCTCCTGAAGTGAGCAGACAGCTGTATGCCAGTGACTAAAGTTGAAACTAATTTCAGGTTTTGGCCCACGGTGATTTTAAGAAGTCGCACCTGGCCTGGGACTCTGGGTGCCAAGATTTTAACCTGGAGCAGATTTTTACAGCCAAGTTTGAAAGCCCTGAAAATGAGAAGAGAGAGGGAATGTTATAATGGAAAGGCTGGCATAACTTCAACTACTGTATAGCAGCCATAGTAGTCAATGAGGCCGGGAGTTAGAAGCAAATCTGCCAACTTTCACTCTGTTCAAACGAGGTAAGTCTCACTCAAATGTTTGACTGCTTGAAAAATAAAATAAAATAAAGTTGCTTTCACCTCTTGAGAAAGCTACTGGTTATAAAAAATAAACAGTCAAAATAATACATTTACATTTTCAAAGTACGCTTTGTTTTCTTTGTGCCAGGTGTTGTTTTTTTTTTGTTTTTGTTTTTTTTTTCTGCTTGGTAAAATGGGATGTGAGAAGCTACCTTTAAAATGAATTTGACTATTCCTGGCTGGAAATTTGGGCTCTACCTATCCAGAAAAAGGCAGTATAGTCTGGGCCATTCCCCAACAATAGAGTGGCGGCAGGCTAAATATAACTTCACTTACAGTCCTAGAACTGGCATCTAACACCAGGGGCTTACAATAACACTGGAGCCACTGCTGCTCCAGGAACAGCCTAAGCAAGGGGAGGAAAGCTCTGTTTGTTTTTCAGCCGGGACCTCATTCTTCACTCAGCTGTTTGCTATTAGGGCTGGAGCAGTAGCAGCGAGAAATTCATTGCTGCTTGGTCTCCGAATCCTCACACAGTAACAGCGCAGATCCAACTAGCCAAATCCACAAAGGATCAAGGGAAGGGGAAAAAGAGAGCAACAAACTTTTGACTGCTTGCCGCCTTGCTTATATAGCACCTTTCATCCCCAAGGAACCTATTTACTGAGGGTCTGACTCTGCTCCATTCCTGGTGAGGTGCGGATTGGTGAGCTCTGGAAGCTGTGCAAGGGATTTCCTCTCGCCCAGCTCCCTCCACCCTGCTGGTGCAACCGGTGTGACTGGGAGGTGCTCCCACCAGCACCATGTCCCTCCAGCTGTCACCTGCGCCCCACTGCCTGCCAAGTCCCCACCCCTGCCTGGCTGGGAGAAGAGATGAGGGACAAAGTGGACTGAAATGGTGGGAAAGCAGGAGTGTCCCCACATGGAGCCGCAGCCCTCTTACTCCCTAAAAGGGCAAAAAAATCAACTGCTAACTCTGCTAAAATCATCCTGATGCTCTGACTACCATTGGACCCAATTCTGCTGGCACTAACACAGGTGTATGTTGAGGTGCATTATACTGTAATTTTTTGCTTACTGACACGTAAGATGAGCCTTTACCTATTTAAATCAGTGGAGTCACTAACATGCCCTAGCGTCAGGAATGAGGACTCAGCCCCACAGAAGCTTAGTGAAGAGCACAGACTGCATATATATGATGCAGGCTGGGTGAAAAATCAGACTCCTTTCCAATTCAACTGCTCCAGAGCATTTTCTACTTGGGAAAATTAAAACGCTATCTGGGACTGCTTTTGTGCGGTAGGTACGTTCTACCAAAATGAATTGTTGCATTTCAGCGTAGGCTTTCCTGCTGCTGCAGAGAGCAGAGCTCTCAGCTCCTTGCAGAGGAGAGCTCTGGAGGAGGAGCCTTGGCTTGGGGTCCCTGGGTACAAAGGGTGATTTCTGCTAGTCCCGCTCTAAAGCACTGCAGCTGAATGACGGCTGCTGGATGCAGACAGCATGGGTGAGAGTTCGTGCTTGGAAGCTGGTCACAGCAGCGGAGCTGATTTGCTTTCATTCTTCTGCAGCCTATTTGTGTTTGAAAATAAAAATGGTATGTAAGAACACAAGCTTTTTTTCTGCCAGTATAGCTGCTTCCTCTTCTGGGGACTCCGTGCTGTCTGGTTTGTGAGCTAAGCGATAAGACTCCCAAGACTGGGAATTTTGTTTTGCATTTCACTGCCTCCTCGTCCTGTTGACATAATGATCTCATATGCAAAAACAAATTGCCCCCTGACCCACGGCATAACAAATTGAATGCAGTACTTGACACATGGGCTCTGAGACTGTCTGCCCAATTTCTCTTGCTGCCCTAGAGTAAAAGGGTCTGTTTTGTGCTATCTGCAGCCTACAAGATACAATACATTTGGGGCTATTGCTGTCACCTGTGAGCATATCCCTCCCAGCCATGCTTTCTGATTACTGGAAACAAGTCAAGTATGTCCCCACGGGCTGACAAACTAGACATGAAGGAATACTTCAGAACATTTGGAAAAAAAAAAAAAAAAAAAAGAAACAGCAAATGATTGCCATTATACGGAGGCAGTCTGTATTATTCATTAAGAAGCAAATTTGTCACTAGATCTATGTAAGGATACATAACCAAGGATGGCTGTAAAGAGCACACATGCAATGTGAGCAGTATGAACAGCAACATCATGATATTCTCATGTACTCTGTCCCACCACCTTAGATCAGGTCTTGTGCTCATACCGAAACCTGAACTCACTGGTAAGTCACACTGTGCATGCCATGTGTGGGCGTATATCTTACCCCATATCGGGAGCTGCCTTCACTGGTGAGGAAAATCAAGTGGGGACCAGCTTCAGCTTGAGCCTTTCCCTCACAGACAGGAGGTTCAGTGATATGAAAGAGGCAGCAAGAAAAGAAAGATTTGCAGAAGTGTCAGCTGCCACCCCACAGGAGATGCTCCCCTTTTTTTTGGCCCCTATGGCATAGCAAATTTACTTCCCCTATTTTGTAAGCATCACCTAAACTTGCAGCTGTTCAGAGCTGGATGCTCATGGTAGCCCACCCAGTACACACAGCATAACTAGTACATCCTACTGCACTGTGTGTTGACCAGTTGAAACCATAAGATTTTGATCCTTTTTTTGATGATTTCTGCAGACCCTTCTCAATAGGCACATAAAAAGAAACTAAGAAATGCATGTCTGTTCACAGGCTTACACTACAATACATTGGCAGGCAGGGCCTTTGCTTATACCAGAAGAGTTTAGGAGCACATCTGCTAAAGAACCACTGGTAAGTAGGGCTGCACTTTGAACCTATAGACATGCAAGTCTTGAGCTGTGCCAGTTCCCTGCAGCTATTTAATTGAGCAGACTAGTGTCAGCCTGGATTGTGACACCCTCATTGTCTATAAAGAAAGAAGCATCTTGACCAGTAAGAAAGGAAAACAGATTAGAGTTCATAGCCTGTGTCACACACTACATATATATATATCACTACTACAGAAATATACTGAATAAGAGCCAAAATTAATCAGTTATTCAGTTAATATCAGAAGCAGTTACATTTGAGTCTCTGTTAACAAGCCTAATGTGCATCTGCCAGGTATGTGGAGTTCAAATCATCTGCCACTTTTAAATGCCAACATTTGTTCTGAATACTTAATGACTTTTTTTTGTATGAAAACATGACACCTCCCAACAATGAATGATGGTCAACTGACCCAGAGATTTCTTCTTGCCTTTTCTTTTTTTTTTTTCTTTTCTTTTTTTTTTTTTTTTCCCTGGACACTTGAATTGCTCAGTACTGAATAAGCTTTTCAGTAGACTTTTATTCCAATAGTTAAAATATCAATTTCACCCCTGAGAAATAACTTGGGATTACTCAACTAAAGCACATCTGGCATGAACCTCATTAATCTTGAAGCAGTATGGTATATGCCCAGCACAATTTTGGCACTGTGAAAGAGGGAAATAAGAACGTTCCTTCAGAATCTCTGAACACCTGGTACTCTACACAAGTTAGTATAGAAAGTAGAGTCCACCTTAGCACTACACTTACAGATAGAGAATCTTAGCAGCTATCTTGAATTGTTTAGCAAGGAAAATAAAATAAATAAATAAAATAAAATAAAATACCTGCTTCTGCTGTCTGATGTTTCTTTTCTGGACCTCATTTGTTTCAGCATGATACCTACAAGTCCACTGTCTTCCATTAAAACTGCCTGAGTTATAAATGAGTGAACAAATGAAATCAGATGCAAACACTATAGAAGGATTACTTTGAAATATACAGACTTCAAAGAATCCCCAAGGACATGTTCATTGAATTTTCTCTCAGCAGCTTCTGTAACTAATACAAACATACAACCACATGCCAACATTGCTCACTTGTGCACTCTGTGATGAAAATCAAATCTTGTAGACAATCATCCTTCCGTTGTCACATTTGGTGTGGTAAAGTAGCTTCCACCTTGTTAGAATATGAAAACCAGACAAAGCAAATGTTTTTGTAAACATTGGAATCATTACTGTCTTCACTCGAGAGAAAGTGAAGCTGTTTTTTAAAAACACCACCTGAATATTTGAAGTCCTTCAAAAACATTAACTAATTCTTGATGAAGTTACGTATGGTGTTGCTGCATACGTTCTTAAGGCACAGTTGCTGTTCAGTATTTGAGAAGATACTGCAGTGTTGCTAGTTTTGCAATGGAATTTATTCATCCAGTGATCATAAGTATGTATGTGAAGAAGCAATATTTTCAATAAGACAGAGCCATGCTTTGGGAATCAGGCAGCAGTGCTCTAGCTCAGGTGCCTGAAGTGGAGGATTTATCTGTGTGCTGAATGCCTTTCTGCAGGAATAGTAATACGCAGTACAAATAATACTAGCTGTAACAGTTAAAATAAGAGCACTGCTAAACTGGTTTCTCCCTCAAGTGAAGTCAAGATGTAATCCCTCCAAAACATGCTATTATTTTGTAGGGGTGACATTAAAACAAATAATATTGGAAAAATTATGGATCCTGGGGAAATAAAATATAAAGCTCATAAATTAAATTACAGTTTGGTTTATGTTAATGAGTTTCATCAACAACAAAAAGAAAACTCCAGAGCAGCCCTACCCACATCAATCTGAGAATCTCTTGGAAGTTTTCCTTATCTCAGGCACCTATTCTCTGGCCAGGGTTGGCTGGGTCAGCATCTTGGCTCCTACAACAAACCATCTGATGCAGACATGACAGGTAGCCATGTGATAGCATCAGACAATTTACACAGCTTTGGGTGCCAGCCTGCTTACTCTGAGCTTGGTGGACACCAGGAAGCACAAGGCAACTTCATTACTCCCTAGGGAAAACAGCTGCATGTTTCTTCTTGCTTCTAACAAGAAAGCAGCTTTACCAACTCTCAGCCTTTTATTCTGAGTCAAGGAACTATTCTTGCATTTCATGAATGTTAGTGTTTCATTTCAGACAGGGATGGTATGAATTTTCCCTTCCCTAAAAGCTTCTCACCCCTATAGCTGCAGAGAAAAGCTCAAGAATTTATGTAGTTAATATTTAAATTCCAAAAGACGAAAGGCCAATAAAGCAAACCCAAATGGGTTTATTTGAAGCTCGAGGTTTTTTGGATATATTTTTTGAGAAACTTAACCCAGAGAAAGAGAGGATATTTGCATGTTTGGGACTGGAGGTCAGAAAGCATGGATCTACAGCAGAGCAGCACATGCCTGGTACTGCTCCCTTCTGCCCTCGGGCTCCCATGGCAGCACACCGACCACACACAGCCCAGACAGTACTTGTCAGTGGCCAACAACCAACAGCCCAACAGCAAGACTTCTCTCTGCATTCAGATGCAAAACCAGAGGCAGAGGAGGAAGAAAGAGCCTTCCCCTGAAGGTAGAACCACAGTGCCTACGTAGATGTGAACACGGCCTGGGAAACCAGCACAAGCTCCCCAAGCCAGGTATGCTTCCCAGTAATATGTACACAGTACTTGGGAAAAGGCTTTGCACTTTTCACTTTGCACTTTTCACTTTGCACCCGCAAAACCTAAAGCCCATATGAAGAGTCTAGCTCCTGGTGCTTTAATTGAATTGAAGGGAATTGAAGGGAAAAAAAATCTTATTGACTGCATAGTAAACCAGCTGTCCTTTCTGCAAAAAGCTGCTGTTAGCTTTACTGTAGCAAGAGGCAAAGTTGATTTACTGTCTTCCTTCCTCCAGGGCACTGTCTGCTAGACAGGACATCTGAGAGGTCCCTAAGCAGAGCTGCTATGTGAGGAATCCAGAGCAGCAGAAAAACACAGGACACAGAAAGTGCTTCATTCCCTGGCAAACTTCACCTGGTTTCTCTTGCTAATGAACCATCTCTTGAAACCAGCCAGGCTCACAGGGTCCATTCATACAGGTCATCTCACATTGTTAAGCCATGAAATGAACTCCCCCAAATCACCTTTAAACAGGGGTTGCTTTATTATATTGCTATGTATGTTTATAACTGAGAATGGCAGAGGGTTCACAGTGACAGAGCCAAAAAGTGGCCCTGCCAATGGAAGAAGGAGGTATTCTTGTATTGCAGTGCTGTGTAGCTGCTCTGCAGATCCCCAGCAGACACACGGGGTGGGATCAGATGACCAAGGAGATGGCTGATGCTGATGCCTCAGTATGTAAATAAAACAAGGATAAAGATGAAATAAATAAATAATAATAATATATGAGCTCTCTCTCCATGGTCGTCTCTGTTATTCCCCCATTTGGACTGTGGGTTTTTTTGATGGTTTTCTCAACTGTTCAGGACCCCCACAGATGCTGTAAACCCCAGTTTTTTTTTTTTGTTGTTGTTGTTGTTGTTGTTTTTTGTTTTTTTTGGGGGGGTGGTTTTGAGAGGAAAGTACTTTGTGATTCCTTTAAGCCCCAGAGGATAGCTCTTTCCTATTTGATGGCTCCATTTCAGTCTGCCAATATGTATTCTGTCCAGCTCTCACTCTTCCAGTGTAATTTAATCCATAGCTTCATGATGAAAATCTGGGGAAATCCTTGGACCCCTCCAACAGGAGAAGAGAATCAGGAATTACAGGGTGCCTAATAAGGGCTTGTAAAAATCCATGTAAAATTTCCTGCAGCTAGAATATGAGGACTATTATCAGGACACTCAGCCTTTTTCCTTCTTGGCCCCAAACACCTGATGCTTCAATTAGTCTTGTTTCACAATTGTCATGAATTTGGAAAACCCCTTACGAATGTTCTCTTTCAAATTTCAAGCAGGGGAGAAACAAGCCCGCGCCCTGCTCCCAGACACAGCTCCGTCTGTACATAGAAAATATTTAGGCTTCCCAGGCTTCACGCCGACCCTTTTGTGGATTAAACATGATGCTGCTCCATCACACACAAAACCTCTCAAGCTTTCTCCCAGTCGAAGGACCCGCAAACCGCTGCCAAGCTGTTCTGCAGTGCCACCTAGTGAGTCAGACACATTTTAACAGAGCTTCCTCGCCGAGCATGGACACATCAACCACTCTGACAATGATTCTCAGTTTTTCACTAAGGCTCTTCTTTTCCTCTCATATGACAACACCACCACCCCAAGTCGTATTTATTCATAGTCCAGCCACTTGTGCCCTTTCCTCCTAATGTGAGGCCAAAGTCTTGATTCCAGGACAGTTTTCCAGTCTACCAAGAGCAGCCCTGCTGAAAGTGGATTGTACCTTCACAGCCTGTAACAGATTAGATGGGGGTAGATGGTATCTCCTGCCTTCAACAAAACCTGGAAATTCAGAGGTAGGATATGAGTGAATACAGCCTTCCATGTTGGTGGTGGTGGTGTGCAGGTGGGTAGGAGATGGCCATTGGATGGATGAAGAAAATAACAGCTAGATAAGTGACTCAGGTAGGAATGTGGGAAGAGGACAAAGAATCAGCTGAGGCAGGGAAATCTGAGGCTGCAAAGAGAATGGAGCAAGGGGACCAGAGGTGTAGCAGCAGATGACCTTGGAGACACAGAGAAGCAAGGTGAGAGGACCAGATTGCAAGTGTCTGCTCAGGGAGGCAGGATGAAGGAGGTCCCAATTAAATTAGCAGAAAGACCTAATGAAAGAGAATAAGACTAGAAACTGCAGGGATAAGGGATAGGGAAAGAAAGAACTCAAGCGGATGCAGTAACAGACCTCTCTGCAGAGGACAGTGCCTGCCATTTTGCAGGCAAAACAGAACAAACAAGGCAGGAGATGAGCTCACGACTACAGCAGCTGCATAATGCCACAGAGCTGGACTCTCTCTTCCCTTCCCCAGTGCGCCCAGGGGATGGACACATGTCTAGTCTCTTAAGCCTTTTCTCAGGTGGTGCTCAGTGTGTGCTTCTTGCTTTGGGGGTGCTGGTCTGGAGATCTAAGACTGTGGTTTGCAGAAAGGCGGAGACATGAAGCCATAAATAACACAGTTAAGAATTCCCACAATGAATCATCACTCAGGGCTATACCATAAAACCAGCCTGGCTGGAGGGCATGTATACTCTAAGAAGGCCGTCTGCTTGAACAATGGCAGTTTCTGGCTTTCTCATGTGTTGCCAACCAATTTCCACATGCTTAAGCACAACTCTACTTTTTCAGAAGGTAGATGTCCCTGTGGTCTGATCTGCCGTGTTTTTTCATGAAGTTTTATGGGGCTAGGAGTCAAAGTACCAATAAATGGAACTGCATGTAAACTGATCTTTTAATAAAACTGCAGTTATTGGGGGGAGGGGGGAGTGGGAAATCTTTGTAAGATTTCAGAATAGTCTATACTGCATTTTCCATTTTGCTTGGACAGAAATGTGAAGTGGTGGCTGCACTGAGGAAGAAGAAAGCAGCCTGTTACAGTCCTTAACTCCCTTAACTATATCTCCAAGCACCTGAAAGAATACCACAATCACTCGCTGTTTTCAGTTCAGCAAGGGTAAGAACTTGTACTTCTAAGTAGCAAAAGGGGAAAAAATATGAAAGGGAGAAAAGCCACAGTAAATGCATGGGGTATTTTCCATCTTGCATGGCTGGCTTTTCAGTATTTACATTACATAATATACAGCTACTAGAATTACCTTGTTCTATTCCAGAGAAGCTTCCGGAAACCAAATTATTTAGTGGCTAGGAATGAATGCTAACCCCATCATTTGAAACACAAGCTAATAATATAGGAGTTTATTCTACCCAAGGGTATGTGTATCCGTCATACTTGAGAAGCATTCCTCGGTATGATAAATTCAGTTTGATGGGCATGTTTACAAAGGCTTTCTTCCTAGGATAATTGGACAATTTTGGTTTAGGAGAATAGAGACATTTGAAAAGTATTCTAGCACAGTAAAACACTCCAGAGATCTGGCTAAGAAAAGTTGAGGCCTGAGGAAATGAGCAAAACTCAGAAAGGAGAAATGAGATCATCAGTCTTGAATGGCCAAGAGGCATGCTTGGGTAGGCTGTGGTTGTCACTAAGGGGGCCATGGTCGACATAGCTGCCCCTTACTGCCTACATCTTCCAAGTCTGAGGACCGCTGGTCATTTGTAATGGATGAGCTCACCCAGCTTCCCTCTAATATTTCCAAAAAACCCTTCCTGGGGAGCGATAGAGACCTATCACTAAGCTGCTCAGGGGTGGAAGTCATAACAGCTGATGTGGCATCTAACTGCCTGAAACACAGTGTGAAACCTAAGGATAGTAGATCTTGTTATTGCAATGCAGAGGCACATTTAACTCCTCATCTTGAAAACATAATCCACCACCAACATAGGAGTTCAAGTGTGACAGCTGGGTTTATGCAACAGTGGAAATTCACTGCTTCCTCACACATTCTTCTCCTCTACTGCCCATTCTGAGTGTCCAAGTTGGTATCTTGCAGTTCCCAAATTTCCAACTAATTTACCCTGTAAAAGGTTTCTTTCCACTGTTTAAAACTGTGAAGAGATACGTTGTTACTGTATTTGCCCATGTAATACCTATTTTTCTTTCTCCAAAATATATTGAGGGCTCTTATTCATAACCTACCAGTAATTCATTACTCACAACTAGCCAAAAACTGAGATGTTGCATGTGCTCATTTTACCAGAAATTCAGGGGTCAGGTTGGACTGGGTCACCAAGCTGCTACTTCTTTGCAGTTGCCAAACATTCTTAGTAATAAAAGAATAATAATATATATATATATCACAGAATCACAGAATAGTCTAAGATGAAAGAGAACTACAAGATCACCGAGTCCAACCTCTGACCTAACGCTAACAAATCATCCCCTAAACCATATCCCTAAGCTCTACATCTAAACGTCTTTTAAAGACCTCCAGGGATGGTGACTCAACCACTTCCTTGGGCAGCCTGTTCCAGTGACTAACAACCCTTTCAGTAAAGAAGTTCTTCCTAAGATCCAACCTAAAATTCCCCTGGCGCAACTTTAGCCCATTCCCCCTCGTCCTGTCACCAGGCACGTGGGAGAACAGACCAACCGCCGCCTCGCTACAGCCTCCTTTCAGGTACCTGTAGAGTGCAATAAGGTCGCCCCTGAGCCTCCTCTTCTCCAGGCTAAATAGTCCCAGCTCCCTTAGCCGCTCCTCATAAGACCTGTTCTCCAGACCCCTCACCAGCTTCGCAGCCCTTCTCTGGACTCGCTCAAGCACCTCCATGTCCTTCTTGTAGTGATGGGCCCAGAACTGAACACAGTACTCGAGGTGCGGCCTCACCAGAGCCGAGTACAGGGGGACAATCACTTCCCTAGTCCTGCTGGCCACGCTGTTTCTTATGCAAGCCAGGATGCTGTTGGCCTTCTTGGCCGTCTGAGCACACTGCTGGCTCATATTCAGCCGACTGTCAACCAATACTCCCAGGTCCTTCTCTGACAGGCAGCTTTCTAACCTCACAAATATATATTTTAAAACAGCTGTTTAATGTCCACGTTCAGAGGTGGCTGCAAGTCAAAGCTTGCAATATCTTCCTCTTATGCTAGGTCCAGTTCAGACTGACTCTGTGACAGCACAGGGAATGTTGGAACACCCCAGATACATCTCCTGCCTGAGGAGCTCAACTTGTCTATAAAGTCTCTGGCCCCCAAACCAACCCCAGCACATCTGAGGCATCTAGCTCAATAAGTTTCATATACAAATTTCTTATATGAAAATCCCTTTTTTATGTAATCATAAACACGAGAGAAGGGGAAACTCAGTGGCTGGAGCCAAGTCACAAGAAACAAAAGCTTCATACAGTGGGAGAGAATGGGGAGAAAGAAGGAGAAGGCGATGGGCAGCACAGGGAGGACTGTAAGGACTAGATGCTTGGTTTGGGGGAATGATGCAGGAACGATGCTGGAGAGGCTTTCAGATCTCTTTCTTTCCATGCTGAAGTGGCAGGTGTCCTCTTCTTGTGATGGTCTGGAATAACAATGATTCCTAGACACTAAGGTGTCAATGGCTTTGGACCACTGAATCTAAAAAACACTTTTTTTTTCCTTGTTATCAAAAACATAGGTGCCCCTCTGCTTTTCACTGGGATGTTCAGTGTAAAATTCATGTTTATGAAAATTTAAAAGATACAGTCTTTACCCATACATCTGCTTCCATTTAGGAGAAAATCACAGCAAGGAAAGGATACTTTCCTTGCATTTTCTTTAAATCTCACCCCCATTCCTCCTTGTCCAAAACAGTTCGGCTGTTTTCATCCTTGCAAGGAAATTTCATGTAGCTGTGACTGTCACACGAGCAGACAGCTACTGAAGAACTATTGGCAAAATGCATAACCAGTGTAAGAGTTTTTTACTGGTTTAGGAACAAGTTTAGGGATTTAATGTTCTTGGAGACAGCACTCCAAAATTTCTCTGAATCAAGGTTGTCTATAGTCTGCCCAGATAATGCCTTTCTTGAGAACTTTGTCAGCTTACCAGGAAGAAATGTGAGCTAGCCACTGATGCAGCTTCCTCTGAATATCAAAGTTACGTTCAGAGGCCATCAGGATTGCAAACAGTTCGTGATCTAAAGCTTTATCCACCACAAAATGCCCACAAACAAGGTTAGAAACCATTGAGTGTCAAAACCTACAGCTGCATAATTTTGCTTCCTACAATCAGGAACAAGCTACAGTCCTCAGGGCTGACTAACCACAAATAGAAACAATAATGTGAGGTTTTACAAAAGCATGAAGCTGCTAAGAAGAGGTGGGCCAGTAACCAGTCAGGCAGCTTAAACTACATGGCATGGATTCTAGAAATACCCTTTGAATACTTGACAGGTGCTGAATCCTCTTAAGGAGTAGCCCAATATCAGTTCTATAACACCAAGGAAATTTTTAAAGGCTTTATTCCAAGCAGAAAATAGTGCTAAACTAACAGTTACCAACTCTGACAAGAACACAGGTGTAGTTCTACAACCTGGGTGTATCCATTGACTTCACGAGCACATAGAATGTAATTATCTGCTCCAGAAAAGCCCATTATGAGCAAAATTGACAAAGAGGAAATTGGATCTGATGTACCACCAATGAAAACAGCCTTGAAAAGCTGCAGAGATGTGTTCATGATGAGGCTTCAGTGCTACTGTAAGGGCAAGAAGCCCCATGATTTTTAAGATTTACAAAACCAGTGTTTAGCAATAAGAAAAGTAGCATTTTTGCAAATGCAAAACAGAGGTAAAGGGTTGTTTTCCAATGGAATACGTGCTGTAGATTTGGAAAAGGAAGCTGTGGAGATAAGCCTGCTGCCGAACCTCTGGATAAATATTGTCATATTCTAAAATGTAGATTTTCAAATAAAACAAAAAAGCTGATCACAGAGTAGGAGTTTAGCAAGCAGCTCTCACATTACTAATCACAAAATGATTTGGTAAGATCACCTGTCACACAAGCAGTCAAACATCTCAATCCTCAGAAAGACAAGGCTAGCAGACAAAAACACTATTGGTGCTAGAATTTCATAGGCTATATTAAAAAGAAAACAAGTCCAGACAGACAGTAGTTTTATTAAATATTGAGTTGTTTCTCAGCATCACGTTACTGTCTTCTGGACAATTTATGTTGTCCTAGGAAAACTCAAGTGTGCAAAATGTTCAATCAAAAGACATGAGTTCAGTCATTTCTCTGAGCCTGGCATAAACAAAGGTGTTTTACGCCAAGTGGACATAACCAGGCAAGCTCTTTGACATTCCTACAGCAACAAGTAATTGTTATTATTCCTGCTTCAGATATGACAATAGCTTTCTTGTCTCCTTACATAAGAAAGAGCTATAATTTGCTTTGTGAGGACTGGAAGGGAGCACTTTGTACCTCAGCAAAGAACAACTTAATAGAATTGATTTTAGCACACAAGCTTCACAGTTTGGTCAGCACAACAGTATGATCACTTTATTTCATTGTGTGGATGAATTCTGAATGCAATAAACTTGTCTTAAAGCAAAACTTTCAACCTGTTGAGACCTCACATTGGTATTTGTGATTATATGTGACAGTTATTAATGTTTTTGTTTGTTTGTTTGTTTGTTTGTTTGTTTTTTAGGGGGACACAAGGAAACCTAGCCCTTCTTAAATACCCAAATAAACGAGGCAATTGTGACAAGTGGAAGAAAATACATTCAGATGGTAAGAAGAGGGCAATAACAGCCTGGAACAATAAAACCACTTGTCCAAAATCATTTGTCAGGTTTCATATACGTTGTGGTATTACTACAGCAGTCTGTTGAAGGCCCATGTCAGTGCACAGGGAATGCATACGTGACTGAACAGCCTCCATTGCATGGACCCTTGTAACTTTTCTTCAGGCATGCACCAGCACTTGCATGGCCCACAACAGCCCTCTGGAAGGCAGCAGTGGTCCTTTCTCTGGTTTTGAGGGGTGCAGGTAGGAAGTTCAAGAGCACGTCATTTCCATCCGCTCTTGGTGCTTTTGGGGCACTGTTTTAGAGTTTTGCTAAATAGAAGTTGAGTACAAGCACTGTCTGGCCTGTGGAGCAGCACCCACTGTGCTGGAAGCACCAGCTGGTACCTAAGCAGCTTATCTGAGAGTCTGATCATGGTAAAGCAAATCCCAGGAAGGTTTGTCTTACATGCCAGAGACTTTGTCTTAGGCTCACAGCCTTCTTTTTACAGTTTTGATAACTGTGGGTAATTTTTGGATCTCTGTGGTAGCAATAAAAAGACAAGAATTACAACTTCTATGCATTAGTTCAACACACAGCCATATTAGTCTAGCCCTTTATTTGGTGTGGTAGAAGAAAGAGGCAGTTTATGGCTTTGGGACAGAGAAGTGGAAGCACTGACTTGGAGTTTCTCTGATCATTTCCAGATCGCTCTTGGAACCATTTATCTTTCTTATCTCCTACAATACGTCACCATCAAAACTAGCTAACTTAGCACCTTAAGGAACAGCAGCCTATACTACAGTATTTAAGGATGAGGGTTTAAATCTGAACACATCTTAAAACACTATATCTTTGTCTATATCTATATCTAATCTGATTTTATAATGTCTACATCTATCTTTCTCTGTATCTGGTATGAGGAATAATCCTGTGAAACCAAGAAAATCAGAAACCTGTACCACTGAAGTGTTTGAGGAAATCAAACAATAAAATCCCGATGTATGAAAACTACTGTCATTACACCAGTTTTTGCAACTATGACTATCATGGTTGACCATAGTATCAAACCACTCTCACAGTTTATCAGCCTGCAGACAAGGCATAGGCTACTGCTGCAATTCAACTTTGTGAAAATGAACATCTATTCACAGAGGCATGGTTATTTCAGCAGCATCCTACATCTTGATTATATACCACATATAACAGGACTTTGAGCTGACCAAAGCCTAGAAATTTTGAGACCTACTCCTATGGTGAGCTCGCCAAAAAGCTTAAAATGCTTTTAAAGTGAAATCAGTTATTGATTATTTTAATATATACTGGAATGGTTAACTTTTCTACTAGGAAAAATAAAAATAAAAAATAAAAATCAGAGCAAACAGACATAAGACATCAGGACATTTAAAACATTATATATGATATTAACCTGCCCGCTGTCCTTGCAAGAAGATCTTTGCTTCCAGACAACACAATGAGTTTCTGCATGGCCATAAATCTCACCCAGTCCTTCTGAAATGACTTGGTCTTATCTCCCAAGTGTCTTAGTCTCTGGGCTCATCTTGCAAGCTGTCAGACCCAGGATGTACCTCCCCTGCTTCCTTTCTCTGAAATCCCTCTGTTTAGTAACTTCCCAAGACAACAAATCAGTCCCTCCCTCCAGAGATTTGCACATGATCCCATCTCCTCCAGGAACATTATACAATGGCAAACATGAAAAACCTCCAATTTCCATCGCATTGTGTTTTACAGATAAATATTTAAAGTGATTTAAAAAAAAAAAAAAAAAAAATCTGATATATTTATGTAATCCACTAACCCTGTATGAGTTTACCTGTATAGGCAGCAGCTGGAAAAACCATGGCAGTGTAGACAATATGATTAGCTGCTAATAGAGCTGAGCTGCTGTGGTGCTTCACTGGAGAAGAATTCCCACTTCTCATTGTTAGGGTCAGGAAATTATCTTCCTCTTATCCACAGTTCAATATTGCTCACAGATTTTCTTTAACTTCAGTAATTTGTAGAGAAGTTTTCACATGGAAGGAAGGAAGGAAGGAAGGAAGGAAGGAAGGAAGGAAGGAAGGAAGGAAGGAAGGAAGGAAGGAAGGAA
>CM021767.1:43388866-43412569 GCA_011076525.1 Nettapus auritus | reverse complement strand
GAAGGAAGGAAGGAAGGAAGGAAGGAAGGAAGGAAGGAAGGAAGGAAATTGTAATAGAGAACAGATTTTCCTTACTCTTTAAAACTGTTGGTTGTCTCCAGTTAGACAATTGGTACATGTCCACTGACTTGATTTTGCAGAGGGGATCACAGATCTGCAGTTTATCAGACAGATAGACCTGCTCTTGTGTAATTTTATAGAGCATGCCTTCCTGGGGAATAAGCACTTACATGTTTCTTCCATGTAAATTTACATTTTTAGGATTTTTACAGCTGTGAGCATCCAGGGCTACTCCTACTCCCAGGGAGGTAAGGGGGAACTTAACCTAACATCTCTGGGAGCAGGAAAGCCATATCCATGTCCAAGAGCCTCTTTTATGTTATCTAGTGACAGAAGCTATCAGAGGTCTGCTCTTATCTCATTCCAATCAGACATTTAAATGAGTAACAAGAATTAATTGTAATTACCACCCCCAAGGTGGTAAGAGTTTAAAAAGGTAAGAGTTAAAACCTGAACTGGAACTGGCTCCCCAGTGAAGTAGTCACTGCACCAAGCCTGTCCGAATTTAAGAAGCGATTGGACTGTGCACTTAGTCACATGGTCTAAACTTTTGGGTAGACCTGTGAAGTGCCAGGAGATGGACTTGATGATCCTTATGGGTCCCTTCCAGCTCGGGATATTCTATGATTCTATGATTCTGAAAGATTTAGGCCTTAGTCAGCCTTGAACAGTTATGGTTGACTAACTTCACCTGTCTTCTACAAGGCTATTTACACCTTTCTCAGGAGCAACTGGTGCTATCCACAAACTGAACGGATCCATGTGGATTTGGGATGTGATTCAATTCATCAAATTCTGAGTTTCATTTATAAATATCAGTAGTTCCTGCAGCTGTGCGACTGTCTGTTAATCAAAGAGAAGAGACTGCCCACCTGAAAGAGCTACTACAGTCCACACTTCATCACAGCTACCAACAAAAAGAAATCCCATTTTTAGTACCTCCCAGTTTTGAATACAGAGAATCCCAATGCTGGTGCTCTGCAACTGGACTCCCCCTTCTATTGAAAGAGGAAACATATCAATTTATCTGATAACCATGTGACAATCATTCCCCATGTCCCCAAAGAGTGCTTTTGCATCCAAACTCCAAAACATCCGTGTTCAGGCTGACAAACTTTACCTATGAGCATAGCTGGTGCTCTGGTTCTCAGAGTCCCAGCTGCATCCACTGACAAGAGTAGATCTGCAGCTTCAGCCTATCTCACCTTCACACAACACACAGGTCTGACCACCAGCACAGTAAAGAGCACTTCATTCTACTGTAAATTCTCTCTCAAAATTACGAGAAATAGGTAATACCTCTTAGAAGACAATGTTTCCTTTCAACAGATCTGGGCATAACTGTCCAAGTATGTTTTACCTAGAAGGCACTGTTTTTTATTATTATTTTATTTAATTTTTTTTCTGACAGAACAATACATTCAGTTTCTTTGGCCTTTTCTTTCAAGAAAATTCCATTTCTTCAGAAAGCATCTCAAGAAGCTGGAAAGATAGAGTTGGCATCAGACCAATGGCACACACAGTTTGTCTTAACAAAAGACTTTTCATTAGAAAAAAAAAAATATCTTCACCCTCCAAATGCTGAGTCTGTCACATATCTTGCAAATTCACAGTTCTCTTTCTTTTCTTCTTTCAAGGAAGGAAGGAAGAAAGAGAGAAAGAAAGAGAGAGAAAGAAAATAAAAGAAAGAAAAATAAAAAGGAAGGAAGGAAGGAAGGAAGGAAGGAAGGGAGGGAGGGAGGGAGGGAGGGAGGGAGGGAGGGAGGGAGGAAATATTTGAAAATAAACATTTGGAAAGACCATCTTCTGTCAATGGGGGCATGAGCATGTGCTGCTGTGACATCTTTGAGAGATCACCTGCAAGGTCCATCAGCAATCCTGTTCCTTCCCAGCCACCAGTGTATCACCCAACCCAACATCAGTCCTGAGAGGATGGATGAGCTGAGGAGACATGCAGAAGGGGTGGAGGCTGCTCCTCTGTCCACAGGGCACAGAGATTTGTCAGACAGCACAGAAGTCCAGCAGACCCTATGCAGAAGACTCCCACAACCAGCCTGCGACCTTGTATGCTTGGGTGGGCGCAGGAAGGCCCGTGTCCACTTGCCTTGCAGAGGAACAGCCACCTTCTGTTGTACAGATCCTGCCACTGCTGCGTAGAGAGTCTGCTTCTTAAGTGCAAATTTATTCTTGGATTGTAGAGTTGGATAACATGATTATTATTTCTATATATGCTTTGTATTAAAATATTTTCCTATTATCATTTTAAAACTACTATTCTGGAGGATATTCTTCTGCTTTCTTGTCCTCACAAGTGTGATCACTTGTCACTAGTGATTCCAGGCAAAACTACAATACCAAAAAATAAAAAATAATAAATAAATAAGTAAGAAATAAATAAAATACTTCAGTGGGTGCCTTTGCAAACCAGTTGGGAAAGGAGTGTCAACAGACAGCCTGTGTAAGGGTCTGTGTTTGTTACTCCACCTATCTTCTCCGAGCTCCCCCAGTACGGACCAAGTTTGATCTCATTTGTACAGAGATGTGATGTGTAAAGGAGACACTCCGTGTTGATATTAAGTTTTGATCAGATCAGAATCTGCCCCGACACAGCCATATTTTCCTCTCTGTGTGTGCATGTACATGTATCCCTGTTTGAATCCTTTCAGCAGGCGTTTCTCGCTACACCCAGAGTGGATGACTACAGACATTCTTCTTCCATGACTGTTACGTAGTAATTTATGCAGCTCTCGGATGTAGTATTTTTTTTAGGACTGTAGCCTTTCCCCATCCTTTTATGTCCCATTATAATGGGGAATAAAGGTTCACTGTCTGGATTTCCAAAAGGGTGGACAAATTTATTACTGCTAATAATATTTTCAACTACAAAATTAAATCAACTGAACTGCCAAAGCTTCTGACTGAGGTAGGAGGATCCCACATTTGGGACTATTCTTTTGGTCTGTGTAATACATCAGCAGTCCCCGTTGAGAGCTCAGTCCCATCTGGCCTTGAAGCTGAGAGAGGGGAGCACAACGGTGGCTCAGCAAGTTGGCTCCTGGCTGTCACCCAGTGCTCCTCTCCTGCCTGAGAACCTACCTAGAAGGATGTGGAGACAAGGAGGGCAAGGTGAGGGGGAGATACCAGTGCGGGAGAAGCAAAACTCCATTCCCTGGACACCATGAGCAATCATTCCTGGTGGGGCTTGTGATGTCTGAAAGGATAACCAGATGTGTTGGCTCACGGTGCAAACTGGCTGATGCTCAGGGCAGAAAGGATTTCCAGGGCAATGTGCAGCTGTGGTGTCACAGCGTGCCATTGTCTTTCTTTGTCCTGGATGTCTTTGTTTACTTCCTCTGAACTACTGGCAACTGCTGACAAAGGAGGGAGGTTTTCTGCAGTGGCAACAATGGTTCAAGCTCCATTCCCCATTCCATCCCCATCACTGACAGCTATCCTCAGGCTGCAGCTCACCACCTCTCAAGCCTCCTCCCTCCCCACCTCCTCCCAAAACTCACTGGTTTTAGTGAGGGGGATGATATCAAAGGTCATAGCCAGACAGACATCCCTCGAGCAGCACAACAGATGGGCTGGCAAGCTGTGGCATGACAGCAGGAATGAACCTCTTGCAACAGGGTAGAGCCCAAGGGATCGCCTAATATCATCTTCATACTGGAGGAAAACTTAACATGTAGCAGCACCTGAAGTGAGAAATTCTGGTCTTCTCTACCACAGTGTGAGCACAGGATCTGTCCATGAGCCTCAGAAATGCCCTTTGTAAATGTATCTTTCAGTGAAAGCCATTTCTGTCAATGTGTATGCACTTTTATTGCCATACTACTGGCTCTGGCAAGATTTTAACCTTACAGAACGTATTTTATTAAGTGGCATTCATTGGCATTTTTTTCCTCCTCTCTCAGTTTCACTGCTTTGCATATTACTTTTAATATTTTTTTTTAAACTGTGCTTGTTGTGTAAGTACATGAGAGTTTTAGACAAAACTTTTGCAATGTTATGTAGCATCTGGTTGGCCCGTTAGAATTAACCTTCAGTAATGTGAGGGGTTATTGTTAATATAGGGTATTATTAGTATGTCCAAATGGAAGGTACCCAGTGATGATTCATCAAGTAAGTAAAAAATAAGCTTTAAGCCACTGTGAGATCCAGAACTGTCTTTCTTTCCACCTTCCCAGAGTGTAAAAGCATTTAAAATCAGCTATAGATCAAGTTTACCATGGGAACACTATAGTCTTCTTGTGCTCCTGGATGGAGATATGAGTCAGGCTAAATCCAAACTATCAGTAGCTATTTTGGATGAATTCCAACTTGTGCACATCTTGAGAATGTGTCTGTTAGAGATGGGCAATGCTCATGGCTTAATCATAGACATTTGCTATTAATATTAATCTGTTTCTGCTTATGACTCAGAGCACTTTGTTGCCAGAACACACTGAAAACCCCAAAGGCAGTCACAATGAGTGTATTTATTACGTTAGCAGTGAAGCCGGGGTGTGTGGGGGGGGAGTGCTAGTAATCTTCTTTTACAAATTAAAGTTATGGCTATTCATGTTATTGTTTGTCTCACGACATTACCTTGCCACAGTCTCCACTGAGCTTCATGCTCAGAGAGAGAGCCCTTGCCTTAGGAGCCCGCCCCGCACAGCCCGGTACCAGGCACCAATGGAGGAGACACACAAAGCCCCTGGGGAGTCAGACGGAGTGGGAGAGGCAGAGCAGGAGCCCCCAGGTCAGCCCAGGAGCTCACAGACTACGCACACATGTCCTACAGGCTGCTTCAAAGGGCAGGAAAGGGATGGAGCCTCCTACTCCACCTATAAGCCTCATCTTCCTCCCTGGGGAACTTCTCCCTCCATTACTTGTTGGAGAGAATTCCAGATCTGCCTCAGTAGTGAGCATAAAGGAACAATGAAAATAAAACTATTGGACATGAGCAAGTAATGTCTTCTTCATTTCTGGCCACTCCTCATCTGAAAGGAGCAGGATCTCTCCAGCAAGCTGGAAACGTGCAAGGAGTTACAGATGTAAGAAGAAGCAGAGGAAACTCATTTCTAGCTTTTAGCATCAAAGTGGATGCCTTAAGACTCTATTTCCCATTCTTCTGAGGAAAGATTTGCTTTATTCCCCCCAAGGGCCAGGTCATGCAGGAAGAGAGCTACTGGATGTTGAGCTCTAACAGGATTTCTACAGAGGTTCTGTTTTCCCCAAAAGAGTCCCAAAGAACTGTTTCTTCCTGAGTGTCCTGAACTAAGAATTCTGCCCCCCAAACCGATACAACAAAAGCTGTCCTCTGTGCCTTCCTTTTCACTTTCAACTTTTACTTTCAACTCAGTGCCTTTAGAGGCCAGGTATTTTGATCCCCCCTTCAAGCCTTCTGTGGTGTCAGATAGTGCTTTGTGGGAATTTCTTCAGTTCAACCAGTTTTCAGAACTTCTAAAACTAAAAATAAACATGCAAAAAATAAAAATGAGGAGGTCCAAACAAATGCCAAATTACAGCACAGAATTATTAATGCATTAACTGAAATATAAGCAAACAAAGCAAATAGATGTGTCTTTCTGACCCGAGTGGCTGGTTGGTTACACAACCTCCAAAAAAAAGGACTGGGCTAAGGATTTCAGTGTGTTCCTCTGAGTCATAAGTGTGTCAGGCTCCCTGGAAAAGGCCAGCCAAAGGAGATCACTCTGTATCTTCCCTTCTGTTTCATTCCATTGGCCATAATTCCCGTACATGCTCTTAAGTGGTACAAAATAACAGGAATTGGATCTGGTTCACAGGGAGCGTACCAGTGTCCCATAATCCTCAACACTGTCTCCTTCTTCTCGAGTTCATTTTCTCAGCATGGCTGTTTTGCTGTTTTGTTTCTATTTATATGACTTTTTTTTTTTTTTTCTTAAATCAGTTGTTGCATTGATCCACATATTTGGTAAATAGGAGTTAGAAGTCTCAGACAAAGAAATAAACACAAAACAAATTATATATATTTTATTTTGTCTTCCAGATTAAAAAATAAAAATAAATAAAATAAAAATAAAATAAAAATAAAAAGTCCTCTTCAACATAGCACTGTAAATAGTATATAGAATCTGTAAATGCCTCATGTCCCCATCTCTTAGATGACTGATGAGGCTTCTCAAAGGGTAACTTTTTTTGTTTGTTTGTTTTTTGTTTGTTTGTTTGTTTCTTTTGTGAAAGTATCTGTCTTTTCTGCTTAAAAGCCTTGCCTGCTGAAACTTTTCTCGCCGGTCTTAGCCACTCATCAAGCTTGGTCTCAACAAAAAAGAAATCAGGCACCAGTACCTGGTGAGGGACACCTAGCTGGAAAGCAGCTCTGCAGTTGTCCTGGTGGACACCAAGTAGACCATGAGTCAGCAATATGCCCTTGTCATTCAATAGGCTAAAATGTATTTTTGGCTGCCTTTGTCAAAGAAACACCAGCAAGTTGATCCTTCCCCTCCAGTTAGAGTTGGTGAGGCTGCACCTGGAGTACTGTGTCTAATTACAGGTCCCCCAGTACAAGAGAGACATGGACATACTGGAAGGAGTCCAAAGGAGGCCTACAAAGATGATGAAGAGACTGGAGCACCTCTCCTATTAGGAGAGGCTGGGAGAGACTGTTCAGCCTGTAAAAGAAGAGGCTCAGTGGAGATCTTATCAATCTGTACCAGAAATCTGTACCTTATCAATCAATACCTGAAAGGAGAGTGCAAAGATGATGGAGCCAGGCTCTTTTGAGTAGTGCCTGGTACCAGGAGAAGAGGCAAGGGGTACAAACAGGAGCACAACTAACATCACGAATAACTTATTTACTATGCAGATGAATGAGTACTGGCACAGGTTGCCCAGAGAGGTTGTGGAGTCTCCTCCTTGAAAATCTTCAAAAGTAGCCTGGACATATTCCTGGGCAGCCTGGTATTTGTGGACCTACTTTGGTTGGACCAGATGGGCTCCAGAGGTCTCTGCCAACCTCAACTATTCTATGATTCTGTGACTCATTATGTGAGGTTGGAACTGCAAGGGCATTTGCACCCATTTCATAGCTTCCTTGCAGGTATTCCATGGCTAAGATGTCTGTGGCTTTTGTGACTCAGTGGAATAAATCTTTAAATAACTCTCTTAAGAGTAGAGGCTGTCACTGCATTTCTGTACAGCAAGTAATGCAGCCTGTGAACAGGTAACAGCACTGTTCAGTGTCCTAAGGATTTCCTTTACATTGCTTAGTTTGTATTAATCCTCCTCTAATTGCAGCAATATCTGCTGCATTTGCAACACACTTCTTCCTTTCCTACAGTGAATCTCAAAAATAAAAAAAAAAAAATAAAAAAAAGAGAAATAATAATGGGGTAGAAGTCACACAGCAAGGACACACAAATCTATCTGCCCCATATACATAATTCCCAAATTTAAAGGCAACTCCTGACTGCAGGGATTTTTGTTCCATGGGGTCAGCTCCACTTCCACTTACATGAAGCATTCCCTAGAGGAGGAAAGTTATCACCAGAAAATTCCACTGAATTTCTTTTCATTGCAGCTTATGCATAGCCAATGCTCTGTCAAGCATGACCCTGCTGAGGAGAGGAGAGAATAGGGATGGCACATAGCTATAGGCTTCACGGCAACAGATCCTAAGCATCAGAATCTGGACTAGAAATAATTCTTTGTTTCTAGCAAGAGTTCCAGGGACAGACAAGCAAGCTGAATGATACGTTTCCATTTTTTTTCCTGTTTCCACAGCCTTTATCACACACAGGTATACAATGAGAGAGTAGAGATCAGCTCTGATACTTGATGGGGTTTCCAAGCTGAAGAAGGCCCACAAAGTATATTATATTTGGCAGACGGCATTTTTTTTTCCTGCATAAAAGAAGACAAATACAAATCCTGGACTTCCATCCAATTGTTGTAAAGGAGAATCAATGTACTGCATAGTTGGGGGTTGGTCAAGATCCACCCACCTGGAGTTCTGAGTAGCCTTCAGCTCGCCTTTCCCCCAACATTGACTGGAAAGAAGCAACATCATAAATCTTTCATGAAGTTTTATTCTCACAATATTTCTGACCCATTTATGCAAACTGTAATCATTTGGATAGCTCAAATATAGGTCAGTTGAGCGTCCAAATTTCCACCTTCCAATCATGGAGTCTTGCCCCACCATAAATGATACTTCCATGATTGCAGTAAATTACCTACACTACAATGGAGGTATTTGAATTCAGAGATGTAAAAATCAGATTTCAAGTGGAAACAATAAGGAAGTTTTCACTCTAAGAAATATGCAGATAAAAATTGTCCTTCCTTGAACAAGCTTTCTGGAAAAATGAATGGTTTACTACTGGTTTGAATCTTCTCAACATTTTGTTTCTTAAAGTATCTATTTATTTATAAAGAATAAAATCTTTTTAATGTATTCTCCAGTAAACTCTAGATGCAGTTTGCTATTATGATGGAATTAAGCAGTACAGAAGAGATGTGTGCTGTGCCCATTTTAAAAATGCAAAAAGATGGAAATTTAAAAGTGGTGACATTTCTTGATATGGAGAATTTGGATGATTAGCAAAAAGGGACCGGTACATCACCACAGTAAACAGAAGATGCTAAACTTTTGTGAACCATCTTGATCTTCAAATATTTTCTTTAGTTGCAAAGCAGTCTCAGAATACAGAATAAAAACATTCATCCCAAATGAAATAAAAAGCAAAATATGAACAACACACAACCCTTCAGACTGCCCCAACCTGTTAATCAATACGTAGCACACAGAGTCTTATGCACTTCTCAAGGTCTTTGGCATGTTCCCCCCTCCATCAGGTACTCTCACATCACCCAAGGTAGAAGGAGAATTTCAAGAGTTTCAAGAGACAGACTTCCAGCTTTGTCATTTTCCTGGAAAACACAAACTTCTATTTGCACTTTTGCCTAAGATGAACAAACGAAAGAAATTGAATCCTACATGAAATTGAAAACAATCCATGATTTCTGCTTGAATTTCTTTAGCCACATCTGCTTTGTGTCTTGATGATCTTATGAATTTATTTTGATTTTGAGTGTGTGGTAGATGTCCAGGATGCCTTTCATCCCAGAACCTGCAATTGTGTGCTCTGAAAGATCATCCAGCAGTTCAATGAAAAGCACAAACATGGCCCTCCAGGATTCTCCTTGCAGAAGTTACAGCTGGACATTCCTGGTGCATATGATTCCTCAGAATGGTATCTGAAAAATAAGCCAAAGTTTAGATAACTCATTAATAATTTTTTTTTTTTTTTTTTTAAAAAGGACCAAATGAAATTTTGAATACAAAGAGAATGGTAAGTCTTTCCTGATTTCTCCTTAGCCACAAATCACAGAAAACATGAAGATTTTCTCTTTTGACATTGCATTGGAAGATTACATTCTGGTCTGCAAATAGGAAATTTGGGGTAGATGGAAAGGAGAGTCTGTCCCCTCAAACCTACCAGAAGTGAAGTTGGGATTCCCCATTCTTTCTTTCAGCTCTTACAAAATCAAAGAAAACATATGTAGGGAGGGCATTGTGACCCAAGAAGTGTAAAATTGTAAACACCCAAAGGTTCTGAATGGTGAAATATATTCCAACTTGTTTATGGTCTGGAAACTAAACACTTTTTGCTGCAGTAGAGCTCAGCACTCAGCATTTGGTTGTTGGATTAGAGCTGGACAGCTGGAAGCCTACTGTTAAAAAAAAAAAAAAAAAAAAAAAAAAAAAAAAAAAAAAAAAAAAAAGTGCTATCTAGAACACAGTGATAAACAAAAGGGCTTGTAATAAATGTCTCAGTGGCCAAAAGGTCATAAGGAAATACAAGAATAAAGAATAACAGGAAAAGATAAAAATGTTAACTTGGTAATTTACTCTGCTAAGTCAGATAGGAAAGTAGGAAAGTTAGAACTATACACTTGGGTTATTCCTTGATATAGAACACATCTAAAGAGAATGAAGAGGTGAGTGTTCAGCTTTAGGCAGCACAATGTTGTCAAGAAAAGTCCTTTTTAACTGTGAGAAAAAAGAAAAACTTTTATACAAAGAGTTCCTCCTGATAAATTCTAAAGAATTGGTGGCAACGTCCAATACATCTGTCTTCCCTAAGGGCTGGATTCATCAAAACTAGCACTGGGTCTCCAAAATGTAGGCATCCAATCCAAGGTAGCTAAGTATATATTCCAAGGATATATTCCATAGACAATGGAGAGTGCTAGAGATCTCCCCAAATAGTTCATTTCACTGGTCTTAGCCATCTCTCAAAAAATAAAAATAAAGATAAAAAAAATAACAAGGTGATTTTGACAGCCATAAGCATCACAGGTGCTAAACATCTATTTGAACCTGTAGGAATGTTTAATATTCCTGTGGCCGTAAATGGGCTCCCAGCACATCCCTGTGTGAAGGCTGGAGTGAAATAGCTGACTACTTGCTCCAGTGTGAGCTTGGAGTCTAAGAAAACAATTATAACAGACAGCCAGGTCTGTATTTAAGTGTTTGCAGTGCTTTACTGCATGCCTGAACAGCACTTGTACAAAGTAACCTTTTGGCTTTCTGCACAAACTGTTCATGTCATCTGTGTCATCTCCACTAAAGAGCTAAAAGTGCTAACCACCAGTCCCTTCCAATACAATATACATGCAAGTGATGCTAGATAAAACAGGCTGGTTGGAAACTTTAGAATAAGTTCAGGAACTTCCCTTACCAACAGAGTATATAAATGAGGGAGGATTCCTTCTCCCCTTGTGGCAGGAAGAAAGGAAAAAAATAAATAAAGGAGAAAAAAAAAAAAAAAAAAAAAAAAAAAAAAGTAGATGGTGTACCTTGGGATTCTGAAATTGTTATAGAAATTCCATAAAAAACCTTTTTAAAAACATAAATGAGGGCAATCACAGCAAGTCAATATATCTCCCGACATCAGCATATGCTCTGAGCAATCAGTAGGAAAGGAACACAGATGGAGGGAACTAAGGAGGTTATGATCAAAGACAACAAAGGGCCAGGAAAAATACAGAAGACTAAGGATTCTCCCACAGAATGCCCAGTGGATTGTTCTGCTTGCTAGTCTGCAACCTTAGAAGATTACCGGGCTGTTATCAATAAACAGAGTTCAGAATAATAAATCTTTTCACTGAAGACTTCTAACATTATTTCCTTGTGTACTGGGGAGAAAATGGCTCTCAGTATTGGATAACAACTCTCATTAATGGGTAAATTTCCTTACCAGGCTATTTCCTATACAAATCTTCCCCAGATCTCAAGGAAGAGAAAAAAAATGAAAGGAACTGAACAAAGTTGAAGGAAAGGAAAGGAGGAAACAAACCAGAAGAAGCACAGCTTTATTTATTTATTTTAGATCTGTAGATTTGTTTGGCTTTTTCAGGTAGATGACAAGCTCATAAAAAGGCATTGCAAGAAAACTAAACCAGCACAAACATATCAACCTCATTGAAATATATAAAAATGAGGGGACATTGCAGCAACTGCAACATTTTAAAATATGTTTCTATATTTGAAAAGTTCACTCACAATTATTTCAGTTTGTAAACTGCAGAAGCATCCAGTACACTATAATCAGCTTTATTCACTTATGGAAAAATCCTTTGGAATGTAATAAGAGTGAAGCTCAAATGGTCCAATAGAAATTACTGCATCCAATATTTATATCCCTCCTATACAGTTCTATGAATTGATTTTTAAATTCTGTAGGAAGACTGTCACTCTATTAAAGTCTATCAGATTTTTTTCCATAAGAGCTATGTGCAAAAGTGCTTATAGTAAATATTCCCATGTTCTCCTGCAGGAAATAAATAAATAAATAAAATAAAATAAATAAATAAAGCACCCTCCAGCAAAACCTGTGACCTTCTAGATATCCATTTGTTAATGCACAATAGATTGATACTAGAGAAGAGAGACCTTTTGGGTTTATTTGGACTTAATGGTATTTGGAAAGAGACCCCCTGCAATCCATCCAACAAGGCTCAGTGATGTGAGAAAGGAGACCACTAACACATCAGTGCTGTCTAATATTGGAAGGGAGACCCCTTTTTGCACTGAATTAGTGCCTGGAAAATCTGCTCCCCTTATGCTTTTTCCATGTGATTTGTTGGAGCTCACTCTTGCTCTATTGCTGGGAAGGCCAGGACATATCCCCTGGCAGTTTTTAAAACTTTTATAAACTGGAAAGTATTTTGCTGGCTTGAACGTTGCTTGCCTAGAATCTATGAAAGATGCTGCTGTTATTGTTGGGGTGTTAGTTGAGTTAAATCATGTTATTCATTACTGTTCAATGGGATGGTTTGATTTACTTTTAAAGCTGTTTTATTTATCTCAGGATGTCAATTAATTCAATTCTCAATTGCTTATTTGTGTTTCCACAATTTGTTTCATTCTTGTGTGTGCAGGATCTTGGGGGGGGAGGAGGGGTGAAAGGGGAAAAATGTATTATTCCAGCTTGGTTTCCAATTTTTAATTTTAGTCTAGGTGAGAAGGCCAATCTGCAGTGATTCAAATACCTGCCAGGTGGGAGAGAGATGGGTGTTCTGGTGCCAAGCAAGCAGGCTCTTTCCTAAGCTGCTAATTAACAGATACATTTTCAGCAACCTTGAAATCTGAGGTATGGGGATCCTTGACATTCCAGGTGAAACAGAACCATGTTTTTGTGATAAGAATTTGTATGTATGGAAAGTTAGTCTAATGGTACATAAAAGTACTCATTCTAACATGGTGAGCTGGGCCTCCCTGGCTGAAATATTGACTTGAAATCCTGGGAATGTGTGTGTATGTGTCTGTGTGTCTATAAGAGTGTGTGTGTGCAGAGAGGGGGAGGAGGCTGTGTTCTTAATTCTCCTTCCAGTTTACATAAAAATCACTTGTAAAAGATCTGAAAATGGGTATGAAGTTGAGATTTTAAAGTCATTTACCATTCAGTGCACTCAAAAATTGGCCAACAAGTCATTCGCTTACTTCCTTGGCTCCTTGCCTACGAAATTCACTGTGGAAGTATTTATACAACGAGGTTGATGGAAATGGGAGACCAAGTCAGGACTATATTCCTGTGCTGCTGAGGAAATATGTCTTTAGTAAAGTGAATGTACTTTTTAGTGTGCCTGGAATGGAGTTTTAAGCAATAGCTTTAAGCTGGTGATTTGTATACTTTGAACACTCTAATGGAAATAATACTAACCATTGATTTGGGTAAGACTAAATCCTGGAATGGCTTTTGTCCCATTGGTCCATTCTTCTATCAAAGAAAAAGTTATCTCATCTGAAAGCAATCACATTTGAAAACCATTTGGGGAGAACAAGTAAGTCTCTTTAAATCAAACTCAAAGTTTCCTGAAAGTTATATAGTAGAACAACAACAGTTTGTATGTTTCTACTTATTTGCCTACTTCTGTTGCTATTATAAATGCACCATTTAGCTGACCATGTTATGAAATGCCATGGCTAGATCCTACTGTAGGTGTAAATATGGACTTTGAGTTAGAAATTACTAACACATTTATCTGCATCTGTAATTAACACATCAGCTAAGGAAGGGGCATCTGGACGTCACCACACCATTGCTCAAAAGAGGAAGAAGGTGGGTGCAATGCACCTCTGGCCCATGTCAGATCTGCTAGTGAACCCCTCCAATCTGCTTGTGAACTACCTCATGTTCTTTTTCCACCTCTTCAAAGCATCCAGCTTTGAAGCATCCATATCATTCCTAAGGCTCTGTGCTAATAAAGAATTCTCCTGCTGTGCTCCACCAGTGGTTGTCTGACACAAGGGCACAATGTGCTTGGTACCAGTGGCAGCATAGCACCTCAGGAAAGAGGCACATGGGATGACCTTTTTGAAAGGTCATTTTAATCTGTGTCAAAAGGGAGTGCTTGGAAGAGCCACAGCTTGGACAAAAAGAGATTTCTACTGTATTCTTCAAATGGTGCATTTCAAAAAGGTCTGGACCTCTGTTATATGATCCCGATCTCTGGCCTGCCTCATAAAAGCTTAGAAAAGGTAGGGTAAATAACGGCAAAATATTTTCTGGCCTCATTTGAAAAAGCCCAGATGACTGCCAATGTATTTGGAATGGAGCTTGACTTTTTTTTAATTTATTTTTTCCCATCAAAGTAAGCATATGTGCTCATTTCTGTGTGCAGCACATGGATACCAAGTAGGGCATGGGTAGATGGGTAAGAATACTGAGATGTCTGTACAGAAGAAGGGACTCATTGAATTAGCTAGCTTTCTGTAGATGTAAACAGACCCTGCTAAGCAACGTAAAATAACCAATGAGCCATAGTTCACTGAGAATCTCTGGCAAAATGGCATTACCTCTGGCTTCAGTTTTTGTTATGAGATTGTATTGAATAAACAAATTTATGAACTTTAAATTCAATACCTTTGCTCCAAGCAGAAATTAACTCTGCCTCTTCTGTAGGGGCTTTGCTACCTCATGATACTACAGTGCTCCCTTATTCTCTACCCTATCTAAAATCAAAACCAACATTACCTAAAGTTCCTGCACAACTTTCTCACAAGCTTGGAAGGAGGTAAGGAGAACACAATTCAGCACTGACATAGAATATGTCAGAGTGCAGTAGCAGATTGTTACCCTTGCTTGAGAGGGAGGAACAGAGCTGACCTGGAACTGCTCCTTTCTTCAAGAATGACAGTCTGACTTACTGGTAGAGTATATTTCGTTACAATGCTGCCTGCATGCTCATTGAGAGTAAAAAGATCTGTGCTTCAAAATAAGCACATTTATTTTTGTATAGAAAACTGCACAGTCTGCAGCACTCCTTGACTGAGGCACCTGGGCTCAGGCAGATCACCTGCCTGACTACCTGACCTCTCTCTGCTGGACATCACTCTACAGGATGGAAGTAAAGCCTTTATGAGGTCTGAAGTTATTGATCCACTTCTCAAACAGCAATCATTTTTGTGGAAATGACTAGATTCTCAGCCAAAAAAGGGTAAATACTGAGTAACAGAACAAATTCCTCTAGGATTAGTTTCATTTTGCACAGAAACAACTAAAACCAGCACCAAATACCTACTATTTAACAATTCTTTAAAATAACCCTATCATTAGGAAGTGGTAAATACAGTCTGGCTGTCAGTGTTTATTCCCATTTCTGACCAAAATATCCCTTTGGGCATGCTGGACAGAGAAAACTTAGGAAGTGCCTGTAAAATGTTTACAAGAGAAAAAGTGCCAGCTAACACTAAGCAAAGCTTTAACAACAGTGCTACATGATAATTTTGTAAGTGGCTTTAAAAATCAGTTTGTGTTTGTTTCATTTTGTTTTGTTTTCTGTTGTCAAGAAAGCTGTAAAAATGCAATTTACTTTTTCAGATATCCAACATAAGAGTATAAGGCAAATGATATTAGTATCTCACCTGCACTAGATAGGAAGTATAGATACTGTGAGTACAGATCTAGAATCCCACAGTAATCCAATTAAAAGCCATTATGAGGTCTATTAATACCTTCTACCTCCCATGAAGAATTACTGATCAACAAATGACTCCAAAGTAGATGTGATATCAGCATACGCTGTACACGTGGCATCATGGCTTACAGTAACCAGTTTGGAAATTTTCTCAACAGAAGAGGCACATGTTTCTCAGCAAGTCCAAAACACACACTTGAACAGTCAAGGATGCTTTCCACAAAGCCAAAACTCAGGAAAAAGGCTCTTCAGCAAGGCTGCAGCCTCCCAAGCTCTCGGTGCACTTACTTTCAGATATTTGTACAACCTCCTCTGAAAGTCTTCAATATATGACCATCCAAAACATGTACCTTTCTTAACTTCCCCTGAGGTTCTGCAACCCCCTCTTCTGACTTCACCCATCCAATTAACCATCACCACAAGGATGAGAACAGATTCCTCTAGTACTGTTCTTCTCAGTATCACCTCCCAAATTCAATTAAAATTGCTTGTCCAAGTGGAAAACCCAGATCCACAATTTCCCCATGAGACTAAATTAGCTGTCAGGCACAACTTTGGCATGTGATTCTCTGCTCAAAAGAAACTGTATAGCATTGATTCAAGAATTATCCAACACTCAATAAATCTTCTACTGCTTGATTTATCTCTAAGAATGAATTGAGTCTAGTCATGATTTACAAGGCAAGTGACTGCCAACTGCAAAATACCCCTCCCAAGGGCAACACCAGCTAGGTCTCTACTATACTCAAGCAAACTTTTTGGATGTCTGTATTTCTACCTGACTCCTGCAATTCTGTCAGTTTAAGAAATGATCATCTGTAGACCTAATTCAGACATTCAGACCTGCCAAAGGAGGTCCTCTGATTTTTTTTATTTTTATTTTTATTTTTTTTATGCTCACCTTCTGCAAAGTTGTGGAAGATGTCAGTGGCCTTGTAACTTTTCTTGAATAACAAAAATATTAAAATGTATGCAGGTGTCTCACAATTTCATTGCCTTACTTATCTGCTGTGCTGATTACTTCCCCAGATGTGGAGTTCAGAACTGGTTACAAAAGTAATTAGCATCCAGTCCTGGCCTTCTCAAATATATCCGTACTCTGATAATGAAAACCAACAGCTGGACAACCAAGGACATGAGGGCAAATATAAGGCTTCTTGCCTCAAACCTTGCTCATAATCTACCTCTTTTATGATATTTAGAATAATGAAGAAAAAGTAAGAGGTCATTGTTTTAAGATTTTTCCAGCTTCCTTCTTCACTCTTCCCTGCCTTCTTCACTCCTCTGAGTGAAGCAATATGGCCAAGCATCTTCCCAAAGCTACAACACTACATAGGATTGTGGTGGTTTTACCATGCTGGGCAGCTGAATACCATAACCGCTCTCTCACTCCCCCTCCTCAGATGAGGAGGGGAAGAAGTAAAGGAAAGAACAACTCACGGGTTGAGATAAGGATAATTTAATTAAAGGGAAAAATATACATATATTAAGGAAATATTATTAATTAACAATTCAACTAAAGGGAAAAAGGGAAAGGGGAAAGGGAGGGGGGAAATGGAACAGCAAAACAAAACTAGTAAAGGCTATGTAGAAGTGCAGAGGAAAGAAATTATTCTCTACTTCCCACAAATGAGCGATGCCTGACCACGTCCTTGAAGCAGGGCCTCAATGCACGTAGCGTATAGGCAGCGTGGGAGGTAAGTAATTCAGGCTCCATAATTCTGTTGTGGAGGAGTTCCTTTTCTCCTGCTCCTGCCACTTGACTCACGCCCAGTTTTGACAAAAGGCACTTGGTTCAGTGACTTCATGAGATGAAGAATCTGCCATTTCTCTTAGTAGTTTTCCTCATGCAGTGTTAAAAAATGAGTGGTAACAGATACTTGTGACATTATTTTTTTTTTGATGGATTAAAGAAACATTTGGTACTTTCTTTGCCCTGGACATTAAAGTATTCAAATAAAGCAGTCAAGTTCCATTTTCTTTATGATAAATAGTTGAAGTTTAAATACCTCAGTATGAATAATTTCTTAATGTCTTCATATTTTTTGGTGCTCTTTTTGACATTCTCTCTCAAATTTTTCATTTTTCTTGATGACTAGTTCACAGCATCATTTACTATTTCATGTCTAACATGTTCAAAATTAAATCACTCTGCCACTGTTCTAGGTCTCCTCATCCGTGTCCTAGTGTCACATTGCAAGGTAATCATCATGCTTTTTTACTGTAGGTTAACAATGACCCTTTTTTTCCAGCTGCTATTTTCTCACTGACTGCTAATATTGCTCCATCAGTAAATTCTATGTAGTGTACTTTTAATTTTTCCTGATTCATGTTATGGATGCATTGATGCATTGGATGCCAGCTCTCCAATAGCTCATTGTGAGCACCAGCTGAAATAATGAATTTGATAATGATTCTCCAATGACAATTTTTTTATTTATTTATTTTTTTTTTTTTTTGAGATTCATCTCACACACAATCCTTAATCCATTTAACAGGTACTGCTACTGTATACTGCTAATTTAAAATCCTATGCCACAGTAAACAAACTGCTTTACAAAGCCTTAACACACTCCATTACTCATATCCTTTGCATCAACTGATAGAAAACTCATCAAGGAATTAACGAACTTTTGTTTAACAATTTTCCATGCATTATGCACACTGTCATGATTCATAGCCCCATTCTTTAATTATCATTTGATTTCTGTGTTAATTTATCTGTTATTTTGCCCATGAATTAATTCAGGTTAAGTATTTTTCATCAGAACACAGCATATTACTCTTAAATATTGGCAGAACCTTAGTGCTCTTAAATTTTCTGAAACATCCTCAGTTTTCAAAGAGATCAAATTTAAAATGAGTATCAGGAGACCAAAGATATTATTGGTTTTAGGATTTCTGGACACAAGTTATCTTTATTTTTAATTGATATTTTGAGTTTGCCACTATACAGTGTTTTTCAGCCAGAAATATCTTTTTATTATTATTATTTTCTTTTCTTTTTTCCTTTTTTTCTTTTTTCCTTTTTCCTTTTTTTTTTTTTTTTTTTTTTTTCCTCATGGAGGAATTAAACCTTGTAATCATCTCAAACCTCTTATCCAAACTGCTCATTTCTAAAACTACCCTCCTGCTTAACACTTCTTTCATTCCATGAAGGAGCTGTATGTAGGATGAAATGTTAATCCCTCAGAAAGTATGTTCTGTCATTTTTGTGATATTAAGAACACATTTGTCTGTTCAAAGTTAGCTTTCAGATGCAAAAGCTTTAGGATGGAAAATTTTCATTTTTATTTCTTGCACTCTTAACATTAAAGCTCTCTTTGCATGAGCATTACTGCAACTCTTCATCTTTGCACAGATTATTTTTATATTAAATGCATGGTGTGCCCATTGAAGATCTTGTGTTTATCTGGTCAAACTGGCTTTGTTGAGGACTTTATAGGAAGAAGGACCAGTTCTTTCCGGGTCTGAAATTCATATGTAGTCTAACACTGATAGGAAACAATAACTTTGTTTCCCAGGGCCCCAGCGAACTTCTTTATTATTTTTAATTAATTTTAAATAATAATTAATAATATATTATAATGTATAATAATTAATGTTATTAATTATTAATAATTAATTATTATTAATTGTATCAGTATATTATAATTGTATATAATATATTAATTATTGATAATGGTTAATAATAATAAAATAATTTTTCCACTTCCCTGGAAGTGTTTAAGGCCAGGTTGGATGAGGCTTTGAGCAACCTAGTCTAGTGGTAGGTGGCAGGGGGGTTGGAACTAGATGGTCTTTAAGGTTCCTTCCAACCCAAAACACTCTATGACAAGATTTTAGATAACATTAGTCTATGCCTTCAATCACAAATGTAAATCTATTAAAAAGTCGTCCTTGTTAAGGCAAATGTACATTTTCAACTATCAGCATGGGGAAAAACTCAGCAAAGATGTCCCTAAACAGGAGAAAATTTCCAGAGAGCAGGGAATCATCTCAAAAGCACATGACAGGGAAATCCACTAACCAAGAGCAACTGTATCCCTGTAAGGAAACCACAAGCTGTTCAAGGGGCATACAAGAGCATGGCTGCTGAGGGTGCTGAGCTTTAAAGATGTCATCTCTGGAAGCACCTCAAACACTGTGGGAAAGAAAACAGCAAGGACAAAGTAATAACCATGACAAAAATGTGAGAAATAATGGGGAGAAATTTCTCCACAATGTAAACTGCCATATTTCAGAACATCCTTGGCAAAGCACAGCACTGAGGGTGGCAATTACCACAGCAAAAGAGAAACATAGCATGTGGGTCCTTGAAGCCTTTTCCCTTGAGCAGCTCCATTCGACCCTGCGATGGTCCCATTCAGCCTTGAAGAAAACTGATGCCAGCTTCTTTCAGCCACAAATCTGGTTGTCTTCAATGCTTATGAAATTCTGTATAGCTAACACTGGCTTCTCCAAAGGCTTACAAAGCCATCAACATTTAAATTAAGTAACAGGTCGGTGCAGGTCTGCTTAGTTTCATCTATTGGCCAAATGTAAGCCTAACTTGCTCTTAAAAACTGGCTTTTTTAAAAACCTATTTAGCCATCTTGTAAGGTAGAGCCTCAGAGACCCTCCACCACGCGTCTGTCTGCTTTATTCTTTGTGAAACACCAGCATTTCTTTGATCCTGTGCCAGGATCAAAGCTCTGGGAAGGACCTGTCAGCCACACTGACCTCAGCAGCTTGACAGGTAAAGTCACCTTTAGCTTTTGGTTGCATATGCTGAACCCTGCATGAACAAAGTCAGTGCTTCTTTATTTTAGGAGCTAAGAACTTGGCAGACAAGATAAAATGTCTTAGATAAAGAACTTACGTTCTTTCTAAAGAAACAGTCCTTTGGCTGTTTCTAAGATTTCTGAACATTTTGGCAAACTCCAGCCCTCTCCTCAGGACCTGGAAAGCAAGTCCTCCACTTCGTAGTGCAACCTGCTTTGTTTCCACAGGTTGCCAGTGACCTAATCACTGTGCAGGCTAGTGTACATCTCTGACCTGGCCAGCATGTTGCTGCAGCCTGCCAATTAGATGTCTACACTTTATGCATGACTTTGTCTTAGCACTTGCACATTTCACACTGAAAAGGGGACCTACAGACTTTACCCAGAGAACTGGAAAGTTCTGGACAAATTAATCTGCTGCTTCATCTGCAGCCTTGATTTTACTGTCAGGAACAAAACCCAGACCTTGGTTTCTGTCCACGTGATAGCTCTGAATTCAGACCAGATCCCAGAACACACACTACAATGCTCCTGCAGGTCACTGGTTGCTCTTTGCCACCAAGGGCAAAGCAGCCCTTCGACCACTTCTTAGACAATCAGATGTTTACAGTTACTTGGTTTTATTAGCAGCTGCAGACATGCTAGGCTCATCTCTGAAAAATTGCACAATGTGTCCTGTTTACAGCTTTAGCTGAGTGGGGGCAGGAAAGATAAAGGATTTGCTTTATACAGTGCTGATATGTTGCTTAAATCTGGCTCAGGAAGCACAGTATCAGCAGCTGTGGAGCACTGGATTTTTAACTGCTGGACAAACTCACGTGGTTGTTTTCCCAGTGACATGGCTAATTCACAGCCCAAAACCCTGCAGCTGAGCTACTATTAAAATAAGGCAGCTGGTGAATTGGCTGGAGAGAGAATAATGAGTCTGAGATTCTCCCCGTCTCTGCTATGGATTTGTGCTGTAAATGAAATTGCTCTGTGCTTCCAGTCACACCTCTGTGAATGAACTAGACTGCCACAGCAAAGGCAAGTAAAGGACTTCACTGGTTTTCTGGAGAATTTTGAAGGCAGGTAACTTAAATGCATAAAAACAGTAAGATTAATAATATTATGCCTAGTATTATAGTATAATACTAATAGTATATTACAAGGGTACAATTTGCAAATGTTAATAATCACAAATCACTGAGTATTACAAAAATACTTTGGTAAACTTCATTTTATTATTATTATTATTATTATTATTATTTATTTTTATTTTGTAGCACTCATGCTTCTTCCTTTGTCAGTCAGCAACAGACTACCACAGAAGCCTGTTTTCATCTATAACTTATGTACTCCTGCTAAATACCATCTATGAATCAGACAAGAAGACTTCTAATGAATACAAGTCTTCACTATTTGTACTGAAAGATATAAAATTCACAGAAAGTTATTTTTTCATCCAAACACAGGACAGAAACAGCAGTAGGTGACTCAGTTATTAGTCACATACGCCATTCACATACTCAAATACATTGTTTATGTACATGCACTGCTAATGCAAAAAATGCCTATGCAATTCCTATATTTAGATAGAGATACTCCAGAATGAATAATTAGTGAAGCAAGACGATCTAATGTACAAATTATTGTGTAAACCCTGTTCCAACTTCCATTTGAAGACATGCACCGATGCATGATGGAAAAGGAAGTCTGGCATGCTCCTCTCTCCTGGCTGAAGGTTTCAGTAGATTTGTGTGCTCGCTAGTAGCAAGTTTATCATATGGCTGCAGTTGCTCCCATCCAGTACAGATGTTGCCTCCTCTAACCTCTATGCCCTGCCAGTCCCCAAAGGACCTGCCTGGTCCCTGTACCAAGTGTGTCACTCTTGCTAGCAAGCATCTCCATTCCAAAGCACAAAAGCCAACACTCTGCCCGGTCCAGACTTGTAAAGAACTGTCATGGCAGAGAAAGCTGGCAAAGAAAACTTTTGGAGATGCTTGCCACTATCCATCCCTAGCTGAGAAAATCAAAGATTTATTAGTGGCCAAGGAAGGCTAACAGGAATTTGCAGGAAAATTATTCAAGATGTTCAAGCAATGAATAGGGTCAAAACAAAGGGGAATAAAGAAATCCCTTCAATCTGTGGCTAAAACACCAGCATTATTTCCTAAGTTTTGTACGAACTAAAGCAAGCTATTCTTGCCACCTCCTTAATTTAGTATCTAATAAAGGAATAACCAATCAGAAGAAAAACATTATGCAAAACAGAATGAAAAAGAGAAAATATTTTCAAAGGTGCTTCAGCATATGAAGATCCTGTGCTTCAATTCAGCTTCTTAGGTCATGGATGCAACCTGGAGTTCAATGTTACTAATATATTGCTGTATATTTTTGTTAATAAAGATTCTAAACACTGCTGCCAGTAATGCATTAATCTGAAGGAAAAAAAAAAAAAAAATCCCATTAAGATCCTCACATTTGTGTATGTGTGTATGTGTGTCTCTGTTCTTGAAAGAGGGGTTGCCAGAGAACATAAACGGGGGAATCATGAGTCAACAATCTTTTACATTCAAATAATGTCCTTTGGGATTGTGTATGTTCTAGCACAAAGCCATATGTTATGTGATCATGGAGAATAAGCATTTAATTGTTACTATTATATATGGCCATGACTTTTTTTTCTTTTTTCTTTTTTTTTTTTTTTTTTTGATGGATCATCTGAGCATTGTTTGCATAGCAAGCACCATAGAGTCTATGTTTCAAGCCAAGTGGCTAAACAAATCATTACCATTTCCCATATGTTGTGTGAACTTCATTATTACCCTTCATGTTTGGAACTGGAGGTGACATTCTTTTTTGTATGCATTGCTTTTTTGGCATTTCATATTTACATCTTCAAAAAGAGTGTCATAGAAAAAAAATGTAGGAGGGTCTCTTCCCATCAGCCTTTGAGGACAGTCTTGAGAAACAGGATATTCTCCCAAGCAAAGAGATAAGAGGATAAGAGCCCCACTGTTCCAGCAAGGAGAGAATACATGAGTATGCAGATGGCAACACAGATCAGTTGTACTTTTTTCTGTACTTTGCGGCACATCATATGTGACATACAAGCTCTGACTTGCTGTGCCGCATAATGTCTTTGAACTAGAGTTCAGACACACCACCAGGCTGACCAGTCAGTGCATGACAGATTTTCTGTAACAAAATTCAAACAAAATCTTTGAATCATTTTGATTTCTTGACCTCAGAGACAGAGACAGTGGAGGATGAGACAGAGAATAGCAGATGGAGGGAGAAAGGAGAGCCACAGTGTTCTAGTGTTGTATTAATCCACATATATGTGAAATACCTTCGAGTGGTTGGAGAGCTGCCTGTCAGAGAAGGACCTGGGAGTAATGGTTGATAGTCGGCTGAATATGAGCCAGCAGTGTGCTCAGGTGGC
>CM021767.1:43308640-43388856 GCA_011076525.1 Nettapus auritus | reverse complement strand
GATATGGTTTAGTGGGGACTGTTAGTGTTAGGTCAGAGGTTGGACTCAATGATCTTGAGGTCTCTTCCAACCTAGAAATTCTGTGATTCTGTGATTTTCTTGATTCTGACCCTTGTCTTGACCTGATGATGTCATCTGCTGATTTCACCTCAGACCTCCCTCATCACTACAGGCTCTCTGGCAATCTGGACTGCTGATCTTGGCTTTTGCTGCCTGGTTTTCCCTATTAATATTGCATTAAAAAATGAAATGTAATCAAAACTGCAGGAACAGGAACATAGAAATGCCTGTTTCCCCTGCCCACGAAGAACTGACATGAGGCCTGGGTCATGCTCTTTTCCTCAAGGCATTACTTAACAGCGTCAGTGTTACTCAGCATTACCCACAAATCAACACAAACCATCAACATATATCCACAGAGTAAAGCCATTTTCTCTCAAACAAAGAATTTCTCAATTTTTTCTTGGTTCTGGAAGCTTTTTTCCATGCTTTCTTTTCCATTTTTCCAAGCTCCAGAGTTTGCCACAAACCCAAATAGTATACCTATTCAATTAAGAAAGGTTTCAGTTTCATTCCACACAGGAAAATGGATAATACCTGATATTTTGCAAACCACTTAATCCCAAACAGTTTTTAATAGGATCCACTTCAGAATTGTGCTGGCTGCTTCCTGTATCTTCTGACCTTTAAAGTATGATACCAAACTACTCTGGTAACCCATTTTACGAAGAGAATTCAGTGACACTCAGTATGTTCAGATGTTCATCTGGGAAAGTCCTCCACATAACAGTTCCCAGAAAGACAGGAAAACACCATTCATTTCCCCAAAATGCAGGACATTCAAGATATCTTACATGGTAAAACAGCAAATATTTAATGAAATTAGGCTATTCTTCTGCCAAACATTTTCATCACACATTGCCACATAGTCCTTCAAAGCCAGAGTTCTCATGTTCATAAGATATTTAGGAAATACAGTAGTCACTTTTTTTTTTTTCAAATAAATGTCTGAAAGCATGCCCGAATTCCTCAAAATGACCTATTAAATATTTACATTTACAGTTTTCTAGGAAAATTTTTGATAGCTGAGATATATTTAGTTAACCAGGAACTTTTCCTATCTCCCTTTAGGACTGTCTCATTTCAAATGGCTTTGTCTTTATGACAGGAACTAAAAATACAAACCTTCAGGGTTCTCTGTTTGAAAACCAAAGACAGAGTGCCTCTGAGGGCACATTGTGCTGAAAAGAAACCTTTTACGATTGTAATTCTTTAGTAATTAAATATACACTCCTCTGTGTTTGTGATCCTCAAACAGATCTCACAAGGATAACCTACTGATTATGATAAATTTGAATACAATATGGGATGGTAGCACCATCCATGACTCTTTTTTCCTCATGTTTGCCACTAGAAAAACTGATTTCAAGCATTTAACTTTGCCACACTCGAACTGTGTCAGCTAAAGGTTTCCATTCTCAAAACCACAAGTATTCAAGCATTTCTGAGGAGTACAGGAGGGATTTTATTATTATTATTATTATTTTTGAACGTGACAAAATTGTAGTAAATTTTCATTTGAAAAGATCTAGCACCTGTGTGGTAGGGCAGATTGTCTCACCAGGAAGAAAAAAGGTGTTAACAAATTATTGGTTAACCAGCAAGCTGCACATCTGCAAGTCTCGGAGGGATGAAAGTCTCTATTCAGTTTGGATTAATGATGCTGTGGCTATTGCCAAAATGCCCTAAATTGCAAACAAGAAAGCCTCAGAAAGCTGAGTCTCACATTAAGCAAATAGAGATGGTCCATTAGATTTGGAAGAAGAGATCCTTCTTCAGAGATCAAACTAGCCCAAGATTAGGAAATGTTACTGGGATATGCATTGGCTGACTGGGGACAGAAAACAGTTAATCCTAGAAAGTAAGATATCAAAAGAAGGGAAACCTTTCCTTTTTACTTCATTCCTGTGGAGACTGACAACATACATTCTTACAGCAAGGGTTCAGGTTTTTTTTTTTTTTGAGTGTTGCCTCTGTATTCTGTCTTACTTCTGCTTCAGAAATCTGGATTTTTTAAAAAGTATTAATAATTACAGCTCACATATCCTCAGCAGAGATTTCATATTTTCTGAAGAGTCTATCTCTACTAAGCTGGCTGCAGCCCAAAGCTGAAGAACACCTTCCTTGCAAATACAGCCTGGGCCGTGCTAGTTTTCTGTATTTGACTAATGACTCCTGATGTGGAGTCCAGACCTTGCAAATGAGAAAGTTAACTAAATAAAGTCTGAAGAAGACTATCCAAAAAATCACTATGGTGAAAATAAAAATTTAAATCCTGCTGATAACTCATAAATGTAGTGTAGTTTATCAGTGTGTAGCCACAGGATAGAATGTGCTCTCTTGGTTAAACTGGTATTAAACTGGAAAAGTATTCAGCTGTGTTATTCCACATTTGCTTTGATCATACCAGAACTGATTCTGATATTCAGACTCCTGAGCATTATCAAGCTGTGTAGCACTCCTGTAGTTATTGATGAAAAACTTGTATTGTGCAGAATATCAGAGTATATGATACATAGTGACAACATAGGATTTTGCTTCACAGTGCTAAAACATTTTCAAAAGAACATTTGCTAAGGAATTTACACAACTTATAGAAGTTTCTTTATTTGTATATACTAAATATTACATGTATAAATTGGAAGTGCTGGTTGAACATGGGATTCTTTACCATACTGAAGGTGACTTGGCCATACTGATTGATTTGACATAGCAGTGGGGAATCCATTTATTCAATTTTTTAAAGTGGAATGATTAATGAAATTTGGTGATTCTCTTCTGGCAAATTAAACTGAAGTATAACCACATTTTTCCAATGGAAAATAACATCTGTCTCCTTCAACCTGTCACATACATTATCTCTATTCTTATCCATTGTCAATGAAGGCTTAGAATAGATATTTTAAAAAAAAAGTTTTAAAGAGCATTTATCTAACAGGTTTTTTTCTGCAATGAAGACAAGTAAACTAGGAAGAATTAAAAAAAAATGATTTTTTTCATAAGTTTATTTTCATATTATTTTAAATATTTAAAATAATAATAATTAAGAGTTATTCAAAGGCAGAAATAGTTCACTTACATTTAAAGGTTTTTGACTAATATCAGACTGCAGTAAGACCATAACTTCTTAATAAGACCTTTATCACATATTGCCTACAAAATTTACAGGATGTAGGTAAACAGTAAAACAGTAAAATTTTGCCTTCAAACAACATTCATGCTGATTCCAGTAATCCCAAAGGTGTATAACAGAAAGACTCTCATGGCACTTGAGAAAGACAATTCTTCTCCCTCTCAGATTAATTTAAATATTAGGGCAAAGGCAGAGGTAGCTTTAAAACTGCAAGAGTTGTTATTTTAACTGCAATCTAAAGCAAAGTGGTCACAGGCTAGAAAAGCTCTACAGCTTACACCCAATTATAAACACACAAAGTGTCCTCTGAAAGCCACTTCTCTGGTGATTTCCTGGAATGAAGTCAGAATGAATAGTCTTATTTTTTGATCCTTTGCCCTTATTTTTGCAATAAAGGCATCAGATCGTACAATAGAAAAACTTTGAGAACAGTCTGAGGAATTTGCAGAAAAGAAAATCAGAAGAAATCTGTACATTAAAAGGGAATATTATGCTGCTTGACTATGGCCAGCTACTGGTCACCTTTCTCTCAGCATGTCGTTATTCTCAGAGTAACAGGTCCAAAGCTCCATATGCTGGCAAATCTCAGGGCAGAAACAATTGGAGTTTGCCACCCAAGGTAGCTGTGGTGAGCTGCAGTTCAAAAGAAAAGAACATATGGCTTTAGTAAAAATCTTTCAACAAGCACTTGAAATTCTGCTATAGCTCAGATAGTGATGATCTACAAGTGATACCGTTTATTCAAGTTTATTCATGTTTATCCTTTGCATATCAGGATTTACAGTGACAATAATCTGAAGAGCTGGAACCACAACCATATCTCATGGTCTAACCAGTTCATCAGAATATGGTCTCATCACATCACTTATACTTCAGTTTAACTTTTTCTCATCCTTATTTTTCTTGACCTGTTGTTTGACATGTTTATTCATTTGCTTACTTCCTTTGGCTCAATAAATTATCTTTTTGGCTTTTGGGCTTGTATACCCCCCTTCAAAATCTCCTATGACAATTTATTGAAATCTCTCACAACTGTTATCTACAAAGACTGTGACTTCAGTTTTCTTATATTCTTCTTTCTCACTCTCACTTCTGTAATCTTAAAACTATAAACTACCCAGAACTGTCCAATCTGCTGTCTGTAATTGTACTTTTTTTCCAATATCAAAGTAGTGATATCCACACTGCTATTACACCTTTCACAAATACTTTTATTGGCTCCTTATCTACCTCTGTAACTTATTATTGGAAAGAGGATATATTTATAAAATATCTAAGTAATCTATCCTAAGTTTCTGTATCCATTTATCTTGTGAGAAGTAAAATGTTTTTATTATTATTTAAAATTATTAACAAAGTGCTGACCTAACCTGAGAAATCAGAGATGGATTGTATTCTAACTGAAGATTCATTAGTAATACAATTGAATTTTTACAAGAACCAAGGAGGTCATCTGTTCTATATTTCTGCTCTAGGTGAAACCACTGAAAAGAATAGAATGGGTTAGCTATGGATATGTCTTTTCAAATCTAGGAGACCAAATCTAGGAGTACTACAAGAATACAGGATTTCACAACATGTTCTAGTTCCACACTGCCCTCCTAATGATTTTTTTTTTTTTTTTTTTTTCCTTATTTCCATCCTGAACCTCAAAAACTGCCGCATGTAGTGGTCACTGCCTAGTGTCATAACCTACTAAAACACTGCTTGGCTTCCACCTGTTAAATGTAAATGCAATTCCTAAAGTACTGTTACATTCCCCTTCCAGAGTCCTACTGTTCATCCACTAAAAAATGTCTTTCTACTTCATCTAAACATTTTCCATATATTTTACAACACCAAAGCACAGAATCATAGAATTGTTTGCTGAACTAAAAATGCTCACTTCCTAGCTTTCACATCTCCTTATTGGTCATGTGCTCTAAGCCATTGATTTTCTTACAAGTCCTTCTCTTTTCCTTTCTACCACTTTTTCAACCTGCCTTTATTGGAAGATAAAAGAGGCTGTCCTTAGGCTGCATCACTCTCCTGAGAGGCATTACACTCTATCTTTCCATGGGCAAAAGTAATATTCCCTAAATAGAGTCAGGATTATAATTATTATTCTTAATTCAACTAATGTTTTAAAAGTCTAATCAAAATAAAGCGATTATTAGACAGTTGCAATGATGCTATCACTCATAATCTAAATTGCCTAGTTGTTAGAGAAAAGCTTCACTAAAAAGAGTTTTTGATAGGATCGGTGAGTCATTTGCATCCCAAGTTCTTCCCTGCAAAGTTAGAAGGCTTTTTTTTAATGCTAATTTAAAAGCTAATTCCTGAATTGTATTTCACCTTTTAAAACTGAGTTTTTTCGCAATGTCACCCTACCCTGTTGACTTGCTTTCTTGTGTCAACTGACTTTAAATCATATATTTATCTATTCTTTCCTGCTACTGAAATAGGACAGAAAGATCATACAGGTATAGGAGAATTTGTCAGACGACCACATCAATAGATTTCTTATTTCAGTTCCTCTGAAAAAATTACATGTATTTCTACATCTGTGGCCATGTCTAAGTAGTATGGCACACCAGTAGTGGATATGTAGAACAAAAGTGTTGGTGCAGAAGAAACACGTGTTACTTGTTTCAGAGGGTTAATGTAAACAGATCTACTCTAGTTCCGTGAATTGAAAGCTTGTTAGCACACTGAGTGCACCTCTGGAGTTCATCTTTTGGTTTAACTTGATCAGAGACAAATCCAATTCACTCTGGGAGTGTAAAGTAACAAGAACTAAAGTTGAATAAGCAGGAACTGGAAGATTCCTTTCAAAAGCATTCAGATCCAAACTAGATTGCCAATACTCACTCAAAGGCAGTCCAGTTTAGCCTTTGGATTTTAGAATGACTCATTGCTAAAAAAGTAATTTCACTTGTTAAATTGGTATATCTGTTTCAGAAATGGCTGAAGATAATGCAGAAACATCCCAACACCTGTTTTACATTGTGCATTACATTTTGGAAAATATAGAAATTTTACCTAATAGTACAATAGCAATATAATAATAGCATAAAGTTAATTTCAATCTGCACTAACAGGGGCCAAAAGAGCTACTAAAAATCTAACCTGTAATGCCTTTGAAATCTCTGAATGATTACACTTAAGAGCTATCACAACTGATAAAGAATATGCACACATATTTAGAATCCACTGAAATTTGAATATTTTTTTCAATAAGAAATTATTTTTAATTTATGACAGTATTCGATTTCCAAACATAGCATAAAGAAGCACAGTGAACAGAAGTTCCAGAAGGTCCTTCTTGCATACCAGAACATGCGGAGCTACTGCAGAAACTTAATTTTAATGGACAAAAAAAGGCCAAAAAATAGCATTTCAAATACTGGCAAGAGAAAAGACAGCAGGAACTAGAGGGAATAGCTGCAGTTTTTTTGAAATGATTAGCAAATATATTCCTTATTTTGTTAAGGCCCAGGAAGCAGAATATAGTGAAAAAGGCATAGTATTTTTTCTCTAAAAATTTAGAAAGCTATTAATTGACTCAAATAATTCTAATGTTTCAGTTCAATTATTTCATTTCAAGTGATGTCAGATTTGTAAGGGATTTAAGTCACTGGGAAACTGAAATAAGTGCCATTTTAGGAAGCCAAATAAAATACAATGGTTATAATGAAATTATTATAGCTGCAAAAAATTCTTCATTTCTACTTTTTCTACTCCTGAATTAGTAAAATATTTGCTTTGGGCTCTAAACTTAGGAAGTCTTGGTTTCAACCAATTATATTATTCTTTCTTCTCATATATATATTGAGGAAACCATAAATTTGAAACTGTCCTTCTCAATCATTTTATAAAAAGGCAACAAAATATTTTAAAGAGACCCTATCTCTCCCCTTCTGAAGTCCAGTCTTGCAGATCAAAATGTGTTTGCTAGGTAAATATTCTCCTGCATATATATTGAACTATGCAACTCCTATCAGCCATTAGTATTCTAACCTCAGTTACCCCAATTACTCAGCTATGCATTATGCTATTAAAAAAAAAAAAAAAAAAAAAAAAACCCTAAAAATGGAATACAGGCAACTGGCAGAAGTCACACACTTGCACCATATACTCAGGAATAAACACTTCCAACACTTTGCTCACAGCATCATATCAACTGTGAGATGGAGGCAATGCATGGGAGCTTCACTGGAAACATTTTAATTTCCTCTTATGCCTTGACTTAGCAGGGACCACTAGATCAGTTCATTTGTTGTTGATTGTCTAACAGATACATGTAAGTGATTTTCATATAGAATGATGAAGTGTTATGGGAAACCCCATAGTGTACTTATTTGTTCTGATTATAAGACCATCTTTTCTTTCCTTCTAAAAGAAAGAATAAAAATATAAAATAAAAAATAATAAAATATAAAACATTATATTATATTATATTATATTATATTATATTATATTATATTATATAAAACCATTTTCAGCTGATCCTCACAGAAACACTGAGCTTGCAGTTGGATCACAAGGTCCCATCCTGCTGTACTGAGTTCCACTCACCCCACAGACTAACACAGCTGATTCTGTTACTGCCAGCAGTGATGGTGACACTGGGCACAGAATATGCACCAGAAAGTCACACTGGTAGCACGGAAGAATAACCCAACAAAAGACAGCCTCTCACTGTGGCTTCAAGAAGAAGTTAAACAAAAGTCAGAACAACTGAATGTCATCTTAGCAAGTAATTGCTTTGAAAATTAACTTGGAATTAGTCACACACAGATAAAACACAGTTAGAACTCCTATATCTGTAATGCTATGCAGCATTATCTTCAGCTTCATGGTTTTCAGCTAATTATGACAATTAAGAAAAGGCACTGCTCAATAGTTTTGAAGTGTGGTACATGAAAACAAGCATCATCTTTTACTGCACATATTACAAAACTCTCATATTTCTCACTAATGCAATAAATATAAATTTCAGGCAGTAAGCATATATAACAACACATTTTTGGTTTTATCACCTTTGAATGGATAGATGTGATCTCTGAAACTACAGGTGGCACACTCAGAGCTGCAATATACAACTGTGACAAGGCAAATAATATCGCTAAAGTGAAATTGACAGGAGTACCACTAAAAACTAGTGTTTACCAGTGTAAACATAGTCACCAATACAGTGGTACTTACTGTTGCTCTTGAATTTTACATTGGTTTGATAGCTAGCAACAATCATGAGCAAAAGGACAAGCAGACAATACGGAACTGACTACGTTATATTTATCCTGTTCTGAAAGTTATGTCTAATGCAATCTAACATTCAACACCTTTATCCCTGAAGATCTATGGTATACTGAGGACTTACTAACTCTGTTTTTGTAGTTTAATGCAAGAACAGAAACACATAAATAGTACTTTCAAAAATCATGTTTTCTTGAAAGATGACTGCTTAATCTGACAGCTATACTCTAAGCATTCAATCAGTTAGATCAAAGCCACATTTTTTTAACAGACAAGGTAGAATAGTTTTTAATAGTTAAGATAGCCCTCCTATTACAAAAATGAGAACTGAAAAAAATATATGTATTAAAAAAAAAAAAAGTTTAGCAGTTTTTAATCATAATGCCTTGAGCCATAGAGTCTGCACACATAATCACATAGAAAGTACAGACAGTGGCATTCAAGATCTGAAGACTTTTCTGTGTTCATATTACCCATAAATGATATGCTCACTGTTTTCCTCTTGTTATGCTCAGTGCATGCATAGGGTTCATGGAGTACGTCTCTGTATTTCTGCTCCCCCAAAACATCGAACCCACCTCTTGGATTTCCAGAAGGAAATCTCTGAAGAACAGAAGACTGCCAAGAAAATAAATGTGCACATCTGAAAAAAAAATAAAATAAAATAATAAAAAAAAAAATCTACATGACTTAGTTGAAAGGATTGACACTTAAGGTAGAATTCACTTCATCTGACTTTCGGTGTCGCTAATTTTGTCTCTAATTTGAATGTCCAGAGATGGCTTGCATGTCCACAGGGACTCAAGTTCAAAGGCCAGTGTGACTAAGATATTAAGACAGTTGTTCACTGAGTCACCATCAATAGATATACAGAGATGTTCTGGATAGGGCTTGGGCATATAAAAAGAGGAAGAAAGCATTTTCTAGAATTGGTAGGAAGGATAATTGTGAAGAAAGCCAAATTATTTAACAGGTTGAATTTGTATCATGTAAACAATGCCTCATACTTCGCAAGCCTAGTGGTAGAGAGGCCAAAGAATAAAGACATTTTTTCCAGACCACCTATATGTGCAGAAGCCTTGTCACAAAACTTACAAGTACTGTAACAGTCACAGTTTCCCTAGTCACTCAGATCAATCAACCAGATACATAAAAAAGTATATATGAGAATTTGAAGAAAAGAATAACTGAATGCAACCTAGAGTGTCTAACCAAAATTTATACAGAATCTTTATGGCAAAACCTTGTTTTAAAACCTCAAAATTTTATTTATATATTTTTTTTCTAAATAAACTTTTCAGGAAATACAAATCTGAAAGCAACAGTATTAATTTCATGGCCTTTTCTGGACTTCTTGTCATTTAAAGTTCTTAAAATAGTTACAACATACAAATAAAGCCAAAATGTGTGGGCATATTTGTTTGAAATTTCTGTCCAGAATACTCAGTGCTCTTATTCAAGTGCTTTTATCTGGAACATAGGAACAGAGATAATGGACCTAAGACCCGCCTAGTTAGACACCATCTTGGAATCTGACTCCAAGAGCACTATAAACAAACGAATAGGACAGTGAGATACACCAAGTTTGCACTTAGATTCAATGTAGAGACTTCTTGAGCCACATACAATTTCTACATATTCAGTAATGTAGGTGAGGGTTGGCCCTGGTGATCTCCCTAAACACAAACAGACACTGTTAGCATCTAAAATCTGACCTCTGCATATATCCTTGCTGCAGCATGGTAACTGAATTCTCCCTCTGATGTGTCACTTCCTGACCTCACTTATCTTACCGTAACACAGACAGTGTTACCATACTGGTTGTATTACTAAGATATGAGTCCAATACTGTATTCTTCCTATACAAGCCTGGGAATTTCAGCCTGTACATGACTCCTTATTTCTTGCTGACATTTATTAAATTGCTTCTTTCCTAAGCTGTTTTTAACAGAAAGCATACATCCACTGCTAGCAAGATTTAGTCTATGCTCCCCAAACATTTTGCAACTTTGTACTGAAGTGACTCACTGATTGCCCTTTTTCCAACAAATTTATGATAAACCTAATATATCACCCAAGACTGCCTTCACAAAGAGCTGAGCATTCTATCCACTCCATCATATTTTTTTTTAGGTTTTGTACAAATGCATTACCAATTCAGTTCTTGGCAGCATCATTTATATTTTCTACATAGCTATTTTTACCCTCTCTCATACCTCTGAGAATACAGAATTTCTGCATCTTGATCTTTGATAGAAGTCAAATCCAATCAGAAGTCAATCCAAAGCCAATCTTAAGTATTAAAACCTTAGTTTCTTTATGACTAAGATTAACTCTTCTCTTCTGGTCAGAGGTCTTGGAACCTCCTGGGCAGTTTCCTTCATGTATCATATTTTTAAATGTATTACCCTTTTAGGCACCTGCATCTCTTCGCTGTCAGATTTTAATATAACTCATATGCTCAAAAAAGCAAAATTCTCATCTATATTTAACAACAATTATATATATTAAGATATATATTAAGTAATATATATATATATATTTAACAACAGTTTTATAGGTAAATCCCCAATAATGCCCAAAATAATCCCCAGTAATCCCCAGTAAATCTTTCCACGGTGTGTAATTTACTTGACCAAAATACAGCATGTGAATTGATTTGAAATCTATCTTCTTCCTTCTATACTAACATTTACGGATCCTTCTGTTTTAAATCTGGTATTGATGAAGGAAGTCTGAAGAAATAAACTACCCCAAATAACTGCAAACTCCTGTCATGCACCTTATTTGTTTGACTTTGCCTGCTCATGCATAAGAACCTGTGTAAAGTGCACAAAAATACCCGTAATCTGCTTCATAATTTTCTTCCTTTAGAGCTAATGAGAAAACAAACACATAACAGAAGATCGTTCTAATGCTTGTACCACTACTGGAAAATAGTTCAACACCACAGCAATGCAAATGCTCTGAGGATGAGTGTAATACAGAACAAGATTGTACAAAAAGTCCTGCACTCTTCAGATCTGAGATATAAGCCAACCTCTGTTAAGTCCAATGAGAGAATTTACTCTGACTTCAAGGGGAATTGGATCAGATCTTCACATAATAATAATAATAGCAAATAAATAAATAAATGAATAAATGGAACATCACACTAATTTAGAGTCACTCTTTAGAACTCACAACAATAAAAAAAAAACTGTTTTCCTTCTTGTTATACTCTTAATGACAACTTACAAAGGCCTCCAAATGCACTTTTTAATAGGCCATATTAAATATTTCAATTCTAGAAAGCATGCCATTTTGGCAATAAAACCTAATGTGTGCAGAGAACTAGAACAAAGTAGCAGTAAACATTCCTTACATAACTAAGTCCATACTAATACAACAAATCCCAGCTGCTAGAATACAAATGAAAGAAAATTACTTAAAAACAAACAAACAAAAAAAAAAAAAAAACACAGAATCATTCAATAAACATAATATGTTTTAAAGAAATATGTATGGTGTTGTTAGACAGAACTACTGGGAGAGCGTCCTATGTAAATCTTGTGTCATGAACTTATGTAAATTGTCTTTTCTTTCTTTCTTTTTTTTTCCTTTCTTTAGTGTGAGCTTCGCTCACTACAGATGCTCTCTTTCTCCAGATATTTGATTGTTGAATAAAATCACCATATTGGCTTTGTGACATCATACCTGTTTCTTTGTCAAAAAATATTGTTTATGTTGTTATTATTGCTATTGATTTCATAGCAAGATCAAGAAAGCTGGAGTGTAAAAGAACAGTCATTTTTGAACTCCCAAACACCTTAACAATAAAAATGAACTTTGAAAAGGACTTAAGTACAATTATTTTTTTCACACAATCTCTTTATAAATTTGGCTCCAACATAAAGTTGTTGAAGAATTAATGTAGCCTGATACTTTGAAGTAACTAATTCCAATTCAAGCTAGAACTTATCAAGAGTGAAAAATATCTAAAAAAAATGTTTGATATCTCACGTTAATATGATGCCATTCCTCATTTGATGCACTTAATACCAAACCTAGCAACTGGATGTATCACTTCATGTGCCAATTATATCTTTATTCCAAGGAGAATATTTTCTAATTTGCCTTAACTAGGGGCATTAAATGAATCACCTTAAGCCCTTTCAGTTTTATTTCCACCACAGATATAATAATTTCTACTTCTATGCATCATTACTACTACCAATCCTTCTTTTGCTCCCACTTGCTTTTCACTGCAACGTTAATGAGAAATGAACAGAATTCTTTTAGACTTTTTGGTCACACTACACACTATTAATCTTTTTATCCTCACAACATAACATTTCACTTATTTTCTTGCTTCTTTTCATATTTACAGATTATTATTATTATTATTATTATTATTATTATTATTATGGGACTATTTTTAATATCTCATTTACATTGACTTTTCAAGTCTGTCATTTAAATCCTCTATATGTTGCTAATGTTTTAAAGATACGAATGTGCCAACAGATACTGGTCTTTCAGGAAAGTACAATTAGTTTGCCGTGGAGGAAGGTAATCAAAGATCTTTGCAGATCAAAAATGAAATATTAGCTAATAATCATAAAAACAGCATGCTAAACTATCAAAAAGACATGTTACACAAAGTAAGATGAATAAGCTTTCGAAGTCCTAAAGATGGATAATGGGACTTCTTATGAACAGATTTTCTTAGGCAATTTTACCAGTTCATTTTGTGGTTGACTTCTGATATTGCTATCAGTCATGAGGGGAATAGTGAGCAGTTTGGGTCTGCTTGCACTATCAGCCTGAAACATAGCTCATGGTATACCATTTAAAAAATAAAATATAAAAAAAATAAAATTAAAATAAAACAAAATAAAATAAAATAAAATTAGACTTTACTCCTGCTTTTCAGGGCATGCAGCTCAGTTATGGTCTCAGTTATGGGAGTTTCTAGTGTAGTCAAAGCAGTGCATGTGTTCTTCACCAGACAGTATAAGGCTAGAAGAGGAAAAGTAAATCTTAAATACTAAAAGCTTTGGCAATGACATCTTGTTCAGTATGAGATAATGTTCCCAGTTGAATTGACTTTGAGAGGAAAGTGGAAAGGAGACAATAGTCTCCGAACAGAATAACCACTCTGCACACAGATTGCAAACTCAAATTCTAAGAAAAGAAAAAATAAAGATAATTGAGCCAAGAAGTTCAGGAAAGAATAGCACTAGGAATTATAGTTTAGAACAATTTTGTACTAAAGAAGCAGGAGAAAACACAGTAGTCAAAATGCACAGGAAGAAAAGAAAAACAAAAATGTAAAACAAGAGAACATTATTTCTCTGGAAGCACACAAACAGAATTAAACAGCTTAGAATTACAAAAGGAGTAAAAATCAATATATAACAGACATATAAAGCATACTCCTATCACAAGAAGGAGTGGGACATATGTGCCCTTTGTTGATAATACCTAAGTTATGAAGTCTCTGCCTTCAAGTGCTAGTGGATCAGTCACCCACTTTGTGCATGTACATATATGCTACCATTAGAAATAAACACAACATAGCACAAACATTTCCTCTTCTACTATAATCTTGCTTTCATATCCCAATGGTAAAATCATGTAGTACATTAATTATGTGTGTTTATGTGAGCATATATGCAGGAACGCATTCAACCAGCCAGAAATTGCTTAAGTGTTGGTTATGTTTCAGATAAAGAACACTTAAGAGTCTTTCTTAATGAACCCACAAAGGTTCATAAATCTGCATTTAAACAAGAGTGCTATGTCATTATTGCCACATCTTTATAAATACACATCAATTAACATAAAAAGCACACAACACAGCATAAAATACAGCTGTTTTGCCATAGGATATTGTGCTCAGGGAAGTAAAAATGTCTAGCTTCTCTGGTTCATCCACACAACAGCAGTGAACTTGTTACATCTTTTCACTCATAGCATAACACATTCTATACTTACACAGTTTGTTCAAAATGTGCAGAATCTGAACAGCCTGTGAGCTTTCATGTGTGAGATCTCCTCTTTGAAAGGTCACATTCAAAGTCAGTGCTTCTTTGCTAAATTTTCCTCCTGTTAAAAGGCTGAGGAATGTCAGCATTCCTGGACAAAGTCCTGATCCCACTGGAATCAAAAGGAAGATCACCAGAAATGTACTAAAAGCTGTAATTAATCTCTAGCAGTTCATGGTTTATCTACCAACAAAGATCACCAATTCTGCTTTAGGTATTCCTATATCTGATCTGTAGAAACCAACAGATTCATAAAGAATTATCTCTGCTAAAAAAATCTCAAGTAGATCAAAATGTGGAATAGGAATGTCACAAAAATGTTTTCATTTGTGAAAACAATAAGACTCTTTGGAACAGATTCTCATCTCTGACCAGTTTTGAACTGGGTAATTCTAAATAACTAAATTTCCACTGGTTTGACTGATATCACAGAGAGTTATATCTCAATTGCAAATGATCTTTCTACCACAAAATTTGACCACACAATTAATTCTCAAGAGAGTAATCTCAGCTCTTCATAAAATGGCATATGAAAAGGTATGCACCTCAGAATGAAGTCCATAAGAGCAGCATGCTGAGTAGGGAACTGTTTGCCAACAAAGCCAAGGAAGAAATGATGAAATTGAGAATATCTTAGATCAAAAAACATGGATATGTTTCATGTATTATCAAGATCCATTCTGTAACTAAAAGTTTTTTGTCCCTATACCTCCAACCAGAAGTCTGTTCCAGGTCCCTACACACTTGGTTACTAGGCTGGAAACCAGGAAAGAGTTTTTAAATTTTTCCATGATCACTGTTTCTAAGGAGTCCTTTTCAAAAGTTTCATGGCTGGACTAACAACAATACACAGCAACATGCCTTTCTTCTGCCCTAGCTCAAGTTCTATACAGCATATACAAATTTGCACAAATTAGAGGGCAGCTACTAATCTGGCTGCTATTTTTGTTCAGCCATGTATTTACATGTATCTCTCAGCTATTCCATTTAAATCTGGGACACTAGAATATATGGTTCAGCATTATGACAGTATATTGAAACCAATTTTGAACCAGTCAGGTTTCCCACAGAGGTTGTGAAGTCTCCAGCCTTGGACATTGCAGGACGTGATTCTGAGCAATCAGTTGTAGGTGATGCTGTTTAAGCAGGTGGGTTGGACCAGGTGACCTACAGAGGTCCTTTCCACCCTGTTGGTTTTGGTATCAACCCATGATGTCAGAAAAGTGAAGTACAGATCTGAGGCTGCTGCATAATGAACATCAAAGGGTGCAATGAAGAAAAGTACATTATTGATCTAAGTCACTATTATATGTGAAAGAAGAATGCTGGACTTAGTTGGACTCTTAGGTACATTAAAGCAAAATTCAGTTAAATGTAAAAGAAGGAAAATATATAATTAGATGTATAAAAATGTCTAATAAACCATTTTCAATGTATAAAAGACTTTTACTATATTCTTATACTGGTAATTTTGTAAAGTCTGCAAAATATACTTAGAACTCACATGGCTGGACAAATGATCACGAATGGTTTCCAGATCATTTCTTTAATGATAGGTTTGAAACAACTTAAATGTAATGTCAGACATTCTTAGAAAGACTGCCTTAACCTCTGAGGCTGCTAATGTTTGCATGACATCATTGTCATTACAATCCTGTCTCTTCACTCAGTAACAAGAAAAACTGAGGGAAACATGAAAAAGAGTTTTTACTAGCATCCCACTCAGGTGTATTATTTCAGTTGCACAAGTTCCTCTTCAAAATCTGGACATTAGCTCCCAGCAAAATACTCAAAAAAAACTTTAATGGAATCCCAGCCACAAAAGAGTAGTCAGGCAGGACCCTTCATAGTAGCTGTTAGATAACCCTAATTATCCTTGATACACCAGAGGGATGGATTTTTCCTCCTGAAACTAAAGCATGTATCAGAATCTAACAGGATCACATTTCTTCTTTTATTAATCCACATTCAAGTGACTGAACATGTTTACTTAGAGTATATTGCTTTTTTTTTTTTTTTCAAAACCCTGACATTCTCATACTACTTCTGCATTTAAAATAGTCACTTCATCATGAATATAATGTATCACAAAAGAAAGGCAAACATCAAAAACAGTAAGTCTTCTGTATGAAGGAATTTCTATGACTTCTTGCATTGAACATTTTCAAAGCAAAATACAAGAGTAAATGGAAATTTTCAGTATGACTCATATTGGGCAGTGTTATTTCTCCCCTCATATGGTAATTACAAGTATTTGTACTACTGGCATAAATGTTATGTGTTACAAAAGCCTAAGCTGCAAGAAAGCGTAAAATGTTTTTTTAAAAGTAGGTGTTAACTACTAATCACAAAAGCAGCATGATGTACTGAGGCACAAACAGCACAATGAAGTCATTTATACCAGATTTTTTTTTTACCCAGCAGATCTAAACACAGCAGTTGAAAGTAACTGCAAGTGGAGTGACTTCTTCAGAGTAACTACATCTACAATTCAAATTCTCACAATGGTTTAAAAGATTCTTAAAGCTATGAAGACCTCTTATTCATATAAAATCAACATTCTCTCAGATTAGTTGTCCAAAAGAAATAGCTGTAAAAGCAAAGGTTAAAAGTTAGCAGTTACCACAGTCACAAGAGGCATTCAAATTATCATTGGGTTTTAATTTACTTTTGAGTTAACACTTTAAAATAAAGACAATAAAGAGTGATTAGTTAGCAAACCTTTTATATGCCCATAACAAACTGTTGGCTGAGATGTACTGTCTGTAAAAGTACAAAAACTCATACTAAAAATAACACCAGTGTAATTTTAAAAGCAGATGAAATTCATGGAAATGCTAAATAATTTGAACTCTGCCCTGCCTCTACTAAATATGGTATGAACTCTTTATGTAACTTAAATTTACTAAAGCCTCTTATTATTAATGACTTTTAGACACACTCAATAATAAGCATGTATTCCAAAATTCAGTAAAGCAAAAGTGCAATGATTAAATTATAAAATTCATGATGTGTCTTCCTCTGGCATAAAATGGCTGAAAACAAGGAAATGTATGTTTGCACTTTCCATAAACATTGATGTGACAAAGTTAATCTGAGATACAATGGAACTTTATAACATGAACTACAGAAATAAACCTTCCTTCTTCAATTCATGGAAATGTAATTTCATGAATAATCATTGCAGTGATATTATATTATCACTTCCCTGAAGAAGCAGAAGGCCCAGGGAGATTCCACTGTTTCAAAAATACTTCTGGAAGCAACTGTTGAATGTAATTCTTCAGATGAACATAGAAGAAAAGAAACAGCCAAATGTGTTTTCCATGTATAATGAAGTATAGTTGCTGGCAGTCAAAAACCATAAAATAAAATGAAACCTCAAAGATTCACTGCATGAAAAAATATCTTCCCACTACTTGATGACATGGTGCGACAGTATGTACATGAAAGAGTCCAGGTTGCTCATTAATAGCAATGTGAATGTGACTATAATTTCCACAGACCCATATTCTCAGAGTCATGGGCTATTGTCACTTGCAATCTAACATACTAAAAAATCACTGATAAGCCCTAAATCTGAGTGCTTTCCTGCCTTTAAAACAGGCAAGTCCATGGGTCACATAATGGAAGATGCATTTTTACAGTGCAGGAAACTACGAGGCAGCTACAAGACTCTATGGCAGGATCCATGCATTTTTCCACTCATGATCACTCCAGTAAGCATACCTTGAGGAAAAGGATCATTCATGACGCTTTTCCCATTCCACTGTTGATTACTTTAACATCTTCCCAATAGATCTGTATTTTCAGATGATCATTGTTAAGGTTAGTGATTACAAGAAGTGTTGTGAGATGCATAGTTTTAAAGGTAAAATAGGATAACACATATCAAATAAAATTAAAAAAAAAAAAAATGTGGACACAAATATAGATCACTAATTAAGCCTAGTTTCCCAAAGAGTACAAATACTATTTATATGAAGTCACAAATGCCACCTCCTGCTTTTGCTAGTAGATTGCAAATTATTCCTTTATCTGGTAAAATCTATATTATTAGAAGAAAGCTCAAGTTGCTGATTCACAAGTAATTTGAAAATTATGCACACCCAGCTGTGCTGATTCATTTTGCTCACAGGCATTTTCTATGTGACCATTATCCTGACATAATCTTCACCTCCCTAGCAATCACTGATATGCTACGTGGACAAGTTAGATTATCAGACTGTGCACTGAATTGGCAATGGGACTTGATCTGCCATACAGTGGGCACATCTTTGCTTTCATATTGCTCAGGTGAAGCTAGGTCCTAGCATTAACTAGGACCACATATAGCTCTTTTCTTGAAGAACAACCAAAAATAGTCTCATCTAGAACCATACCCGAGGAATCATTTGTCAACAATTTGAGTATCTTCAAGTCTGCTTTGAGCTAGTCAGATTAAGGAAGAGCTCTAAATCACTATTTTAATCCCTGTGTAATTAGGCTGCTTTCATTTTTTGGCAGCAAAACCAAACTTTTGTGACCAAGTGCAAACACCAACATCTTGGAGCCTTGATTATCCAGTTTGAGAACAGGGATAAGAAGACTTCCCCATCACCCAAGGCTGTTGTGAAGATAGGAAGATTTCATTTAAAAAGACTATATGCCACTCAAGGTACCACAAGCAAGAAGGAGGGAGAGTTTACTTGTGCTGTATAGGTCAAATTATTTAAGAAAGTATTGTTTTCTCAAATGTATTAATATACATACATAATAAAATAGAGAATAAGAAAAAAAAAATCTGTCATCCTGCATTTTGGTTAAATTTAGATTCAAAAAATAAACTTTTAGTGTGAGTAAAGTCTTGAGCAGATTTACCTTTAAATCCATTAAAACCAAACTACAAGTCTTAAGCTTAAATATAAATATGCCTCTCCAATAGTCTCTTGTTCCTGTGCAAAATATGAGATGATGGTGTGCATATTTTTTTCTGTGTAACCTTGTATTGTTTCTAAGAGTAGTCCATCACATCTGGAATAGTCTTCACTTCTTCTTCCACAAAAAAAAAAAAAAAAAAAAAAAAAAACAAAAAAAAAAAAACGGAGGAAAGCATGAAGTGATTTTCATTTTATATTTTTACTTGGTTAAATTAGGAAGTTTATTGTTTCTGGTAGCTGAAATGAACCCAACAAAGGTGCAATTTCCAGATTTCTCATCACTGCAATTTGACTATGAAACAATAGGCTCTACATGTGAAATTACTTATTTCATAATATGATTATTTATAAACAGATTATTTAACTTTGCTGCTGTTTCAGAGGTAAGGACTATATTTTGTTAAGTTCCTTCAAATTATAGGCTTTGACGATATCTGATACCTTTTGAATGACATATATAATATAAATATGTCACACTGGAAAATTGCAGTGAATGTATCTGAAGTCATGCACTTTGAAAAGGAACTATATGTACGGGGGGAAAGGAAGAGCGGCATGACAAGAAGGCATACTATGTACTGAGTTTAGAAATTGCCAGAATAAAATGATCAGAACAAAAGATTGCTACTTAATTGACACATTCCTTAGATTTGACTTCAGTGCACTCGATGCTGGAGATCCCAGCACTCAGCACATGAAGAACTGAGTGACTTGCCAGACGATTAGGAACAAATAGTTTTTACTAGCCAGATACTAGATCAATAAGCATAATATGAACCATCTTCTATGGCCAAAGCCCAGGGACTTCAAATACAAGCATTTACAGAAGTATTGTTGAGACAAAGGCTCATGCATGACATTTGCTATTTTACAAGAGACAATCAAATATTTTTTGTATGGCATATTTCAGTTCTGAAAGAAAACCTTGCTGATATACAATACTTGGGAGAAAACATTATTTAATACAGATTCAGGAGGCTGAATTCTTACAATATATAAATTCTTTGAAGAAAAAAATATATGTAAATGGTTTGATTCTCTATAGCCATTCTTAATTATTTGTGATTTTCTACACTTTCATGTTCTTTTCAAACTAAGATTTTATAGGCTAACACAATTATTCTTTTTTTTTTTTTTTTTTCCTACTTTAATATAATCCTACTAATTACCAAGAACCTCAGGTATGTACTGCGGTAAACTTTCTCTATTGCAAGCTGGTGACATGGTGAATATGAACAATATGAACAAAATGAACAATATATTAATTTTCAGAGCACTGAGTCTTTACCAATTTAAGTTAACTTTTCAAAATTGTAAGTATTCAGAAATATTCTGCAGGAAAAACTGCAATGCCACATTGCAATTTGGAACAAAAATACTAAAATAATATACACTCACAAAATACTCAGAACACGAAGAGAATGCTAACCAGAGTTATTTTCCTGGAATTTCTTAGCTCACAAAAGAAAAACATTGGAGAAATTAGATTAATAGCTTTCTTAAAATGTGTTTTTCCTAAGTGCACGATTTGTACAGCCAAATGAGAAGTTTAAATGTAGCATGTCAACTAACAGACTCATTCAATGTGCTGTACCTCAAATATACATATAAAAACATTTGTATTAAGTAGCTGGGGGGGGCAGTTAGAATGTAAACATTAAATTTACACCTGAATTTTAAAACTGTAGTACTTGTAAGGAGAAATCTACTATTTATATTATAATAGAAACAAAAACACAGAACTTCAAGGCATGAAATTTAGGGCATGCCTATACTGTGAAATGGACCACGGTGCTGTTATCCTTGAGTCAAAAGAGAATCAAGGTGTCAATATGGTTTATGTTACTATGCAGACTTGTGGGAGTTCACAGGCAATGCAGCCATGTTATCTTGGTATCACCTTGAAGTTAATAAAGCTGAAAAGTTATTAGCTCATTTACAGTGCTAGACGAGAACATTAAACTGTCCCAAGCCACAGATTAGATCACTAGTACTCCATTGATCAGTTTAAGTCTGGTGAGAATAAATCAAGGTTGGAGTCTTCAGGCACACCTACAAAAATATGTCCTTAATGCTTTCAGTGCTCAGAGATACTACAAGGACACATTCACTTTAGCAAGGCATGATTCATAATAAAAGCATGGGTCATTCTTCAGGTAGAAACTATTCAAATGTCTGGCTTTGAAATATTTCCAGGCTTCTCTTGAGACTCCCTTTGGCTTAAATTGATACCTTACAACAGATAATTGTCTCCAGGCAATTGATAGCAGATACCCACAAAACTAGCACTATTTTAGAGAGGATCTTAGTGAAAGGCTTAGGAACAATCATGATGTCAGGAAAGCATAATGATCTGTAGTAGTTTGTTTGTTTGTTCGTTCGTTCATTTGTTTGTTAAAAAAAAAAAAAGACCAAATCTGAGCATTCTTGAATTCTTCCAGGGAAGATAATGGTTACCAAAAAGTAATTTTCATAAAAATATGAAGATATGAGATTAAAGACTTAAAAGTTCACAAGAAATTAATATCTCATTCTGAGTCATGGTCTCTAAGGATAGAAGTCAACAGTCTCTCAAAGAAGTTAAAGATGTCAGCATATGAAAAAATTAAATACTCTTCCATAAAAGAAATACTGTGCAGAAATTAATATTAGATTAATCTTCAGATTCACATAATTCCTCATTCTAAAGGGGGAAGAAACACATTAGTATCTGGGAGAGGGTCTTCCTGATTGAAAGAGGTCTGACTACATTCAACATTAGAATGCCAGTCCATGTCACTATATACTTGCAAGTTCCTTTCTGTTATTAATTAAGTGTCAAGTATACTTGCTTTAACCCTCAGAGTCATACAATATTTCTGTAGTCTGCAATCAAGAGTTATCACTACCATGTATGTAAAGTAATTTTCTTGGAAACATGCTGCCTTGCTCTCCTGTGTACTTATAGAATCAGAGGAAAACAGTTTGAAAGAGCAGAAAATAAAGGACATATATTAGAGTCTCAAATAAATACCGAAGATAGGTCCAACTAGAATTCTTAGACTGGGTCATGAGCAGAAAGGTCAGCATTTTCTTATGGGTGATCCTATTGACAGAAGAACTAACAAAAGAGGGAATCTGAGAAAATATCAATTATGGGGGCAAACCCCAGCTGCCAAAAAAGCTCCTGGCATTGATTCAATAGACCAGCATGAGACCAATGCAGACACCATTGGTTTCAGGAGAAACAGAGCTCTGTACTTTTTGTTTCCTCTATGCTCTCCTGAGTGGTTCACATCAACATACAGAAGCATCACTTTGGATCCAAATTATTCCTGAGATTCTTCTGTAGCACACCAGCCCTGCAGAAGATGAAAATGCCCTTCTTGACAATAATCCTTGAAACCTATAATAAATTTTCAATTGAAAACCCCCAAACTTTTCTCAGTAGCTAGATAAGAATCCAGAAATGAACATCCATGAGTTCCTGATGGGACAAAGAAAGTGGAAATTATTTCATAGAGATTTTCCTGGTACTTCTGGCTTACTCAGGGTTTGGATACCCACTTAGCTGCATGTGTTCTTCCTTTAAAAACAAAGACATGGGATATGGCCATCCAAGAGTCAAATCAGGCTAGAACCAAGGCACAGGTGAATCTCAATCAGTTCATCTAGAAGATAACAGAGAGGCTACCACTGAGAAAAAAATAACAAAATTATCACTAAAATGTCAACAGGGGAACGTAAGGGCATAAGGAAAATTCTATAGCAGAGGAACTTTACCTTCATTGAATAGTTAAGAAGAGAGATGGTATATGCTCTAAGAGCAAACAGTACAAGATCAGGGACATGTCCTAAGGAACTGCAGAGGCTATAAAAGCCTGTTTGTTTCAAAGGTTCACAGATCAGTTTTTAATTTTATCCTTACAGCTGTAAACCTGTGAAGTGAATCAGCAGGTGTCTAGAAGTACATGAAAAATTACTGAATTCAGTCCAACTGTACCTGACCACAATAGTTACACAGAAAGTAATTACGGGAATCTTTCTTCAGGCTTTCAAGATTTTAACATATTTTTGAATAATTGCTGAAGAAAAACAAACAAACAAACAAACAAATGATATGTACCTTCCAGAAATAACTGTGTTATTTTGTTTTGCCATGTATTATATTATGTAAAATCATGACTGTGGCTATGGATATTACTCTAGTAGGCTTTACTACAATTTTTTGCAATTCTGTGACAGCCTTTGGACACAATATTACTTCAATGGAAGTAATGCCTACTTCCACTACTGACAATCAGAGCAAAATCTACCGTTTTGATCCATAATGCGAGCACACAGAACACAAAAGCAAGCTTTTCATTAACAAGTCACTATATCTACAATTAGCTCCCTCCCCAAAATAAATAAATAAATAGATAGATAAATTTGTGTTTAGAAATAGATCGTGTCTTCAAACATAAAGATTTTTCACCATATGTATTGTATAATGCCTTATTTAGGCCAATGAAATCCCAAACTCTTAGCCTGAAAAGCAGATTCCACAACCAGCTAAAACAGCACTGTGGATCTGGTATAAACTTTTGATGAAAATTTGTCAAACCCAGAGTTTTCAATCCCATGAGGATATTTAGTATTCTAAAGGAAGAAAATCCTTGTGTCATTAATTAAGCTGTTTTCCAGTTTTTCTCTAAATCTTTACATGTTTTAGAGCATGGACCTGGTGTAAATTAATAAGATGTTATTTCTTTTTAAATTAGAATGCTTACAAAAACAATTTTCTTCCCAGAAATGTGGGATTTAAAACTGTATTATTCAAATTTTAAATCAAGAAAATTGGATCTACTTGCAAAAGATGTTTGACATTGCCATTACTATTAGTCCACAATTATTCAGTATTCCAGATAATCCTTTGCTTTTTACATGTAAACTGTAAATGAGTATCTATTGTTCCATAACACTATCTTTCTTCCCTATGGCTATTAGAAAAAAAAAATTATGTTGCTTTACTTAGTGGAGTATATCAAATTTGTAATGTCATTATATTGCCTGTGTAAGGTATATATACATGTTTTGTTCACCTCATACTTTTTTTTTTTTTTTTTTAGCATTTTTCATTATCCTTGCTTCTTTTAAGAATTTTTCACCTTGTAAAAAACAAATATCAGTTCTACCCTTTCCTGCACTTTAAAGCTTTGCACTCTCATTGTTTGAAGACACAGTAGTTTCTTGTTTCTATCTTTCCTTCCAGATTCTGTTCTACTTGGATTTTTTTGTTACTTTTATTGAGTTTAACTTTGTACAGCTATTTGAGTACCCTGTTGTGCTAAGTTGCTAATACTTATTTTGAAGGATACTTTTAAAGTCAAATCACTGTCAGCTATATCCCAATGGATTCCAAAGAACAAACCTGTGATATGGATGCATCTGTTCTCTGTATTTTTGCCTGTTTCAGGTTTCTCTTGGTCGCAGACAGTCCAAAAACAGGGAGAAAGCATGTATTTGATGTATTTTTCAAATTTTGCAAATGAAAGCAAATAATCTTTCATGCATATTAAACTGGCAAGGCCTGAAGGTATGCACAATGTTAATGCTTCACCTTCCAATGGTACCTTGTGAAGAAACGGAAGCAACTACATTAATAATATGTTCAACATATAAGTTTAGAGTAGAATGGTGCAAATAACCTTCTGGAAATTTAATATTTCAAATGGGAGAACATTTTTTATGAATTAACATAATTATTTTGATACATTTATTCAAATGTGTATTAATGACATAAGGCAATACTAATTACAATTTTACCCATAAAGCAAACCTTTTCCCTTGATTATTTCATTTGAAGAAGTCAAAACTGAAAGAAGTTGTAAGACTGATGGATCACTTTGGAATAGCATATCCTGATGTTGCCATCATTCCTATAAAACTTAATCCACAAGGAATATTATATTGCCTTCCATAGGAAAAAAAATAAAAATAAAAAATGATTTAAGGTAAAATTGAGAGGGAAACCCAGGGATTTTTAAAGAGGAAGCCCCTATACCAGCCTCTTTCCAAGAAACACTTATAGCACTTTATGTAATAATAAGCAATACCAACAGAAAACATTTGCAAGGGTATCTGCATATGCCATAAAGGATTATCTCTTATATCTTTGTAAGGATATATCTCACAAGACAAATTCTTCTGAAGATGAAATATGGATTAGTAGAATTGCAGTGGCAAAGCCCAGTAAAGCCCTCTCTCAATGACAGGTAAATTTTGTTTAGTATATGTATGGATTCAGGAGCCTCAACCTAACCCAGACCTGGCTAACTATGCTTCTGCAGTTGAGAAGATGAGCAGAACACTTTAACTATAGCAACTGACACCAGGAGTTTCAATTAATATTCTGATAATTTTATATCTCTGCTTTTGGAGTATTTAGCACCTTGGCTAAATAATGCTATTTTTTTCTGAAATGAAATTTCATGTCTGTCTTCCCCATTGCCTCTTTCCTAACCCTCTTTCTTTCTCCATAGGATTTTCCAAATTTTGTCTTCCCTTTCTTTTCCCCTAATTGCTGGCTGCTTTGTCAGTTGAGAATTTTCTCTTCTGTTCTCCTTCCCTTGCTCCAGAGATGCAGTCTCACATTTAACTTATTTCCTCCGTTTCCTCTATTACTTATTAACATTTCATTGTCAACTGGCTCTTTGTCCTTCCAGTGTAAACATTCCTTAGTTTCTGTGTCCTCAAAAGGCCTGCTGTTGTCCACACTTGTTTCTCCAGATACAGATAATTTCTCATTTACTTAATAATAAAGACTGTGCTGTTTACAGTCAGGTTCTGTTGTCTTTGTCTGTTGTTGTTGTTTTGCTTTTTGTTTATTTGTTTTCCAGCCAATTTCTCTATGACACCTTCTGCCTCTGAATTTCATTGAATTGATTCCTGACAGTCCTTCTAATGATCTGTTCCTAGCCATAACTGAGAATAATCATGCCATCCTTATTTGCTTCTGTCTACTAAAGCTGCCTTTAGTACAGCTGAAAAACCTTTTCCTGGAGTCCAGACCTCGCTTGTCTTCCTTGATTCTTCTCTGTCCTGATTATCTTCTTGCTTCATATACTAGTGCTTCAGAAGAGCATTCTCATTCCTCAGTCAATTCCATGCATCTCACAGAAGTCTGTTCTTGCTTTTCTATTCCCCATCTCCACACATCTTAACTTCAGATAATGACATACTGCCCCTCTGAGTATGACACTACTCTAGCCCTATCTCCACACCTATCTAATGATTTACCATTATTTCAAGTCCAACAAGATTAGAACTAGGCTCCTATTTTCTACTTCTCTGCAATTTTTGCCCAAACCTTATCTGTAATTATAGACAGCAACCTGTCACTAGGATAGATAATTAGCACATCAGCTGCTATTTCAGTTTTCCTTTACGTCATCATCACATCTAGATTATGTCTTAGTCCTACAAATTATTTCTACTTCAGGTCTCTAAGATATGGCCTTCTACACTCAAACTGCTAAAATGTTTATCTAAGTGTAGGTCTCATTATAACAATATCCTTTTTCCTGGGCTCATTAATTGCTCTCATGCTTTTTTTGGTGCTTTACATTTTAAACTTCGTAGTGACTTAATCCAAAATATTTACAAGCAACAACATGACACAGAACAGGTTAAAGAGTTTACAGATGCTTTCCGGATCATACATCAGCAAAGGTATTTTACATTAGGGAAGCTTGCACTAGAAGCAGACATTGTTTCAGCTCATCATTTTCTATGGTCAGTGATGAAAGGGTGATAAGAGCTCAGTGAATCTCACATGGTATCTATGACCATTCTTCACCCACCTCACAGTCCATAGAAAAATGTAAAGGCCCTTCCTCTGGAGCTTATATTGTAGCATCATCTTTAACTTTGGAATAAATGTCTCCACTGATTCAATCTCCTACGTATAAACAAACAAACAAATAAACAAATGCAAATTTGCTAAGTTTATTTCTGCATTAAGCTTCATGCATCTTATTTACACAGGAAAAAAACTCATGTATCAGCCATCTTTGTAAAGAACTGATTAGTCTATCCTATTTGAAAGAGCAAAACAAGTCTCGTGAAATGTTTCAGAGTGCTTACATCAATGATCTATTTTGACGTATATGGATATAAATTAGTCTAATTGATTCAAAACTAATTTCATAACTGCCATGAGAAAATAAAAAAGATGATGTCTGAATCACAAAGGAAATTAATCCTGAAATGATTATATGGATAATTATAATAACATTTGAGGTTTACTGTTATGGTAATATAAAGAGAACACATATGAAATATACTAATAGTGTTACAACATATTAAGTCTTGCAGGTTATTAATATAACATGGTAATGTTGGACAACATTCTTTCACAGCATGACCAAAGAGCCCATACAGATAGATAAGTCTACAGAAATTCTTACATATTTAGTCTGATAAGCTTGATAAGTCCTCATAAACAAGCAGAAGAAAATGACAGTGATTTGAAAATACAAAGAGATGGACAGCTATTATTTTTAATTTAATTATCACAATTCTTTAAATTGAAAAGATTTACTAGCTTCAAAGCAATTTACCTGTAGTTAATTATTATTCTTTATGTAACCATTCAGTTAAAAACAATTTTCACCACATTGCCTCTTCTATAATAACATGCATTGCATATCTCTAATAAATAACTTAAAATGGGCATTCAATACAAACTGATAATGTAAACCACAGATTAAATTTCTTTGGAGTTTAGAATACTTTACTTTGGGCATGTTGAATGCCTGTCTGATGTGAAGTTCCAAGAGTCACCTTTGCATCTATATTGTCCATAGAATCCCCCTACAGCACAAAGACAACCTATACGAAGGCAGGCTAAGCAGGGTGAGCAATCAATAGACTGCAAAGATAACCATGGTAAGCAATCTCTGAATTTTGTTTAACTACATGCTGTAGCAAGAAAGTTCTTGAATCAGGCAGACAAACAAGAGATGCTTGTGAAATCATTTCTCTCAAAACATACATGTTCTTACTTTATTGCTAACTCCCTGGCTCATCTGTTGGAGGTATAAAAAATTCCCTAGTGCTGGTCCCAAAGAAATACTTCTTGAGTAAGTTCCTGGAATTCAGTCAAGATGTGTAGTTCTGTCCACAGTTTCTCTTGTGGCTCCCTTTGTTTTCTTTTCCTTGACACCCTTTCCTTACCTACAATTAATTCACACTCAAAGACCTATTTCTTTCCCACTTCTCTCCATCTCTGCTGCTGACTCAGCATCCATGCAGTTTCCACAGAACACAATTTTCTTGCAGACCAAGCATAAATGGTCAGAAGCCTAAATGGTCAATGCATTTCTGGCTGTCTCACTACCCTGCCAAAGCTCTTGACAAGCATGTAATGGTTGACATGTAATAATTTCTTGAGCACATGGTAATTCATCACTTTTCCATTATTATAACTTTTACATAGTAAATCATAAACAGCAGAGATGGAGGCAGCAGTTTGGTTTTGCTGCATATACTTTTATGATTGATCTTTTTCTGCCACTTAATATAAAATAAAGAAATACAGTTTGTCATAGATTGTCATAAGACTCTCAAGAATGTCAGGCTACCATTCATCCTCAGTATCCATGATCCATTAATACAAATGACCCATTCTGCAGATATATCAGATTCTGAAAAATTTGCTAGCATAGTATCTCTTTAAAATACTGGGAAGAGAATTGTTAAACAGTCCCTGAAATACTCTGAGTGTTGCACCTCAGCATCATAGACAATATTAAGCTGATTTTCGATATGGTCAGTTATGATCAGAATATATTGGTAACTAAACAAATATATACTTTCTTTTCAAATTGTATTTGACACCATTTCCAGTGACTTACAGAACTAAGCCAAAAATGATATAACATCCATGCTGAATTTCCAAAGCAAAATAGTGTTCAAGTCAAGGCTATGCACTGCCTAGAAGAGCCACCAACCAATCAGAGACTATTTGAAATGACAGTGGAGCAGCTTGGATAAGGTCACATGGAAATAAAAAAATGCTGCCATGAGTTCTGAGAAATTTAATTGTCCTCGGCCTGTACTCCTCAGCATGGTATCAGATCATATGTGGGATCTAGCTGTGTAAAAATATTTTTTCAGCTGTACTGACAGGAAAAGACTGCTGCCTAAGTTAGCTTCTCATCTAGAAATGTTCAAATATATGTAAAAGCACACACAGATCATTAATTTGCTGTCATTTTCTGCAATACCATGAAAGATTTCTCTGCCATTACCCCTCAGAAATAGAGTTTCTTTCTGCTCAAAAATTAATTATGTTAAAAATACCTACACTTCTTAAATAGCAGGAATGAATAGATGTCTTCAATAGCAAGTCAATGTCAATGTCAATAACAGCATTATAGCACCACAATTATAAGCAGGATATAATGGCAGCCACAAACGGTTAAAGTACACAACCATGCATGGTAAAAAAATGAAAAATAAATAAAAAAAAAATCGTAAGATACTTAAATCTATAAGGTTGATTTACCATAGATCAGGCCAACATTTTCAGAACCTGGGATGGAACTGGAATATGAATTACCTTTACAACAGCTTTCTTTCTTTCATAGTAGCTATATGTCCCCTACAAAGAGTCTTGGTTTGCAAGACCATAACCCTACCATAACCATCTTCAGTCAGACACACTTTGCCACTGAACAGAAATGTTCAAATGCTGTGTAAGAATTATGAATATACCTGAACATCTGCAGCTTAGAAACATTGGTTAGTTAGACCTGAAGCTTTCTTCAGAAATGAGGTGATAAATTCTAGATTTTCAGATGATCTCTGCAAGTATGTGTACAGATACTGATTGATGTGATACAGATTGGTTTTATTCCTATGCCAAACAATCGCAATGTGAATTCAAAAATCGACAGGACAGCTTATGCTTTTAGAAAGACTAATACACAGACGTGTGACCATAAAATCAAACTGAAATCAATCTACTGTGACAGAAAAGACAGTTGGTATAACATTTATATTAGAAATTTCAGAATTAAATGAAACTAAGAGACATTTTTTTTTTGGATTCTTCTTCAAGCAAACCTGCAGTAAATTCAAACATACTGTCAAACTTGCAATTTCAAAATCAACATGGGGATGGCTGTTTACTTTGGTCTTGGAATAATCTTTTATTTTTTTAGCCAATTAGCTACAAATTTATCAACAATAAAAAATAAAAGAAAATAACTCACTTTTCTCATTCACAACTAAAAGAAAGACTTCACTGGAATATTTCTATTCTGATTTTATCAGGGAATTTGAGGGATAACAAACAGGTATATGCTGCAGTTTTCAACAAACACACTGGCTTACTAGCAACCAGAAAGTTACCAACAGCTCATTCCTACCTGACCATAAAGCCTCTTTATATGGTAGAATTAACTAATACTCATTCAGTGTAGGTTTTGTTTCTTTGTCTGTGATCCTTTTTTTATTTTTCCCCACAAAGCAAAGCAGCATACAGACTTATATCAGGTTTCTTGTCCATTTGAATCATGATGCAGTAGAATATAAATATTTGGCCTAAAGCAATTAAAGTTATTCCATGAAAATGCCAGCTAGATCCTTCCTATGATTTTAACATCTACTTCATGCTGCTGAGGAATTCACATTTTTCAAGATAGACAAAAGCAAGCACACACACAGACACAAAAGTGTGAATAAGTTTTCTTGTTCACTTTTTACTCAAAAATGTCTAAACTGCTTTTTCTGAACAGCTGAGGAGAAAAACATGTGTTAATAATTTGTCCAAAGAGCAAAAATTACAGAGATCAGTAAACAAATGACATGCTAAAATGAAAACATTCACAAAAACTAAACTATGATTCAACCCAAATAGCTGTTTATAGCAACATATTTTTTTTCTTTTTTTTTTTTCTTCATTTTGTTTCACTTAACTTATTTTTTTCTATTGTAGGATTGGCACCTTATAAAAAGACAGATATGAGACTACTTTTAATGCAGAATAAAGATAGATTACTCAGACTACTGGAAAGGAAACAAAAAAATGGCTACTTGACTACTGACTTGTGATGGCAAAATTTCACAGTTTACCATCTCCAACATAAATATGTTAATATAAACTACTATGAATGGATAAATATACTGGCATAGGAGAAATACATGGAAAGGATTAATACCATCAGCAATAGTACCACTGCTGTTTTACACAAATGAAGGTGTACTTAAGCAACTTTCAATAAAAAGATGTTCTGTTCTAATAACAAGATAATCAAAGTGATTCACTCCCATACTAAGCAAATGTAACTCAAATCTCAGCCTCTCTACAGCAGTTTGGCATGCAAATTCTCTTCAACCTCAAGGTCTGGAAAAATTCTGCGGTTTGGCAAGAGTGTAGCACAAGGATACAACCGTATACATATCCTGTATTAATGAAGGAAAAATGTATTATTTCTTTTAGAAAAAAAAAATAGAAACCTATAATAATTAATACAAATAATTTATCTATTTCTCAAAAATTGCAAAAAGTGTAATCAGATATTCTGATCTTTCACTATTCCACCACAGTCCGGTAACTATACCTGCATCTGAAGCAGAAACTCTTCACCACTCTGCTGACTGAAGAGGGAAGACCAGTCTGAGATGCTGGAGTTGAGCAAGGCAGCCTGATCTTCTCCCCATATAACAACAAGCACTACTAAGAAAAGGTGATGGGTGATAGTAGTGGGTGACTCTTTTCTGAGAGGTATGGAGGCACCCATTTGCAGACTTGATGCACTCTCTAGAGGTGTATTGCTCATATCAGGGATGTCACTGAGAGACTACCAAGCCTAGTACAGTCCACTGACTGTTATCCACTGCTGTTGTTTCACGTGGGTGACAGTGATGGAGCCAGAAGCAGTCTGAGGAGTATGAAGGATTACAGAGTCCAGGGAACAGTAAGGGACTCTGGACAGGAGATCATTTTTTTCATCAGTCCTTCCAGTCAAAGGCAAGGAGATTGAAAGGGCCAGTCGAACCTGGCAAATCTGGTGCCACAGCCAGAGGTTCGACTACTTAGACCATGGGACTCACTTTGAGAAACCTGGTCTGTTGGGCATTGATGGGGTTCTTCTGGCAGAGAAAGGGAAGAGCATCTTCAGTCATAGGCCTGCCAAGCTGGTAGAGAGAGCTTTAAAATAAATTTGCTGAGGGAAGGGGACCTCATTCCATCCTTATCCTACCAATTTTATGCCAGTACAATAGATGCCCAGAGCCTGAAGAAGGGTCACAGGTCAGCAGCAGAGCACCTGAAGAGCAGCACAAATGGATTCTAGCCTTTTCAGGCAGTAAGTCAGGTTCATCAGGGGCCCAACTTGAATGTCTCAGTGCTAGTACGTGTAAGCATGGGGAGTAAACAGGAGTTAGAGATATGCACATGCCTGCACGGCTATGATTTCACTGGGGTCACAGAGAAGTGGTGGGATGGCTCCCATGACTAGACTGTTGGAATGGAAGGATACAGACTCTTTAAGAAGGACATTGCCCTCTTTAGGAAGGTATTGCCCTCTATGTCAATGAGCAGCTGGAGTGCCTGGAGCTCTGCATGGAGAAGGATGAGGAGCTGAATGAGAGCTTATGGGTCAGGATTAAAGGGAGGGCAAGGACAGCAGACATTACAGTGGGAGTGTGCTACAGGCCATCTGATCAGGAAGACTGAGTGGAGGAGGCCCTCTGTAGACAGATAAGAGCAGCCTCATATTCACAAGCCCTAGTCCTCACTGGGGACTTCAGTCATCCCAACATATTTTGGCAAACAGAACAACATAGGCAATCCAGGAAGTTCCTGGAATGCATTGTTGATAACTTCCTTCTCCAAGTGATAGGGAAGCCAACAAGGAGAGGTGCTATGATGGACCTCATTCTCACCAACAAGGATGGAATGGTAGGGAATGTGAAGCTCAAGGGTAATCAAGAAAATAACCATGAAATGGTGGATCTCAAGATCCTTAGGGCAGTGAGGAGGACGTGTAGCAAGCTCACTACCCTGGACTTCAGGAGAGCAGACTTAGGCCTCTTCAGGGATCTGCTTGGTAGAGTAACATGGGACAGAGTTCTGAAGGGAAGATAGGCCCAGATAAGCTGGTTACTATCCAAGGATCACCTCCTCCAAGCCCAGGAGTGATGCATCCCAAAAAAAGAGGAAGTCAGGCAAGTCATGAGGCCTGCATGTATGAACAAGAAGATCACGAACAAACTTCAACACAAAAAGAAAGCCTACAGGGGGTGGAATCAAGGACAGGTATCCTGGAAGGAATACACAGACAGTGCCCAAGCACAGAAATCCAACTGTATCCCAGGCTGCATTAAAAAAAAAATAAAAAAAAGAATGAAGAAGGTGATTCTTCCCTTCTCGTGAAAACCCACGTGGAGTACTGCATTCAGCTCTGAGACCCCCAACATAAGAAGGACATTGACCTGGTGGAGCTAGTCCAGAGGAGGGGCACAAAGACAATCAAATGGCTGGAGCACCTCTCCTGTGAAGACAGGCTGAGAGATTTGGGGTTGTTCAACCTGGAGAAGAGAAGATTCTAGTGAGACCTTGTAGCAGACTTTCAGCACTTGAACATAGACCACAAAAAAGTTGGTGAGGGTCTTTTTTACAAGGACATGTAGTGTTAGTACAATGAATAAAGACTTTAAATTGAAAGAGGGCATATTTATATCAGATATAAGGAAGAAATTCTTTATTATAAGGGGGATGAGGCAGTGGAACAGGTTGCCCAGAGAAGTTGTGGATGCCCCACCCCTGGAAGTGCTCATGGCCAAGATGGATGGGGCTTTGAGCAACCTGGACTAGTGGAAGTTTCCCTGCCAATGGCAGGGGAGTTGGAACTGGATGATCTTCAAGATCCCTTCCAACCCAAGCCATTATATGATTCTACGAAATTTAGAGTTGTAAGCCCCAATTTTCTTCATTTAAATAACATAAGAAGCCAGCTAATGAAAATACACTTTAAAATGAGACTGTGACATATGAGGCCATTTTGCATGGAGTCATTATGAATGCAGAATCCTCATTTTCTATAATGTCTTTTTACTTCCCAGTGGGTGGCTGTCACAACGTTAGCCACACTTAGCAGAATTTGAGAATATACCTTTAAACATAGGGGACTACTCCCATTCTAGCCATAGTGTCTTCCTGAAATTGTCCCTCACAGGAAGATGTTGGACCACCCATGATATGTGCTACCTAAGAGCTATTTGTTATTAATGGACCTTCCTTGACTGCCAGCTTATTATGACCACCCACTGTGGGTTTGCATGAGGAATGCAATTCAGGCCACTCAATAAAAACAGTAAGAGTCTCCATGAGTTGAGCTAAAGGACTAAAAGCTCAAACAATGAATAAATGATATAAATGAAAGCAGAATAAGTGACTTGAGTAGGTTCCAATCCCATCTTCAAAATGGATCCATAAATTCTCACAAGCCTACGTTACTTGAGTGTTTTACAGCCCTAATATTTAGTCCATAAGCCAACATATGTAGCGGATACTTTACACACTCTTGTGTGGGAAGTCCTGGAAAAGTACAAATACCTCATACATTCATATGGGTCACATGTTCTTGTGATCTACTTAGATTTCCAGTCTACTTGGAACTAATGAAGTGGCACTAATGAAGTGCCACTATTGCCTTGTGAACATCTCTGTCATGAATACTGTTGTATGGCCTAGTCTCTATTTACATTCCAAAATTCCATTTGCTGCCAAATGTTGTCCTTACCATGTACTGTATAAATCTCAGACACTTTGATGTTCTCTTGGTTTTAACTGTTGCAATATTCATTTTGACTTTTAAGTCATTCCAATTTTAAAGACTGAAATCCGTAATTTAGAAGCATAGTGGAAACGAAAATGAAATAAGAGGATGCACAGTGGATATGGTTTGAATGCTGTCCACTAATGATCTGTAACTTAATTCTGATTAAGCTTAGCTCTTAGGAAGCCTTCATTCTGGGTCTTGAACAGAACTCTGGTGGACCCTGTCATTTGTTCTAATTTTGAACTCTGAGGCCATAATTTGTGCCCATCTGTCAGAAAAGAACTAAAATCAGATAAATGAAATAATGACAGAAAAAATGTATACATAGATGCATTGAAAGGCATTTTGCCATCTATTATATAATATTCTAAGCTAAAGTGATTTTCAATACTGCTTTTTACACTCTACTCATTGGCACTACTTCTTTGGAATTACTTCTTTGCACATTAAAACTCCAAAAATAACTCAGTGGAACCGGAAAAGTTTACAGAAGTGGGAGCTTAAAAACTACAACCGGTTTTCACTTCAGCTGTAACCACCCTGACAGGATGGCCAGCTGTAGTGATATCAGTCAAATGGATTACAGACCTGGTATCATATAGTTTATTTACAAAAGTATTTAATGAAACAAATAAAAATCTCTTGCCTCTTTACAATTTCCCATACAGTGCAAAAGGATAAAGAAAAGTCTCTCTATTTCCTAGTGGAAGTCTAAAGTATGTAATTAAACAAATGGATTAACAGTTGTTTTCTTTTACTTGATCCTGGAGAACCCGAAACCAGCCTCTTTTTCCTCCAGACTCTCTCATGGTTTTTTCTGTTTGCATTTCCTTTTTGAAGAAGTCAGAAAGGCTGGTCCTAGTCAATGCAGTTATATTAGTTCTCCTTGCATGCAAAAAGGAAACAATACAGCTCATCTTGCTGTATAAAACTCCCTTGCATTGGGCAGTCTTTATTGGCTATATAATCATTGCATTTTTTTTGTAAAAGGTTAATAGAGATTTGCCTTTTAAAATAACCTATTTAAAAGAAGTATTCCTGTCACTCTCATACTCCCTGAAGTTCCTTAATGCAAATACTCATTATTCCATCTGAATGACTTAGATACAATGAACTTTGTTAATTTAGATTGCTTCTTTTTTTCCCTGTCTTTTTTTTTTTTTTAAGGTTTTATTTTCCTCCAGATAGTGCTCATCTTTTGTGGCTGACAGATTTATAACATGTATATTCGCCTGGACGATATGGCCTGGGAGTTGAAACATATTTTTTTTCTGAATTATTCCTCCCCATCTCTATTTACCCATAGAATGAAAGTTCATTTTATTGTTGGGTAATCCACCTTTTCCTCAGGAAAATATTTTGCAGATTGTAGCATATTCAAAAGCCAAACCATCGGCTTAAATGACATACCTCATTCTCAAAGATTTTCAAGAGAAAAGGATAGTCTTTTTAAAAACAATAAAGGCATATAACTTATACTTAAAGAAAGTGGAATCATGTATGTTCCATACAGAGCTTTTTATCATTTACAAGAATCTTGAAATAATGCACCTAACTTTCCTGAAGGCCTTATTATTTACAAGATGTTTTTAAACACTCTGTTTCAGTATCTAAAGTAAAAGTAACAGGAGCTGTTCAAGTCATGGGATAGTGACGCTTGCATAACACTTGGTAAGTCAGTGGGAAAACCAGTTAAATGTGCCTGATTAGCAACTTCCCAATGGGGAATGTATCATATTCTGCAGTGCAAACAAAACATTTTGAAGTTGAGTCATTCATAGAGATGATTTGTTCCAAATTCCAAATATAGAGTAAATCTGAAATTTGGAAAGAGAATGCACTTAGAAGCAAAAAACACTTCTTTCACTAAGTATCATAATATAACTGCATAGATGCATTATCGATAGGAGAACCTCAAAAGTTTCATTTCAAAGTAGATGCCAACATTTCAAATACTAGCTGGACTCTATTCAAAACATTTAGATCATGTATAGCTACAAGAAAAATAAATTGGTAGTCTATGTCCATACTTCACAATCAAAATAGAGTATTCTTCAAGGAAGAGAAGGAATTTTGGAAATCCTTCAAAATTTTGTAAGGAATCACAGCTTGGGTGTCCCTCATTTGATATTTTTTAACCTTAAGATACGTCCTAACAGATATTCAGCTAAAACAACCCAATGAAAAAGTGATCTTTTTCAAAACACTATTTTGTTATTATTATTACTTGACAGTAATTAAATGATAAATGGTACGCATTTATAGGTATCTATTGTTATCACTAATGTATTCCTCTAGGCTTTTGGACTCCTTCTTAAGCAAAGACAAAATAGGTATTTCTTAATTTCGTATCAAATACAGCATTAATTCATATTTCATATTAAAACAGCCTTGAAAATAAAATGGAAAGAATGCAACTTCTAGTTAGAATCAAAGGAGAAAATATGATGTGCTCCAGATACAATTAAATGTTTCCAGACATGGTGTGACATCTGGTTTATAGTACAATCTTTTGGATGTTCTCAAGATTCATCTGCTAGTTCTGTATCTTCTACTTGTATGAAATTCTAGCTCAAATATGTATATATGAAATAGTAAACATTATGCCATACTCTCCATAAAATCATATGAACTGAAAACTCACTATATTACTTTTCTTAGAATTATGTATCTGTAATTACTGTTTTCCCTTTTATTATTTCCTATATATGACATTATACATTTTTAAAAAATACTTAGGAAAGTTAGCTAAAATATGGCAATTGGAATCAGATGTTGCTTTTCACTACTGCACTCTTCTCCCCCAGAGTGTTCCATCCACATTCAGTTCAGGCAATTAAACTCTGATTATTCTGTTCTACAAAGGCTCCTATACTGTACCCATCACCATAACATTTCAACCCTGAAATTGTAAGTATAACAGACATAGTGTCATTCTGCATGGCTGCACATTACGTTTCAGTATTAGATATTCTAAACCCACAAAGACCAACTGGTGGCTTTGGAATGGAAACAAGCAAAGCTGAAATTTTAACTGGCACATGGAAAGCTTTAGAACAGAATGCACTAAATGCAGAAGGCTAGATATTTTGTTTGGCATGCAGGTAGTTGAGGAGGGTTCATGAAAATGGTAAGGAGAGAGAATGTAAATGCACAAGGCTTGCACTAATAAACTCCCAGAGACAAGAGCTAGCTCTCCACGTGCAGGGCCAGTCAGATATCTTTGCACTGCAATTCTCAGAGACTAGGTTTTGGGGAGCTAATTAGTTACCTCTAGGCAAACAATAAGCCAATAAGCTAATGTATAGCAACATGGAGTTTTCTGCAGACATTGCAGGGCTACTGCTGAGACAGAGCTAGTAAAGGCTAATGAACTCAAGCTGTCTACATATGATCAGTATCTGTACCAAAATCCCTTTGCCCATAATAAAAGTATTCACACTCTACATAATTTTTAATTGCCTGAAGTGTGCCAGACCTTACAGAACGAGGGGAAATAGTGGTGCGGAAAATCAGCTTTCAAAACTTTTTAAACTGTAGTAGATACATGGTCACAATTCTCTCAGTGGAGTTCATCACTTACCTTGGGTAGTACACTATCAGTTTACAAATAATTTTACTTTTAATATTGTGCAAGTGAGACACATTTTCAAATTGGCAGTGGATAGGATATCTACTAGGATATTCTCACTTTCCCCAAGAAGTTTCTGAGTGCTCCAGCAAATTACAATGTTCTGAAACATTCCACTTAATTTTTGCACGTGCTTACAAGGAGAAAAAAAGAGTGAGAGAAAACAATTACTTGACAGAAGATAGAAAAGAGCTTCCTTAGATCATCCATGTGGTTTAAGCCTGCAAATGACATACTTTACAGACTTGTTCTGAGACTCAGGAAACCTCGTATCATGTAATTGCAGCACAAGGTCTATCCTAAAAAACTGTTGAATTTATGGTCACAAGTTTCAGGTGCATACTGTGAGACTATGGGTGAGTTTTATTAACTGTAGGCAAGGAAAAAATAAATTTGTTTCTTCAAAGCAAGGAAAAAAATAATCTATTTCTGCTCAATATACACATCTCTAATTGAGATTTAAAACCATGATTGCTTTTTCCCTTTTTGGATACACTAAAATTTAGCTATCCTTGCCTTTTCCTGAGGTCTCTGCATATGGCATGACCTGAAAATTGTGAGGCTTTTGAAGGAACTGAAGTAATAGGCACATACGTAAGAAAATATGGAAAAAAAATATCGTCTTTTAAGTTATAAGGCTCAATGGGAGAACACCTAGCAAGCACCTAGCCTATTAGGAACCTTAGACTTCATTGAACAAGTAATGAAAGTAAAGTCAGGTTTTGTTTATTTTTTCAGAATATGACAGAAGCATTTGTAAGTACATTGAAATAGCAGGAAAAAAAAAAAATCTTTTTGTTTAGCACTTACTAAAGGTATCACGAACTCAGCATCATCTGTGTATAGTTCTAGGATTTTTTCTGAGCAAGAATAAGAAGCTTTCCCAATGATTTTTATTTGTAAATACCTATTGAATATAAAATTTATTAGAATCTAAAGATAAATTGTATAGATCATCTAGTTCTGGTGATGCCAGTCTACTTTAAAAATGATGAAATCTAGTGATTTTTCTCCAAAAATGTATGAAGCTTAGAAGGAGTTATTTTCTGTCAGTGTGAAAAAATGCAGACTGAAATCTTATCAAAAGGGAGTTTCAGCGTCATTTAAAGTACACTATGCACTCACAACAAGCAAACAAAGACTCCATGATTTCTGCTTCAAAAAATGAGAACAGAGCAATAATTTAAAATTTCAATATATGAACAGATAAGTTTCAAATCACACTTTTTAAGATCACAAGAATCACTATTTCATGATGGTTTTTTGTTGTTGTTGTTGTTTCTGCAGATTTCACCTGAAAAACTGTAAAATCTCTTAAAATGGTGATACTTCAGTTGTCTGTGTTTCTGCCATTACAAGTAGGGCAGCTAGTCCTAACAATAAAGTTGTAAAAAGGAGTGATCAAAATCATAATGTATAGAGTTCTTTATTCCCTAATTTTTCAGCTATTGCTATTACTGATAGCATTCACCAGTGACATCAATAATGGAACGATACCTGAATCAGCCTGAGTACTAAAAGAAAAAAGGAAGTATAAAAGCCTGATGTGTGGAATTAAGAGTATTACTGTACCATAGATTTGACATGTTCTTAAAAGGATTAGTTAGATGCGGTCCATGTTACCCATCTGTTCAGGTTTAGGGAGAAAAAAAAAAAAAAAAAAAAAAAAAAAAGTGGGGGAGGGGATTTTTGTAAAATAAATAATGTCAACTGTGAAATTAAATGGCCTTGTTTGTTACCAGCATCATAATAAAGAGTATTGTACCTTTGCTCCAACAGATGCTGGAGAAAGTTCATGGTGAACAGTAAAGAGCTACCATTTTTGGAAGAGTGGAGCAGAGCCTTTTTCATAGAGAGCTTAGGGAAGAAGGAAGAAATGGAGGAAACAGAAAAAAGAGACTATGGCACTTTTGTATAAAAAAGCTCAGGCATTCCAGTAACTATAATAATGATATCAGCTACGTACATTGGCTAAACATATAGAAATTTTTCAATGAGATCATTGCCACAAATATGAGGTTTCAGTTGTTGTTTTTTTATGACGTAATCAAAGATCTAATATAACCTTATTCGGGTCATCAGCAAAATAGTTACTTAACATATAAATGTAAAATAAAGGCAGAGTTAGTAAATTCACATGTAGAGCTAACTCCACCTTTGGGCTGTGGAAAATATGTGAATTCCTTCATCCTGTCTTGTCAGCTCATAGAACTTCTACCTGTTATGTCACTTCCAGTCATCAGAAAGGTCACAGAGATTTTAACTGCATATAAATTATGAGAATGACTGTACAGGTTTAGACCAGCCCAGTATCCTGCCACTGGGACAGTGGCTCAAAGTGGATGCCCAGGAAATAAGAATGTAAGAAGAAATTAACTTTTAAGAATAGCAAGTTATAAGAGACTAAGTACATCGTCCCTAACATTCTGCCCGTAGAACTTGAAACCCACACACATTTCACAGTAAATGTGATTTCTATGTATTCTAATTTACCTATTGTAATCCATTACCGATTGTAATGGATTTCTTGCCTATGAATATGCCCAGTCTTCCTTTAAAGCAATATAAGTTTTGAGCATGCACAGTATCCCATATCAAGGTATTCCAAAATTTAACTTTTTTTTTTTTTTAAACTAGCTTCTCTTGGAAACCAGAAATAAAATAACCAAAGCCAGGGAGAACAAGTATGCTAGAGTTTCATGCTTCTGCCATCATCCTCTGTTGATCCTTCTTCAGAATGTCTGATCTAAGAAGTGGCTCACTTACATTCAGGTGAAAGAGTAACATCCTTATTGAAGTAACATTCAAAGATGAGCTACAGTTTTATAATTTGTCTTTCTCCAAACCTAACTTCTCTTCAGTGCGTAGTATATGTCACTGCCTGGTCAGAGAATCCTGACAAAAAAGAAAATGTCAGAAGTCAATGTGACTCTCTCCAGGTGTTTAGCAGGAGAGCAAAATGAAGGACATAAATGTTTGAAAAAGTCCCACACATGGGCTTGTAGTATGGCAGTGGGAAAGTGATGTATTTGTTTCAAGAAAAGTTCTTACACGAGTAAGCAGCTCACGGGATGGGATACTGCTTAAGTTTGGTTAAAAAAAAAAAAAAAAAAAAAAGTCACAGGATGTCTCAGCTATCATGATATGGTTCATGTATGTTTTTTTCATAATTTAATTATAATCTCTTCAGATTACAATACAATCATTTTAACACATGAATAACCATAGTTGTTAGACATCTCAAATACACTCTTCAGAAATTCAGCAGCTAGGAACAATGGAGATCCCAGCTCTTGAATATTTCTACAGCATAAGAGTTACAGGATGCCCTTATCAGGATTTACACTTTCCTGCCTACTCCAACACATGCTACAGGCCTGAAAGGAAGAAGGCAAAACAGAAGCCCCCATTTGCCAAATCAGCTCATGCAGAATGCTGGTTAGAGAGTGAAGAACTAGGCAGTTCTGAGCCTGCTGTTCTTTATGCAGTAGACTGGAAGTTTGTAAGAAAAGAAGCACAAAAGGCAGCTTTAAAGAATTTCTGCTTCCCTCCTTCCCCACACTGTGCTGTACACAGTTCAGATACAGCCAGGAGCTAGGCCAAAATGTTTGGTGTGGCTATATCATACTCCACTGGACAGCTGGAATCATTTTATGTTGCTATTTTAATTTGAGACAGAAGTTGTCTGTTTTTCTTTTCATATTTAATCTGTTAGCTAAGATTCAGCGTTCCTTTTTCCAGAAGATCATTTGGAATGCATTATATTTGACACTTCATTTTCCTTGTGTTTCATCTAATTGTACTTTTAACAGATGAATTCTGATTTCTTATACAACCTCTATACTTTTATATCGTAATTGCCAATACATTTGGTCCTACACTTCTTGAAGACCACGTAAGAAGGTAGAATCTGATTGGAATGCAAATGCATGGATTTTAATCAAAGTGGGGGAAAACACTTTGTACCTGTTCAACATGAACTGCAGAACTGAGCTCTCCCTAAAAATGATTTCTAGTATCAGCAAGCACTGGACTGCATTCTCTGAATGCTCTTTGTTAAGAGAAACGCTTGATGATGACACTCGGATAGCAAGATAAAGAAATCAGATATTTGAAACACAACTTCCTAGAGGGCTATATAAGATAATTAAATTCAAATTTGTACTTCTAGGAAAGGAACACAATTGAACAAATTACTAATGATTAGTCCTGTAATTCTTCCTGTTTGCCAAAGCTTCCTCACTTAAGCTTCTCAGGACAGAGGAGGAAACTGTATTTGAAGCACAAGATTGCCACTGCACAAAGTATTTTTCTACTTGCCCCTTTGTGAAGCATGAAAAGTAGATGTTCGTTAGTTTATCTTTTTCAGTGTTATATTATTGGGTCCCGCAAGACAGTTGTGTGGTGTGTGAGGGGAACGAGAGAGGTTTCTTTATCTGGCCACTTTGCTTTGTGTCATTTGAAGGGTAGCTTTTTTTGAGGCATTGAGCACACTGATTTTCAGAATTGTTAAGATCACCTGGGGGTTTGCAGCAACTATGAAAACCAGGCTTTGGTCATCTCACTTTTGCTTTTTTTTTTTTTTTTTTTTTTTTTTTTTTTCAGAAAGAAGGCATAACTTAAAGTGCAGAAACTATTATTGTTAACCTTGCAGCTATTTTCTCTTACCTCTCTCTGTAGGGCTTTCACTCCCTCCCTCTTAGCCACTCTCTTCATCTCTCCAATATCATCACTTCTTTCCACACATATGTAGGTCAGTTGCCTCCAATTAACTTAATCTCTTAAGAGATTAAGATAATCTCAATCTCACTTAATCTCCACCTTTCCCCCTTTGCCCTCATTATCTATCTGATGATATCCAAGAAGCTGTCTTTTCACCAGATTATTCCTATGACTAGAGTTGGTGCCTTTCCTTCCTGCTCCCAGCCAATCCTATCTCCTCCCAGTCCACAAGTGACCCCAGCCCTCCCCGTCTACACTCTTGGTAAATAGAATTCAAGTCAAACAGTTGAGTAACCAATTTTTTAGTACCACCCCTTAAGTATCATTCAGGCTATTAATGCTATTCAATAAAATATCTACACTTGTAAGAACTACAGTAAAGATTTTATGACATATGTGCTATAAATTGAGAAGCTTACCAGTGCAAGCATATTTATCTAAAATCATATGCTGTACAGCTGTGGTTTGCTGGCAATGTACTTAGAATGGCTGGAGCATCCCATGGTTAAACTGAATTATATTGTCCTTGCTAGCTCTCAGAAGATATTTTTTTTCCTTTTTTTTTTTTTTTTAAAAAAAAAAAAAAGTCCACATCCTTCTTCAGTGTTGTCATATGTGCTTACAATAATTTAAATATAAGCAAACTTCTCTGCTAAACAACATTAACTCTCATACTAAGTGACACACAGCATTACTGTTTATTAGAAGCTGCAAAAGAAACATTCCTGCTATATGCAGAGACAAATGTGCAAAGTGAGAAACTCTGGTTATGAGATACCAAAGATTGGAATAAACTCAGTAGGACTACCTGCTGTGTCACTCTGTTAGATTCTCCACAGACTCAAGTGCCCTCACAGTACGACTGTGATACAACCAGAAGCTTGTTTTTTCCCCAATCAAAGCAGTCCTTACAAAAGCAAATACCAAGATTTGTAAAGGTAAACAGTAACTTAAATGTAGGAACCAAACTAGGCACTCTAAGGAATCAGGCCCCCTTTGAGAATTCCCACAGGTGGTAAAGCTGAAGCCCCTCCTTTCCCCCAAGCCACTTAGAATAGGACTATATTTAGGATAAAAGCCAAGCTGTAATTTTGTGCTTTGACTGAATTTCTAAATCCATGTAACCTTTGCAAGTTGACGGATTATGTAGGTCACTAAATTTGAAGTGTTTCTTATAGACTATTATTAACAATTTATTTGCTTGTTTCTGAAGATGTAAGCTACACAGCTTACTGACTTTTTTTTTTTTTTTAGAAAAGCACTCTTACATAAAAACAAACAAACAAACAAACAAACCAAGCAAAACAAAACAAAACACCACCAAAGGTCTCTCTCACTGTCACATTTCTTCAACAGCCTTCAAGGAGCTGTTGCCTTTCACAGAGTTCTTTTTATCCTTATTTTTGGCCCAGTCCAACTTTTCCTCCTAAGTCTTGTAGTCTTAGTCTCATAAGAATAAGCAAAGATACATGCATCTGCCTTTGGCTGCTTTACACAAATTTGTACCATTTACAAGTGGATCGAACTAAAGCATCCTTTAGCTGATGAGAGCTAAGAAAAGTTGTCTTGCTATCCCAATCTCTTTTAGAAATAATACTGAGATAATAAATCTCTATGTTTGAGGATAAAAGAGGAAGGCTGAACATTACAGTGAAAGAAAATAAAATTCAGTCAGACTGGTTTTTCAGTAAATTGGATAGAAAAATTAAACTGATGTGCTTATTGAATTTAAGAAGACAACCACCTCAAACTGCCATTCAGGTCACAGAGATTAGTCACAGAAATGAGAGTACATAGGTTTGGGTAACAGTACAAAGACAAGACAAGGAAAGAATACATTCAGCCTCAGAGAGTATGTTATAAACAAGGTCAGCATAAGGCTTTTTTTCCTTTTTAGTATCTTCTTTTCCTTTTTAGTATCTTCTTTTCCTTTTTAGATCTTTTTAGTATCTTCTTTTTTAACTATCTTCTTTATTTGGATGAGGGTAAAGAAAATAACTTCTCACCAGACAAAAACTGTAGTACAATCGTTGGCAAAGATGAAGGAAATATAAGGAAAACAAACAACTGAAACCTCTTCCTCAGCATCTTAAAGTACTATGTAGAAAGGACAGCACTGCGAAATAGTAAGTAAAGTGTTGGAGACTTGATGTTAAGATACACAAGGAAATGTTGACTGACTGCATGTACAGACCCAGCTCATCAAAAATGTGAAATAAAATATGCTAGCTTAAGCAACTGCAGTTGCAAACATGTTTTGTTTAACATACACAGTGGCATAAAAGTAAAAATTTTAAGATAGCAAAATAGCTTGCTCTTAAGCAAAATCACTTAAGATAGCTGTGCACGTCACAGAAGATGCTTGAAGGCCTCTAAAGTAGAAAAGATATTAGAACAATTAGTGTTGGTAATTTATTATATTCAGGAATAATTAACAATTCAGTAGTACCACCCCTCTGGAAAAAAAAAAAAGTGTCTTTTTTCTCCTTTAACAATAATTTTTAAGCAGGATAGTAGTGCATTTAGAGAATATCATTTTATAGGCATATCAACTGTAATTGTTTAACAGGCATAGTAGATGCATACTCAGTTCAGCTCAGGTCAAAAAATTTCCTAAAAGTCTAGGAACTGTTTCTTCTGAGATGAATAGCAACCCACTTGCAAAAGTGTATTTGTTCTGGAGTTAATTAAAACCCAAAAGAAAACATTCAGTCTTCAGATTTTTACCAGGTGTCCTTTTCCACAAATATACTTACATCCCTAGTCTCAGTATCTAGATTTTTGAGGCTTCAGGAAACCTTTTCTACCCTTTATAGATTTGTAAGATTTTATCATCTTATATAACCTAAGGGGTCCTCTGTTCATTATCTGCTACAGGGCTGCCAGATTTTAACCTAAGTGAACTTTCTGCCCTGAGAACAAATGTCTTGACCCCTTCTCATTGCCTCTTCCTTGCTGCTTTCTCATTAGGAGAGCACTCACACTCCCAGATACATTCCTCTGAAGTTTTCTGACATGACCACAGCGTCCCCTTATAGGTCCAAGTGAGCTTGCTTTCCATCTTCTGCTTCTACTTCTTGCATGAGTATAAAGGTTACTCCAGGAATGGAAGATCAGAACACCAACAGCTGGCTGCTTATTCCTCTCAGACAGAAAATTAAAGGAGAAATAAAAGCTAAAACTACCAAATTCTATTTACATCTACTTTGATATATTTGTGACTGGGATCAAAAGAACCACGTGAAAGAGTTTTCCTGACTTCATAAAAGTAATATTAGAGGTCAAGTTGGTCACAAGTTTTATATCTACATGATTTAATCTCTGACAAGATAGTCCTGAGTCCTAAAGAAGAACATCATACTGGAAAAAATTTGGCCTGCATAGGGATGACACAAGACTGATTTGATACTAAAGCCAAAACTCAGCAAATTAAAGTCTGAAAAATAATTTTCCATATCACTAAAAAAGCTACCTCCATTGTGGAAAAATATATAATGAAGTGAACCATCAATGGTGGACCAAAATCACAAAAGAATAGCATTTTTATACCATTTCTTCTAAAGTGAAATCTCCAGATGTGACCACCAGGAAAAGTATACTTTGTTAGTAGCTAGTAAAAGACAATAACTCATATTTCCAGACACATCCAAAACTACCTGTAGCCAATTCTGACTCAAGTAGTGGTTTTAGTGCCTAACTTTCAGAGATCCACACGCAAACCTCCTTACTAGGAGCACTATGTATGTCTCCCTTCAAGCAGGTGAGCAGAAAATCAATATGAAATTTTCAGTGAAATCCACAGCTAGAAATCTAGCTGTGGAAGAGATTTCCAGATCTCTACTATTTATTTAAAATTCTCCATCTGCAAAGTAATTCAAATACTGTCAATTATTTTCTAACCTAAACTTGCCATGATATAACAATATGCCTGAAACTAATATTATTTGAAATATAGCTGTACTCACTGAACATACAATCAGACAAATTAATGCAAAAAAAAATTAAAGTAACAGTTTGAATTAATATCTTCCACATGTGTACATTATATATTTTCTTGATAAAAAAAACTTGTGAAATGTTTCATTCACATTATGAGCAAGCAATTTCTATTTTGCATTTGAAATTATGTGGAAGTCAAAAGATGTTAATGATTTCTAAATTTTAAATTGTCATGCCTTCAGTGATAAGAGATTTCTGGCATATCCAGAATCACAAACATAGAATAATTCAAAATTTAAGGAATTCAGGAAATAATATCACCTAGCCTATTCAAAGTAAGGTCAACACTAAACACAGACCAGGTTGCTCAGGACTTTTTCCTTTATAGTCTAGTTATGGCTGGGGTTAGCGAGATACTGTGTTTGGGTTTTCTTCTTTCTTGAAGCTACCTCTCAGTATATCAGTAAGGTGGTAACATCAAACTGTCATAATTTCTTGCTTTAAAACTATAGACAAAGATGGGAAACAGAACAAATTGCCACATTTCATCAAATGTAAATGATATTTTAATCATTTTTTTAATCAAAAGCCCTACATCAATTTATAGTGCATGCATAGAAATAGTTGTATATTTCAGATGGGTAGCCCTCTGGAAACCTCAGGATATCACCTAATCCAACCTTTTACTCAAAGTAAGGTCAATACAAAACTCGGATTATGTTTACCAGGGCTTTTTCCATTAAAGTCTATTTGTCTGTGTGTGTCTTTTTGCTGTCTCTCAAAGCTACCCCTCAGAATATCAGTGGGGCTATAGCAATGCATACTGATATCAGTCATGATTCAGTCCTGAAATAATGAATTCCAGCACCCTACATTGGCTCACAGTTTGGAGTTCCTTTATTTTTTTATTTTTGAAAGCAACTAGCAATAAGAGAAGTAATATGTGACAGTGTACACCCAACTTGTACAAAGATTAAACAAACACAACTATACAAAAGCCACCAAGAAAACCAGCAGATGGCAATAGTGTCCCCATTTGCTTTTATTCTGCTTCAAAACCATTTCATAAAGAGATGATTTATTCCTTCCCATTTGGATGATAAGATTCCCACCCTATTTTAACTTAGATTGACATAAGTGTATTGCAGTTAATAGTCACAGTTTTTATAATGAAAAACTAAAATATCCCTTAACATATATTCCTTAAAACAGATTGAAATTCAATTAATATTTGTGGTTATCTAAATACTTTTTGCTATATAAGTTTTGAACAATTTATGAAATCGGGAAAGAGTGAGAGGCTAAAACTGAGAAATCGTCTTGAAAATTAAAATAAGAAAACCGATGCTGATTCTTCTCTGGCTTTCATGGCAACCATTTTATAAATAACTCCAGAATACCATATGATGAAAGGAAAAATGCCCATCAGTAAAAAAATAAAATAAAATAAAATCACTATAAATCACCAAAAAATCACTACCCATCCAGGTTTTCTCTCATTTCTGGAAGAACATTTATGCAAGTGAGACTTATAATAATGGTTGGAACAAACTGCCTCATGGACAGGTGCTGGGCAAGGAACCACTGAACTGGAGTGCTGCCAATACACCTCACGCTTGGCTGGATCTTTCCACGGCAGAAAGATCAGCCAGAATGTTTGAATTTCACTCATCAGCCACTTCCCTTTTTTCACCCCTTAATCTTTCCCCTGCCAGTGTTTCACTTTGAATGCAATGGGGCTTTGTGCAGAGGTTATCCAGAACACAATCTAATTCTTAACTGTATTCATTCAAACATTGGATGAAACAAAAATAGTGTCGATGTTAAATCCCTAACTAGTGGTAACAGTAGGTATAAAAATCTTCCAGTGTTGGAGACTCTGGCTGCCTCATACAAAGTCTTTCTTTCAAAGCATGGGATTATTATATTCTGATTCACATGTGGCTCACTTTTTTCCACTCTACAGGATTCTCATTGCATTTTTACCTACTTCTTCTGCCTTCTCCTAGCACCTCTGAATATAACTTCATGCTAACTCCTTTACTGGAAAACCTAGGTGTATATGTATATATATATATACATATATATATGTATATATATATATATGGTTGTTTGGTCGGTTGTGGTTTTTTGTTTGTTTGTTTTGTATTTTGTTAAGCAACTCCCCCCAGAAATACTTAAAAAGCTTTTCAGACTGCTTTATGGAGAAGAACTTTGTTATCCAACCTTACATTTCAGCTGTAATCTTTCAAAACAGCAGTTTCTACCTATTTCTTGCTTTTTGGTAATGTATTCCTCATAACATCAGTTTCCAAATCTTCCCCCAGCACCATAACTATGGAGAAAATTGTAACATAGTTGAAGTCCACAACTCTCATTTCTCAAGGTAGAGCTCTTCATGAAAATGGGTTTTGGTCCTTGAACTTCTGGCTCTTAGCCACAATACCAAATTAACTGTGTGATGTTTTATAAAGTTCATTATGGAAGGCTTGTTGCCCAGAGGCAAACTCAGTTATACCATCCATACATAGCCCTTACTTTGTACCTTTTGCTCATTCTGCCCCTCTTATCAACTGATTCATCTGAACTTGGTTACTTCAAAGTCTTGAGTCATAGTATTGCGACTAGACTTCATCAGTTGGACTCTGATTATACTTATTCAACCAAAATGCATGACAACAGCTGGACCACAAGATCATGCTGGAAGACTATAGGAAGTCAGATCTCCCCTTCAATATATAACATCTTCACTCCCTGCCCCTCCCCCCCTTCCCCTCCAAACAGTGCTAAATCTGAAACTAGTCTTCATTTGGGTGTAAACTTTAATAATCTATACCCTTTGGCTGAATGTATCATAATTATAGAATCATAAGCATTGGAAAAGATCTCCAAGATCATCTGGTCCAACCTGCCCCCTACCACCAATGTCACCCACTAAACCTTGTCCCTAAGCACCATGTCCAATCCTTAAACACCCCCAGGGATGGTGACTCTACCACCTCCCTGGGCAACCCATTCCAATGCCTGACTACTCTTTCTGAGAAGAAATTTCTCCTGATTTCCAAACTAAACCTCCCCTGGTGCAAGTTGAGGCCATTCCTCCTAGTCCTATTTATAGCGAGAAGAGGCCAAGCCCCAGCTCCCTACACCTTCCTTTCAGGTAGCTGTAGAGAGCAATAAGGTCTCCCCTGAGCCTCCTCTTCCCCAGAGTAAACAACCCCCAGTTCCCCAGTTCCCTCAGCTGCTCCTCACAGTACTTGTGTTCCAGGCCCTTCACCAGCTTTGCAGCCCTTCTTGGAGCATGCTCCAAGGCCTCAATGTCCTTGTAGTGAGGGGCCCAAAGCTGAACACAGCACTCGAGGTTCAGCCTCACCATAGCAGAGTACAGGGGGACAATCACCTCCCTGGTCCTGCTGGCTACACTATTTCTGATTCAAGCCAGGATGCTGGTGGCCTTCCTGGCTACCTGGGCACACCGCTGGCTTATGTTCAGGAGAGCATCTACTAACACCCGCGGATCATTTTCCTCTGCACACCTTTTGAGTCACTCTGTCCCAAGCCTGTAGGTGCTGCATGGGATTGTCATGGCCAAACCGCAGGACCCAGCCCTTAGCCATGTTGAACCTCATCCCCTTGGCCTCTGCCATTTATCCAAACTTTCCCGGTCCCTGTGCAGAGCCTTCAAATGTAAAGTGTTGTGAAGAAGGAGTGGAGTTAGTCTGGAATTAGTATTTCAGGGACATGACTCACAGGGTTCTGGGCACTCACCAGCCACTGCCACCTCCCAGGGCCCTAGAAAACCTCAGTGGGACATGGGCACCCTGCCAGGATGTGGTCTCTCCTCCTGGGGCATGGGCGCCTGGGCGGCACCTCACAGCTCTTCTCTCCCAGCCCAGCTCCCACATTCCTCTGCAGGTATGTTCTCTGAAACCCACATGCAGCAGCCCTCACTTGCCTCACTGCCTCCCGTATGGCTGCTGCCGCAAGCCCCTTGGTACCAAAAGGACACAAGTTCCTCTAGGGATGATCTTTATTCAGCTGGGAGAAGTGGTCTGCTACCAACAGAAATGTTCAAGAGTCCCCCAGCCAGCTCTGCTGCACACGCATGCTCCTGCTGTCCTCTGTGGAGCAACAAAGCAGAGACACATCCTTTGGGATGCCAGCAGTCCCAGCGGCGCCTCTGGGAGGATGGAAAAGGCGACTTCTCCTCGGAGGTCCTCAGGAGATGAATGCTGAGTCCCCGCTGGCTGTTGTGCTGGCTGGGCATGGGCAGCCCACCAGGGGACAGCTGGCATTGTCGGTGGTGCCCATGCAGGGAAGAGGTGTTCAGGGCGATGTTGGCCTCCAGGTGTCAGGGGAGCTGCCTTCACCGCAGGAGCCTTCGGATGGCTGGGGTGTGTCCTGCCTCACTGGCTCACTGTCAATCTGAAGAGAATTGACTGTCAGATGGGTGAAAATGCTGTGCCAGAATTATTAGGTAGGCACTTCCTTCCACCCGCTCCTTTTCCTGGTGTGATGCCTACCCTCTCACAGGCCTGGGAGGTCCTAAGTCCAAGGGCTAGCCCAACAGGTCATGGGCATTCCCTGGCCACTGCCATCTTACAGGGACGTGGGCCCCTTCTCCTGGGTCATGGGCTCCTACGGGGCAACCCACAGCCATGGGTTCCTAGCTCCTCTCCCCCCTTCTCCTGGAGCAGCAGCCTCCCCAAACCCATGGAAAGCAACACTCACTCGGCGCGCTGCCTTTTCTGTCACGGGTACACGGGATGCACGCTCTAAATGAATTTGCGCGTGGTACGCAAGGGGATTGTTCTTTTCTTGTGCTTCTTTTGTGCCTTCATCCTTGGCAGTGGGTGCCCAAGTTCTTGCAGACGGAGCTGGTAGAGGCGCTTCAGGCACCTCACCACGGTGGCAGCGTTGGCCTCCATCCGGCAGAGCAAGGCGCAGTCATCCAGAGCATCCTTTCCCCGGCAGTCTGTCCCCATGGCAACTGAGGCCCATGGGCCTGTTCCCTGGAGGCAACAAGAGAAGCAGCACAGTGAAGGGCATGGATGAGGGCTCACATGGTGGAGAATTGTCTTGCTGGGCTTGGCTTCCTCTGGAGCGTCCAGCCTTGTAGGACTGCTTGGGGCAGGCATGGGGGCTCACAACAGCACTAGAGGGTGCAGATCCATGCCTGGGGCTCCCAGCGGCTGTCAGCCCTGGGGCTGGGGAAGAGGCAGAGGGCCTCTCAGGGCCTGCTAAGGCTTGTTTATGCCTGCTCGGTTTTGCTCTTTCCTGGGAAGACTTTGTGGTCAAGGTCCTTGTGGTCTGCTCACCACGGGCTGTGCCTTTCCTGCACACTGTGTCTCTACCACTCACCTGTCTGCGGCATCTCTTTGCTGTTCTCCAGAGGCCGAGGGCAAGCAGCCCCACGCCCAGGAGGCAGACGGCGTCCCGGTTATTGCACAGCAGGCACACTCTCCTGCCCTGGGCAAGGTATTTCCAGAAGTGGCCCAGGGGGTAGGGCAGGTCGGAAGGCTGGTGCTCGGTGCCGACGGGACGTTGCTTTGGGCCCTCGGAAGGGACCATGCTGTTCAGCCGGAGCCGGATCCAGCTGGGGCAGCTGGAAAGGCCGAGGCTGCAGGGCCAGTTGGGGACCTGGCGCTTGATGCCAAGGCTCCTGCTGACCCTGACCCTTTCCCAGCGGCGGTGGCCGCACAGGCCAAGGCCACACGTGCGGAACATAGCCGTGGCCAGACCCACGGCCAGGAGGAGAGCCAGGTTGAACTTCATCCTGCTCTCTCCTGATGAACACAAAACAGATGGCTGTCACGCTGAGCAGAGCTCTGGCAATGACCACCAGCACTAGTGGCAGTGACCAACAGCACTAGCAGCAGTGACCACCAGCACTAGCAGCGGTGCCCGGCCGCAGCCTGCTCTTATGCCCGGCCCTGTGTGAGGTCACAGAGCCCGTTGCTGGGAGACCGGCAGGCAACAAAGGTCGCGGTGAGGCTGGGGAGGACGCGGGCAGGCGGGCTTCGGAGCCTGCTGCTGCAGCTGCAGTTCCGCACGGGGGGACTGTCTGACCAGCAGGGCGGTGGGCCTGAGCCCCCCATGTTTGGGACTGTGCCCTGGATTTCTCAGTGAGAAGGAGCCGTGGCCAGAGCCACATCCAAACTGGGCAGCTGTGGTACAGTTGTCCTCCAAACCCCTCTTGGGGGCAAAGTGGAAGCCCCCATCAAGGAAAGCCCCAAATTGGCTGTTGGTTGGATAAAAATAATAGAATCATTAAGGTTGGAAAAGACCTCCAAGATGATCTGCTCCAACCACCCCCCTACTACCAATGTCACCCACTAAATCCCATCTCTTAGTATCAAGTCCAACCTTTCCATAAAAAAAAAACAGAGGGACGGTGACTCCACCACCTCCATGGGCAACCCGTTCCAATGCCTGACTGCTCTTTCTGAGCAGAAATGTCTCCCCATTTCCAACCTGAACTTCCCCTAGCACAACTTGAGGCCATTCCCTCTAGTCCTATCACGAGTTATTTGTGAGAAGAGGCCAAGTCCCAGCTCCCCACACCTTCCTTTCAGGTAGTTGTTGAGAGCAATAAGGTCTCCCATGAGACCTCTTCTACAGACTAAACAACCCCAGTTCCCTCAGCTGCTCCTCATAGGACTTGTGTTCCGGGCCCTTCACCAGCTTTGCAGCCTTTCTCTGGGCACATTCCAGGGCCTTGATGTCCTTCTTGTACACAGAGGCCCAAAACTGAACACAGTACTTCTAATGCTGAATCCAAAAACCAGAAATACATAATGTTGACCATAGAATAGCAATTACACATGTTCAAAAAAACATACACAACAGGAATAAAACTTCCAGAAATTCTAAAATCACACCTTTTTTATATATGGAAGAATGAGATATGTAAATTAAAAAAATATATATACTCTTAGATGTAAAGAAACTAAACTTATTCCATAAATATTTTTGAATAGTAGCAACTCTTGTTGAGGAGGTAGTGAAGTAAAGAGGAGATACTGTACACTCCAGGGTCATATACAGAGAGAGAGTTACCACTGTTGACTCTTTAAAGTAAAAACAAACATTGAAAGTAGAAAGCTTCACTACAGTTTCAATATTTAAATATTTAAAATAAAGAAGTTAAGTCTATGGGAATCAAAATAGCATGCAAAGACTTGATGGGGTAAACTGGCTGTTGGGAAGCCTTGGTTTCTACAGCTTAGATAACAGACTTGTATTATATATATATAGATGTAACAGACGTGTTATAGATAACAGACGTGTACTAAAATTAAAACATTACACTGAAATATAATGCTGCTAACACATTGTAGTATCACATATAAGTAAAAAATAAAAACTGCCATTGCCTAATGCTAAATTTCTTTGGAATATTTTTTACCTACATCTGAAAGGCACAAAACACAAAAAATAACAGTATTTCAAAACATTGTCATAAAGCTATTCCACTGTTTATTCCAATATAGAGCATTTAAAATAACATTGATTTCTAAAATTTTCAGGCCTTTGAGTAATTAGGGCAGGCCCAAGTCCCTTGTTAATTTCCTGTCCCAATGTATTTCTTTATTAAATTCTCTGGATTAGGAGCAATCTACTCTAATTTGAGATGGATTCATTTTTTCCCCTACGAGTATAGGTTCATAATACATCCCATGGCAGAACTCTTCTTTGTAAGCAGTGAGTCAGAGCATTTATTGCTGCAGCTACCCACATGAGTTTACAGTGGACATCACAACCACACTATTATTGAAAATAGATGAACAGTTTAACATACAGCTGCACAGTAAATTGACATGTAAATATGAGAACAGTGAAAAATGAAGTTATATTTCCCAGTATAAATCCATCTCTAGATAGAAATTCATTCTGTGTGTGAGAGATGGTGTGTATTATAGAATTGTATAGACCATAGGTCTTATATATCAGCAAATAAAGCTTCTGTTTTCTAAATAAGCAAAAAGTAGAGGCATGTATGTGTGTATAAAAAAGCTTTGGTTATTTCTTTAGCTTTGTTTACTTTTCACATCATTACTATATTATATGGATGACAGATTATAATATCCTTTTCTGAGTTTATCCTCAAAATAATCTCAGGAAAGGAAGCATGATTATTTCTTCTTCAAAGCTGAAGCAATGGGAAATAGACGAGGAAGAGGTAAATTGCGAAAAGGTCCCTCCACAGTCTGTAAAGGTCTAGGAACAGAAATAGCAGGGAGTCCTGAGCTCTAGTGCAGATTATACCTGAGGAATGGTCAGATTTGACTTTCAAGTCTCCAAGCAATACACATAATAGGGGAAAACAAAACAAAACAAAACAAAAAAACTTTTGAAATCTTAAAAAAAATCTTAATAATCTTTAAATATCAAAAATCAAAATATCAAGAACCATCAACTATTTATTTTTATGTTTGGCTAATTCTTAAAGATTCCAAAAGTACTTATAAGGCACATTTTGAGGAGGATACCAAAGAGTGATGAGAAACGCTGGTGACTGGGCAGAGAACAACTGCAGAAGAGAGGGGACATGAGGACATAGGTTGATATTGGAAGTGTCATAATGAAAGAGGTTGGATTATATGGTGTTGAGCATATTACATGGAAGCTTGGGTAGGTCCAGGAATACCAACGAGAAGATGACTTGTGACAAAAATTCAGAAAAAATAAAAATAAAAAAGCTAGATTCCATTAGTTCCACTGATCATAGGGAAGTGTTACTTTCCCAAATTATCTTTAAACAAATGTGAAGCACACAAGTGAGCAAGCTTACAGTGAAGGTTTTACATGTTATAATTACAAAGAGAAAAGAAGAGAAAAATCTTACCTGTGGAGATGAGGGACTGAAACCCACACTGATGACACATTCTCTGTGCCCCCCCAGTTTATGTAAAAAGGTACTTGAATGCATCTCGTATATGTAAGCCTTAAAAAAAGTAATAATAATATTTTCACTTAAAAAATCTATGAAACATATTCAAAGCACTAAATTATAGTCCAAGAGGACAAAATATTCAATCTGCAGAGAAGTTAAAAATGCTTTCAAAATAGTTAAACAGGTATAAATGACATCAACATTTAGAAGGAATTTCTATAGCTCAGGATAATTTAACAAAGGGTTAATTAAAATTAGCCCAAATTATATATAATATATATATTTATATTTAGAAAGAGTAATGTAATATTTTCCCCTTGAGCAATTAAATATTAATTATATCCCAAAGTGTATTTTAAGAGTGTTCTTCATAATTTAAACCCTTTATTTTAGATTGAAATATGTAGAAATCTAAAACCTTCATTTCTAAATTTGGAAACTCTTATGTCTGTTGCTACTTGAAATAGAGTCCTTCGGTTTCTACACAAGGCTGTAGTTTCAAATTGAACAGCATAGAATTCAATAACAAATCAGTAACTATTATGAGCAGCACAGGTATCAGTGAGGAAAAAAAAAAAAATGCCACCTGTCTTCACTTCTCAAAGAAAAGAGTAAAAAGTGCTTTCCAAGGAATAAATTAAATTTATTATCAAAACAATTATACACTTAATGGTACGACTTCAAAAAATGGAATCGTACCAATGCAGAATTGTATTAAGAAACAAATCCAAAATCCAATGAAAGTCATAGACATACTGATACTGTGAGAATAGCTGAATTGTGTATTTAAATTAGTGTTATCTTTCATTTAAAAAAAAAAAAAAAAGTTTTCAAATAGAACTGGTTGTATAGGTCCCCCACTAAAAACTAGTGAGAGTCGCATGCTTGCACATAGGATTGATTGCTTTATACTATGTTTTTCTGGTATAAAACAACAGTAAGCTGGTAATCCAAACTTCACAGTTGCAGTAAAAAGCTAAAATGTTCCATTGTATTTATTCAATATCTGCTGTTAAGCCTACGAACATGGACTTTGGAGGACAGCTTAATATAACCGAAAGCAAACTGTGCACAGGTACTGTAACAACAGTCTACTCCATGACTTGCCTTTAAGATTTTTGTTGCTATCCCAAGATGAATTCAATCATTCTGACCCAGAGCAACCCAGCTGCAAACTACTACAAGATACGTGTCCTAAAATCTTGTGGACTCAACTGACAAATTTTCCAATTCATGAAAAGAATCAAGGACCTAGGCAGCTCCTCAGAATCACTTAATTCTTCACTCAGAAAACAAATCTCATCAGCTGACTCAAACGATTCTCTAATCCAAAGCAGCAACAAAGAAACATTGGATACTACTCAGTGTCAACTATTCCATTCATGACCATATTCACTGAGAGGCAATCCAAGAGTCCAACTGTAAATCTACTTAATTGTATCCTGTTTATATACCTCACAAATTCTGAATTCAGTCCAGGATATGGAATTAAAACCATCTACTGGCTTCAATCAAGCACCTAAAAATGGATAGAAAAGTAAGTATCCATTTTTAACCTCTGGATCTTTTGTAACATTCCATATGGATATTGCCATATTAACTGGAGAAAGCATCAGAAAACCCAGTAACGTGTTAAAATCATTGTGTCCTTCCTTAAAGGATACAAAAAAATGTTTGTTAATTGGAAATTCTGTCTCAAACAGTAAGACCCTCCTTCCTACTTTTTATGCATGTCGGGAAAATGATCAGAATAAGTATTTGACTGATAGTAATACACAAGCAGCAATTTTTGTTTTAAAACGTATGGCCATACCACAACTACTATGACTTACTCCACCTGGAACATGATCAGTTCACAAGGGAATAGAGAGGCAAAGAGAACCCAAATAAGATAAGAGATTAAAGCACGGTAATGAGAGCCACCGCACCCCCCCCCCCCCCCCCCCCCCCCACCCACCAAAAAAAAAAAACAGTAGTAAATTCAGTCAGTACACAGAACTACTCAAGTTTTTGCTGTTGTGAAGTTTTCCATGCAGAAACACAGAGAGATTCCTCTTGATTGACTTAAAATGCTAAGACATAGTTTTGGTTATTTACTTCACATTACAAGCAGATTACAATATTGCCAAGTAATTTGACTTAAAAAGAGAAGGTTTCAAAAAACATTTTAACATCATAGTAGCCTCCAAAATTTCCCTTGTTTTATAGGCTGCAAAATCACATCCTACCATGCTGACTCTCAGTTTTTCTCTCTGATGATACTATACCAAGACTCAACTGATATTAACATTTATTAGATGCTGACATCTCTGTGTGCTGCTGTGTTTGTTAGCTCAGTAGCTGTAACATATTCTCTACTTCATACCAAGGTGTGTCACACTGTATACTACCTGGCTGTGTGGTACAGACTTCACACAGGACTTCTTCCTTCCAAAAACAGAGAAAGTACTAGCAAGGACTTTTTCTACTCCAGCAAAGATGAGGTGTAGAGATTACAGTCAGGTTGTACTTCACCACCACAGTGCCAGTGCTATCATGTCTACATAATTAATGGGAAATATCAAGAAAATGAGTGAGAGATTATATGCTACTGGGGTAAGAAGTCCAAAATCCAGGAATAGTCCAGGAAGGAAAGGACTATGCTGAAGGAGAGAAGAGCAAGCTACACTTCCATCTCCTGAACAGGATGCTCCTCTGCATGTAAATGACTGATGAAAGAAAGAATAAAAAAAAAAAAAAAAAAAAAAAAAAAAAAGAGAGATCATCCTTACCAAATGCCTCTTCAAAATCCTGTGGACCTCCTGTCAAAATGGTACAATAGTATCACAATACCCAGTAATGCTGTGACACTTTTGGGGTGTTTGTGTCATTAAAGATTCAAATTCTATTCCCCATCACTATTGTACATACGTCTGTGCCCTTTGGAACTGTGGGGATGGCAACAACAGAACGTTATCTTGCTTAATATACTACAGAACTCTTAGATATAGGATTTTAAACAGAATATAAATTAATGAGGAAAATATTGTAGAGAATAAAATCAACTTTAAAATTCAGGTGTTTGGCAACAGTGTAATTCCACCAGACTTTGTTCACCTAATGCATGGGGATGAATGCATGAATTTTTTAATGTTCATATTGCAAGTGATTACTTCCCTTTGCAAGCTAATTACTCTTCAGTTGAAATATGTTGGAACATCTGCACCAGTTCTTCTGCTAACAGTTAAGACCAGTCTTTGACAGAGAAGAATAAGCATCAGACTGGAAAATGCTTCCTATTACTCCCCATTATTACTCATCTTTGTTTCTTCTGACCCCAAATTGCCTTACTGTCACCTTTATTTTCTTCTTTAAGCTACTCTCTTCCCTCCCTTTCATGGAAATAGGCACAAGAAAGAAGTAAAGGCAATAGCAGCAAGAGTCAGGAGCACAAATGCTCTGAATCACAGGCATAATGTTTTCCAATGGGTTCTGAGCCAAAAAGAAACATGGCTTCATGTTTTAATGAAAAGAACGTATCACAGAGAGATGGTTAGTGAAGCTGAAAATTTTCCATCATAACTCAGTGGCTTACAAAACTTCGCCAAACTTACACAATAAAAATAAATTTTCCATTTCAGGTTCTCAGTTTATTTTAATTTAGGGAGAAGAACATTCATTTTTAGCTAAGTCTCTATGTCCCAATTCCTCTTTTTAAATAGATGTTATAACATTTAATTGTCCTTTTGAAGATAAATCCCATATTTGTGAAGCACAGGTATTCTAATAATTTATGCTCTTCCACACTGTTCCTAAATCAACACTTCAGCTCATACCTGATGTTAACTAATCACACTTCTCAACCTACAAAGCAATTAAGCTCTTGCCACCCACCTTTCAATAAATGCTTCTTAGTGATGAACTAGAGGTTAGGCTGGATGCAGCACTTTTCTGAATCAGTCACATTGTGTAACAAGACATACTGAGTCAAAGAAAACTAAAGACAAGCAGATACAGATGGAAGCCCATGTAGCTAAGCACTGAAACATTCATTGTGATGAAGGTAACTTCAACTCAGATCTATTTCTAGAGACTACTTTCATATGGAAGAGCTACTGCACAAAACACATACTACAGGGCTTTGAAAACAGTTTTCCCACTGTATTTCAGAAAATTCTCTCCCAACAGAACTACTGTTAAACTTCTTTCTAGTACCGTATTTCTTGCCCTATAAATCTTTTTACATGTAGTAATTCAGCTTCAACAGAAAAAGTGGCAGAGTCTGTTCATATCCCAGAATAGTTTATTACATTGTGGTAGCTATCACCACCTCTTCCAATAGCTGGAAATTAAGGAAATTAATAGAAAATTAAAATCAGAGTAATTTTGACATGTATCATAACTGAATGTCATTGAAAGGAAAATGTGACCACAAAGAGTGTATGAAAACAGCTTCTGTTTAATTAACACTAGTCACAGATATTTAAACTAGCCAGTGATAACTTTGATTCTCAGGATTTAGGCTAACTTGTTGCAAGATTGAAAATGAACTTTTCAGTAAATTATCTTCAATAGTTAAAAATATATATATTGTATTTTAATGGAAATGATATCCAGGTATTCATAAGTGGAATAACTCCATAAAAATATTCTCCTACTATAGTCCACCATCACTCTAGCTTTTACTACATTTCTGATGTCATTCAAATTGTTTTTCTATTCTGTACTTACTAGATGTTTTTATTATTTTCTTCTCTGTAGAGAAAAAAGAACAGTAAGTGATGTATAAATGATAACATTACACTAGCAACAAAAAAATAATAATAATAATGTTGAAAATATGAATTCAATGATAGAGGAAGAAGAAATGTTTCAGCAAACCAAATTAAAAAAAAAAAAAAAAAAAGGGCAAAACAGTCTAGGAAGTACTCAGTAATACCCCAAGTGCATATGTGCATATAATCTGCTACAGGCTTTAGCCAAAGTCAATCCCTTTTTTTAATATTAAGACCAAGCTTTTTGTAATAAAAATACCAATTCAGTAGATACTGGTATTTCCTTTCCATTTCTGTCTAAGGGTCAGCCAAAAGTAAAAATCATTTACCTGTACCAATAGCTTCCAAACAGGTTTCCTGCACCCGTAACCACGTTTCCTTTCACTTGAAGTTTGAAGAATATTTGGAGTAGTCAGTTTTCATTAAACCCAGAGTGTAAGAGTGTATTTAGCACCTTATATGTATGTAGAGGCTAGTGTTTTCTTCTTTAAATTTGTAGCAAGAGAGGGGGAAGAAGGGTGAGGGTCCCTCCTCAAAGAGGAGAATTTATAACCAAATGGAAAACTACTTAATTCTATTACACTGGTAGAAAGGGTATGCAAAATGAATCGACTATGTATCTGCAGAGTATCACTATAAATTATTCCTCTGTTTTCTTATGCTGTGCCTTCAAAGCAACCTTGTCCCCATCTGTTCCCGCTACACGCTAGTCTAATCCATGATCATGTGCATTTGAGTCACACGATCGTGTGCATTTGAGTCAGAATACTTATATGTCTACTCTCGTCTTGGGAAGGGGAAGAAGGGGAGGCAAGTCAGAAAGGGCAACATTAAAAACACAACAGAAACAAGTCTTTTTTAAATCACTTCTTGCTCAGGGACCAGAAAAGCAACAACACTTTCAAGAAAAATCCTTCCTAGTTGCTGTGGCTCTAAACTGGAGTACCTTCTTTATATACACATCACACCCCCATCCCCCCCCCACCCAAAAAAAAAGTAATTAAAAAAAATAAGAATAAAGGACCTAGCAGACCTACCATCTAGCATACTTAATTTGACCTTACACAAATAGATTTTGTTCTTCAGAAATTTTGCATGAATTGGACAAAGTCATCCCTTTCCTGGGACTACTACTTCTAATATTTCAAATGAGCTCCAGAAGATGAAAGTGTTAGAGCCTCTGATGGAAAATAAATTATATTACTTACACTTTTATGAAAGACATCTGGATTTATTAGTAAGGCATTAGTCTCCATTTGCCTCCATCAGTGCCATCAAGCCGGGTGCATAGTCCTGTGCTACATGATAGAATTGTTTGGCTTGCGTTCCACCATTCCTTGTTTACACTGGAGCTGCATCTCCCACTGAACCGTGTATTTTTCCTAAATGTCAAGCTTAAAAAGCACCTGAAATACTTATACTAAAATATAAAATAAAAATCAGCCTGGAGCAGACACCCAGCATGGAAATTTTCAGCACAAAACATTCCCAGTTATAAGCAACTGAAAACAGAATTATAGTGGAAAGTGTTAGACTACCGTAACTACAGGCATCAGTGCCAACTCCACACATAATAAAACAGGCTTCACAAGTATCCTAAGCACTGATTAACACTCTTTAGTCCTGAGATATCTTATACAATGGCAGCATGGAAAGTCTTTTCAAGACTGTCTCCAAAATATTGAGTACAACAAGCCTTTTGAGAGTCCCTTGCCATTCTAATGTCACTTCTGGAGGCTTTTGTTCTGGTGGTCTCAAGAAACTGCCCGCTACTATAGGATCCCAGTTTCCATCTGAGTTCCTTTCATATAACCACAAAAGAAGTAATGGTGAAAATTAATAAGGCTCTTCATTATTAAAAAATAAATATTATGAAGTTCAGATCTTTCAGAACACAGGACACAGTTTTCAAACGTATTAGTATGATGACAGTTATAGTTAACATGCTTTATATAATCATTTTTAGTGAGGAAATTTAAACAGATCTAACCATAGTTCAGCTTTACTTCTGTAAGTCTCCCTTCTTAGAAATGTCCAATTTATATTTTCCCTGATTTTAATTTCTATTTAATTAACCACTTTCAAAGCCTCATATATATGATTGTTTTTATCTGTCTGTCTGTGTTATTTATGTAGCACCAAACACTGCTGTATTTAGGTTACTCTTATGTTTATAACATATTTTGGTTTGGCAGAGTGCAGAACTATTACTTGAAGATTTTGTTCTAGGAAAATTTACCTCGCCTCTAGTTACAACTAGAAAAAGCACAGTTGGACCACACCCTCTCTGCAAATTGTTCTTTGCTGCTAAAACTGTCTTCTGTATTAATTTTACCAATAATTCCATTCCTTGTTTGTGTACTGGTATTGACTGTTAGAAATGGTATAAGATTAAAAAAAAAAAATGCAGAGGACCCTCATTCAGGTGTTTAAGTACAACAGGGAATTTCACTAGCTTTACAATGGATTATCTTAATAAATTTGCCAGCACAATGTTATCAATTAGAAACACAACAGGACATAGGTGATACATAAAATTCTTCAGAGCTGTACACTGACATACACATACAGAAAACACATGACCTGTGGTTATAAGTCTCTATTCATGCACTTTTAGCATCTCACTGCTGTTTTTGTACATAAACAGCCATTACACATGCATGCATACCAAAACAAAACTTGGGTATTCATATCTACTTTGACTTCCTGCTTTGCTTACATTTGAATATGGGGTATTTTCTCACAGGATAATAATAGTCATAAAAACCAACCACACTCCAAAGAGTCCAAGAAACCAGGTTTAAGAGTAATGCAAAGTTGTATTCTTCTTTGGACAGGGATACATTTTCTCCAACAATAGCTGGCAGAGAGGTAGTCACATTTGCTGTCATTCATACTCTGCCATGTATTTCCTTCTGCCAGCAACGTCAGTCCTGTTTTTTCCACAGTAATCATTACTAATGTTATTTTCTCCAGATGCTTTCTTTTAAAGCCTATCTGAGTTAAACAATATGGACATATAAAATATAACTTGAGTAAAACATCATTGGGATGCCAATGACACTGAAACCCAAAATACCTCAGATAGTCCCTGCCACTGCTTCATATAATACATTCTGTTCTGCAGACCCTCTGGTACATAGCATAGACTGACACAATAAATACTAATACAACATTGCTATCAGACATTTCTAAAAGTAATTTTCCATTATTTCCAGAAAATATTTTTCCATTATTTCCAGAAAATATCTTACTTTTTTTCCAAACCCAATACTAAAGTCAATACTACAGCTTACTCTACTGAGCAAAAATACCTTATTTAAAATATCACTGATACCATACATTTATCACTCCCAAGAGATAACAATATAAACATATACAGTAATACAGCTTCTGAACTATTAGAATCATAGAATCATTTAGGTTGGAAAAGACCTTTAAGATCATCTAGTTCAACCTTTAACCTAGAACTGCCAAGTCCAACATTAAACCATGTCACTAAGCTCTACACCTACATGGTTTCTGAGGACCTGCAGGGATGATGACACAACTACTCCCCTGGGCACCAGTTCCAATGCTTCACAACCCTTTCAGTGAAGCATTTTTTCCTAACATACAACTTAAACTTCCCCTGGCACACATTAAGGCCATTTCCTCGTCTTATCACTTGATGCTGGGGAGAAGAGAATCCGCACCTCACTACAGCCTCCTTTAAGGTAACTGTAGACTGCAATAAGGTCTCCTCTGAGTCTCCTTTTCTCTAGGCTAAACAACCCCAGCCCCTTCAGCCTCTCCTCATTGTGGTTGTTTTACTTGGATGGGCAGCTGAGCTCCACCACAACTGCTCTCTCACTCCCCCTCCTCAAAGAGAAAGAGGAAAAAATATGATGCAAATGGCTCAAGGTTTGAGATAAGGACAGGGAGAACACTCAACAATTATGGTGATGGGCAAAACAGGCTCAGCGTAGAGAGACAGTAAAATTTATTGCCTATTACTAACAAGCTAGAGCAGTGATAAACAAAGAAAAGAAACCCAAACCACCTTCCCCCTATCCACCCTCTTCCACTTTCTACCCCCGAGTGGCACAGGGGAACTGGTGAATGGGGGCTGCAGTCAGTCCCCAACACTTCATCTCTGCCACTCCTTCACGGTCACTCTCTGCCCCTGCTCCACGTGGGTTCCCTCCCATGGGATGCTATCCTTCCCAAACTGAAGGAAGGGTTCTGCAGGGGCTTCCCACAGGCAGCAGCTCTTCAAGAACTGCTCTAAATATGGGTCTGTACCGGCAGGGTCCATCCGTTGGGGGCAAACTGCTCCAGCATAGGTCCCCCATGGGCAGAAGCTCCCCCCAGACCTCCTGCTCCTGCATGGGCTCCTCTCCACAGGCTGCAGCTCCAGCCCAGAATCTGCTGCAGCAGGGGTCCTCCACAGGCCACAGCCTCCTTCAGGCCAGATCCACTATGGTCTCCTCAATAGGCTGCTGCATGGAAATTTGCTCCACTGTTTTACACCATGGGCTGCAGGGGAACAACCTGCTTCACCATGATCCTCTCTAGAGGCTGAAGGGGAACTTCTGCTCCAGCACCTGGGGCACCTCCTGCCCTCCTTCTTCTCCTTTTTCACCGACCTTGGTGCCTGCAAAGCTGTTTCTCACCCCCTCTCTACCAGCAGTTTTGTTGTTGTTGTTGTAGTTGTTGTTGTTTCTTTCTTAAATATGCTCTCACATAGGCAAAAACAACAATGCTTATTGGCTCGACTCTGGCCAGAGGTGGGTCCTGTGTCTAACATGGGGCGGGCTTCTGGATTCTTCTCACAGAAACCATCCCTATGGTCCCCCACTGCCAAAACCTTGCCATGTAAACCCACTACACTCACAAGACTTGTTCTCTAGACCCTTCACCAGCTTTGTTGCTCTTCTTTGGACTCGCACCAGTACCTGGATGTCCTTTTTGTAGTGAGGGTCCCAAAACTGAACACAGTATTTGAGGTGTGGCCTCGGCAGAAGGGGAACAATCCCTAGTCCAGCTGGCCACGCTATTTCTGTTACAGGCCAGGATGCTGTTGGCCTTCTTGGCCACCTGAGAACACCGCTGGCTCATCTTCAGATGGCCATCAACCGCCCCTACGTCCCTTTCCGCCAGGCAGCTTTCCAGCCACTCTTCCTGAAGCCTGTAGCATTTCATGGGATTGTTGTTCCCCAAGCTCACAAACCGGCACTTTGTCTTGTAGAACTTCATACAGTTGGCCTCAGCTCATCATTCCAGCCTATCCAGACCGTCCTGCAGAGCCTTCCTACCCTCAAGCAAATCAACACTTGCACCCAACTAGGTGTCATTTGCAAACTTACTGAGGATGCACTCAATTCCCTCAGCCAGATCATTGACAAAGATACTGAAAGAAATGGCCCCAGTACTGAGCCCTAGGGGACACCACTAGTGAGTGGCCTCCAGTTGGATTTAACTCCATTCACCACAACTCTATGGACCCAACCACCTACCCAGTTTTTAACCAAAAGCAGCATACACACATACAAGCCTTGAGCAGCCAGTTTCTTCAGGAGAATGCTATAGGAAATGGTATCAAAAGCCTTAGTAAAGTCTAGGTTGACCACATCCACAGCCTTTCCCTCATCCACTGAGTGCATCACCTTGTGGCAGGAGATTGTTTTTCAAGCAGAACCTACCTTTGTTAAAGCCATGCTGACTGGGCCTGATCACCTGGTTGCCTTGTAGGTGTCATGTGATGGTACTCAAGATAATCTGTTCCATTGGCTTCCCTGGCACAGAGGTCAGTGACAGGCCTGTAGTTTCCTGGATCCCCCTTCTGGCCATTCTTATAGATGGGTGCCACATTTGCTAACCACCAGTTGACTGGGACCTCTCTGGATTACCAGGACTGCTGATAAATGATGAAAGTAGCTTTGTGAGGACTTCTGCCAACACCCTCCATACCCTCGGGTGAATCCTGTCTGGCCCCATACACTTGCTTACCTCTAAGTGGTTTACCAGGTCATTAACCATTTCCTCATGGATTATGGGAACTTTGTTCAGCTCCCTCTCCCTGTCTACCAGTTCAGGGGACTGGGTACCTAAAGAACAGCTGGTCTTGCTGTTAAAGACTGAGACAAAGAAGGCATTAAGTACCTCAACCTTTTCCTCATCCCTTACCACTATGTTTCCCCCACACATCCAACTTCTTGTTTATGTATTTATAAAAATGTGTTTTATTGTCTTTAATAGCAGTAGCCAGATATAGATCCAGTTGGGCTTAGCCCTTCTAGTTTTCTCCCTGCACAGCCTCTCACAATATCTGTGTAGGCCTCCTGAGTGGCCTGCCACTTCTTTCAAAGATTATAAACCCTCTTTTTCTTCCTGATTTCATCATAGCTCTCTGTTCAGCCAGGCCAGTCTTCTTCTGCCTGTCCTATTAGCACGTTCTATCTCCTCCATGTATGTACATCAATAGCAGAAGATCTTTCTCATCACAGAGTGATTTGCTAAAGCTCATATAAGGTGTTTCAAACATTGAAATAGTTTTCTATTCATAAAGTTTTGTATTTTTTTGTTTTTGTATGTTTTTAAAGAACAGTATTTGAAACTTTACTGAAACAAAAAGGTGTTTCCCTACAATGAATAAAACATTATCAAAATATCAGTATACTGTGAAATGTCCAATAAAAGGAATTCATGCACTAGGGAAAGTAAGGGAGAAAAATAAATTATTTCATATAATAAAGCTCCTTTCATTATGGTTTCTCAAAGCCAAAATATATGCAACCAAGTAAAGCAGATGATGAGTTTAACAGAAAGCAGCATTGCATTTTTAATGCATTTAAGAGTGGCAAAAAAATATATTTTAAAAGCTACACATATTGATATAATTTCAGATGAAAATTAAGATTATATATATAAAGCAATTTTTTTTTAATCCTTAACAAATAATTTACTAGTTTAATCCCATATAGAAAGTCGTAAAGAGATTGTCTGATTTTAAATGGTCAATTTTATGGCTAAATAAATATCTGGTAATAAACCATTAAAGAATATTGCTCAGTAGGTCTGAAATTCTGTGTGGAATAACAGCCTCTCTAACTATTTAGAACTGTTAACTACAAACAAATTCTGTTTGTGTTATGCCAGATGTAGAATGCAACCTGGTCAGCAAGTACAACTACGTCCATGTTTGCAACGAGCAACCATTCACAGGCTTGTAGAATGCTGTAGATATGCCCCCATGACCAATCTGTGTATCCAGCATCATTTGTATAATGGGAATTCACTGTAAAACCAATTTTTGCACAAATATAAACATCTAGAAATTCTGCAAGTGGTTAGTATTGATGTATAAGCACAAAATCAACATATCCTGTCTCCTATTCCTCTTTTCAGTGTTGATGCCCTCTGGAGAGGAGCAAACCTACTCTCTCCAGCTTTGCTGCCTTCACTTGTTGGAGGAAATCCACTTAATCCTGGATTTGGAAAATGTTTCAAAGGCATTGCTATAGGCAAAATCCTATACTTTAACCAAGAGAATAAATAAAATGGAAGACAACTTCATACAATACCCATGCATTTTTGTTATTGATGTAGCCACCTCTTATGCCAAAAAAACTCTTGGTTTTCAATATAAGCCAGTCAGTGTGAATGTGGGCCCAGTCTTTTAGACTTGACATGGACATAGAATTTTATGCTAGCAAATTGCATTTCAACACAGGCCAAACATGCCCCTTAAAATCTACAGTTCAAAGAGAGCAAACACGAATCTGAAAGCAATTAAAGATCCAAATCTCTATTTCTGCATTCCCTACTTCATTTCTGGAAACTTGGACTTTATTCAGAGAGCCTCAAGGTCTTCAAAGACAAAAATGAAGAACCTAATTACACATGAAGTAAAACAGTTAACTAGAACTACATGGAGCACAGGAAATGGATTAGCTATTTCTATTTTAAAAATCAGTATTTCATACTCTCCAGGTATTTTTATCCATTCAGAATTAGATTTCTTTGGTCAGAAAATATTTAGGTAAACATATTTCTACAGAGCCCAGGAAAATGGAAATCTCAGCCCAGATGGAATATTTGTCTAACATCCTTAGCACTATTTCTTGATAGTTAGAAACCTCAAACTGTCCACCTGTAAAATGGCCAGAAATAATGTCAAAAAAGTAAACCTGCCTCATTTATAGACTTAGGCTACTTAAGATGAAGAGAGGGACTGATATAAAAAATGATAGCTTTCTAGGTTTTCTAATCACTATAAATTATGGAAAGAATAACCACAGTTCAAAAACATGATACTGTGGGTACCCTGCCTTGATCAGACTGCCACTTCTTACATAGTTCTTGATAAAGGTTATCTTCAAGAAGTGGAAGTAGGCAGGTAGGGGAACACTTTCAACCCAAGATTTACAATATGTACAGCTTTAACACTAACAGACACAAAAGCAGTTCATACGAAAACAAAGGGTTACTTCAGCCAAACAGAAGTTATACCAAGCTGTTGTAGTATAAAATAGGCTGTATACTTCATAAGTAGAGTAAAAGGCAGGCAGAATTTGCAACCCTTTGCTTATAACAACATATTTTAGTTTTCTGATTCTGTGCCCTGCAAGAATATGGTTTTGATTTTGTTGTTAATCAACGCAGCCAGCACATATTCTTCTCTGTCAAACACGTTACATATTGTGAAATATAAAAGGCAGTTCAAGATGAATGTCTCTCAATTATATTCCAATTCTGCCCCTTCTGGCTTTAAAATCAATCATATTTGTTAACCAGGGGGTGCAAGCATCACACTTGATAAATCAAATGCCAAGGTGATTGAGACACAGTTACTGGTCATTGGAAAGTTACAAGATAACCAAATAACCTTTTATCCACACTGATGCATTCTTATGTAGTTTTTTGAATTCCAATGGACATTCACTCATATAACTCACATTCCTCCATTTTTATGGAGCTTTTATCAGTTCCCATGGACATTCATTCATTGAACATAATCTGCAAAAATATCTGGCTTCTTGATAATCTAACACTGTTACAGTTGCACATTAGTCCATCTCTCAAGATGTTATTACTTTAACAATATGAATGGATGATTCAGTGCCATGCTCAATTTTATTTTTCCAAGGAAACACAAACGTATATCCAGTGTCAATGTTTTAAAGAGAAGCTGTCTACAAATGCCCCAGATCTGTATTTTGTCCTAACAGTAGGGTTGTAGAAAGTTTTCTGCAAGTTTCTCAGACTCTAAAACTTGACTGAGTTTTCCTGAGGGGGCAACAAGAACAATGAAAGATCTCCACAGACATGTGATACAAATTATGCAAAATTCCAACCCAAGAGCCACACTAAAAAGTATTGACTGGCACTGTGCCCACCAGGGACTATATGCCAACTGGAGCAGGATGCAGTCCAGCTATTCAGCTTCCTATGATGAGCAACCATGTGCCAAAAATTTGGACTACTGGCAAACCATGCTCTATGCCTCTCTCTTCTATCAGCAGTAATTCCAAGCAAAAACTTTTTAAAACAAAAGAGAAAAGGCCTTATGACTGCACCTCTTTTTATATCATTCATCAATGACCTTAATTAGCATCTCAACTAAATATATTTGTACCTTGTATGTCATGAGCTGGGATCAATATTAGGTACATTTTGTTTAACTGACAACACAAGAAACTTCTATACTGTATTGCAAACTACATTTTCAAATGCAAATTACCAGAAACTTGAAAAATATATTTTATCATGGAAACGAAAAGAATACATTAGCTACTGCCAAACCTCCAGCAATCTGCCAATAAAATCTCTAACCTTCACTCATTATTGGAGCCAGTATTTCAAATCTGGCCACAACAGTAAATTCCTTTTGCTCTGAATTTGAAGCTGACCAGAAACCCTGTGTCATAGTCCTAATGAGTCACCTAGAAAGACCTAGAAGAAAGTTAAACAGTTTTTCTAACCAACTGTTTTGGAAGGATGTGTTTATAAGTTACCCAGCCCCATGCAGTGAGAGCAGCCCAGTTTCAAAGGCCTGTAGGACAAGCTTGCAAGCATGTATCTCTTAGCAAACACCAAGAAAAACATTGTGCCAACAATGCAGGACTTACTGAGTTAAAATTAGGTACATACTAAAAAATGTAGCAATACACTTTCAATTAAGACTGCTAAGTGTAGCTAATTTAAATACAGTTTACAGTGAGTGAGAAGAGACCTTGTTTGGGGAGGACATGCATTCAAAGTCACCATAAATTTTATTAAGTCCTAAATACAGTTGGATGCCTTTTCACTTTGTAGCATGACTGGATCATACAAAACCATTAATGAAAGCTTCATCATTCTGTATTTGGTAGCTTGAGTAAATTAACATGTAGTGGCTACATAGTTCTTAGTGGGCAGATAATACACACAGTACACACGCTACATAAAGTTGTGCTAGAGAGGATACCATTCTCATCGTCTTTGATGGCATGTGGCAATTGAGAGTTAAACACTATGGAAACTTTGAGAAATAAGGTCTTAACAAGTTACTAAAATTGTTTGGGGATTTACCAAAACCAGGCAAAACAAAGAAACTATAGAACAGGAATCAGATGTGGCTGCTACATAGTAATTAGGTATATAAAAGTATAATACACCTCAGTTTTGTACTGAGCTGAATCCTAGGAACATGCATGAAGGGACTATGTTGTGTACAATACAGGCAGCTCCTACAGTTTTGAAGAAAATTAAATAAAAACATTACTTACACACTTGTCCTCTGATCCACTGGCCATAAACCGCCCACAAGGAGATACTGCAATTCCACATGGGTAGCAGCAGCTACTGTGCCCTTCAAATCGACGTTCACACCTTCAGAAGAGTTTCAGGAAGCCTTATTAATAACAAAAACAACCAAGCTTTTTTACTACCATTTTCTTGAAATTCTGCTGAAGCCTTATTCATTTTCCTTAGTCTACAAACATAATTAAGACAAATTCACAAATTAAGTTATAAATAACTCTGTCCCAAAGCGTTGTGAAAACTGAAAATAAAATGAACAAACAATACTACAGGACAATGAACTCATGTTTTGGCCTTGTTCTGTTTACAAAGGTAGAAACATCACTAGTATCTAGAAATGAGGAGCTGTGAAGCATGCAGTCAAACTACCCCCACTTAGCTATCTCAGCAGGGAAAGCCAAAACAACCCTGCTTTAAGGGGAGGGTGTTGTGAAAGCTAGCGTGCACTGTGAAGCTTTATAAATCTCCCTCAGGCAATTTCCATCAAATCAAGATGCAGCATGTTGAAACATAATGTAAATAATTATTGCTTGCTTTTCTTATACCCAAATCTGGATATTTAATCTGTGTTGCTCTATTTGCATTCCTACTCCACGCACTCGTTTATCGAATCTAGTAAAATCAAGAATGGCAGTATACAAATGACATTCCAAAGTCACAAATCTATCTACAGCACAACTGTAGATAGCTTCTTACTTATCTGTGTTAGTTCAGTCTAAAGGAAGGAATACATTTAAATTTAACACAAGGAATTAGTTTCTTAGTTTTAATGTTAATACTGCAAATCAGCATTACTAGCAATGTGAAGCAAGTTTTTGATAGCTGAGCACACTTGGGCCATTTAAGAACATATTTTTCAAATGAGATGAAGACTAGTATCCATTAAAAAAAAAAAATCCTGGTTGTAAAGAACTGTGATAATTTTGTAGTCACAACAAAACTAAGGAAAAAAGTCTGATTTAGAGATGTTTCAATGTTAAAAGTCATTTAATACATGCACAACTTAGAGTTTCAATCCCATTCAGAATGATTATCTGTAAATGTGTGCCTCATTTCAAATATTAATTTTTATACCCACAAGAAAGTGTCATTTCAAAACACATAATAATCTGCATTTTTCTTTTGCTTTTATTATGAGTGTTATCACACTGCCTTTCTCCTTACAAAACAAAAGCTTTGCCATTATACAGCTGTCACACATTCTTCTTTTCATGCATGCTAAGTCCAGGAACAAATTTGAAAGAGTAAAAACTCCTGCCAACACCTGTGATATACACTTTTCCCTGGCCAGTGAAATCATGGACACTGTGTTAATTCAATTGACTGAACTTGCATGCAGAAATGCCTACATTTTTATACCACGTTGTTCTTTTTTTATACATGCATGTATGTCTGAATGTCAAGTTGATCTTGCTCACCCAGGTGAAACAAGCATACTTAAACAAAAACATCACTGAGACTGATCCAATGGCTATCACTTAGCAAACCATAAAAAGGACCATTTTGAATGCATGTAAATGCATCATTTTATGGAGCCTAACTCTCAGCACATATTTGGCTGAACCTCTGTGTAACAAAACTACTGATTTCAATGGTCATTGTGAGTATAGAGTAACCAGACTTTTCACTTCAGGCAAATTCTACCATAATAATCTTGTAAACAATCCAGTTTAATAGAACACTGCAGTTAAAAAAAAAAAAAAAAAAAAAAAAGTAAATTATAGAGACAGTCAATTACTGTGACTAAGATATAAAAACATTCTTCTACCTCGGTTTCCACCATGGGTCTTGAGTCAATGACCATAGGTTTTCAATAACTAATCAATGCCATTGAATAACCTGCCTCTACCCAAGTTTCCTGTTGTCAGCAAAGACAGTAGCAATTGTTTCAGTCTCCTCTCAAACACAGCATTCTAGCACATATAAATCCAAAGGTTATGTAATGGAGGACAAGTCATAGAATACATACGTAAATTACACTTTCAAAGAGGCAAGTAAATTATATTCATATATTCACTGTCACTCCTGAATACGCCTTTGGAATCACCATTCCTTTTTAGGTAGGCCACTAGCCATGAAGACTAGCTCCCAGTGTTTAAGCCCTCATTCTCAGGGCCTGTAAATGCTAACTTCCCTAATGAACTGTCTCTTTCTCACAAAAAACTGTCTCTTTCTCCTAGTAAACCAGAGAGAACTTCTTAGCAAAAGAATTTGACTCCTTTGCAGCTACGACTAATAACTCAATTACTCTACCTACCAACGGATGCATACGAACTTACACAATTACAAGGCTTCCACAGATCTTTTCTATGCGACACCACAGCAATGTAAAACAATGGCTGAGTCATAGGACAGTACCACTTGCCACCTTGCTAGTAAAGCCACAGTAATAACTAAAATCCTGGATTCCACTTTCTTAGTTGTTTTCCTACTCAGAATTGCCATTATAATCAGGATGTATTTTCTATTACTATCCTGCCCCCTCAAAATCATTCTTTAAGACATTAAAAAAAAAAATCTAGTTAAATTTCCCACAGAATCTAGCAGAAACTGTGATATACTATTAACTCCAGATATCTCCATTTACCACAGTGATGAAAAGTGAAAAGAAATCTTAGAATAAATAGATATAATGCATATCATTTTAGCTTATTCTAGGAGTTATTTTATTTCAGCTTTTTTTTTCCCCTCCAGTTCTGTTAAGTAGCAACAGGTGGTGATCAAACTTCTTTTGGATTTTGCAGGTTTTCCCTGGCCAGTTGGCATGCTGTCCAGACTCCTAAGAATAAATCTTTGGTCAGAACCTTTTCCTGGAGTTACCATGGCAAACATCTGGTAATTGCAAGGGACAGCAAACAGCCAAGTTTTCCCTATGTTTTCCAATGTACAGCTTTTAGTCTACTTTCCAAAATACATATCTTTTTATGTCACAAACAACTTGTAGATTAGGGGGAAAAAAACATAATGTGGTGTTTCTGTCTTTGTAAGAGAATGATACCAGAATAAGACACATCTTTATAAATCAGGGAATACTGTCACGAATTAGTATTTCATTCTTCTTGCTGCATTTAAAATTGACAGCAGACCAAAATTTTTTTCTTTTTTAACCACCTCGCCTTTTACTTTATCAGTTTGTCCCAGTGCTCTGGTATTTGCTCAGAGAGCTTTCAATACTAGCAACTCAATCCATTGAGACTATGAAAATCTAAGTATAACTTGACAGGAGTAGTAGCTACCTCAGATGTTCTGTACATGTGGGTTTCATTTAAAACACACACTGAACCTTTCACAACGGAGCTCAGGATGCTTTCACCAACAGAATCCAACAGGGACCACACATTCCCCATCCTGTATATTTTGATGTATCCCTAATCCCAAACTTGGAGGAACTCCAGCCATGGCTTAACCATTTCTCCTTTGTTATCCTCAGGTAACAAGATAACTAAAATCTCTGGGAGAAAAAGAAAAAAAAAAAAAAAGAGGAAAAATCATGGGATCCTCAGGTTGAGCATAGACCAAGAAGTAATCAAATTCTGTGTATGTATATGTATCTTGCTCAGGATGACATCAAGCAGTTAGTTCACAGTAAAGATAGAAACTGAAGTCTCTGAAAATTGAAGGTAACTCATTCAAATTGCTTGTCTGACCCTTATGCTCTCAAAGTGTAATTGTTAGAAAATGTATGAGATGAGTTCCATGTGGCTGCAGGAATTCTACTAAGGTACATTGCCAGGAGAGCTTATGATCTAGTTGCACAAGATCATAATACTAGCTGGAGATACTACCTTAATGTCGAAAGCTGTCTTGTATAAAGAATTGGCAAATCTTTTCAGAGGCTGAAAGAGGGTGAAACTGATTTTTCTCTCGGATCTTCCTTCAAAGCATTATCATGAATTTGAGTAATCCGCAGAAGAAATTCAGTATGTCCAAACAATCCAATATTATTCCAAAGTCTTCACTGTGGTCCAATAAGCATAGACTGCTTTTTTCCAGAAAGAGATGAGGAATGTCTGTTTCAGCAGCAAACACAGTTAAAGCAGCTGAACTTCTATTCCTCAACTCCTCAGAGTGAGCCAGAGGCATGCTGCTGCTGCCACCAAAGGTGATACTGGCTGGGGACACCTCACATCTCAACATCTTACCCCTGACAATCTCAGTAGCAGAAAAGGTAATTTAGCAGCTGTCACATCTGCCTCCTCAGACATAACATACTAGCAGCCCAATCTTCTAAAAGGACCAAAAATATATATTAAATGGCAATAATATGGGGCTATGGTAACTTTTCCCAGTTCTCCCCACCTCTGCATATAAAACAAGCACATCTGACAAAATATCACCACTGTCCCACTCCTTCCTTGCAATTTAATTCCCGGTTTTAACTGTCCTTTTCCATCTTGTTATCTTACTACAAATCACAACAGCTGTCCCAGCAAATTCTCCATCTCTTTATCTCTGTAACAAGTAGAGAACAGCAAGTTCTAGTTTCATAGAAGCACAGAATGGTTGATGCTGGACAGGACCTCCAGAGGTCACCAGGTCCAAGCCCCTGCTCAAGCAGGATCATCTAGAGACAGTTGTCCAAGAACATGCTCAGATGTCCTTTGAGTATCTCCAAAGACAGAGACTCCACAGGCTCTCTGAGCAACCTGTGACAGTGCTCAGTCACACGTACAGCTTAAAAAAAAAAAAAAAAAAAAAAATGTTTTTAGAGGGAACATTCTGTGTTTCATTTTGTGTACATCACTTCTCATCCTGCCACGGGACACCACTGAAAAGAGACTGGGTCTACCCTCTCTACAGCCTCTCCATGTATTTACAAACACTGATGAGATTCCTCTCCCTCTACGCCCTGGATCCTTGTCTTCTCTGGGCTAAATAGTCCTAACTCTCCCAATCTTTTCTCATAGAAGAGATGCCCAAGTCCCTTCAGCATTTTTGTGGCACTGTGTGGATTCTGCCTAGTAGCTCCATATTTTTCTTGTAATACTGAGACCAGAACTGGACACAGTTCTTCAGGTATAGCCTCACCATGGCTGAGTAGAGGTGAAGAATCACCTACCCCAGCCTGCTGGCAATACTCTTCCTGATGCAGCCCACAACAACATTAACCTTTGCTCCAAGGACACATTGTTGGCTCACATTCAGCTTGTGGTCCGCCAGGATCTCCAAGTCCTTTTCTGTCAAACTGCTTTCCAGCCAGGCAACCCCAGCATACATTTGTGCTTGAGGTTGTTCCTCCTCATGTGCAGGACTCTGCTCTCCCTCTTGTTGAATTTCTCAATCTTCTTGCCAGTCCATTTCTCCAGCCTGTGAGGAGACCTCTAGCATTTCAGTCACTCTTCCCAGTTTTGTGTTGTCTGCAATATTGCTGAGGGTGCACCCTGTTCCATCATACAGATTATTAGAATAGACATTGAATAGGATTGGACACAGTACTGCTTCCTGGAGTACTCCACTGGTTATTGGCCTCCAACTAGGCCTTGGGCCACTGATCACTGCCCTCTGGGCCTCGTTGTTCAGCCAGTTTTCAATCCACTCACTGTGTGCTCAACCATCCCATACCTCATCAGCTTCTCTGTGAGGACCTCATGGGAGACAGTGTTGAAAGCCTTACTGAAGTCCAAGTAGACTATATCCATTGCTTTCCCCTTGTCTACCATGCCAGTCATTTCAACACAGAAGTTTAAGTTGGTCAAGCATCACTTCCTTTGGTGAATCCATGGTGACTACTCCTGATGACTCTTGTCCTTCATGCTTATGGAAATGTTTTCCAAAATTCATTGTTCCACCACCTTCCCGGGGCTTGAGGTAAGGCTGACCAGCCTGTAGTTCCCTGGGTCCTGCTTTTCGTCCTTTCTGAAGGGCTCTTTCCTCAGAAATTTATAGAAATTGTGTCTTCCTGGTCTGCTAGAGATAGGAAAGACTTCTGAACAGATATTGTATTGACCTGATAACAAGGTCCATTGGCAGTCCCAGAAAAGGAGAGATGATGAACCAGGTCTAGGGTCCATCCATGGAGTCCAGGAGCAGCAGGGGATGAAGATGGTGGCAAAACTGTAACATGTGCCCAAGGTACTTCCTGAAGACAGGGCTGCAAACAGAACTCAAGGCAAGCTACCTACAAAGTAGGTCTAAGGTCTGTGCAGAAAACAAGGCTAGAGGCATAATTTGAGATGGGTGTAATTACAATATGCTTCTGGCAGACTGAAAGCTCAAGCCTACACTTAAAAGGAGTACCTAGAGCAAGGTGCAGAGAGTGTGCAGGTGGGGGCCCAAGGCTGTTCAGGGCAGTTAGGGCCCAGTGGTACACTGCCCTGACAGTGCAGTCTGTAGCTCAAGTTAAGCTACATCTGAAAATCTGAGACACAACACTAGTGTGATAACACTGCTGTTCTAGCTATAAGTGCAGAGTGCAGCACTGTATGGGCTGCTGCAGGGAAAGTTAACATCCCAGCCAGACCCAGTACAAGTGCAGAGGGCAGCACTTGGAATTCATGGTTTCCCCCTAATATCATGAATGGAAAAAACTTTCTTTATTCTGGATGTTATAAATCACAATGATTTTGGAGGAAGAAAAAAAATTAAAAAAAAAATTGAAGTGATACAGACTGGTAAGACAGAAGAACTGTCATGTGAAATTTAAAGGACACGAACATAATAAACCAGCTAGTATTCAGTTTAGTCTGCATTTGGGGTTGTCATGGTTTTATTGTATAAGGGAATGGAATTTTCCCTAATTAGGTTTCTATGCTCTTTCTATGCATTAATTTTAGAGCAGTGGGTTGCAGAAATATATCTGTCTCTCACTACCCTATGTCTTCATGAACATAGAATAAATACTGAAAGTAGGCAGGACTGGTGGATAAGGAGACTTAGCCTATACTTGGATGTACCAAATTTTTTCATCAAAAGATGAACATTAAATGGTAGAGGCAACAGGAACAGATTCCTATGAATCAGTGCTAGACTCTTGACTTCCAGAGGGGTTTTGATGTCTCTGAAATACATTCACCAGAGAGATAGAATGAAGAGATGCAAGACACGAACTCCTGATGGCTCTTGAACAAAAGGCCTTTATTGCTATATTTCACTACTACATATACTTTGCCCATAACCCCACGCACTGTCCACGCACCTGAATCTGTCATACAATTGGTTAGAGACCCTCAGACACGCGCCTCGAGCCAGCCAGCAATTGGCCACTGCCCAAAGTTCATCCTTAGCACTGTAGCCAATTTACTTTATCTCAACCTTGCTCAAGTTTTTGCTTCTGCCACTTGATTCCTCATTATCTCTAATTCAGAGACATGTGAAAAAGCGCGAAGCCACCTGCAAATTCTTTTCCCACAATAAGAGATAAAATTGTAAAAGACATAAAATGGTAAAGATTCTATGTTTTATGAGCAATTAGGAGTCTAAGATGTTTTGTCATAAAGAACACAAAATCTTTTAAAAACGTAAGCATGCATCAAATGTTGTAGGTACCTCCTGATTATTAACAGTTAGTCTGACACTTTCTTGGGAACCCTGAAGCTGGTAACTAATATTCTTCTCAATTAGATTTCCATTGAACTTCAATTTAATTTCTGCACTCACTGCTTCCAACTTGGACCATAGATAATATTTTCACTTGTCCTCCAACTAGGCTTTCTTTAGACAAGACAGACTTAAAATGCTCTTCACAATGTCTTCACGGTGTCTTTGAAGATGATCAAAGGTCATTATCTTACCCCACTCTATGTATTCACAAAGCCTGATAATTCATTATTGTAACCTGAAAGTATAGCAGCCAGTTTTCTTCTTCCAAAAAGATCTAACCTCCTTAGTTCTTTATGCTGCTTTGTAGATTGTCTGAAGTTTTTCTTAGCTACATTTATAATGAAGAGAAGAATGCAGGAGAAGTATACAAATATTCAAAATCTTCAGATGAAACTAAAAATCCATGCATTTCAAAGTAAATGAAGCAGGAGTCTAAGTCCAAAAGTCACTAATAGCATCCAAGATTCCCTCATTTATTGGCAAGATGACCTGGCTGTGTGAGGTTGGCTGACAACATCAGAAGTTTAAATGTCTTTTCTTGTACCACCTTCATAGGAACCCATAAGACTTCCTGGCACTCTCTGAAGTAGCCCTGGAATGCCATCCATAGTGAAAGATGCAGATGGATTTACAGCTTCATCCACCAAGGATGATGAAAGTGGAAGATGCAAAAACACTTTCACCAACTTCAAGAAGAAAAAACATACATAAAAGAATTTTCACTGGGGAAAAAGGAAAAAAAAAAAAAAAAAAAAG
>CM021767.1:43288842-43308540 GCA_011076525.1 Nettapus auritus | reverse complement strand
AAAAAAAAAAAAAAAAAAGGAAGAAAAAAAAAAAAAAGGAAACACAATATGTTCAAAGCCTATAAAGCAGCAGGCCAGGATAAAGTGTCTGAAGATTTGCTCTAAGCAAGGACCAAAAAAGAACCTGAGCATTCTGCTGTGATTCCTCAGTTAATAATGACAAAAAAAAAAAATGCAAGTCAGAAGAATGAAAAAAAATGAATCATCAAAGAAATTGAACAAAAGAAACAACTAAGGAAGAAATTGTGCAGAATCTTTGAAAATGATTTCCCATGATTTCAACTGCAGCTTTCCAGAGCACCATGCTCTGGAGTTTTCCCATTTCATCAGCATTTTTCACTTTATAGTATCACTGAATAAAATTCATTAAGGGCAATAAGCAGATTAAACAAAAGAAAAACAGCTTTCACTGTGGATGCCTGACGCAAATATTTAGAACAAAATCAACAGACAATAAAAGCTGAGATCTTGCAGTTAGTATTACTATCCACAACTCCACAAACAGTACAAATCAGAAGGTTGGCTTACCTTTGCTATATTTCAAAACACTGGAAAATGATTTCTCCTAGAAATAATAAAAAATAAAAATAAAAACTTACTCTGTCAAACCCTCCCCCCCCCCGGAAAAAAAAAAAAAAAAAAAGGTAGAAAAAGAGAGATCATTCTAGTGGGACCATTCAAAATACAGTAATGTCAGATGCACCACCTGTACAAATCAGCAGCTTCAAGAGATTAAAGGAACTGGCCCAACATAAGACTCTTTAGGAACTAATCTCTCCTCTAAGTACAAGGGATGAACTGGATTTGATTGGACAAGAACTATGAACAAAAAAGCAAGTTTTCAATCTGTGTAACTGTATAGTACACCTAGCACTCTGGTGGAGACTTGTTCCAAGTTCAGATAGAGTTTTCCAAACTAAACCATTTCAAAATTATTTATGTAAAAAACATCTGGTGAACACATTAGGAAAAAGTGAACAGTTTTCTTCCTTATGAGAACTGAAGAGTAGATTTTAAAATACAGAAGATTTAACCTCTGGCCAGAGGAATGAGGGAAAATTTCATTTTTTAAAATTTGTGGGTTTTATTCACACACACACAAAAAAGTTATATACAATAGCAAAATTTGCTCTATTTTTTCCCCTACGATGGTTACTGTCATTGATTGTTTTGTAGTGTGAAACAAGCATACATATTTACACAATACCTATTGTGCACCCTGAAAATATGGATCATTAAGGACTTGAATAAATTTTTTGAAGTTTGGCTAGCAGAACTCAGCAGACACTAGAATACACTGACTTTGCCAAATTAAATATGGAGCAAGAACATACATAAATTATTCCCCTCTTCCCAGAACATATTCATTTAATTGACTGCACAGATTTTACACTTTAACTATTTTACCATTCACCTGCTCTACTTATAAAAGGTATTTAGAAATGAAGAGACAGATAAGTGATCTGTGAAAAACCCTCTATTTTTTCATTACTCTTCTAGCAACACGGTTTGAACAGCTTATTAGAAAAACATAAGAAGGTAACGGATTCCAACCTCAGCAGTCTCTAGTTTCATTACTTTCTGACATTCAGTACAGGTAATAACGGCAATGCATTTGGCAAGAACATATGTGCCCCCTATAGGTTTAATGTATTCTTACCACAGAAATTTGGAAATAATTGAAACAACTATTATGCATTCCTAAACAGAAAATTCAATATCCGAAGGGCAAAAAAAAAAAAAAAAAAAAAAAAAAAAAAAAAACCTTCAGTAAGTATGTTTACATATGCACAAAGCAAATATTAAAATATTTTTCAAGGCTTAAGTAATCTTTCCCATCCAAATTGCTTTCCTTTTAAATATAATTCCTGCACAAAAACCTGCACAAAAGAGATTGCACCAAGTATTTCCTTTCCTGTACAGTGTTCCCTCCCTGCCACACTCTCTCTCTGTCCCATACCTTTCCCAAGTACAACAGCGAAAAACTTCTGGAAAAAGTGCAGCATCTTGTTCTGAGTTTATCACACAGTATTATGCATATATATAGAACTGTATAAATGATTTATAATAATGCTGTTACAATTGCATTTGTATTTTAAAAGCTGGATCATAAATTTTACCTTCTTTAGCAGTAATGACATGTTTTGGAAATACCATTACCATCAATATATTATTTTATATATACAATTAAATCTCCGTAAGGTGGGTAAGACATGGGTGATAAATCTTGACTATTTAATGGTTTTCACATAAGTAACTGCAACTGAGGAACCAAAGGGTAAAAACCTACTCAGTATTACATTTGGTCTGTTAAAATAAGTAAATTCCAGTTAGCCCAATATCCCTTAATAATATGCATAATACTTTTTTTTAAAGACCTTGACTGCAGATTTGATTCCATACACTAGTTTCTAGTAGTATACCACAGAAAGTATAATAACTCTGAATAGAGATGAAGTATGCCTTTTTATTCCAAGGTACCTAATTCAGCCTTACCTGAGAGTTCTTAAATCCCAGAGTTTGATGCCATCGCCTACAGCCGTGGTCACAAAAAGGTTGTAAGCTTCAGGTTGCTGAGTGCTGAATGCTGACCCCTGAAATATTAAAATTATTTTCAAATAACTCTTCTTGTGATGCTAAATATTTAGTCCATTCAAGAATAAACAATATATAGTTTGTTAGACTGTGTGATTAAAAGTTTTTAAACTTAAAAGTTTTTCTGCACACATAAAAAGGACCACAGAGGACCACTGGAATGTGGAGGATCCCCCTCAATGCTGTCAGAGAAATGCAGCATTGCTTCAGCTTCTCTCAGGGCTGTCCCTGGATAACCACAAGCCCTTTGAGACAGGGGTGACACCCACTGAAATTACTGAAATTAGTCAAAGGGAGAGGCTCTCCAGGTTACCAAACAGACTGACAGGGATAGATGCCTATGGGTATGGGGTTAATTATGATATTTAAGAGAATAACATTTTGTGATTGCACGAGACTTTATGGGACTGTGTGTACTGGAGTGGTTGAGTGTCTGGGTACTAGCAACTGGGGGGTTGGGGGGGGGGGGCCAGACAGGTCAGGCGGCCTGTTGGTCTGAGTGCCAGCTACTAGAGAGACTGGAGTGAGGGAAATTAAATGCCAGCAGTGGAGTTGGACCACAGGTAATAGGAGCCCAAGGATCTGAGGTGTAAGCAACTGAAGCAAGAGAGGGTACATAAGCCAGCACGTGATCCCTAGCAAAATTTAAGCCAGCCAGTGAGCAGGTGAAGTTGTTTGGTAGCCAAGTAAGTGTGTGTGTCTCAGAGAGTGAAGAACCTGGAAGAGTTGGCTACCAGAAGTCCCAGGCCAACATGAGGGGCTCGACTGAGGAACCCACCCACCTGTGGAGGGGGGTGAGGAGGGGATAGATCTGAATGGGACAACTCGGAAGAGCAAAGATCCAGGACCAGCTATCAGATGAACTGTATCTAAAGTCTAAATCCTATTCCTGGAGTAATCTTAAGTGTGTGCAAGACTGCTGGTGTACACCAGCAGCTGGAGTTGGGCTACAGGTCTCAGGAGTTTGCTTACCGAGGTGCCAGCAGCTGGAGACAGCAGAGATCCACAGCCAGCTACTGGACAGACTCTGCCTAAGCAAAGCTTCCCACTAAAAGACTTTCATCCAAATCAGCAAAAGAGGGAAACATGATGACGCTGTCAGCGATGTCCATGTTTGTGTGAGTGCTGAGTGTTGCTGTCTGTGTTGACCTGTGTACATGTATATATGTGCCAACTGGGAACACAAGTTCAGCCTCACTACTGGTTGGACCCAGGGGAAGGGACCTACGGCAGTCTCAACTCCATTGGGTTACTTCATTCACCTACTTATAACAATATTTTATTAGAATTTCAGGAGCATTAATTGGCTTTGTAAAGCAGGCAAGATTCAGTTTACACAAGCTTCCTGGACCTATTCTATAATTTTTCTGTTTTTCAGTTTTCAGTTGATCCTTCAAAAAAATTCATTCCAAAAGCCTCTCCCCGTAATATGTACTAGTTTAACTTCACATCTGTTTGCAGTAGAAAACAATTGTTATGATCCTTAGTTATTAAGAAAGTCTTCACAAAAAGGTTGAGGTTGCCACCATAAAAATCCTTTAAAAGCAGTAAGACCTCAACACTTTCCCAGATCCTCAACAGAAGTTTCAAACTGTATTTTCTATCTTCATTCAAGACTTGCTTATTACTAAGGGACAGCAAACCATACCAGGCATGAATATTGCCCAACAGCATGTCAAGAAAGTTTCATGTCATCAAAACTAATTTTACACCTTCTCATAGACATAGGCAAAATATTGATCAATTATACAAATGTGAAATGGCCCATGACCATTCATTAGCAAATCATATATTCCAATGATTAATTAGAGGACTGTAGCTTTCATAGAAAGCAAATGATCAATTAAAATTTGTTCACATTAAAGCAGAAGATGGACATATAATACCAGCAGGGAACATTTTTAGCAAATTCTAGTTTAAAGTTACTTTTCTTGTTCCTCACATAAATGAAAATAATATTTAGAATATGAAAAGAAGTAAAAATAGAAAACCTTAAGGAATCAACAATCTTTACAAAGTCTAACTACATTATACAGCCAGAGTAGTCCAACATTTAACTGTAAGCCATGTTTATCCCTGGCATACTTTCCACTGACTTCAGTAGCAATTGCATTCATTCATACCAGGACCAGTTTTGGCTTCAAACCTTTAAATAATTAATTCTCGGCTATCTTTAAACCTCTGATTTTTTAACATTCACATTGGCAAACCTTGACCTTTTTACTGGCTACAAACTTCTTTCTCCAGGGAACTAAATATAAACAGCTGGAACTCCTCCTTTCCTTTCCCCACCATTCACATTCTTGATTTGGCTGAATACATCACAGAAACCTCAAGGCCATTTCCCGCAATCAGTTCTCGACTGCCAGAAATCTCCTATTCTTTACGAAAACTGGCATATGGGTGGAACGTGCTCCAGTACTTTGTCAAGAAATTTCCCCAAATGGCAAGACAAAGTCAAAGTTGGGCACTCAGAACTAAAAAGACTATAGAAGCTTTCACTTCCTAAACTAAGGACTACCACAGCCTGTTCTAACAGATGAAATAAAATACACTGTGCCACTGTTTTTCCAACAAAGACAAAGCCAACACATTCTCACATTAGCTCTGTATATATATTCTGTAAAAAGAATAATTGCAAAAGAGAAAGACAATATTTGCCCAAAGGATGGTGTTCATTAAGTTACAGAGCACCTTTATTTTATGTTCTTTGGATATTATTCACCATCTCTGTCTTCAGTCAGCAGTCATCACAGAGTCTAATAAAACACACTCCCTAGACAAGTGCATATTTACCTCCAGCAACTCCCCTTTACTTTATGAAGCATGAACACTAATACATGTGATCAAATATTAATATAAATCCTTTATTCCATCCTTACCCTGACATTTTGTCTGTAACATACATTTCCAATCTAAAGCCATACTTGTACCTTCAAACTACAATTGCTACTGAATATTGCTATAAAAAGTATACTAGTTGGGATAGCAAGCTGAATGTTATATATCCCTTTGTGTTTTTATAGTCTGTTAATTTATGAAAATCTATTCTATAATATAAAGTAGTAGTATATGCTAACACACTCTGCAATCCATATTTATTGCTTCCCTTAAAAAGGACACAGTTCAATAGAATCCCTATCTAATTCACTGATTACATATAAATATCATGAATATCATCCAAACAGTCTGGCTGGCTTATGCTAAAGGCATCAATCAATAGCTGTCTCAGAAAGCACTCCACATCTTCCAGGCAAATGCATACCTTCAGACAGGTTTGTCACCACAGCTAGGAAAAAAATAGCTGACCATTCAAATACTATATAATTTCTGAGTTTCCTATTACATTTTTCATCATATACATTTCCTAGCAAATAGAGCAATGTACTTTGAAACAAAAGGTCCTGGAGAGAAAACCAAAAACCCTGCTGTTTCTCTGAAAATGAATATAACCTTTAATTGTGCTTGCTGGTAGAACACAATACCCTCCAAATATTTGCTGTTGGTGATGATGGACTCCTGCTCAAAAAGTACATTTTGCAGCAGTACAACTGTGTTGTTAACACTAAAGTTCTGAACCTGCATAGTCTGATCTCAAATTGACACTCATTTCTGTATCTCAGTGGTTTCCAAACTGAGAAACAGGAACACATTTCAGTCAATTTATTTTACTACGTGACTTAAACATTAGTATACAAAACAAAACATTCATGGCTCCAACAGGAACCAGGAAAATTCAAGTAATAATTCGGGAATCATCGATAATCATTTTTCTTTAGGTGATCTTATGTATCAACACAAAATTGTCAAGTTGTATCACTGTTTGAAAAACAAGAAGTTAAGGCAACAGAAATCCATTATCAGCTTAGGATGTTCACCTTGTCAGGCTTGGTGTAGGACCTCCAAAGACTATTTGTCAGTGTGGTGAAGTTACTACAGCCAGAATAGCAACATTTGCTCATTGCTTCAAAGGGAGCTTAATGGCACCACTAGGGTCTAGTAACAACCTGTGCTAAAAAATGTCATAAGCAGTTTTGAGAGTACAGTCAGGAAACCAGAACAACCCCCTCCCAGGTGGATGCTGTTTCCTCCGTGCTACACCACGCTTTCTCTCACTCCCTCTCTTTCTCCCTCTCTCTTTCTCTCTGAAGCCTGCCCTGTGTGCCATGACATAGGTTAAGGGAAGAGTGAAGGCTCACTTTAGTGATAAGTGGATGATTTCCATCAGTATCCTCAGGCTGAGAAGAGCAGTGAATCTCCACCTGCCATTTCCTGAGCAAATGATCTGAAAATTAAGCTATTTCATGAATCTACAGCGATATCATCACCACATCTCTGAAGACTGTAATTCGCACAAATAACATTTCATTAGGAAATTGAGTAGCTGTACAGTCTTGCTGATTTCCACCCAGAATTTTTTAACCTGCTCCACTGTTTAAATCCAATCTGACAGAGAAATAAAAGTCTAGTGATAAATATATTTCCACAAGACATGTAAATGAGTAATTAGCATACAAAAATTCAAACCAGAACAGCCATTAAGTGACTTTGTTTTGAAATCCATTAACCAGCCAATACAAGTCGTTCATAACAGGCATGCATGCAAATACTGTGTCTCAGTCAACTAGTAATAAGGACATGACAGGAAGATAACATTGCAGTCGGGGAAGAGTGTTAAGCAAACACAGAACAAAAGTGCAAGTGGTACAAAGGAAGGTCATAAAGAATGTAATACTCAAACTGGATTTCTGGTGGGTTTGGAAGGTGGTATTTATGACACAGGCTTAAAATCCTTTAGAAAGGATACTCAGTTTGTTTCATTACTGCTAGAAGAACCTGCACACAAAGACAGATTAGCTTTCTATCATCAACACATGGCATGCCCTTGAACAATTGAGGACAATTTAGTGCCAAGAGGCTTTGTTAAGGAAAGAAGAATACACTGAGAATTTTAATAAGCATTAATATGCTCATAGAACTTAGAACATAGATCATAAAACTTCAAAGCAAACAGTATAAGGCCTAAAGTTCTGCAAGTAATTTAATTGTGTAAACTTTAATCATACCTCAAGCTGCAAGCGCTAGACATGTCTTTTGTGGTTTCCTCTCCCAGACTTCAGTACCTAAGTTGCACTATTTTGGATCCAGTCTTAAGGGTTCTGTATATAATCAAATCCTAAATAATTCTACTAATCTAAACTAGGTGACAACTGGGAAGTGATTTGGCACAAGCAGTACAAATATAAACAAAAACCTGCTAGTAAGCATGCTATGCAGAAAAACTTCTTTACGTGAGTTTTAGTCTGTTATGATTTTGTACAGTTTACTCTTTCTCTTCTACTGTTTTTCTTCAACCAATATTTTAAATCTGTCACAGCCCCACAAGTATAGCTCTAAAATGACCTTTTTGTAAGCTTTGGAATATCCATGTTCCATTCAAGAGATGCTTGATACATTCTTGCCCTGGTTTCCTTTGTGTTATTTCATCAGTGTTACACAAACTCACAACAAAAATACTGTTCTGTAGAATATAAGGAAAGACCTGAAGAAAACACTTCTATTCAATGAATAGAATAGAATTCTACTCTAAACGACAGATGGATAGGTATAGTGAGAGTAAGTTTATATATGTGTGGGCATATATACACACAACACATTATTTTCAACCACTTTTGCAATTTATGGATTCCAAATTAAGCAATTAAACAGCATGGTATTAAGACATCCATTTGTTCCTACAGTTAAAGAAAGATAAAGGAAAAAATAAGTACAGCAGTATACACAATGCTAGCGTGCAAATACATTTTCACTGCATTCATTATTATTCATCTCACTATAAACATGTAGCAGCTCAGGGTAGCTTCTTACCTAGCTTCTTACTAACACAGTTGTTTCTAAAGATTTACCAGCCAAGATTTCCTTCTTACACCTCTCTCTGCTCTAGCATTCAATAATGACTATTGGTTCCCCAGCATCCATGTAATTTTTATAATTTTTCAGGATTATACTATTAAATTTTTCATTTCTGAAGTAATCCTCTACATTAAAAGCAGAGTTTAAACTGACAAGACTTCATAACTGCTACTGCATTTAAAGATGTTTATTTTTCATACTAAAGGAGAAATCCCAGCCTTCTGGGAGTGAGCTTTAATGATACTACTCTCTTCAATTCCTCTTCATGGCCATTACCTCCCCAAAGCTACTTTCTTCCAGTCCTTGCATCTGTCACCTTTGGACCCCTGCAAGACACTGAGGTTGAAGGACTTGAGAGGAAAAGACATAATCAGGGCAGAAGGAGCTCTGGAAAAAACAGTAAACTACATGGTTGTGGATGACCAGAACAAAAAAGAAAAGAAAAAAAAAAAAAAAAAAAAACAGGTTTACACTAGGAAGAGGGAATTATGAGAAAGAAGAAATAGGAAAGAGGCTGTAGGAGCTGGAAATGTGAAGACATAGCTGCATAAGTGGAGCTCCTGGAATGATACAGGGAGATACAGCATAGCTTCAACAAGTGAAATAGGCTTGGAGATGTAAACTGGCCAAGTGACACATGATGAGAGAAGCAGGCTTCAGACCTAAGTTATTCCAGACCTGGGGCAAACTGTCAGGAAGCTTGAGCCAGCACAACCATCATAGCAGCTGTCAATGTGAAATGGAGAACAATGACAAGACAAAAGACTAGTTGGAAGTCCCATCTTGTTGCTGCTACTGCTTTCTTCTCCAGGAAGGATAAGCCAGTAGGAATGGGCAAAACTACCACCACACACACACCTCACATAAAAAGAGGAGGGATGACTGTAGCAATTTCCTAGACTACAACGGGAAACCTTCCATGTACTTATTCTCTCTCTCTCCACACTGTATGAGCACGTACTCTATGTTGATATGCAATATTACACAAAATGTTAGCAAGAACAGAGATTACTTTGCACAGTTCATGTTTCAGATAAGTGGTAAATTTTCATAATCTGTAATAAAATTGGCAGTCTCTATCTCATGCAAGGATATGGTCTGATTTTACAATAATTATAGTCAGGATGACTCAACACATTCCTAAAGCTAAAGACAAAGCTACCTAAAGCTATACCTAGGCTACAGCTTTCTTTATCTATGCTGTGCCAAGTAATGATTCACTAGGGTAGTATGTCATCTTCAGGATATCATTAATAAAGCAAGACCTTATTGTACTAATAACTGCCTCTGCAACACAGGATGTGCTACACACAACTAAGCTTAAAATAATTTCCTGATTCTTGAGGGAAAGATGATTTTTACATTAATTTTGTTTGATAGGCCAGAGAGGGATATTTTCAAAATTAGACAGAAGAGTAAGGCCATGGATTTTTAGATTTAGCTGACATTTAAATATTTGAATGTTGTTTTGAACATATGCCTGTAACACATTCTAAATTTCTGTTGTGTCACGCACATAATCCAGGAGTATCTTTACAGAAATACTGATTCAGCAGCAAGTTATATGCATGTACAAGTAATATGACAATTTAATTTTCACTCCCACTTATCTTCTAAATATATTTACATATTCAGAGTAATAAAATGCTAAAAGGAAACAAGATTACAAGATTCACAGACATTGGTTATAATGCGTTCCATCAAGTAAAATCAGCACTCCATCATCTTCTAAGAGATATACTTTATAATCGTCAGCAGGGCCAAATATTTTTTATAACCATCAGCAGGGCCAAATATATATATATAAAAAAAAAAAATCACACAGATATATAGACATAGATATTTGCAATTTTCTCCTAAATTGTTCAGGAAGAAGACTCTGCATAGTTTGCTACCATACATCAAACAATATCTACAGTGAAAAACATATTCCAAGGGATAAAATACGCTTAATCAAATACCCTGAAGGCTGAGATAAATCTTATGCCTTGTCATTTCTTTTAAATAATCTCCAGAAATAACAAAAAGAACTACTTAAAGTAATTACACTGCAAGCTATACATACTTCTTTACAGCTGCTGCTGTTCAAAACCAGCAATAACTGAATCTCATGCTGGTCATGTATGTTGCTAGAATGCCCCAAATATGCAACAGATAACTTGCAGACAGGTTTCTCTGACATTTAATTGAACCAGATCTTCATTAGTATTTTATAAAGACCTTCTAAATATATTTTATCTTTATTATTATTATTTATTAAAAACAAACTCCTGATCTCCCCCACTTAATACTGTTCAGGTTGCACCCAAAAGCAATGTCGGAGCATGGGAACTCACTTGTTTTTGCACGAAGCCAAAACAGAAAATGCACTTCAAGAATATACATCATGCATTGTAATCAATAATGAGCATGAAACCTACAGGAAAGCCTCCATAAATTTTATGGTGTGGACATTGGTTCCTTAAAACCAACTATTTCATTCCACAGATTTGCTTCTACTTCACCACCCCTCCCCAGTAGCTAAGGCAGTCACATCCTTAGATTCCAATGTATTTTGCACTTTAAACATGATATAGAATTACAGAAATATAGTGTACCCCTAGCATTCTGCATAAAGTATTTCAGCATCTTCTCTTAATGCAAATGTTCCAAGTTATATTTACTCTAACAGTTTAAATTATACAAATGTAACAAAAGAGTTGATGATATAATTTTCCTACAGACCTAACTAAAGTATTAATTTTATATAAGTGAAAAAATAATTGAGAAGATTGATCTATAATTTTCCCCAAAATGGTCAATTTTCTTTGCTATACGACATGTCTCTAGTTTTTCTCCCAAGTGAATACTTGTCCACAGCTTTAAAGTTTTTCTTGATTAAATAACCTGAAGACTCTCAGCTGACCAAGCAAAAAGAAAAGCCAAAATTTTAAGCCTGTATGTGTAACAAATAGTACTGAAATAGTTAGCACAATTTTAAGTGTTTTACCAGATCACATCTCTCAGGAAGATCCACAGAGTTATACAAAAGTAGTAATAAGGAACTGTTTTAAACCCACAGAAGCAAGGGCTTTCCAAACGGGAATGAAGAGCCATACTCAACCAAACCTAACACAGTAGGCATTCCAGCAGGAACGTACAGGAATATAAGATTTCCAAACATTCAAATCAAATTTCAAATGTAAAGAAAGAAAAAGGAAAAAAAGCCCAAAGATGAGGATTTTAAAGCTATCCACTCCATTGCAATACTGAACAATTTTTCTTTTAATTTCTGAATGAAACAGATGACTTTGGATTCAACTTTATAGAATGGTTACATAAGACATATAAGACAACAAAGCTAAATTCTCCCATGAGATTCTACAAATTAGCAAGACAAACCTATCATTCATTTACATAGAGACTAAGTTGTACATTCTGTACATTTTGTAATTTTGTTTCAAGTACTAAAAGAATAAACAAGAAAACTCTGATTGAGGAATGGCAAATCCAAGCCAGTATCTGAAAAATATGGTACTCTTCAGTTCCCAGCACCTTGTACTGGTTTATCTTCTGATGGCATTTCCTAAGGGCTATGAACTCATGATTTCTCCCTGACGATTTTTACCTGCAAACCTTCAGGATGCAAGTGTATTTCCATCATGCCATACATGGGCATGATACATTAACTCAACATCAAAGTGACTGAAAATCAGGCTGAAAGGAGAGAAACAGTTCAAGATCATCTACTCTTCAAGTATGTAAGCCCACGCTAGAAATTATTATAGCATTATGATATTGCTATTTGCTCACAAGACTTGATTTCTATCTCTTTCTAAGCCTACAGGACTGACTTTGATTTCAAGTGTTAGATTCAAGTAACATGGAAAGAAACTATGGCACAGTCTCTGGAAACTTTTTCAAGGGACATAAATGTTCAACTATACAACTAAAATCAAAACACTTATTGAAAATGTAAAAAAAAAAATTGCCCAGGTTTCCATCACAGCAGAAGAAAGCTCACATAATATGCCAACATGTGCAGATTGTTTTCTAAAAGCCCTGTTCTAAATAACTAAATAAATAAATTGATAAATAAATAATAAACCATTGCTTGGTTTAAGGCTGTTTTATGGCTACTTTACACAACAAAATCTGAAATGGAAGAAAATTTTCTTGGCAGAAAAAGCAAGATTGACAGCTTTCTTATAAGAGCAATAAACTCTTAGATAATAGAGCAATTGAAATCCATACTCCTATCACTTCCAGTTTATTCCTTTCTCACATAAACTTTTGGGTTAAGAAACTGCACAAGGCCCTTTATCTCACCTTCTTGTTCAGCTTGCACATCCAAGAAGCTTATAGCTACCTCTACTTGTAAGAAGCCATGCATATACACAGTGCAGTTACAAGCACTGCAGGAGAACAACTTTGGGCAATAGGAATTTACTCTGAAAATAGCCTTTTGCTGTTATAAAAAAGTTTGTTTGTTGGGGTGTTTTTTGATCGATTTGTTTTTGTTGCTGTTGCTTTTTGGTTTGTTGTTCTTGTTTGGTTGTGTTTTGTTTTTTTTTTCTTTTCTTTTAACTGTAATAACGATGATATCAGTAAATACACAAATGATCAACCTCTTGTTCCCGAGTCAGGAGCAGAATATTGGAGGAATATGTAGCCACTAGTGACTATATAACAATTTTGGCCCTTGGTAAAAAGAACACAATAGGATGCTAGAGTAGCTTATAAGACTCATTAGAATTTTACAACTCCCTTTATTTCTCCATGCAAGAACTGAGTGTTAAATTGGTTTCCTCTTTGCCATGAAATATTTTGAGATATCAAAATTCAGTATGAATGTTAAATAACATCTACATTAATACTTCAACAAATCAGTGTGGAAAAGCTTTCTATTTTCTAAACAGTATGTTAAAAATGCAGGTCAAAAATATGGAAAGCGTTAACAGCTATAAAAATGACTAGCAGATTACAAACATTTTAAATATTTACAATTAATGGTTCCTACTGAACTGCAGTATTACAATCTGGCCCAAGTAAGGCAAAGGGTAAGATAAACACTGCTAGTAGGACTGTTCAGTCATTCCTACTGCTGCCTGCTTTCCACAAGAGAATGAATGAGATCTTGCCTGCAGACATGCCCTTATCACATGAAATTAGGTCCTTGTGGTACTATAAATATGCAGTAATATATAAACCTTGTTTTGGCAGATCTGATGGACTGATCTAGTATGAGCTTCTGGAATCACTGCTTTGCTTCGGCCTTCATTGAGGTCAAAAACTTCCAATGCTCGGTTGCTGCCAGCTGTAAGCACAATATCTGCAAAGTTTTCTGTGTTAAAGTTAAACTTATCTAAAGGAATAAAAGCATATAGAGAGAGACCTATATATATATATATATATATATATATATAAGCAGATAAATGTTCTGTTGTGTTTAGTGCTTTACACACCAAAATCAAAAATCTTAGTCCTAAAAAAATTTATGTCAAAGGCTTAACTTTAGTATCACAAAAAATATGGTATTTCTACACTAATAGAAAAAAGGGTAGTAAAAAAAAAAAAAAAAAAAAAATGAACTGCTGATTATTCTAACTTAAATTCTTTCCATGTCATTAAATCCAAAGTTTTGTTTGTTTAATGAAAATAATAATTTGTTAAAAAGGATACAAGAGTAGAAATCATTTACTGCTGAAAGGCTGGTAATCTCCATTGTTGAAGCCATGGGAAATTTCTGGATCAATTTGCAAGAAATTCTCTGTTTGTATCTGAAAAAAATATCAAATGAATGCTAGTGTTAATGAAATAAGTTATGGTACGTGGCCACCAATAAAATCCCATTGGAATCACAAAACAAACTAACATGCTTTATTTTCTTATTAAAATTAAAACTACAGATCTTTTTTACTTGTTGCTGAATTCTATTAAGTTTGGTAACAAAACTTTTTCGGATGAAAAGAAACATGACATCCATATATGTAAGACAGATCTTCAATCAATATGAAACACCAGGCTTCCAGGCAGTGTCAACACACCACAAGAAATCCAATTTTCCATATTGTGTTCTAAATGCAGATACTTCTATTCATTAAAATAATTCCAACAAAACTGTAAGTACTATACTTCCATTTTAGTGTATCTATCTAATATAAATGTCCATGGGTGGCACACTTACAGGAATAATTACTGTTTCTTTCCACCAGCGCAAAGTTTGGAAAACTATCATTTGGAGGAAAATATATATATATATATATAATTTGGCAAAAGCAACATGTTTATTAGCAGGATCCAGTCAATAAAAATGATTAATACTTTTGCCATTCTCAAATGAAAGTCTGCTAAACTCTTCCAGGTAGACATCAGAGCTACTTAATCCAAGATTTTTTTTTGTGGTTTACAGATGTATTTTATCCACTTAAGCTACAAAAATAAGTTGCTCTAGACCTAGGGATAACTGATTTATTGCATTTTTGGAGTAAAGATAACCAAGCTAACTTTAGACAGCTGATAGACTTAACAGGAACTGTCTAATGAAGGCAGTACAAAGCTTCATATGGGTTAATTTACCATCCTGGAAGAAACTTACTGAAACAGTTAAATTACTCCTAAATGCAAGATCAATTGTTTTGAGTTAGCTGAAGTATCTCTCTTCTACAGTGCACTCTACTAAGAGTAACATTAGTTCTTGTCTCTTAGAGGTTAAATTTTATATAGCAATTTGGTTTCATTGATTTAATAGCACCTCCATAAGCTAAGAATTATGATCCACCACAATACGTAAGTAATCAGCTTGTGGAAGAAAGGTATTACATAATTCATACAATACAAGAGCTTAAATGCCACTATGTAATATGTAAGAATAGAATTTGAGAATAAAAATGTACATGCATTTTTGCTTAAGTTTCAACAGTCTATGTTTCCAGTTAAAATAACTGCCTGTGTTATACAAAAGATTGCAATGTATCTTACAACAGGCTCGTTGAGAAATTTTTCAGGGGAATTAACCCAATAAAGGTCAGAAGGTACTTCAATACTTATCAAGGTAACATTGTGAAGAGTACACAGAAGAAAAATTTTTTAGACTGTTGAAAGACATTACAGCTTATCAGTAAGAAGGTGAGTTTCATAAAATAACCGTGCTTTTAAGTCCAGAGAATCATCAGGATGTGATTTCTGTGCATATATAAAGAGCCTTACAGTATAGGTTAAAAGAAATAATATAATAAAAAAGTAAGAAATCTTTATAAGGAACAATTATTTTTATTTGCATTTTTCTCCCCACCAAAAGTGAATAATGAAAAAAAAATTCATACAACAAGGTTAAGAATTCCACTTCATGTCTGGACAGTTTTTATAGATAAATCTGATGGCCTGTCATTAGCAAAGCTAATTTCCTCGTTGCAAGATATCCAGTAGGATTTCACTGTCAAAGCCAATTATGAAGATGTTTTTAGATACTAGAAAACACTAAGAAAAGCTGCATAAAATACAGCACAAATGAAGACCAAGAGTGGGGAGTGTGTATAGGCAAAATTCCAGATCACAAGACTACTGAAAAGGTTACTGTAACATAAACAGGCCGTAAAATTGTCTAAATTACACCACAATCTCAAGCCAACAGAAAGCTTATGATGAGGGCCAAAAATGGCTGCAAAGTATCTTCTCACTATGTTTTTTCCAGGTCTCCAATTCTATGCAAAGCACATAATCTCACCCGACAATTTTATATACTAGATATCCAAAGAAAATAACAGTTTTGAAACAATCAAAATTACAATTCTGTTCCACTTTAATGCCTTCAATTATTAGAACCTGGTAACAGTGATTAATTACTAATCTCATATCCTCCATACTTTGGGGATGTATTCATTTGGGGGGAATACGTTTGCTTTATGGTTATTTTCAGGAGAATGTTCTGTCTTCAGAAACAAAATATAAATTTGGATTCTAAGATACAAACAATGCAATGCCCCTGTGATGACTGCAGTGACTGAGGTGTCTGCTTTCCAGCAGGTTGTAAGTCTTGCTGAAGGTGTTTTTCAGGAGACCCAGATAAAGTAACATTTTGATGACACACAAAAACTTGCCAAGTATGTTAATATATGCTAAAAATGCAAGATGAATAGGCAACTAAGTTTAATTAAAAATAAACAATTTTTTTTTAAAAAAAAGTTTAATAAAGATCCAATATTTAAAGTTCTAAGGAAAACATCTGCACAAAGTCAAAACTAAGGACCAGACCAAAGGGTGTAAAGCTATTAAAAACATTTTAACATGCATTTAAAAAGTAATCTTTGAACACCAGTCCAATTCTACATTTCCATACACCTCCTTGAGTTCTATTTAAAAAAAAAAAAAAAAAAAGTCAGTTACGTGAAAAGGAAAAGAAATACTTCATCTTCTGGAACGATTAGAATTCATCCTAACTGAAAAACAGTCTTGTGCTTATAGATGTTATTCATTGACTGCTCATAATGAAACGTAGATATAAGAAAGACTATAAACAGGAAAATTTAAAAAAAAAATAGAGATGGTTGTTTTGAGAATGTTGTGAGAAGTCATCTTATGATGTGTACATCTTGTTTGGTTCTCTCTTTTTTCTGAGAAGATCAAAAAGTGTTTAAGCTCTTTGAACTAACAGCTAAAGCTCAAAGGAACCAAGCTTAGAATATTCATATTATCATACTGCTGAATTTGGTCTACACCATCCATTTTCTTGAGAAGTCTAAAGTGGTTTAAAGTTGTTTACATGAATATAGTGATCTTGTTAAATATTAACTTAACAGAAGTACCTGAAATTAACACTCTTCTATTTATCAATAGCATGCTAAATTTTAAATCCACTTACCATGGGCCTTCTTCACCCATCTATAAAGTGCTAGCTAGTAGTTTCACATTTCATCATAGTACACATTATATAATGGCTTTTAAAAGCAATGTTTCTTTTAATGGAATGCAGCTGTCTTCATTTTAACTTAATTTTAAATTGCTCATTCTTATCTTTAAAGTAACACATGAAACTAACTATAAAAACAAGATGATAACCTCACAGATGTTTTGTTCTGCTCAAATTCTTGCGCAAATTAAAGGTAACTAAGAACTTAAAAAAATAATAAACAGAATAATTACACTTCTTTATATCAGCATACACAACTGTTGATGACAGTAGAAATTCAACAGTAATTTTGGAGAACAAATAAACTTGTTTAGATGGTGAATAATTTTGAGATTAATCATAGTTGTAGAAGTAAAGAGATCTGTATTCTATTCCCAGAACTGCAGTAAATATCCTCTATGACATTTATAAAGAACTTTTTTTTTTTTTTTAATTTCCACTTCTTAATTCCAGTTTTAAAACTGAACCAATATTTAACCTTTTAACTAAGTTGTTGTGGTGCTTAGCTAATTAATACTTATGGGTAGTTATTTGAAAGCTTTGCACAGAGAAACATTGATTTGTCATTGTGTTGTCTTCATATCTGAAATACAGTAACAGTTAATTGGTTCGTAAGATGGTATGCTAATTAATGCTATCCTAATTAAAAGTATAAAGCACACTTTGGAAGTTAGATCTAATTTTTCCTTGATTCAGCTCCATTCAAGCATTCTTCCAAACTTGACTCAGAAGACAGAATTAAAAAGTTGTGAGAAACAAAAGGAATGACACAGCATTTCATAAATGAAATTCTGGGAAACGAACTGGAGGGAAGCCACAATAAAATGTCAAAGCAAATCAACCTTCAGTACTTTTTTTAAAAAAAAATATATATATATATATATATATATATATACATATAATCAGACTAGTTCGTGGATTTGTTGTAATGTCTGCAGTTATGCTTGCTCTTTCGGCATTATATCCCAGAGAGTCTAATTGTATATTTTTGAATTAGTGTTAACCCATCAAAGAATACTGAGAGCACGACAATTACAAAAGTGTTTGTATAAGCACAATCCTATACATGTTAACAGCTTTATATCAGGATATTACACACTTCTGACGAAGTAATTTGAGAAAGACAGAGGAAGATCAGTGCCCAAGTCCTTGCAAAACTGCACGGATGGGTTCTACGCCTACACCACATTCTACCTCTAGCATCTGAACTAGCTAGCATAAAGGTAGTTCAGATCAGTCTTCTGCATCTAAAGCCATACAAGTAAAAGCCACAGCAACTCCCTCCATTAAGGATTTTGACAAGAAGCAGGAGTTAAAGGATCACAAGTGCCAGTGGATTAACAGTAAAGCCAGGCAGGTCACTGAAAATCACAACTAATCAACTATTTTGCACCATTTACAAACCAAAATCAGATTCAATACTATTCAATATCACAAATGGACACTATTCACAGTATCAACTAATAGAATTAAGACTACAACTCCGAAGTCTATTTGCCCTTCTACTGAAGATTTATAGTGGTAGTATAAAACAAAGCAAAATATCTCTTCAAGGTTTTTTAAACACTATTGTGTTTAAACACTATTGTGTTTATCTGTGTATACACAATACTGCTGAAAGCCAGCAAGAGCAAAAGAAGAGCTGAGAAACTTAGCAAGAGGATAATAAAGCATTTCAGCTACAATTATGAACTAAAAGATCAGAAAAAGTATATCAGACAGATTTAATACAAAAACTTGATTACAGGTCAGAAAGAAGAAGCCACTTAATGATCAATAGAACAGTGTTAATAAAAAGTACATGATGAATGCCTAACCATGAAGAAACAAAGGGAAAAATAAGTTAATAGAAGTAATTAGATACAACATAAGAGGTAGAAAACCAGTGAAAATGATGAAAGCAATCCACTTCCATTTGACATAGAAGGTAGGAGAGAGTCAGAGCACATTGGAGTCTCTGAAAGAAAATGTATTTAGAAATACTCCCATAAGAGAAGGAACTGCAATAGCTATTCAAAGGTAACTTAATATATTAATGTAAACAGACAGAAGGTAAAGTTCAGAAGGTCCCAAACTTTTAAAGTAATAGAAATATTAATTTTTATAGTGCGTACCTTATTTTGTACAAATGACATTTTTTTATTGTTATGCAAGAATAAAGACCTTTTACGATTGGTTTTTACTATTTGTTTAATTCTTTCTTCTATAATATTTTTCCTAAGATAGCCTCTTCCCTCTGCCCAACTACTCCCCCCTTAAAAAAAAAAAAAAAAAAAAAAAAAAAAAAAAAAAAAAAAAAAAAA
>CM021767.1:43274262-43288742 GCA_011076525.1 Nettapus auritus | reverse complement strand
AAAAAAAAAAAAAAAAAAAAAAAAAAAAAAAAAAAAAAGACAAAACAGTATTTCATGTATTTTCAACGCTCTGTTAATGAGAGATTTAACTCACTGTTTTAAGTCATCCTTGGTTGTGTCTACATGGAAACTTAATAGATGAAATTCAGCTCCACAACACAGCAGTATAAATGCATCCATCAAATAAAACTGAGCGAAGCGTATAGCCTTATGAAACATACTTTTGCCCTGTTAAAATATATATATATATATTAGTAAGAACGGATTCTAAAATACTGAATATTTTTTGTTTGAGATACCTTGTGCTAAAACATAATCTCCCTATTAATCTGACCACATGACAGAAGGTTAACCTGATATGTAGTGGCCCTTCCTAGTTTTTATGTCTATTAATCTCAAAACAAAGTTTTCATTCTGCTTAAATGAGTTGGTAGTATAAGTAGTAACAATAGTTTATAGCCAATTAAATCGAATACAATCTAGCCTCAGCCACTAAACTTCCATCTGAAATGTGGAGTAGACTAAAGTGAAGCAGAGATGAGCCAAGTCAAATAGAAAATACATACCAGACATTAAAACCAAAACTTCCTGACATGCCTACTAGACTTGGCTACAAGGCTTTTTTCACAAATTGTCATGATGAAAGCCTAATTTGAAGTCAATGGAGACCACCTGGATAGCAGTATCAGTTGGACTGACAACCAGTCAGTATCTCTGAAAATCAGGCCATATGTTCTTTCTAAAGAACAATTACAAGTAGATGAAAGTGCAAAATAGTGTCCTCTGAACTAACCTAACAGGAGTTTCTAGTTACCAGAATTAGGGCAGGTTCATTCTTGTAGACTGACCAGACCTTTACGGTTTTGTCTTCTGATGCTGAAACTAACCACTTCTTGTCATGACTCCAGCCAACAGAGTTAACTGCACCATCATGACCTAATAAAAATAATAATGAAAATATCATAAAGCCCATATCTTGCATTTATACATTTCTACAGAGTTAATCATACTGTTGTAATATAGTTATATATAATATTAAAATACATTTTAAATACAAGCTTCAAATGGTTGGATTAAAGCTAGTAATAATAAACCACTAATTGATCTTTTTTATTTCACCAAAATATATGGAAAAATGTCTCTCATTAATAATCAAAGTTCACTAAATGAAATAAGATCAGAGAAATATCAAGATATTCTACCTGAAATCTCATACATATTTGTAAGATATTGCCTCCGTTGCTATAAGGGGGCTTGTATGAAAACGTTATAAAAAGACATTTATGTTTTAAAAACATTAACATTTTAAAATAATAAAAACTAGTAGCTAAATTTCTTCAGATTTCTGTAATTCCTGTAATGTATTCCTGTAATAACTAGTAGCTAAATTTTCTTCATCTTCCTGTAATTTGTAAGCCCAAAGAAACATCCTTATGAGTTAGCAACAAAGACATATTTACAGATCTTTGCTGCCACAGTGATATTAACAAAATTTATCCCCACACCAGACTGAATAAGAAGCACTTAGTGGTTATAAGGCTGCTGTCATTAATAGCGAGCCTTTCTGCCACAATTGTTGTACTTTTCTTTTTCATTAAATGAAAATGAATTAGCGCTGAACTGAATTACAATTACTCCAAAATGGGGGGGAAACATGACACGGGACCCTTCCACTGAAAACAGAAGATTGACCATAAACCTCTTAATACTTCTAATCAATACTTCTAATGATGTCTGGAAAAGCTTTCTTCTAATTTGCAGAGGCCCAAATCAAGTCTGAAGGAGACTACCCAGACAAGGATGTTAAGAGAATAGTTTCATCTGGTTTCATCCTCTTGTTGACATGAAATGTCATGACATGACATGAATGAAAGAACTATCACCAACACTACCAAATATTTCAAGATGTAGCTGGGATGGTTAAGGTCTGGAACCCTCTATGATCTGCTGCAATGGCCAAACAGGAAGTCTACAGCACTTTGCACCTGCCTGCTGGCCTGTATTTGGCTCATGGAGAGACCCGAAAAACAGTATCTAGGTCAACAGTATTGATGATTATGTATTATTTTGCTCTGACTGATAAATTATCCTGATTGCTTCATCCCAGATTGCTTTGATGCTGCACAGTCCTAATAACAGAGGTTTGAAAGACCAGCAAAACTGAACTTAGCAGCCCAGACCTTGTAAAGCCTGGTTAATTTTTTGTCATGGGTCTGCAAGATATGTACTTCTGTGGAAAGGCTGAGCCCAAAGTAAACTACTGGATCCCAGGAAGATTACTCTGGCACTGAAGGGATACAGGATCTGAATCAGGCTTCATATGAACCTCATTTGGAATGCTTAACTTTCAGCACTTAGAAACTGATTTTTCAGATCTGCAAACAACCAGATATTGCAAAAGAAAACAATGTAATCAGTGGGATAATGATTTACAAGGATAAAGTCAGAAAGGCAAAGCTAGTGAGTCCCAGAAGGATTCCCAAAGAAATACAGGAACTCACCATGGCTATGGCAAATAAATACATATTCTAGAAGTCTTAGGCACAGAACAACTGATGTTGACATCATCAAAGTTCAGTGTTTTTAAGCAAGAAATATCAGCAGTTATGAAAGAATCAGCCATCTAACTTATCCACAAACAATGATCATTCTCATTTTTCAAAGTCATTGGGGAAATATTTTCAAGAAACATTCTTGAAATTCAGTTTTAAGAAAAAAGTTACAGTATTAGCCAACAGAAAAAAAAAAAATCTGAGTATTAGATGGTAATCAAATTTGATGTTAGTCGGGATATGTATTAGATATAATCTAGAGGCTACTTAAGACCTTGAAAAAAGCTGCAATATTTTATTTTATTCATTAGGTTTTTATTACTGAGCTAGCTGGTTTGGGAAAAATGCAATGCAAGGGTCACTACAGCAGCTTCAACAGGACTATCTCATTAGTTAAATAAAAATTAACAACCAGTTCAAAAATTATGGCTTAAAGTACTATAGTTTATCTATAACAGCAAAAATACTTGGCAAGAATCAGAGTTTACCATTTTGGTGTCACAAAGTTAAAAACAAGATCAGGAACTTAGAAAGAAAGAACTTCAAAAGTCACAGACATCATCCAGAAGGTAAAATTATTAATTGATTCTAAAATTATATTAACACCGATCAAAAAGATCAGAAAAGAAGAACATGTATCAAACTAAATTAACAAACTTTGGCGAATATTATGCTCCTAATTTGCCCAGATGAAGTCTAAAAAATCTCGTCTAAACTTAAAACATTCAAAGTTCTTATGCTGCCCTCTTGTGCACATTTTCTCTTTATCCAAGGGAAGAAATCTTTTCATTTTAAATTACAGGAGAGCTAATCAATTTACCTCAGCAATTAAGGTCTTCTTTAGTAACATATTTACAAAAAGGTTTATAAACAAGATAATTTAATTCTCAATTACAGAAAACATAAAACTTTCACCAGAAAACTGCATGAGTAGTGGGTAGGTATATATGTAAGTACTATAATTTTTTTGTCTTCAAAGTAAAAGTTTATTTGGAGGCTTTGGTTCTGTAAAATCATTTGGAAGCCTTAAATTATCTGCATGAAAAAAAAAGGGGGGGGGCTGGGGGCAGGGGGAAGAAGAAAAAAGTACTGACTAGAATATACAAAACAGTTTTCCAAAGTGGTGAGGAACATGAGAAACTTTAGGAAAATCTGAGGTTTGGAAAATTGGAAAGGCTGTGTAAAAAGTTTAAGAATTTCTTCACTCCAGGTCCCCCAATCCCAAAGCAAAGTGAAGATGATGCCAGCTGGCTTGCAAGAAGCCAGTAAGCTTCAAAACAGGCTTTACTCAGGGTTCCCCAGTCTTGAAGCACATTGAGAAGGACAGCAGCTGGTTTTGTAGAAAGAGTTCTTCAAAAGGGCCGTGCTGGCTGTAACCCTTTTAAAGTTGGCCAACATCACCTGCACTTCACAATAGGACACAGACACATGAAGAGCCAACACTGAGAGGAATGCAGAGATACTTAAAACTGTAACTGAGCACTTCGGGGAACAAAACTGAATAGATTAGGCTTAAAATAAAACTGTTGTTGTTATACCACTCTTCAGTGATGAAGCATTATAAAAATATGTTTTCAACTATCAGCAATATTCAGGTGTTAATACTGCCTTGATTTTTTTTAATAAAATACTTTTCATTTCTCAATTAAAAAAAAAAAAAAAGATTTAAATTGCTATTGAGTGCAACTAATTCATCAAATTTTTTAAAGAAAAAAAAATATTATAAACTTCAAAACAAGGATTTTTAATGTAGATCTATTCAAAGAGGTACTTAAAGTAGAAAATAAATAGATTTCATGATAATCTAAGCTGTGCAGAACTACATGAATGAAATAAACAAGTAACTGATGATCTGAGATTTCTTCTCCCTAGAGTAGTGTCTCATTTTCCCATTTACGCTGGTTTGGGGAAGAACTGTGCACTCAGGTTGCATCCTTACACTCCCTCAAGCAGAATGTGGTTTGCACTTCTTTTCAGAAGTGCATCAGAAAAGAGAATGGAGAACAGAAAATGAAAGATATAAATGAAAAAATAGCAGAAACTAAGGAAGTTAATAGCACAAAGCCAGTTGTCAGTAGAACAGTTTAACAATTTATTCATGTATTTATTTATTTATTTATTGTAAAGCAAGACAAACAACTAGTACATAACACCTTAGTGACTGTCACTTTCTGTAGCACATCATCTCCATATCACATATGCCTTGAAATGGCTGACATGATCTGCACTGTGGCCACTAATGGAGGAAGTGTTAGTGATTTCCTCTTTGTGTGAGGTAATAGTTGAAAATATGCCTTTATGGGCAGGGCAATAAGGTCTTTTTTTCTCTACCCCTCCCACCCTCCAATAAATCTATAAACTTAAATAAATGTTTTTCTTCGTGTAACACCAATTAATTTGAGTAAATTCATTGGGCAAGTCACAAACTGAATCCAGGAACAGTGTCTTGAGGTTTTATTTTATAGAAAGACAAAGCCTTTCATTAATAACGTGTTTAGTTTTGTTTTGTTTTAAACGATTCCAAGTAAAAGAGAAGTTAAGCAGGTATGATCTTGATCTCCCTGGGAATATTTAGACGTAACACTTCAACACTACACTTACTCTGGGAAAAACATTTTGTTTTGTTAAGTAAGAAAAAAAAAAAAAAAATCAAAGCACACCTAACTGGACACATTTTAATAACAACAGGGCTGAAGTCTGTGAGCTAAAGAGACGTTACTATAAGCAGAAAGAAAATCAAAGTCTACACGCAAGATGGTCCAAGATTCTGTTTTTGCTGCTAGCAGTTTGGGCTTTGCTAAGGGTTTGATTTCGATTAAGAAAAATATCTTGTCTTTGTCTCAATAATACTATTCCTCATGTTTGAAAACCATAATGTGGGAAAAGCCAAATTGTGTGGTTTCATCAATTTCTTATGTGATGAATTCATAGATGTTTTTAATATGAAACCAAAAGTAGCTTTCCAAGCCCAGCTGTTATAGACTTGAGAAGTCCATTAACACCACAGCCTATGAAATATTATTATTTCATACAGAAGAGTCCTAAAATATGGCAGATGTCAGTTTAAAGAATGGCATTATCCATTTGTTTCAAGGATATCAATAATTAAAGAACAATCTGATATTTTAGTCTGTAAAAAAAAAAAAGACAAACTTCTTAAAACATCTTAATAGTTCCTATTTTTAAACACACTTCATATTATGACTGAGCATCAGTATTCATGTTTTGTATTTTTCCATGGATAGTGGGTTTTGTTTCCACAGATTCTTCCACAAAATACAATTATCAGTTTTAACTTAGAAATAATTTTTGAAATTGCTAAAAATACTGAAAATAGTCTGTTTTTGTTTTTGTTTTTCTAGATAAGGCCTACTAGTAAACAGCAGTCATTTTCCATTATGACCTTCCACAAAGTCAGTCCTGCTCTATGAATTTTAGTCATAATATTTACTGCTATTAAAAAAAAAAAAAATTGCCTATAGAAATTTCGAACTCTTAAAGGCTAATTTTACAATGTTAAGTAATGCACACATGTATGCACACACACACACTTTTACAGGCATGGGTTTCTACATAGTAAAAGTTCCTCCTATTTCAAATAGTTATTCTTTAGAAGTATGTAGTTGCACATCAATCACATAATTTGCCAAGTCATCAGTCACTTTTTGACTAATAATCTATTAGAATATATTATTGCAATATGGACAATATTTTTATTATTGTAATATATTGTTTTTACTATTTCTACTTAATTATTGTAATACACACCCACATGATACCCACACAATGCAGATTGCAATATATACTGTCATACATTGCTACTATTTACCTCCCAGAAAACTGAGAAATTTGAAAAACTGGTGGGCAGTTTAATTCTAGAGCAAAATTAACCAGTCAGAGAAATAATTTATACTTCTTGAATCAGAAGCATTTCCCGCCCCCATTCTTCTCAGGGTGATATAAGTGGAATTTCTTAATTAATACACCACTTTAGGTTAAATGCAATACTATACTATCCTTTTAATTATGTAATTCATAAGTTTACCTGAAAAAACATTACACGTATTGGTGAGATTGGCATTGAATATCAGTATAGTCTTGTCAACCAGCCCGCAAGCCAGCTTCTCTCCATCCCCTATAAAGAGATTCTGATTATTTAAGTTTGAAAGCAGCAAGGTGTCCTGGTTTCAGTTAGGACAGGGTTAATTTTCCTCCTAGTAGCTGGTAGAGTGCTGTGTTTTGGATTAGGATGAGAAGAATGCTGATAACATGCCGATGTTTTGTTGTTGCAGAGCAGTGCTTGTACCAAGCCAAGGACTTTTCAGCTCCTCGCTCTGTCCTGCCAGCGGGCAGGCTGCGGGTGCAGCAAGAGCTGGGAGGGGACAGACCCAGGACAGCTGACCCAAACCGGCCAAAGGAGTATTCCATACCATCTGACATCATGCTAAACAATATATATTGGTGGGTAGCCGGGATGGGGGGAGGCATCTGCTCGGGGATAGGCTGGGCATTGGTCAGCATCTGGTGAGCAACTGCCTTGTGCATCACTTGTTTCATACACCTTAGTAGCAGTAGTACTATTATCATCCTTATTTTTCCTGTCTTAATAAACTGTCTCTGCCTCAACCCCCAGGCTTTGTTTTCCTATTTCTCTCCCCCATCCCAGAGAGCAAGGAGGGAGAGGGAGCGAGCAGCTGTGTGGTGCTTAGCTGCCACCTGGGTTAAACCACAACAGCAGAAATGTAGTCATGTAACCAAATGAAAGCCAAAACTTTCAGCCCAGTCCTTGACCTGAATGAGTGAGTGAGGATCCGGATCCTGGCATTTATATGTGATAGTTTCTACGCAACCAAATTAAATACTGGAGTCAGAGATCATGGGGCTAGATTTTGGAAAGTCCTGCATAAAGAAGAGATCTCAGAAAAGTAAAAGTAAAACACATTAATATCAACAAAGGAATTCTGATTGCCATATTCTTTATCTGTCGTGACTAGACAGAGGAAAATCTATGACAGCAATTTTGCCTTTAAGGTCAAATCATGTTTCTTTTATTTATTTCTTATATTTATTTCATTTTATTAATTTTTTCACAGGCTCTGTACTAATTTTCCTCAGAGAATGACTAAGAGAAGTAGGACCCTTATGCAGCTTTTGTGGTTAATTCCTTAGGGCAACTTGAAGCACTAGGCCCCTTGTCAGGCTATTGCTATTAGAGATAACGAGCTCTTGAGCTTAAAGTATTGAAGCCAGGAAGCTGGGCCTATTCCACAAGACTCTTGGCCCTCCCCCTTGTTAAAGTGATATCTGCCAGGTGTGGATGCTTTGAATTTTGGTATAAAACAGCAGGTCCCCAGCTCTGGTCCACCCCCAGGCATTTGAAGTGGAAGTGAAGGAACAGCTAGCACAAGGAATACAAAAATCAGTTGCGCCACACTAAGATGTGCTTGCCTCTGAGCTTGGAGACTGCAGCCCTCTTCATGCTTCCAGATCTAGAGGAACACTTTGCTGCAGCCTAAAAGCCACATGGAGATAAGCTCCCCCAAGGCAGCCATCTTCCCACCACCTGCCAGAAAACAGCTGCCTGGTTTCAGCTAGGATACAGTTCCTTTTCCTCCTTGTAGCTGGGTGGGTGCTATGTTTTGAGTTAGGGTGAAAAGAGTTTTGATAACACACTGATGTTTTATTTGCTGCAGAGCTGCGCTTACACTAAGCCAAGGACTTTTCAGCTTCTTGCTCTGTCCTGCCAGCTGGCAGGCTAAGGGTGCAGCAGGAGCTGGGAGGGGACAGACCCAGGGCAGCTGACCCAAACTGGCCAAAGGAGTATTCCATACCATCTGACATCATGCTAAACAATAGAGAGGGGTGGCTAGCTGGGATGGGGGGAGACATCTGCTCAGGATAGACTGGGCATCGGTCAGCGGGTGGTGAGCAATTGCATTGTGCATCACTTGTTTCATACACACTATTATTATTATTGCTTTCTATCTTAATAAACTGTCTCTATCTCAACTCTCATTTCACTTTTCCGTTTCTCTCCCCCATCACAGAGAGGGATGGGGGAGGGTGAGCGAACAGCTGTGTGGTATTTACCTGCCAGCCAGGTTAAACCACAACACAAGGATATAATGTGCTGTTCTTTTATTCATAAAAATCACATGCCGCTACACAAAACACACACTAGGTATTCATAGAAAAAATGTTTTAAACATGAAATGAATGTCATAAACTCAATATGGCAGAATTTGGTAGGAATTTGTACACAAATTCATTTATTTTGTTCCTGACATTCTCACAACAGTTATTCATCATGTCAGAAATTCACTTTTTACCAAAAAATAAAAAAGTACTACAAATTCTAAGTGCATCAATTTTTAGCAGTTGTATAAATCTATTTCCTGACTTACACTCATTTTTCTGTATCTTCATATTAGAAGTTATATTGCTTTTTCATATATATTTAAAAAGCACGTATTAGTCATTCTGGATAACTTTTTAAAGACAATATTTTTCCTTCCAGCTTCACCCCAAAACCTATTCAAGTGCAGTTGGATTGTCTATGGGTATTGTTAAGTAACAGGAGCACACACTGACAGGATAATGTCTCCTTTAATGTTTACATTTGAATAATGAAGAAAGAGCAGATAAATGAACCAAAGGGGGGGAGAAGAGCCGGAGAAGATAGCAGAGAAACAAAGAAAATGAATAACACAATTCAAATCAGTGCTACTAGGTTCACTATGAAGAGCATCTGTGACAAAGGAAAGGGAATAAGTCATGGTCGACTGTCGATACAGCAGTGTTATCCAAGTACCATTTACCTTGCTGTTCCAGAATCCCACAATAGATTTTTTTTATCCAAATGAATCATGAGAATATAACCAGATAAGAGACCCATCTCTCTAATCTCCGAGAACCGACTGCTAAAAGTGAATTTTTTAGAACAACAGATGGAGTAGACATAAAAAACAAAACAAAACAAAATGGAGTAGACATATATGCTAAAAAGAGGCATTCCAGAATCCATTTTTGTTATCAATTATTAAGTAAACCAGTATACTAAACTAGCTGAGCTATCTCACCAGCAATATTTCATCTGTTTTTTTTTTGTTTGTTTGTTTGTTTCTCCAAATGCTAGTAACTACACATATTAAATAATGTTCAATATTTTCCTAAAAAAAAATAAGTAGTTCTGGAAAAAATACTCAAATAAATGCATGCCCCACAAACCTCATAGCCTAAGCTAGAGTGTGGTGCTCTTCTGCAGATTTCCACATGCCCCCTGCTTTTCCTTAATTTTGACAGTATGTATTTTCAGCACGAGAGCTGATTGGTAAACGTACCATGTAAGCAATATAACATAAGTCAGACACACATATCTAACAATACATACACCTTTTTGTGCATACAGAATGAGAGAAAAACTATTCTATCTCTAGATAGATAGATAGATAGATAGATAGATGTGGAAGCTTGTTTAATGGAACATCATCTCAAATCTTGTGGAAAACGGTCTTTTAACAGTCATAACTTGTAACACCTCCAATGCCACAAGAGTATGTTTATTAAATTCAAGAGGGTTTGTATTAAATCATTAATGCAAGTTTACAACCTCAGTTTACTTGCTTTCTATTTAATTTTCTATCTCATATGTTTAAAGATGCACGTAAGTATTAATGATTGCATAGTTTACAATGACCACTTGAAGGAGTGCTCCAAGCTGCAATTCCAGTTTGTAAATTTGCAACAGTAAATGTATTGCAAAGGTTGGAACCATCTGGTTAACACAACCTATAACAATAACAGAACACATCTATGCAAGCTTACAATCATATGTTTATTTTCTACTCAAAAAAAAAAAAAAAAAAAAAAGATATTGTTAAACCCTGTTTTGCAAAAAAGTTCCTGTTTAAGCTTGTGTTTGTGTGCATGCGTGTGTGAGATACAGACAGATTAAAAGATAAAGAAAAGTGTTCCTTATTCGGATTAAGTAAAAGTGTATTGCCTTAAAATGTATTACCAAAACTATAGTGTTGGGTTTTTGATTGTTGTTTTTCATTGGTTTGCCTTATTTATTTATTTATATATATGTATACATTTTTTTTTTCTAAAAAGGAGCCCTTAATTCTAAGATCACAGAGCATTCCTACAAAAGATCTCTCTGCAACTGATTTCCTTCATGAGCCATAAAAATAATTTCTTCCAGGTCTTTAGGGAACACTTAAGGGTAAAGTATGTTTTAGAAGTTACTGACTACAACTAGTTTGCTTTCATTTCTTGAAGATGAAAATTGTTCTTGTCCCCAAAATACTTATAAAGATATAAATTTTTAAATACTTTGTATGTATTGTGGTTTTCAGAGTGTAGATTGATGCATTTATATACTTGGTGATATATTTGATCGCTGAACTAGGAAGTTATTTTTGTATGGTATTATTTATATGGATTGGAAATGACTGAACCTATGACAAGACTCACTTCTCAAAAGCAGTTAAGAAAAATACTCTTCTTTGGATTATATTCAACATTTTTTTTAGTGTTTATATATAAAAACTGAATATTTTTTACATAAATAATAGAAGTATTCTGATTATTTTTAAAAAGAACTTCAGCCTCTAACACACCCTAACACTAAGTAAATGTCTCAGAAGATAAAATTCCTTAATGAAAGAATGTGTTAGACTACTAATTTTCAAGTTGTAATGGAAAACTGATAGAATGACTCCAAAAGCAAAAAAGATGTAAGATCAGAGAGGAATTACAATCCTCTTGCATACATGTAAGCAGCTTCCATGCATTTGCAAGTTAAAAAATTATGACCAGATAGTAGATGCCAGAGTTTTCTGGGAATTTGCCTAGCAAAAAAAAAAAAAAAACACATCACACAAATTTTGTTTTTCTGTCTGCACAAGGGACCAACAGTACCTTTTTTAACACCTGTACATACCAGAATACTGAATGCAAGAAACTGGGGTTGGTTTACAAGTAACAGATATCTCTCTCTCAGGCTTGATTGGAGGAGAACTTTCCAATGGATATTCATAACGTGTACTTCAAAGAAGGGAAAGAGAGAAAGAGAGGAAAAATATTGAGATATCTAAAACCAGTAGGATGTCATTTCAATTATGAAATAAATGTTGTTTGGGGAGTTACACATTAAGCTTGATTTGACTTAAGATAACATGATTTTAGGAGTGAATGAGGCACGTGATAGGAAATCATTAAGTCTCACCTTGCCACATTCCATTGCTTTTCTGACTAGAATTGCAGGTTAAGAACTTGTTGGGACTTTGCCTCCAACCATAATTAACACCTATTTTACTTTCTAGCAACAAAAATCCAAGTAAAACAAATGTGTAGATTTTCTGCATAAGACTTAATCGGTTTCAATTGTCAATCTGATCATATAAACCACTTGTTACAGTCATTTTCACAGAATCACAGAATCACAGAATCACAGAATTTCTAGGTTGGAAGAGACCTCAAGATCATCGAGTCCAACCTCTGACCTAACACTAACAGTCCCCACTAAACCATATCCCTAAGCTCTACATCTAAACGTCTTTTAAAGACTTCCAGGGATGGTGACTCCACCACTTCCCTGGGCAGCCCGTTCCAATGTCTAACAACCCTTTCGGTAAAGAAGTTCTTCCTAAGATCCAACCTAAAACTCCCCTGGCGCAACTTAAGCCCATTCCCCCTCGTCCTGTCACCAGGCACGTGGGAGAACAGACCAACCCCCACCTCGCTACAGCCTCCTTTGAGGTACCTGTAGAGAGCGATAAGGTCACCCCTGAGCCTCCTTTTCTCCAGGCTGAACAATCCCAGCTCCCTCAGCTGCTCCTCGTAGGACTTGTTCTCCAGGCCCCTCACCAGCTTCGTCGCCCTTCTCTGGACTCGCTCAAGCACCTCGATGTCCTTCTTGTAGCGAGGGGCCCAAAACTGAACACAGTATTCGAGGTGCGGCCTCACCAGAGCCGAGTACAGGGGAACGATCACCTCCCTAGCCCTGCTGGTCATTTTGTAGCAAATTTATAAAGCACTTTAGTTCCACTGATACTCCTAACTAAAGTGTTCCAATGAGAGAAGCAGTTAAAAATAATATTTATGACAGAACTAATTTTAATTTGTTCTTCTCCTAATGCAGTTGCCAGGTTACCTACCGTTCAACACTGGTCTTCTGCTTTGATATATAATTTTTCTTCAGGTTAGTATTTGGAGAAAACATGGTCATTCTACAAGAAAGAACAAAGACTCTCCTATATGAAACATTAAACATTTCATGAAAGAGAAGCAGTTTGTTTCAAACAAAACATAACCCTAGTTCCTTCTTACTATTTATGCCTGCTACTAACATCACTAAGTAAGATAATGTACACAATGAATGATAAAGGTATCTTTAATGATCTAATGATCAAATTTGCAGCTAAGTTCTGCTTTCCGTGAGCTACTTGTTGAATAAAGCATTCTGAAGGCCAAAATTCATTCTCATAAAGTCCTCAGATATTTCTTTCTGCAGACTGAAAAAACAAGAAGAGTTTCAAGAAAGAGAGAGAATGCCTAATACAGATTTTGAAAGAAAACTGAAACAACTCGAAGGGGAAGGTAAGTTTTGAGTTGACAAAACACAAAGCAAGTAAGTGCAGCACAACTCCTTCATATAGCAACACTAATCTCAGCAAATAACAACAATAATAATAATCAATAAAAGTAAACGGATAAAGGAACAGGTGTCAAAGGTCTTTTCTCTAGCCAGTTTTTCCCTATACTTCAGCAGTATCATGGATTTCTCAGCTACATTCCCTGAGAAATGGAGTCCAGACTCTGGAAACTGCACTTGGCAGACACTCTAAATCTCTCAGTAGTAGCAGCACAACATTTAGCAAAAATGGAGATATTCCTTAGCATGCTTTTTGCAAGAGCTGCCACAGTGTGCAGATCACTGAAGAGTGAAAGACACTCCGTGCGGAAGCTCTTGCACTACATTTTAATACTTCTTACTTTCTATTTCACAGGTCTGAAGATTGGGGAAAAAACAAAGGTGATTTTTTTTTGGCTAAGGTGGAAGTCTGACACCCCATTAGAAAGAAATTCAGAATGTTTCCCAGAGACCACTCTGTGGTGGGTGGGATGAATGAAAGGTATGAAGTTATGAAATAACTATCCTACGCATCATCATGATGATAGCACACAACCAAAAACTCTTTCAACTGACAAGTAAACAAATGACACAAGAGATGCAGGTGCAATTTTATAGAAGCCCTTAAGCTAGATTTAGTTTCCTCTGACACTGATTTTTTGATGAGGGAACATTTCAAGTGATGTTTTCAATGAACACTTAAATGGTGAGTTTGATAAAACAAGGAAATTCTATGCCACAAAATTAGGGATGAGGTGAATAGATCTTTCCTGAACTAACAGAGTCCAGTGCTCATGTTCATCCTATCGTACCTAAAGCTTTCAGGTTTAGAGAAACTGAAAAGACAACACAGTCTTCATTCACTGAACCAGAAAAACACACAACACATTCAGGAATCATGGACCCCAGCAAAAATTGGTCCATCATTTCAAAGTGATTAAATTTATTCTGAGGTCCCAGCCTCTAATGGTTGTTCTCAGAATATAAAACCACAGCTCCCAGCAGCAGTCTAAAATTGTAAACCTAACCAGTTCTTTCCCTAGACCACTTAAAATGTACACAAGAAGTCTATTGCTGACAGGCAAAAACTGTTCTTGATGTCTAAGTTCCAACACCCACTTGCATCCAAAATAAGGATAATTTCTCTTATAATACCTTGCACCATTATATTTATGCTGTAACAGTTATAATACACAAGGATGGTACTGTCCAGCATAATCCATACCAAAAATGAAGTGCCTTGTCTGTAATAAATTGTGAATATTTGTTCATTGAGTAAGGAGGGGGAAGTT
>CM021767.1:43234922-43274252 GCA_011076525.1 Nettapus auritus | reverse complement strand
GGGGGGGGCCAGGAGGCGAAGGATGTGTGGAGACTGGTTGCAGAGGCTTGCCAGACCATCACGTCCCAGGCAGAAAGAAAAACAAATGGACAACAAGAACATAAACTAGCTCAGGCCAATAAAGAAACTGCAAGCCTGTCAAATCACTACATTCCAGGCCAAAGATGAAAAATACACTGCGAGGAAGACCTACGGCCTTCCTCCCAAAGACCACTGCCCACGTCCCAAAGACCCCTGCCCACAATTCTTGGAAGAATCTGCGCAAGCGCAAAGGACTGATAAGCTAATCAGCATACGAAGCGAGAGAAGGCGGGATTGGGTAATGAATATGTATAGGCATTAATTGAATATTCAGTGTTCTGCTGTACAAATATGAAATAGTTTGTCACTCCAGCATGCGCCGTGGGTGGAGCTGAGACTCCCCGGCCGCCCAGCGCTGTTTTGCTTGTGTCTGCTTACTTAATTACTCAATTAATAAAGCTTTCTCACTTTATTAAAAAAATCTTGAAATAGTTTGATTCTATGAGAAAGTAACTTATAACATTGTCTAGGATCACCTTGAGCTTTGAGATACTGACATAAAATCTCCATTTCTCTGTGGACCTCTAGTACAACACTGCTCATTTCATCTGAGTGAACTGTTAATTCCAAGAGAAATCTTTGCAAGCATCCAAGGGACATAGGCAAAATTACAGCAACTTTCAGAGAACTGTTTCACAAGAGATTTTAGAGGCTCCTAAAAACAACCACCACCAAAAGGTTCTTCAAATGACAATACCACACCAGCAAGGAGAGGTTCACTCACAAAATTGTAATGTAGCCCATCTTAACAGGTGGCTAAGATGAAATGAAAGATGTACTTCTCTGTATGTTGACCTGAGAATACTCTGTATGTGTAGAATGAGGGAAACGGCTAAATGGGTTTAAGTGACATAGCACTTGGAAACAGGCACTGTGCAAAGGTACACAGAAATTTTCTTTCCAAGACACCAATCAGAAGCTGTAAAATGTTTGTTTTACAACACGTTTTTTAAAATATTTTGTTTGTTAACATAATATCTACCTTTTATGGGTCATTAATTTCACAGTGGTGAGACTCCATATACCTATTATGTGATAAAATATCATACACCAGTAAAACAGCTAAAATATTAACATATCTACTCACCGTGGTGCTGCTCTATAACCTGATGACTTAATTTTATAATGAAAAACCAATGGCTGATCTTTCGCAGTGTTTTTCACTCCTATAGTAAAATAATTTAATATTCATTAAAGTGTTTCTTAATATTATATTTTTACAAGTTTTTAGATTCACAATTAAACTACTGCTCTGGCAATTTTTAATGTCTCTTTATGTTACAAAGCAAATTTATGACCAATTATTCTAAAATAAAGAATATTGAGAAAAGAAAAGAAACATAAACTGTTCCTTCGCATAATACCCCTCCTCCAATAGTATCAAGTAGGAACTTCTCTAAACTTTGAACTAACAGAACTACTGTTCTGAGGAAATTTTTTCATCATTCAGTCACAAATTTGTTTTGTGATTGCCTATTCTATGTTTAGATTTTGTAAGCACTAGATATAACCTATTCATTATAATCTATTATAATCTATTATAGTCTATTCATATTTCTAATATGGAAAAAAACCAAAGATTTTTAATAAACTGGGAGGTACACATAAATGTTTATTCTTTTATGTGGCTTGAGAAGTCATTAATAAAGGCTGCATTTATGCTGCTGTCCTGAGAAGCCTCAGCCTCCAACCAAAACTAAATTATTAGCATATTCTATCACCAGAAACAAACTTATAATTTATTAAATTATAAATGGTGTAAAAGGGGAAAAATTGTTCATATTCCCAGGGGAAAACTTCAGGTGCATTGGCAGTGATCTTGTGGGCACATTTACCTATGCTTAGGATAGATGCACCTTCAACTCCCACCAGCTAACCTCTCTCTCTAAGTAGTGAAGAGGCAAAAAAGGGTCCTTCCTGAGGAACTCCCAACACCACTCGCCATAAGAGATCTATTTCCTTACAGCACCTAAGCTATCTGAATGAGACACGTCAACAAGAGTAAAACTGGCATCAGTGCTGGGTTTCAGAAGCAGGCTGGAATTCTAGCTAAAATATGGTAGATGCATTCTCAGAATATCAAACAAAACTAAAAATATGACATTTGGCATTCTAGCATGTCCATGAAGTACAATCAATATAATCAAAATAGATTATTCTACACATCTACAGCCACCGGTAATTTTCTATCTTTTCTAAAGAAAAGTTGATGAAAAAGATCTATTTTCTTATTTTCTGGACTTAGTTTTACTATTGTTAAGCAAAGAAACTACATGTGCTCCCACAGCAACTGGAAGTTAGATGTTTGGTTTTTAGTCAAATATCAGGAACCTGAGGAAAAACTTTCTAAACTTACAGGTATTAACAGAAGACTCTTCAGGATAATAAAATTAAACAAAACATGTCAGTAAAAATAAGAAAGAAAAGAAAAATAATACATAAAAATATATTACTGACTGTGAAAAGACTTGAGGAAAATGTAAACATTCTACACATTTTAACTATTTCAAAACCCAAAAAAAAAAGAAGAAAAATGCTACATTACCATTCACTACAAATGCATATGTGGAATATGAAATATCAGCAGAAGAATAAAATTATTTCTAATGAAATAAAAATAAAATGCCAAGTATAAGAGAAATCAATATATTAATTATAATAGGCACCAAGTAGTGGAATTAGATATTGTTTTTAAAGATATAACCTTATTAATTAATATCAAAATTTGTTTTACACTTACCAAGTGTTTTCCTAGAAGGTTCCTTTTTGTTTTTATTTAAACCTTTACGCAATGGAGATTTTGGCAACAAAGAACACCTAAGTTATAAAACCAAAACCACAAATCAATCAATGCAATGGACAAAAGTATTGGATTAGGAAAAGGTGTCAAAATTTTTTAGTTATTTGTATGTATGTGTGTGATACCAGTGTGCTTTTCATAATTACCAATCATACAGAGTAGATCATTTATCATTTCAGATAACCAGGAGCATAGGCAAGCCTCAGCCCAGACTATATGCACAGGCCAGTGCCTTTACAGGTTAAAATCTCATTTCTTTGAATTCTAAATGGTGATATTATTATAAGCACTGAAATCTTCACTTCACAGTAAACTACATTTTTCAGTGACTTCAAGATTTCAGTGTTTTCCTAGAAACCATTTCCAGGATCATGAAGGACAAGAGTCATCAGGAGTAATCATGTATTTACGAGGGGATGTGATACTTGACCAATCTAATAAACTCCTGGGATGAAATGACTGGCATGGTAGACAAGCGGACAGCAATGGATATAGTCTACTTGAACTTCAGTAAGGCTTTTGATGCTATCTCCCATAAGATCCTCACAGAGAAGGTGATGAGGTATGGGATGGATGAGCACACAGTGAGTGGATTGAAAACTGGCTGAACCAGGCAGTGACCAGTAGTCGAAGGCCTAGCTGGAGGCCAGTGGAGTACTCCAGGGGGCAGTACTGGGTCCAACCCTATTATTCGATGTCTATTCTAATAATCTGGATGAGGGAGCAGAGTGCACCCTCTGCAAGCAAACAAACAAAAAAAGAAACAAACAAACCACTTCAAGTTACACTGTACCTGGCAATGACTGATAGACTCTTCTCACTTGCTGTTATGAAAATACCGCTCTGCTGAGATCTCACCAACGCAGGAAGGTTAACCTCTAACACAGCAATCACATCTTCAAACATTGAGGTGATCAAGCATAAAACCTGCAGCAATTATACTGCAAACTAACACTCCATGCACTTTGTAATTTAAGCTCTATTACTAAGTCATTTACAGTGGAGAATTATTTTGTCATTTATGAAATTACTCAAAAATATCCATCAATTTCATCTCACAGAGTATTAAGCAGTAAAAAGTACTCAATGTTTTCCTTCAAAAATATGCTTATGCTGCTTAAATATGTGCCCTAACAGACTTTCATACCTAACACTCATAGAAATTACAACACCTTCTATAATACAGATATTTCTGGAGTAAGAGTCATAAGAAAAGAGTCACACATGGAGGAAAGACTGGTTTCAGAGTCACACTGATTAACACAAGTGAATTACTTAAGTGAGGGAGCCTTCTTTACAAGAAAACACTGCTATGTCAAATATGAAGCAAGGCCTAGACTCAGCTCACTTCTATAGGAAAACTAATATCAAAAATGGAGCATAGAAACATCACCTCTAGTTTCCTTAAAAGCTCTTTTGGTGATTTTCCACATATTTTTTCTCACAACTCAAATAGCTTTAGCAGATTTCTTGGAAGGATTCAGAAGCAGTTCATCCCAGCATTTGCTTGAGAAAAAGGTGTAACAACGTGTATACCCTTTTTTCCCTAAGACAGTGCCTCTGCTCCCACAGAAGTCATTCTCAGCATCCAAGGTACACACCAACTACTATAAAAAACAATTCACTTTTTTCTTATTAATCACTTCAGATAGTATCCGAATTGTGACAGCTTTAAAACTATCCAGCTATTAAAAGTACTAAGCCTAATAAAGAATCAACCACCTCCAGAGAAACTATTGTGTAATTCACACCAAAAAAAAAAAAAAACCCTCAAAGGTGTACATTAATATGTAAATGAAATAGAATTAATTCTTATTAAAAAATGGAAATATAAACATTCATTAAATCGATGTTGAATGTATACTTACCTTTCCATTAACTGCCTTCTTAGTTAATGCACACGATGCAGCAAACTGAATGCTTAGGCCACTGTAATCTTTAGCAAAAAGAACATAGTGCTATAGAATTGTATTTACATTGAAAATTGAAAAAAAAAATAATTAAAACTGAAAAAAATTACACTAACTTGACAGCATCATAACCCACTCCTTTCACTCTTTATCATTCTAGCTTATTGAAGAAGCTTCACATTGTAAAGCAGTAGAATAACGTCTTGTAGTTAAGTTTTAAAATTTGATAAAAATTCATCGCTAGCCACTACAAAAATCTAGCACTGACTCATGTTTTGCGACAAGTCAGCAATGACAGAAAAAAAATAAAATAAGATAAAATATTAAAAAACACTTCATTTCTACTGTATTCTGCTATTTGGTAAACTGTTATACTTTATATCAGGTGACAAAGAAAAGCAATCCCATTATGTTGTAGTCAGATACTTTATGGTCATACCTTTGTAACATAAAAAAGCTTCCAATTCAAAGGTCGTCAAATTAATAATTAACAATCCAGTAGAGGTTCCTATCCAAAAATAGCTAGCATTCAGCATGTAAGGTCTATTAAAAAAAAAAAAAAAAAAAGTGAGTGTAATGAAGAAGCTGTTCTTATTACAAGATACAGTAACACTCATTACCAATTCCAGTATGACAACAATAATAAATCATCCCAATAAAGATTTTAAGTCTACAGTATCATTTTAATCTGTAGGATAAAATAAAAATCTTCAGTCAAACTTTGTGAAGTTTTGAAAACTAGGAAGAGAACACAATTCTTGATTTCAAGTAATTGCTCTTGGCAAATCTAAAACAGCATAGGATATACTTCAAAAATTACTGTGGTTTGCAAGAGCTGGGAGATGCTGTAAAAGCACTGTATGCACAAAGTAAATTCAAATGAAGAGGTAAATCTACATATCCTTACTTTTACCATCTGTAATATGAACACAGGAAAAAAAAAAAAAAAAAAAAAAGTGAAATTTCAGGTATTTTGGTAGACTGCAACGGTACAAAAGATGAACCAGCAAAAATTAGGGGTAAAAAAATAAAAAGGCAAGCTTCAACTGTCTGCAGTCTATGCTTAGTGGTCATAATATTGCAGTTATGTAATGAAATCCAGTGTTTGCCAGCACCAGAGAGCAGACCAACTGGCTACAGTTTCAGTCAACACCCTCACAGAAGTAAATGTTATCAAGCATAACATGATTATAAAAAATAAATGTTGCCATTCTCAAAAAACTAAAAATGTTTTGATGCCATAACAACTGTCATAAATATTTAATTATTTTTTCCAAATAGAAGTGAGTACACTTATCTATTTGATTTGCAAAGTCAGACCTCAAAAGTTGAAATGAGGATATAGAAAAACACAAAGCTGATGCTTGGCATGAAAAGAGTCACCACAGTGGTTTAATACTTTTTTTGTGCTCTGTATAGTTTTATTTGTGGTTTGCACTGCTTTCATACACTGCAAATACAGACTGATTTCATTTGTGAATTCTTTGAAATGTTTATACAGTGAGAAGTGGTATTATCAAATTATTAGGAAAAACGATATCAAGTTATATACACAGGAAGTTGATCTCACACTGACTTTACAATGCCATTTGTTGCAATGAAATTATTCAAGTTCAAAAAGCTTATGGAAATACAAAACCCATAAAATTTTTATACACCAGTATTGCAGAAGCATTTCATTTTTGCATTTCTTTGCAGGCAGGAAAAGTGGCAAAATCCAGGACTGGTCAACTGTTAAGACAAATCTGAACCTCTACTAAAACCAACACATGATAATTTAAAAATCAAACAGAAAACTACTTCTAACCACAAAACTTTTAAAACAAAACACTGAGAAACTTTTAATAGTAAGAATTTAAAAATCATGGTGGTTTAGAAGCAGAACGAAATTTCTTGATGCCATAGCTAAAAGGCTAAGTAGTCTTTACAGTGCCAGGCGTACAATGCCAGGCAGTACCTGGTAGGTAGAGGAAAGTAATGTTATCTCTATTGAGAGCTAAAGGGGGTATCTCTATTTAGTGGCTTATTTTACTTAAGCCACTGCTGTGGATTCATTTCAGGCAATAATGTCCAAAAAACACATTGAAAAAAAGGTGAGACTGAGTTTCAGAAAAAGTTCAAAAGAGAATGTTAAAAATTGGTATGAGGTACAGAAAATATGCCTTATACAAGGCTCAAGCTATTTTATCCAGGATTAAGTGTAGAGATAACTTGTTAATGAGCTGTAGGTAGCTATGCAAGGAGGGAACTTTGTAATAGCTGGCTTTGGATTACCAGAACAAAACACATACAAAGAGCCAATAACTGCACATCACAAGTAAATCAGATGAGAAGTAAAATGGAATGAATCAGTTGCTGGGATGACTTACATACATAGGGACATAGCAAATTCTTCATTGCTAGAAAACTAGCCAATTTTAAAGATGTCAAATCAAATCTTAATCATGTCTTAAAACTCACCATTTCCTATGGTAGAAAACGTGAGCATCGTGGAAATTACTGTTTGTAAATAATTACTTCAATTTGACATAAAGTCAAACAAAATGATCCAGGACTGATGGATATTTTTCTTATCTGTTTATTAAAAAAATATATATATAAATCTAACCAGAGGATTAATCAACCCACCTGACAGCAAAGACTGGAATAAACATTTGCTGAACCACAACTTGGCTGAGAAATTTCTCCAAGTGCCAAGTATAAATAACAACAAAAGCAAACTGTTCTATGAAACATTCATCGTTGCTGTATGCTGAATAGACTCCTGGATGTCTGTTAATATGGTTAAATGTCTCTTCAGGGAAGAGCTGCAGTATAAGGATTAATTTAGATATATATCCTTTACCTGGCCAAGCAATTTCATAGGAAGGAGTAAAACCATCATGGTTTGAAATATCTTTCTCTCTGACAAATGCTTGGCTAGAACAGGCTACAAAGTTTAAACTTATTTACATTTGGAAGACAAACTGACAGGTATGCAGTGACTGCATGAGACTTATTTCCTTAGGAAAGCAAGCTAAAAATAAATATTTTGAACTAGTTATTTCTGATCAGCTGATATCAAGTGGATATTCAGTAGGTCACCAAAACTTGCAGATCACTTAATATATTCTCTGTTTTAACTGTCGCATTAAAAAATAAATAGTAAATTGCAATGAAAATATCCTGAGAACCAATAGGAACTCCTAGGAATAGATTCCAGCCATATACTTGGTGATATTTTAAGGGACTTACATGCTTTCTTCGTTATGGAAACATTCTGAATAGTCACAATGTTCAATTAGGAGGATAGACAATGATGTTTCCACTGACCCTTCTGGTCTCACGTTGTTTGTTTTGCAAAGCTTGGAGTTATTTTGTCTTTCACCTAAAGATAGCCAATCAACAATACCAGCTATCAACAAAACAATTAAATGAGGGAAACAGATGGCATTTAAGAGAGGATTAGAAGTAACATAGTGAAGTAGCATGAAAGAAGACCACACTTAATTTCATTTCAAAAGCTGGAGATATCCTAAGAGCCAGCCTTCTTGAAATAGCTCTCCTCAATACTGTGTTATTTTTAGTACTATTTTCTTTCAAATACTTAATAATAAATTCTGAAAAGCTTACTTAGGGACTGAAAAGGATTTGCAGAAATTAGGAGCATTCATATCAAAAAGTGACTCTGAGAGCCATATACCAACAGCCCCTAAATATGCTTTACCTCAGCTTCAGTAAGAATTCCATGACACTGAGGTTCATTAACTCTATCACTTATAATAAATTCCCATGGTATCAAAGGCACACACCCCATTACCAATAATAACTGAAATATATCAGCATTTTAGAAGCAGTATGCTACCTGATTCTTTGCCAGATTTCCAGGTTTTATTACAGAATTTCTCTTGCTCTTTCTTTAAGTTGATACGTGCCACACAACGGTAATTATGATCAGTGATTAAACTGAAGATCCAGAGCTGCAAGAAAAAGAAGAAGTAATTGCAGTAACTTTTTGATACTAAACATAAAGCTTACATGGATACGAACTAGAGGTCCAATATTAAAAATGTAATTAATGCATTTTATACATTATATATGATGTAACTAATGATTTTTTGTATCTGGAATCTCACCTTGGACTGAAATTAAATTATATACATTTATATTCCAAGATCATCAATGGGTATTTTCAATATCAGCAAAAGAAGCCACTCTCAATTTAAATTGCATGTCTCACTCCCATGTATAAGTCTTTGAAAAACACTTCTCACAGATTATTTTCTACAATTAAAAATCAAAGGTATTGTGCACAAAACTGCTCACTGAGCCACGGAAATAAATTTCATTTTTACCTTTCTCTTCTTAGGCACCACTATAGTTAAGTGTTTAAACAACAACAAACAGCCTTTAAATGCTATCGAAAAACCTCATGCAAATATATTCTTAACATTAAAGAGCAGCTGAAATGCATATTCACATGATCACATTTTGCTTCGAATTCCACCATGCTGAAATCATGGCCTCTCTGATTTATTGTCATGTGTTTCAAACATTGGCCAAAAAAGGTGAATCCTGTTTTTCACCTTTTCTCTTTTAAAACAGATGTACTTACAGACTCTCAGTGTACACATGCTATGTGCTTACTGATAGTAGTTCTAAAACCTTCCCTGGTTTTCAGGAAGAAGTTTGTATTTATAATAGAGGTATTATATACCTTGCATGGTTCATGCTTAAAGCACTGAATTATGGTTACAAAAATAATTGTTGTAACAACATTTCTATGCAAATTGTGAAGATTTTTGATAGACAATTAATAATAGAGGACTGGTTTGTCATACAGAAATTAATTTTTATGTCTAATTCTTACCTGTCCGTCACCACATCCAGTGATAATCTTTTTATTTTCTTCATCAATTAGCAGACTTAGCAAAGGAAATGCTGCATCAAAAGAGGTGCAATTATTTCCACAATACACAGAAATCAGACATTTTATTAAAACACACAATTCAAAACAGATGCCTCCTATTGATAAAGACAGGTGAAAAACAACAACACCCTTACTGCAATCCTTATGGTTGCAAAAGGCTGTAGCTTTTGCATTGCAATGACCTTTCCACTCGTAGGTCTGCAACATGCCTTTCATCCAAGTTGCCATGGCAGTGCTTTTGGGTAACCTTCTAAATCTCTACCATGGCAGTGGTTTTCCACATCCTTTCACTCAAGCTGCTATGGCAATGGTTTTCAGAGCCCCTGTAGTAGTAATTTTCCTTTGCTGTTCCTATACAATTATTCTCATGGCCCTTTACCTGAAAACCCTCATATTACTGTTGAAAAAGTTTTTCAAGTGTTGCAATTGCCATAGGCAATGGGTGTGGTCTCCCTTCTTCCTCTCCTTTCCTACCACGTGGTTATAGCTCTTAATTTACTTTTGGGCATATAATAACAATAATGATATGATGAATAATAATAATAATTAACAAAGACTAAAAACTAACTCCCATGCACCTGTTGTCTCTAGTCAAAGTGTGCTCCAACCTGTACTAGCTGCACCATAAGCAGGAACAATCAGCACAGAGCTTAAACAGGTCCCAGTGAAAAATTTATGTTACTTTAGGACACATTTTATTGGCAAGGTGTGTCCTTGCTGCACTGGAGATGTTTGTCTTCCTCTTCTCTCCTTTTGTTCTCGTCTTTCCACAGAAGTAGCTTACATTTTTAAAGTCAGTGTATGCCTTCAGCTAGAGACCCTATTAATAAATCTACTTATGGTACATATAATGTCCTTTCATGTCATATACAAAACTTGAAAGAAAGAAAGCCCATAGAGAGTGGAGCTGTATCTCCAAAACAAAAGAGCTCATATATTTGTATATCTCAGCAAATGCCAAGAGCTATATGCACTCCCTGTACAAGCAGAAATGCTTATGAAAGTACACTAAAACTATCTACCCTGAAAAGGAATGGCTTTAAAGGACAATATATTTACTAGCATATAATTTACTAGAAATATTTTTACTAGCTCAACTAAATATTTCAATAATGATTTTATTTTATTGTCAGGGACAGACGTTATGAAAAGATATATATATATATTTAAAAAAAATTACCTGTTAATACTCCTGACTGATATATTAGCAGGCCAGTAGAATAGTTCCATACCTTTGGGGAAAAATAAATGAATAAATAAAGATAGGCACCTACTTAGATATTTAAGGAAAACACAAACTTAAAGGCCATCAAGTGGTGAAAAGAGGGAAACGCAGCCCTTGATGCAATATAGTAAGGTTATTTTTCAGCAGTGGTTTTGTTGTTTTTTTTTCAACCCCCTGTTCACCTTTGTTTGACTGATAAGTAAACCCGCCTGGTATGGATACATAAAGCAATTAGCAGTTAAGTGATCTTAAAAGTTAAGCTAAAACAGTGTAAAAGACATACACTTGAACTTGTTCTAGATTTCACAAGGGAAGCTTGCATGATTTCACCATTTTGCTATTGGGCCCTAGAGTAAGAGATTATTAGTAACAATAATGCTACTTATTATGATCTATAGATCCACAAAAAAAATCTGCTTTCATTATTAACATGACTCTTTCTAAGGGATGCATTCTAATGCTTAATAGTTGCCTAAGAAAGCTAAATAAAAACAAAAATTTCCTCTCATGCTGCTACTTCTACAAGCCTTCCTCAACACAATTTCTTCTACTATATTTATGATAGCTATCACAGCATAGATTAAAAGCATCACAGACAGACAGCCCCTGCTCTCCAAACATGGCTGTGTGCCTTTGTATACCTTCCAAGCTTTTCTCTTTGTTCATGCTTCATTTGCTCATGAACGTAAATACTATTCTCCTAAAAAGCTGCTTCCTAGATTTTGTTTTTCATTTTATCTGAACAGAGTCTCACCCATTTGAGTTCTTTAACCTAGTAAAAGGGCTAGGGCAGCATGAGGCTTTGGATGTCCTGTGTCATGTAACCACAGGAGCCAACTACCATAGACTCCAGGGTTGCTGCCCTTAGAGAATTGCCCCTAACCTGCAAAATAAGGCAGGGCAAATAAAGTAGGAAGACAGTCTTACTAAATTATTTGATAGACTTGAAAGATTTTTTCATCTGATTGTCATTTAAAATTCAATTTTTATCTACGTGAAAAGATCTTATCATTATAACTTGGTTTAATTTATCAACTCTTCATCAAATTCATAAGAAAGAGCATAAAGAGCTTTTCTTCAGTCATTTTCACATTGATTGAATTTATTTGGTCAATGTAAACTAATTAAGAAACAATCAAAAAGTCAAAATTATTATTTCCTAAAATTCTAATTCAGTCTTTGCGTTTCCTTTGTCCAAGACGAGGACAAAAAAATCAAACCAGCATTTTCTCCAGAACAGAGTTCCATAAAAAATTAAATATATGTAAATTTGATACAGCAAAATTTTCTTTCACTTTAGCATGTTGAATCAAATGTTGGGCTATGTTTAGAGGGATATAGAGGACAATCAGTAGAAGACTAAAGTGCATCTAATAAAAGCACCCACTCTGCTATCTCGTGGAAGACACACTCAGGCTCCTTTTTCAACCTTACTGCCTAAGATGTCTTCAACTGTCATCGTGTATGCAACAGCAGCAGCCAATGGTGTCATCATGTAAAATGCTGTCTGGCAAAAAATCCTAGCAGCATATAATAACCCAGCCATGTCATGTGATATACCAAACCAATATTCCCACAACAGAATATTCCAATCACTGTCAGAAGACTCAAAGTGGAATGCTTTAATTCAGTTCGGTGTACTGAAACATTTCAATTACAGCCAAACAGATCAAAATATGCTGTGTTCATTTGCTGGATAATAAAAATTACCAAAGTTAAACACTTCATCGTAGAAAGCTTTGAAGATATAAAACCCGCATTGTTCTTTAAAAATAATAATAATAATAATTTTTATAATAATTTCCCTAGCAATTCAAGAACAATGTTCTGATCTCTGCAAAATCAAAGATGATTTTTGCTTAATTTGCAGTAAACATTTACAAAGAAAAAAGACAATTTTACTTCAAAAATATATCTTTTAAAGTGCAGCTCTACAATTTCCTTGCCTTAAAGCTTCTGTCTTCAGACACTGATATAAGCACATTTCTCCGCCATGTGCAAAACTCGGCAGCAGTAACTGGCGCCAGGTGACCATTCAATTCAGCTAGTACAGCTTCATTCTGTGATAAGTTAAGCCAAAACAAAAACAAATCAGATTAAAAAAAAAAAAAAAAAAAAAAAAAAAGAGACAATTAGTTCAAGTTTTTAATAATTAATAATTATTATTAAAAATAATGTCAGATTTGTGTTCAAAATATAAATTCAGTAAGATTTTTCTTAAGCCAAATGCTTGAGCCCTTTATATCATTCTGCTGACAAAAACACTACATGCTACATTTGCTTCTTCAAAATGAATGACGTAGGAGTAATTTTTCAGATATTGTCAGAATGTTTTCTATTTGTAAGTTACTGAGATATTGTTTCATTTCAACTTTTTATTCTAGTCTCTTATTCAGTACACAATGCATTATAAAGCATTAGTTAATACTTATTTTAATGTATATGAGAAGATGAATGCATTCGATTAATTATTCTGACACAACTGTATCATTATTTTAATTGAAAGAGAATAAGCTAAAGGAACAATATCAACATAGCTACAAAGAATGGTATCTCACCTTTGCACTTAACACATAGATCCGTTTTCCAGCACATACTGCCACTTGTTGATCATCTGGACTAAACCTTACATGAAGCACTATTCCCAAAAGAGTTCCAATAATAATTCCTTGAGGTGTTATCCCTGCAGAAATTTTATTAAGACTCAATAAATTCTAAAACTCTAGTGCAGTTTGATTCTCAGAAACATTGCATAACAGTTACCTAACTCCATACCTATGCTAGCATCTGTCAGGAAGATGTACAGAATAACACAGAGTTTAATAATCAGAGACTCGTAAAACAGTTTGGAAGGGACCTTTGGAGACCATATAGTCCAATCCCAGGCTATTGGAAAGTGAAGCACGCAACTATGCACCAGGATTTCTCCATCTGCCTCGTTGCCTAGACAATATCTGGTACTCTCTGAGATACTACTACTAAGTGTGCCAATCAAATTATATTTTCATTGAAAACTATGAGGGATGGGATTTTTGGAGTAGGGTGATGTGCCCAGAGAACCCAGTAGTGGTATGTTCATTCTGGAGATCAGAAATCCTGATTCAAGCCCAGCAGAACAGAGGCTTGAAAAATATTTCTTCTGGGTATTTCAGCCACTCAGCCACTGAGCAAGGGGGAATTTCCTTCTCTTGATTTTAATTCTTCTGTGGGAAAGGGTTAAAGGAGGGTGTACATCATTAAAAATCATTAGAGTTTGATGATAAGACTAGCTTTGAGAACAAGTTCATATTTCATCCCTCTCTTCAGCACATTATGGCCGTCTCAGTGGTTCAAGCAGGTTGGCTTCTGCAGATTTGTACTTTTTGTTGCTACTTTTAACAATGTGGAGAGGCTTTGGACATCTCATCAAATTTTAGGATTTCATAGGCAGAAAATTAACTAGAAGAGTCAGCAGCTATAGGTGGTCCATTTCTTGGTTTTACCCTAAAGGCTGTGGAGTCTTTTACAGCAGATACCTGTATCAACTACCTTGATACATTTATAAAAAGTATGGTAAGCAAAAGCAGGCCAAAACTGCAGAGAGTACTGTCTGGGGGGAGAAAGACTATATAGCTTCTGCTGAAGAGCCTGTGGATAGAAAACAGGGAAAGAAGGAAATCTAGCAGCAGTGAATCTGGCTCTCAAATGTTTATGTGTTAAAACTACCCATACTGTCTGTCTGCCATTTACTGTCTATACCTATCTTCCATTTTTGTCTTCTCCATATTCTTAGACACATTTCATGCCCACTCCCTGAATTGTTCTTTGATTCTCTGTTACACTTATATGGATTCAGATGTAATGATGACATGTATTACAAAAGTACTTTAAATGTTGATATTTCTTTACAACATTTATTTTCATAATATGTAGAATTGCCAATTCCGAGTACTATTGCAGAGTACAAGACACAAGTCCCACACATAAAATAACAGGCAAATCTATGAAATTTTTAGTAGTGATGGACACCACCACATAACTCTTTCACAACAGTGGCCAAAAGAGGTCCATAATGATTCTCAACTCTCACACTATAATAATAGTTTTGGACAGAGTATCACTGGGACTCTAGTTATGACTTTGGGGGTCTTCCTCTCTTTCATTCTCTTTCGTTATTCCTCTACTTCCCAGTCAATTTAAGTTCCAAGAGGAGTTAGCACTGCTCCCTAGAATCAAACTCCATCTGTTGAGGATCCAGCACTCCCTGGTGTTCAGGATATTAGAACATCTGCCTTTTTTTGTGTCCTCTCACCATACCTCTTATTCACTCATGCACTCTCCTCCCACATCAGATACTTGCACTGCTCACACACACACACACCAGTGTTTCAGAGGCAGGAGAGGAAGGACCAGACAAAGCAGAATGGAGCACAGTAGTTTTGCACATATTCCAGAAAAGTTAGAATTTAGTGATGTTGGCATCGCATGCTTAGCTATGCGGTGCTGGCATGCTTACAATGTTGGTGTCCTGTTTATTGCATAGTGGCAAAACCTAGCCTGTCTTCACAGTGCTTCTGTGCGTTTCCTCAGTTAGGTCTGTACACCAGGGTCTCTGTTGTTGCTGCTGCTTTCTCGTTTTTCCCCAGCTGTACCAGGCTCCCGGCAGCCCACCAGCTGCTGAGCAGTGCCCAGCTCCATGGACAGGACCACGGCCAGTTCCCGACTGTGCCGCGCTGCCCCTGTAGCCGGTAGGTAGCTGATACTCTACCTGCTTGCTCTTTCTGCGTGCATTCCGCCAGATTCCACACGATCACGCGCTCACGGGAAGCAGAGCAGACAAGAAGTGGATCGGTTTTATTTCCAAATGACAGCGCGGAAACCGAATGCTGATGTCCTAACAAACGTAATGGCTGACAAACGTACATACAGAAGAGTTAAATGAGTCACTTCAAATTAAAATTACAAACAGTGCAAAATTATAAACAGATAATGTTTGAGAAATTAACAAAATTGTTCCACACACTCTTTTTTTATTGCTCCAAAATCACTTAATAAATTACAATATAGCTGCACTGGGTCTGGCTGGGAGCAAGTAAGCTTTCCTCACGCTAGATTGTATGGTGCCATTCTGCATTTTGTGACCAAACTAGTGACAACAATAAACAACATTTTAACTGTTGCTGACCAGTGCTTGCACAGCATCAAGGCTTTCTCATTTTGCCAGCCTGTCCTCCCAGCGTCCAGCAAGCTGTCTGTGGGCAGGCAAGAAGCTGGGAGCTGACACAGCTGGGACAGGTGACTCAAGCTGGGCAAAGGGATATCCTATCCTAGTGATATCAGGCTCTGCAAAAGAAATGTGAGAAGATGGCCTGTGGTTTTACCTGGCCGGCCGGACTCCAGACGCACAGCTCCCTTTTGTTCAGAGGGAAGGCGCAGTACGGGTGGCTGCACGCCGGCTGGACGAAGCGTGCCGACACCCGGGATCTCACCGCGTGTTTTTCGCAGACGACGCCGGCTTTGCCCCTCCTTCCAGCGGAACACTTTTCCCCTTCCCTTTCCATCCTGCCCCGGACCCACAGCGCGGCACCTCCCGGGGCCCGTCCCCGGCGCCTGACAGCGAGCGGGCCCCGCGGCCGCCGGGGAGCGGCCCAACGGCCGGGCCGTTACCGCGGCAACGACCGCCCCGCCCTGAGCGTCGGGTGCCCAGAGGTGACCGATTCTCCGCACGGGACACGAGCATTTCTTGCCTAAAATAATAAAATTCTCGCCCCTGAGAACACTGGGCTGGAGCTTTATTCTGACAATCCGCACCAGTGATGCAGTTATAAATGCCCCACGGAGGTTTAGTCATGGGTAAATAAAGGCTGATAAAGGAAAAAGGCGCTGCTCAGGCAGGCAAACGGTGTTGAGGAGTGCAGAACTTGTTCTGAAGTGTGTTGTGCACTTGTCTGCAACTGTTCCTGAGCATTTCAGTGTGCTTTTTTTTTTTTAATTCATTTCACTGCAGCTCATTCTCACCTTTCGATGTTTGTAGCTACAATACTTCCAACAACCCACAATTCATATAAATTAGGGAACCAGAAGAAATCCAACAGACCATCAGAGATCTTGAACCGACTTCTTACCTGATCAAGCAGGAGTCAGAACACCAACTCCACCGCTGAACCCAGATCCAGCAAAGTCAATTCGATCAAGATGGATGCACTGAGAAATGTACAGCACGCTGCATCCCCAGGCAAAGTACCCCCTAGTGATGCCCCATTCCAATGCAACGCTAAAAGACCCTGACCCCAAGGGGTTGTCGTAGCTTGGGTATCGACCTATTTCACATGGAACTGATAGCTACATGAAAAATAAAGACTTACGATGTTAGGGCATTTTAGGGAAACACCAGTTCCTCATCACGTTTTTGTGTGCTTTCGTGACTTATCTCAATATCCAATCATTTTAAGAACAACTTCAAATAATGAGATGTAGCAGCTTTAATAGTTTAATGTGTTTTGAGAACTTGGTGAAAGGCTGACATTGATTTTAAGAAAGCTCAACCTTAACGGAATCCACATTTGCAGGTCCATGCAGCCCGTCTGTTTGCAATAGGCATGGACAAAATAAGTTATGTGGGTTTTAAGAAACTGAAGAGCTAGGGTTTGAAGACAAAATATTATCTTATTCTGTGAATTCAGGATCCCTGAGGTGTATAAACAATTTCTCTTTTATCACCCAGTACACAACATTCTCCATGAAGATCTTTTTTATCAGTTCCAGTCCTTCAGTCTTGCTTAGCTTTAAAGCTTTCAGTCAGGGTAAGGTGCCTGTTGAAATCAGCGGGCTCTCGAAATCCTTTTAATTTTCCCTCTTTCCATTTTCTTTTCCCCATCCTGTGATCTTTAAGGTGAAGTCTGTGCCGCCACAGGATCTGTAACCAACTACAAATGACACAAAAGCTCAGCGCTGCTCCCGCCCCGTCCCGCCTCAGCCCGGGTGGCGGTTGCCGGGGCGACGGCCGCGCCCCGCCGCGCTCTCGCGATAGCAGGGCCGCGGGCGGCGGCTCGCGCGCGGCCGTACCGGTGGCACCGGCTGTAACGGCCGTAACGGCCGTGGCGGCGGCGGTGAGTGGCGGCAGCCGGGCCAGGCTCTGAGGGGGGCGTGCAGGGGGCGCGGCGAGGCCGGAGGGGCGGCGCCGCGCCCGGCGGCCCCTCGGTGGGGCCCCGGGGTGGGGCTTGGCCGCGCCTCCCTGCGCCGCCGCACGTCCGCGAAGCCGAGCCGAGCCGCCGCCGCTCCGTGCCCGCGGCCTGCGCCGGCCCGCGGGGAGGAGGCAGCTGAAGGGGGCGGCCGGGCTCCCGGCTCTGTCCAGGGTCTCCTGAGATCTCCCGGGCGCCGGACAAGAGCTCAGGTGGGATCAGCCGTCGCTTGTGCTTAGCCAGGTGTTTTCTGCGCCGTCTGTTCCTCCCCCCGTGTGTTGCTTCATTGCCGCTTCGGCTCGGATCGGCTCGTTCTCTGATTCAGAAGACAGCTTTTCTGTCACTGTTCAAAGGGCTTGGTCAGCCTGGCAGGTTCTGCCGGCGCTGCGCTTCCTTCCGTGGTGCTGCCTTCGCAGAATTGTGGCCTTGTGTTCTAGAAGCCCCTGGGACAGAAAACTTGTTACTACAGAAATGTTTGCATGTTGTTGTCCCTAGATCTGGCTAGCTGGAAAACCACTGAGCTTTAAGCAGTATCTCGGTGGAAGTAATGCACATTGTTTACATGCTAGCAATTTACCAGCAGCTGTCACGTTTAAGATAATTGCTCAGTCCTTACTGAAGGTGTGAGCAGAAATCTTCATCGGAAGCATCAAGGTGCATGTACTTCCAGTTCCCACACTTGACCAAAACCAGCATGTAAAATTCAGTCAGCTATATGCTTTGACAGGCTTTGGCAAAGTTTAGAGCTTGCTGCTTCGTGCACGTGCACTTTGTGCAGCTGTTGAAAGGACTGGAGTGCTATGGGCATGCTCAGGCTGCCTGGCGGGGACTGTGCAACAAGGGGGAAAGGGCACAAGGGCCTTCGTTTTGTAACAGCCCTTTCCCTCTGCCCATGGTCCCAGCAACTTGAGCTGTCTGTTTTATGCAAGTGCTGTAAAAAGCTGAGCGTTTGTACGGTAACAAAAACTTTATGAAAGTAAATGCAGTTCAGTGAAAATATGCCAAATTTGGTCCTAGAAATAATCCATGCTGTAGAGCCACAATTTAGTATATTGTTATAATATACTTATTACTTATAACTTATGTTATAATATATTGCTATCTCAATAGATGATCTGTTCTTAGCTCTATCACTGAAGGTCAGAATGCATACTGCTTCATACATGCACCCAGATTTGCACCTGAACTGTTTTCTGAGGTCATTTAAATCCTACCATACAGAGGTCTGAACTTAGCAACCGGGTGTTTTTTTGTTATTGTTGCAGTTTTTTGTTTTGTTTTTTTTACTGTTTTAAAAAGAAAAAAAGTTTGTGAATGTACATAACTGAAGTTGTTTAACTTTGCATGAACTAGAGAAGACTTCTAAAAATTACCAAATTAAAAACAAAACTGATTCCTTCCAGGAATGGAGCATACTAAATCTAAATTATTTTGTATTTGCAGGGTAGCGCATGTGACAGCAGGAAGAATCAAAGTAAAACTTAATAGCCATGGCAGCACGCTGGAGGAGAGTCCTGATAATATTTGTGGCAGCTCAAGTGCTGTTTGTGGTAAAGACCTTTGAGGAAGAGGATGTACCTGAAGAATGGCTTCTTCTTCACGTTGTTCAAGGTCAGATTGGAGCAGGAAACTACAGCTACTTGAGACTAAATCATGAGGGAAAGATAGTTCTTCAGATGCGGAGTTTAAAAGGCGATGCGGATTTGTATGTATCAGATATAACTCTTCACCCCAGCTTTGACGAGTACGAGTTACAGTCCGTAACTTGTGGCCAAGATGTTGTCCACGTACCAGCACACTTCCGCCGCCCAGTGGGAATTGGGATTTATGGTCACCCCTCTCACCTGGAGAGTGAGTTTGAAATGAAGGTCTACTACGATCGAACAGTTGTACAGTATCCTTTTGGCGAGGCTTCTTATAACCCAGAGGAGATGGAGGCAAACCAGAAATACTCACACACCACAGAAGATGAATCTCAGGATGAAGAGTCTGTTTTCTGGACTATACTTATTGGAATCTTGAAATTAATACTTGAAATTCTTTTTTAAATTCATATACACTGGACTAAATCAGATTTCAGCCTGTGAAATTGAACACGAATAACTTTCTGTAATATTTAATACTCTTCATTGTGTTTTCTGAACCAGAAAGAAAGTGAGGGGGGAAAAAAGCCATATTTAATTTTATATTGTAAAATCCTGCCCTACATGTAAAGTGAGCAGCAAGCACAGTATTTGCAGTATTCAACTTTAGAGATCAGGGCTTAAAGATGAATGTAGAGTTGGGAATCTCTAAACAGGTGCTTAGGAAAAAAAAAAAATCAGCTCTAATCCTTTATTTTCTATCATTATTTTATAAAGAGCAAAATACAACAGCTGCACTTCAGTGCCCCCTCTCAATCTTGAGCATATTTAAAATCTACTCTTTATCAGCCAGGTATCTTCAGTAAAATTAATTAGTGGCTTTGGAGTGCAGTCAAGCTGAGGAGCCTAGGGTGAAGGAAGGAAAAACCAAACAATCACCTAAGGGGACAGATGGTCTGTATTTTGACTGCTTGTGTTCTACATCCCACCAACCATCTGTAAGCAGAGGCCTGTCCGGTCACTCAACACCTCTGCAAATCCATGACCTGAATCGAGTACACGTTACTTCAATATTACTATAGGGAGAGGAACCTTCAGCTGTTGTTACTTGTCAATATGACATTCTCATTCCTCATTAAAGGCAATGCAGTATATAGGATCTTAAGCTTGAGACGTATTTTTTTACACCTCCCTTTACAGCTTTTTGTGATTTTTTTTTTTTTCCTTTTCAAAATATGTTTACAGGATTTTTCTTCGGTACATTTATATGAATAAGTCATTAGCTTGCAAAGAAAAATCTTCACTGAAAGGAAGTTGCAGTATATTGTAAGAAGGTCAGATCATGCTCACTCTTCCCTGAAAGGTTTTCCAGGAGTATTTTTCGCTTTGGTTGAGTCTTTCAAAATAACTGATTGCTATGCAAATAGTGTGTATTTAAATTGCTCTGTAATTTTCCTTTCACGGAGCTTACTGATGAGTGCACTGAAATAAACAAGGATGTTACTATAATTTTATACAAATGGTGCATGTACAATTTAAGTTTCATTAGTGAAAGCCTTTTCTTTTCCAAGGGGAATTTGACTCCTCTGTCTAGATAGTTGACAGGACATAATTAGTGACTTATATCACAAAAATCATTATATAGCCAAAATTAAAAGTTTATTTGGTAAAAAGGAAAAAAAAAAAAGTGGTATTGTTCCTCTTAAAGTGGTTGGTTAAATAGCACCAAAATATCACTTTAATTTGTGCAGTTACATTTTTGACAGCAAGTTGTTTGTTTGTTTGTTTGTTTGTTTTTTTGGGGGGGGGGGGAAGCAGGAGGGGAGGATTAGCCCTCCTTGCTGTTTTTCCCCCTTCTTCCTCCTCTTCTGGGTACAGGAGAGTCTTTCTGACAACAATCACAAATCCAGCGACCTAAGAAAAGAAAGTTGTCAATTATTGGGAAACTACCTTTTTTACTCACTCATCTAGTTATGTACCTTTCACCATTTCAGTAGGTGCTCATCTGTTTCATGTACACAACCAGTGTTTTTCTTTAAAATACAAGCATCTTTTCTAAAAGGTATAGAAAGCAGTATGTCAAATTCACCGTCCCTTGCAGACTCACTGCATGTAACAATTGGCTACAGTAATGTTTATGGAGCTCAAGGAATAAGTGCCAGCACTGCTAAGGCAATGGTTATTAGGAAAGCAGAGACAAACTATGAGGTTGCAAGTGAAGTGAAGTCACTCAGATGAGTGACCACAGTTGAAGGTTAGAGGCAGTTACAGCAGAAATGAATGGCAGTTGGAGAATGTTGCTATTGTGCCACAGGGTAGTGGGTCCCATTCCTCAAACCAACATCAGTTATTTCAGTGCAGTCAGGCAGCACAGATGAAACTGCTGGCAGAGGTTCAGCACTAGACCTTGTACTAAAACCCATTTATGGAGGGAACAATAAGGGTTGAGCATGAATATTAACTATTTATATTGCAACAGCTGGAATCGTAAAAGCTGCTTTGCTATTTTTTTTAGTTTTGTAGGAATATAATTATTTTGCTTAGATTCTGTCCATAGGTCACCCTGAAAGTTGAATCAACAGAACCTGAAGTAAAGCAACAGCAAGCTCCCCATGCTTCTCTAAATGGGAATATACAATATATTTGAGGTAGTAGTTACAAGGAATATTGTCACTGAATGCTTTATCATGAGCTTACTGATCACTGATTTAGTGTCACATGAAAAGCAACACTGCTACCAGTCACTTATGTCTGAAGTTTTCTTTACATTGCCTTGAGTTGGCCAGGTGATATGAGTGGCCAGGTAATTTAAAAGTACAGGCTGCCTGACATTTAGGTACTTCCAGCTTTTACATTTAAGAAAAATAAGGGAAGGAAGGGGTTTAAAGGTGTTTACAAATGCTAAATTGAGCATACTTTTAAATTTAGGAACTAAAATAACAAACTTTGTTAATGTGAAAGCTATACTCCAGCAATATGCAGCAATACAGGCCTCTTTACAGGTTTCTTTTATGAAAAGAGGTAATTATTCTCAGTATTCTATGGGAATATTACAAAAAGAAAAAAACTAGCTCTGACCGAGCCTGTTTGGAATCCGTTGTAAAAGCCAATTTCATTTCCTATATAGGAAATGCCAGGTTAAACTGTGCAAAACCAAATACACAGAAATAAAGCTTATTTAAAAAAATCTCAGCCCCTAGTGCGTGGATGCTTTCCAACACTATTGCTTATTTTTACCCTTCACACTGATTTTAAACTCTTCTTTCAAAAGCAACACATATTTTGACAGAGAAACCCCAGGACTCGGAGGAGGTGGGAAGGGAACAATTAACTTTATTACCTGAGGGGATAGCGTCAAGCCCCACACAAAAAGTGTGATAACCACGGTCACATACATCACAGAACATCATTTCTTCTTCGTGGTGAGGCTGCCCACATATAATGCATGTTTTACACTCCATACATTGCCAAGGATAAGTCTTAATCATAGCAACAAGCTCCGGGGTCATATCAAGGCAAGAAGGGTGGCCTGGATTAAAATCAATATTATTAATTATGTCTGAAATGAAATTTAAAATTATTTAGATTGCATTGAAAGAAGCTGAAGCTGAGCTCGCCTCCTGGAGAAATCTAACAGCACGCTGACTGTGACAGTACATATAACCTTAAACAGGGATGAAGCTTTAATGAAGGACAGAAAAGGCAAGTGAACTGTTGGTAAACAAGTACAAATATTTCCACAAAAAGATGTGCCAAACATTAGGAATGTTTGAATCCTTAGGAATCCAGTTAGTTTATACGGATACTTACCACTGTTGTCACACTGGGAGCAATGTATAAGAGCTTCAGCTTTTCCTTTCTTGTTGGACTCCTTACCCTTCAGACAAATTCCACATATAGCATTTGGAATGACCTTTGGCTGGAAGGGTAGAAGAGGGCTATAAATTCATTCCAGAAGAATTTACAGATCTAACAGGAAATGTAACATAGCTCCTTAACTCAAAATTAATGGGTTATCTGCTATGATGTGTGAACCTTAACATGTATGATAACAATTGACAACCAGCAGCACTTAAAAAGTCTTAGATTAACCACATAAAATCTTGAACTTGGCACACGTGTAGCGAGCTTTACATAAACAAAACCGGAGCAGAAGCACATAATAGTTTCTTCCTCTGAATTCAGCAGCTAACATATCCCTAAATTACATGGCAGAGAATTAAAAAAAAAAAAAAAAAGATTTTTTTCCCCTGGTATAGAATACTTCATTATGAATCTCCATGCAGATTTCCTGTGTGGAAGAAATTAAATACAATTTTCTATTCTCATTGTCTTTAAATATAGAAACTTAATTACAAAAGCAATAAACTTGACTTTATCTTCAATTAAGTTTTAAAATATCTGGTAAGCTATGTTACACACTGTCGTCTTACCATTCCTTCTTATGTCCAGTCGTAACTGCAGTAAAAAATACATATATGCATTTAAATACAGTTTTAAATTTATAGTATTTCTAAGTGATCATCTGGAGCCTTTTTGGGTGCATAAGACCCATTTAAAAGGTATGAGAGAAATAGTAGGCTGTTAAATGGAGTAACATTTGTGTATTAATTCTGTGTGCAAAACCCAAAGAGTTTTATCCTGATGAGAACAAAAGAAATAAAGCATGACGTATTTCAGAAACATCTTTGTGAGGACCAGGGAACAAACCAGACATTACATGCTTCAGACACATTTCAGTAGTTATATTATTGAGCTTGGACCTCTGCATAATGAAATTAGTGAGAAATAAGGGTTAAAGTTAATATAGTACTCACTGATATTAACCAATAGTGCCAGAGTTTCAGGAAAAAATAAATGTTGCTGCAAAGATGCAGCTATTAGCTGGAATTCAAATTCAAGGCATATCCTGTTTTCTAAGGAACTAAACAGCTTGTCAGTAAGCAAAAACATACCCAGTCAACTACCAACCACTTCTGGGGAGAATAATAAAGTTTAATTAAAAAAAAAAAAAAAAAAAGGAAACCAGAAATACATATATTGAAGAAACAAAAGGATAAATTGCATTACAAAGATCCCTGTTAAGTGTGTCTATCCCCCCAGCCAGTCTTTTTCCAACACCTGTATCTAGCAAAATAATATCTTACTTCATTTTTAAGTAGTCAGGACGCATTGCTTTAAGACTTCTGAAGTTCTACATCTGTTTTTTTAAGTTAAAGCACAACTACAGTCTGCTCCAAATTGTCTAGTCTGAAGAGTTTTATTTGAAAAACAAAACACCATACGAGATGTTTATAGGCAACTTCCTTCAAAAGATGACAGAGGCACTCATACAGACTTTTTTTGCTTATTTATTTTAAAAAAGCATAGTCAACCTGTTTTATACATAAATATAATAAAACGGTAAGAGAAGTCTAACATTCACAAATGTCTCTACAAAGTAATAAATATAATGGAAGCAAAAACACACAAAATCATTTACTATTCTATGTGTCCTACATGTATACCTTTATACCCTGCTCCTCCCAACAAAAGTGGCATATGCTTTAACCTCGTCAGTGTTGCAGCATTTACCCTTCTGTTGTTTAGGCTACATTCTAATTTTTTTTTGTTGGTGTGTTTTTATCTATTTCTAAGTAAACAAAGCCTTTCTAGAATAGGAAGTGCACTTCTCTAATCAGACTTCTAACGAATTTGTGTATCACTGCTTTTAATATACAGCAGCATACTCCCTTGTACTCCATCAAAACTAAAGTGAGCTACTCTCCGGTCACTGTACTTGCATGAGGTTATGTGCATTAACACTCTGATATATATATTTCTAAAGTTAGACACTGATATGGGTGCATTTATTAACAATGCTTCCATCTAATTCTTACTTCACTAAATTGTGTTTATTAGAAATCGTGCATTTGGGGGGGGGAGGGACGGGAATAACAGCCTATTAATAATAAAAGTTCCAACAGTATGGAAGGGTGGTTGTTATGTTTTTTTGATATTTTTTTAATTTTTATTACAAAAATGAAATAATGCAAGACTTCACATTTCAAAACAATTCAAGTTCTACCATCATGAATGGCTTTTAGAAACACTAAAAAAAAAAAAAGTGTATCAAAACCAAACAGGAAGTGACAATATCCCATCTGATTAGAGTACACTTTGCTTTGTACATCTTCATCTTACTGAGGGGTAAGGAAAGGAGAGAGAAGGAATGCCAGGTCAAAATGATGACTGCTCTGTAAGTTTTAACTTCCTTGCTGCAGCATGCAGCTCTCAAGGCAAGCATTCCAATCACACTATTTTTAAAAGGTCCTATTCTGAATGCAAAGGGTTCCATTTGCATATACAGTGACCTAAAAACAGAAGTGTTGTAAAATATAGTTTCAATACATTTGTTTTATGTGCAAAAAAAAAAAAAAAAAAAACCAAACTCCTGTACTTTTAACAGTACCCTGTGTGTGCAATTGCAATAGCCAGTCCTGCAGCAACAAAGACTCGCTACTTGTAACATGACAAAATGTAAAACACATGCTAATTGTTCTTTGTTAAAGAACTGACAATAAAAACTGCTCCATATAAAATACATAATTTCTTTTGCTTAAAAATAACTCAGTGGAAATGTGTGAATCCTTTAACACTTATAATGTGTCTATAACGATACATTTGCATGTTGATGCCATAGCAATTATCCTTCAATTTTAACTACACATAACCAAAAGTTTACTGTCCTACAAAAATAGTCAGATATTAGAGATTGATACAGAACAAAAGTATTACAAAGATTCAGAATTCACAGGGACAACATTTTAAACCAGTTAAGCCTTCAGCTCAAAGTGCCGTTAACACTCAGGCACATACGGTATATCATTATCTGGTGTTTTTAATGAGCTAACAAACAAGATTCTTTCTGTCTTACCAATTAAAGCAGCTCATATAATTGTGTTTACTGAAAACAAGCATTTAAACACTCCCACAAACAAGAAAGCCGGTTCTCTCAACATCCCAACACATCATCACCATCTTATCAACAGGCTGATGGCTGATGCAGATGGGGTACATTGACATCAGAAAGATGTGGCACTGTCAGTTTACAGTAATGCCTTGTTACTAATACAGTCAGTGACTCTGTAAAGTAATTGCTATAGGAATCCATTTTCAAAATGCAGTGCTGTATGCTACCAGTATAACTTTTTTTAAAAAAGTTCTGCTCTGTAAATCCTCTCTCAATGCATTCATAGATGGAGCTAATCAAGCACACAGGCATCTCAAAGTTAAGTGAAACTTCTTTCCGTAAACCTATGGCACACAATCTCCAATGGCAAGTTAAACAAAGCTAAAAAAAATTTAAAGCGCCATCTTTGGATTTCATGTTCGTGGGAACATCAGTACACATTCTGAGTCTACAACAATTGGCAGTTACATATAAAAATAGATGTATGGTACCACAGTCTAAATCTCCATAATTTGCATATGTCTCAGTAAGTTTCTGAAAAGAGAAAACGCAACTGGAGCTTGGTATCTGTTATGAACTTTTACAGTTACTATATGTACAGAAAGTTGTCCAATTCTTGTTGGAAATTAGCTTCTTACTTATAGCTTATTTATTGTTAACTCGGTAAATACAGATAGTAAACAGTTATGAATATAAAATACAAACCATCAACAGCGCAACTTCTGCTGAGACAGTTTCTCAGTATGTACAATCTTGTCACTGACAAAAATTTTCCGTTTTCCTCTCAACATGCATTCCTGATTGCTACATAAACCCTATGTTAATGTAGTGTCTTCCTGTTTTATGGGCCTAATCCTGCTCCCATGTAAGTCAATGGAAAATTTTAATTCCTTTCAGTGGAACAGGACTGGGCAATAATGTCTTCTAAATGTGTTACATTATTTTCAAAACCCCTCTTAGTATGCCGAATAATAACATAAATAATGCATGTCAATTCCCAGTTCTCCTGAGAATTTATCTTAATCTTTTATCATCCTAATTTTTGAAATTATTATACAGTAATACTGATGATTTTGGTCTTAGGTTTGGCAATCACTGCTTCATAGCTAAAATGTATTAGCATCCAAACCAAGTCAGATAAAAGCATATTGCCTACAAACTTTTCTACATAGTATGAACTACATAAAAAGCTGTTTTCCATATACTCTTAAAGTGGTCATGTAGTGTTGCCTATACGACTGTAATAAGCTTCTCGTCTTTCATCCCATACATCGTAACATCTCAGGATGAAAGACTACTTGAAATGAACGTCGGAACAATGTGTTCAGCCACAGAGCTGCACTTTACAGCACTGATCTCTAGGTATGCTGCCATACGAAACAGTACAAAAATAGTGGATACCTAGTGCTAGTTTTGAACTGGCAAGTAATTCTGACTGCTATGTCCAGGCAGAGAGATGTAGAGTTCCAATGATAAATCCACAACAGACTGTTCTAACGTAACTGCCTGGGAATCAGAGAAGTTAACAGAAACAGAGGCCACTGTATAGCTAGAGTAAAGGAAAGCCTCATGTGAAATAAAAGCAAAAAGGAAGTAAGGAAGCAAACAGACGGAGCACACAACAGGAGAGCAGGCAGTGGAGTACAGCAAGCAGAAGTTCCACATTACTGATAGACAAATGTTTCAGGGAGCGGCTGGTCAGTATAGAAGTTCAGTCAGGGACTTTTTTCTTCTACCTTGTACCCAGGAACTGATTTGGATAATACAGAACGTTTGGAACCATCTTTTCTTGGAGTAGAACTTTTGTCTCTTGTTTTTTGTCTTCCCTGAAAAGAATCCTCCTGGTTGTCTGTGGCGCAATCACCTTCAGATACATTGCCAGACGAATTGTCCTATAATAAAAATACCATAGCTATATTTTTTATTTTTTTGGATAGACAGACAAGTCTTTCCTATGCCCCTTAGAGCCAACTAATGTAAAAGAAGGATACATCTTTCCTTCTACAAAAGCATAGGGTGCATCACAACCTAGAACACTTTTTCTCATAACCTTCATTTTTTTTTTTTCTCATGGTAAGAAACTGGCATCAGCAATAGCGGTTGTGTTTTCCAGTTGATCTTGATACCAGAGTGGAGTACACAACAGCGTAATTCTTTGAACCATTTTCCTTGGAAAGTCAGCAAGAAATTGACTATATGCATGATGTTGTTTACAAAGTAAAGGGCCAGTGAAAAGTTAAAAGTGCCCTGGCCTTCTATTTAAAGTGTATGAGCAAGTAACACTGTCTTTAATTAAATACGTGAAGGTTTTTAATGCCACCCTCATCTCGTATTTTCACCAGGAGCACTCTGAATATTTCATTTGGATTGCAGCAGAAGAACGCCATCAGAGGAAAGACACTTGAATATTTAATACAGAACCAAACATCAGATTTCATGCTGCAGTTAAAAGCATTTTGAAGAACGGGAAGGTGAAGAGGGAAAGAGGTTCAAAGAGAACGATAGACCAACGTAAGCATAATTAAGAGCAGCAGCACAAGATCTTTCTCAGAGAAGTGTTAATAAAGGCCTCCAAAAACCTTCAGCAGAGAATAATATAATTAATCACGTTTATTACAATAAAAAACAAAAGGCCAAATAACAGTAGTGCCCAGCAGTAAAAGGCACTCAGTACAAATAAAGTAATTCACCTATGCCCCAGAGCCTAAAATCAAAACAGACAAAATAGACAGAGGGCAAAGGAAAGAGTAAAACACAGAAGCAAAGCTAACTACGTGGCAAAAACAAATTGTATGTTTCACACTTCTTTTTAAAACTAGGGGAAGAATTATTCAGAACAAGTCCATTAAGACACTACAGAACAGGAAAACTGCTATCTAAGTCCAAAAATGGGGAGGGTAAAAAAGGAAAAAGCGTATTGTAGGACTCACCAGGGAGATCTGACAAATGTTAGGCAGCTCAAATCTCAGAAAAATACACTTGGCAACTGTCCACCTTTGTGTCCAACAGATATCTTGCCCTAATGGCTAGTAAAGATAGCCAAAACCATAGCCAAGTCCCCTTCATAGGAACCTCATCTCATACATTCCCTACACCTTTCCTACACAACCACAACATTTTCCCTTCTGCATTCTCTCACCAAAAAGGCATCTGAACTTTTGTGCTAAATGGAAGGACAGCCTGCTCAGTCCAATTACTTTTCTTTACCAGTAAGAGAAATGGAAGTCAATGGAAAAGGGAATTAGGAAGAGGTGAGTAACGACCAAGTGTAAAAAAAAAATGGAGTATGATTAAATCAAAGTTTTGACACCTAGAATGATGTTTACTTTTTTCTCTAAAAAACATAAGCAGAAAGGGTGTATTAACAGCTATCCCCCCCGTAAGCCTACAAGCTGACCCTTTCTTTTCTTCTTCAGTTATGAGCAGCTTGTAAATATTTAAACAAAATAAATGTTTATATGGAGAAATTTAGCATTACATATACCCACTATCTAACATGTTAGTCAATTGAACTAGAAATTGTTAAATGCACTTCTGATGTTATATTCTGTTTTTCTTAGAACTGGAGTTCCATTTCTAGAAAACAGTCATTGCCAATATACCACCACCACCAACATACGAATGATACAGCTGTACTTAGACAGCCCATCTGAAGCTCAGCTGCTCCTGAGCACCTACAACACTCTCCAGGTAGGTGAGCTTCCCATAACTTCCAGTAACAGTTAATTTGGGCTTTGCATAAACAGAGAGCACATACACATCTTTTTAAAGATGTATTATAAAACAAATAATCCCACTGCTTTCAACCTTTTCTTTAAGTTGTAATAAAGTAACTGTTTCTATCTTGAGTACTTCCTGCTTCAACATTATCAGAAGGCAAAGTTACCAGGCCACCAAGTCCTTTGCTTTAGTGATGGATTTTGTGGAACTTAAGTAGCAAAATATACTGTGACTTGAACTAAAGTTCACACCCCTCAGAAACGCTAGCAACCTGACCCATGACTTGAGGAAAAGGGAATAAACAAAGAGCGGCAGTTGGGAAGACTCTTCCAAACATCTTTAGAAACAAGTAGGAGAGAGACTGATGTTACAAATATTTGATTTACTTTAAAAATGGAGCACAATGGAAAGTTGGATAGAAAAGTTATAAAATAAGAAGAAGTACTAAAAATGTAAGTTTATGATTCTACCTCATTTTGCCAATGTTAAAGATTCTACCAGGAAATTACTGAAACTAACAAAAGCGAAGGGAAAGGATTTTATTTTGTTGAAGAACACTTTCAATTTGTCTCACCGAGTTGCCTTTGGTTTTCCGTTTCTCATCACCTCGCCCTTCCTCTGCATCATCTGAATCCCCATCACTGTCTAATGCAGGCAGTTCTGGATCCAAAGGTGGTTCGTAAAGAGCTGTGTTTAATGGCAAGTAACGAAGTTCATCCGGAGAATATCTAGGCAATAAAATAAACAAGTGCCTTTGTATTTTATGCATGGATATTATTTACAAAATGCATAAGGAATTTATTTTGAAAGTAAGAAATGTGAATAATTCCAGCTCACTTTTTCAGGGAAGAACATAAAAAAATGCAAGAAACTTATTAATTTCTCTTCCCAAATTAACTACTATCTAGTACTTGTCATCTTTGTGTAGGTAAATATTCATGGAACGAAGGAAGAACATATTTGCAATGTTCTAAACCTTCATAATCATAAAAGGTCACCTGAATGTCTACAGGTTTATAATCACCCCATGTTACTACCCCCAACAGACGACACACTTTGTTTATGTAAGTACATAGCGTGTGCAAAGCTCCAGTCAAAGGTACACAAATGGCTAGGGTCCAAAGCAAAATAAGTAAAGATGTTCTATTTAAGACCAAGTTTCTTGATTAATGAAGGAGAAAAAAAAGGCAAATAAAAATATTAAGAGAATAATGTGAAGATCTAATCTGTATCTGCTCATAGCCTGATACAGCTTAGTGTGTGTAATCCCCTCTCCCCCCTTTTTTTATTGACCTTAAAGACTATGAAAAAAGTTTGAGACCTCTTACTATTAAGGACATGGTAAGGGGTAGGACGCTATTTTGATGCACACTCTGAAAGGTTGTGTCCTTCATTAAGAAGGACAGCCAGTTTCACTTATAGCTTGTATGCTCAAAATAAACATTTCTTGTATTTTTAACTCAATAAAATTCAGGTCCTTCAAGAATACCCTTTAACACACAAATTTATGGGGGGGGGCTGTATGCACACACACTGGAATGAACAAGGGAAAGGTGTATAAAAAGCTTGTCTACAGAAAAATTCGTATATATAGGATGAGTAGTACCATCTCTGGTGCACAGATGGCACAACTTAGGCAACAGTTTTCAAATGTGTTCACCAAATGGAAGCATCCCACAGGGAAAAGTCAAAAGTCTAAAATTCGTGTAGCTGTTCAAGTCTATACAATACATGTTTAATGAAATAGAAAAATTCAACTAGCAACACCTTTCTCCCTCACCTAAAAAGCGAACATTAAACTTAGCCCACAAGGTAGATCATAATTTTTTTAAGTTAAAAACTTTCTAAAAATTTAAAAAAGGACAGTAAGACTGTCACACGAAAAGCACCTGACCACAAGCCAGCATTACAACATTTTGACATAACGATATTAATCTTAGCAAACATGCAGAGGCAGAAGGTAAGTAAACATGTGAGGGTGGCAGGAATGATATCAGTCTCTGCTTTTACCACAGTAAGGATCTGAGCTGGTGAAAGCTCAGGCACCACAATACATCACTGAAGAGAACACTCTTGCAGCCAGTACTACATTTATGTTGTTGACAGAAGCCCTCATGCTGTGCATTTATTAGACTAGCAAGTGACTCAAGCATAAAATTTATTCAAAACTTTAGAGTAAATACACTCAAATGTTTTCCATCAGCTAGATGTAGAGAAAATAGATCACTGCAAGAGAATCAGCAGTTGCGATGGCTTTGAAATACCTTTTGTAGTACTCCTGGAACTGGCCGGGTATGAGAGCCACTGGATAAGGACTAACCTTTGTTCTCTCTGTAGGTAAGACTTTGTATTTTCCTTGAGGCACCTGGATAATCTGTGGTGTTTAATACAAAATAATGTTCTCATTTCACATCCAAACTTTCGAGCCTTCCCTACCCTCCACCCCCTGAAAATATTTTTGAACTCAGTCTCTCCCCTTTATTGAGTTGGAACAGCTATTTGAGTTCTCTCAAGGAGAGCTCAATTCATTCAAATGGTAAGAAATCCACTCTCAAGATAATATTACAGATTTACATCTAGTCAGGAAGTGCCTAGTGAACTGATAAGCAAGAGTACTTCTAATAGTATAGTATGTAAAATAATTTTTAAAAATAGAGCAATTCAAGCCATAAACTTTAATCAATAAACTTATATGATAAGCATCTTTAAGATGAATTATTAATGAGTCCATGTTGGTAGAGGGTAGCAAAACATTACCATCTAATTCTGAAACCTGACTGTACTACTAAAAAAATCCCACTAGCAACACAAAGGAAGCTTATAGAAGGTCTTCCTTCAGAATGAAACTAATTATCTACTACCCTGTATGTAACATGTCTCAATATCAGAAAAATTTAAACTTTCCGCAATATACTACTAGACTGTAATAATTTCCAAAGAGAAAAAAATTGCTATACTGTCTTCACACAAGCAGTGCAGTCCTGCTTCAAAATGACAGCTAGCATGTGTGGTTTCTATTTTTTTTTTTTTTTATATTTTTTTTTAGATCAAGCACAGAGAAATAAAATATATCTAATACAAAAATAATGTAACACCTAGCAAAAACACGGACATGAAAATTGATAGGGAGCATGTACTTTTAGATAAGCAGCTTACTTTTTAACTCATTACATTGTTCTGGCAAAATTTCAGTAGTGTTTCAAAAAAAGAATGAGCCACTTACATGAACAGGCAACAACAGAAGCTTCTTGTTAACCTTAACATCCTTCTTAAATTTATGTTGTTCCAGCAGATTAGAGACATGACAATAAAGTTACACTGAAACTTTATAAGTTTCCTCAGACAGAAGTGTTTCCCATTTGAAAAAAAAATATTTTATATTAGTTATATTTGAAGTTATTACTTTTATCAATATTACCCAGCAAAACTGTTAAAGTCTCTACATAACTGTAACAGGACTATTCAAACCCCCTGAAGTTAAGACAGTACCAATAAACACATTTTACTAAGACAAGCAAGGAGCTACTATTGACATTGAGAAGAAATTTAAATCTGCCTACATGTGTTTGTAAATCAAAATAGGCTCTTCTTTCTTCCATTCGCTCTCGGTTTAAATTACTGTTGAATTCTGCAGCCTTCTTGGCAGCTTTTTTTATATATTCTGGAACTTTACTGGCTTCTACTTTCTGTGTGTTCTGTTGCTGCATTTGCTGAAATAAAAATAATTTTATTAATTTACATACTTTTCACTATCAGATTGTGAGCAACCCTTTTTTTAATACACATATATTCCCTGTTACAGATTTGGTTCCCTTTGCGCACTATTTACTTACAGAGTACTCTTTATAATGATCTGTTATTCGCTGACGTTCTTTCTCTTGCAGTATAACAGAATACTCAGCATGTTTGGCAGGGTATTCTTTAATCATAAGATCAATTACTTCATCACTACGCAAAGCCGTTAGACCTAAAATAGAAAAAAGCAATAATGATGCTATCTGGCAAAACTCACTGTAGGTTATTTATATCTGACAATGATCAGCTGAAGTTTTTGAGGAGCTAAAGACAACAAACTACTATGCACAATGCTTCTCCCTCTCTCAAGCAGGAGTGAACTTGTAACATTCAGCTTTCAAGGCTGTTAAGAGTTGCTTCTCCCCAAGGAGGAAAGGCTCATTTCTTTTCTTGCTTACTGCTACAGAATACAACCCCCACCTTCATACTTGACTGCCACCTACTCAACTCCACTGTGAAGCAGAACCTTCGCTGTAAGCAGGACCTGGTAAGCTTCAGTTTCTAGTGTCGGTAAACTGTTAGTTTCATTAACTTGTACAACCTTAACTTAAATTATGAGGTTAGGTTCTCCGCACAGATCAAGAAACACTGTGAGGGCAATTCAGAAAAGCAAACTGCACGCAGATGCCTGACTCCTAATTAAAGTATTTCAATTCAAAAGTCAGAACGTGTCAGTTTGCAGCTATCACGTCATGCAGAACGCCTCTTTGAAAGCCTCCAACACAACCAACCTCCACTGACAACAGAATGGAGGTTGGCATGTTACTACCACTGATGATAAATATAACTATCCCTGTTGTTTACTGTTAACACAGCACATACTGTGTATGTGAGACAGAATATAGCATTTTGCTTGTGCTGATAAAAAAGATACTGTTCTCTCTTGCTTATTTAAGTAAAAAAAAAAAAAAATCAAGAGAGCTGGCAGGTGAGAAATAAAGGTAAGTACACCGAGAACTGTTAAGATATAAAATGATTTAACATTTGCACAGATCCGTGACACACAGAAAAAAAAAAAAAAACTTGACAGGCATCATTTAATCTCTAGCATGTTCCAAGTCACGCGTATTAGCAGAGGAAGAACAAATAGTTGAAGTTCTTTCAACATAAAATGCATCAAGGGCATTGTTCTATTTCAAGTACATTTAAGTGCTTCAATATGCACCCTTCCAACATCTAACACGTACACGGATCTGTATGAATACACTAGTGTTTGCTGAGTCCCAACAGCCGAACAAGACTGATGGACTTTTCAGTTTGAAAAAGTACGTTGTTCTCTTTTCTACAAGAAAAAGGCTCTAAAAGTTAATTTACAACATAAGTTTTGCTAAGTAATTAGAATAGATCCTGTTTGTTTGTTTGTTTGTTTACAATAAATCTGGAAAACCAATATCCTTTGGCCAATTAACATAAATTAAGAATGAAATATAAACCAGTTTTCTTTTCAAAATTTACATTTTCAGTTGCAAATGATCCAATTCTTCTCTACTAAACTGAATCATATTTTCAGTGAGTCACTTTCAATACTGTAACAAAGGAGCTAACAATGTTTTCTCTTACCTAAGGTGCACTGAGTCTCTGTGATAACATTTAGTTCTCTGAGGTAGAGTTTCTCCTTGTGAGATAGATCTCGTCTTTCTAAATCTCGAGAGAAAACAACAACAACAAAAAAAAAAGCAATAAAAATGTCTGAAGTTACTCAAAATCTCCCATAAACAATATCAAAGTAGGCTGAGAATTTTATTTCCAGGTAGTGAGAGTCTACACAAAACTACTATTCCTATAAACATGATAACACTAAAAGTTTATTTAAAATTTAATATACACTGCCAGGACACATCCAATTTTTCTGAGCATCCTGCCCATAGTTATGATTTACAGATATACTAAAGAAACCTGCCATGAGAGCTTGGATGCAGAAAACACAATCAAGTATTGAAGGCATATTTACCTTTTTCTTTTAATAAGCCTTTTAAAATGAATTCCATGACAGAAGAACCATGTATGATAAATCTGAATTATGAAGGCTGAAATCCTAGAACCTCCCCAATTCATTCTGAAATCCCTCCACGATAAAATAGAAAATTTGCCACAATTCAGGAAACAGAATACAGAGATACAGCTATACAGTAAGAGATCACTAACAAAACATCTAAGAACAAAGCAGAGGTCAGTTTTCAAAATCTACTTGCTGACCTTAACCCTTAATCAGACTTGTCTGCAGATGTTCAGTGACAATACTGAAAAGTATTAAATTGCTTTGAAAACTGAAACTTTGAAATACATTTTCAATACGCCAGTAATAAAATCAACAAGTACAAAACACAAAATTGAGATACACTTTTGAAATGGACATTTTAAACAATTGGCTCATGCTGTGGTCAAATAGATACAGATTACATTCAAATGTATAAAAACACATTTTTTTTGAAGAAAAATTTAGAAAAAAAACATATCCAAATACCTGGATATTTTCTTTTAAAGGAAGTCACACCCAAATATTCACTGACTTGCTCCTGAAGCATGTAGTATTCCCCTGTTTCATCCGGTGGCCACTTGTACTCTATCAAGTTTTCAGCAGGAAAATAGCTGTATCTGAGCATTAAAAAAAAGCATTAGAAAAATCAAAGAATGTATAAGAGGGGTACTTACATTTTGAGAAATTCACTAATTCCAATTTACATTACTGACCACCATCTACGGATAGCTGGACAATTCCTTTGTAACACCACATTCTCTTCACCTTTTTCAAAGGCATTTAGCTACACCCCACTTCACATGTACTTCCCAAAAGCAGCGTTTACCGATATGCTCAGAGAAAGAACACGAAAAAAGGGATATCCGTAATGGTGGAAAGGACATCAGAAAAAAAGCAGATGCTACAGTGTCAAAATTCACTCCAGAAACACGTAACATTTTTAAAACTTCTTAGCTGTGCTTTTGGTTATAAATTAAGACGCAGCACGTTCTGTGTGGTTTTAAAATGTGACCTCTTAAAATATGCCAGGAAAAAAGGATACCCAGTTACTTTTAGGACATTCCCTCAAATCAGAAACTATATGAAGTATATAAAAGCAAAGACTGTGGAAGAGATAATACTGAACACTACAGTAAGACTGGCAATAAAGAAATGGTATTACCCAAGATCCTGACTGGAAGTTTCACAGCTCCGAGAACTGTCCCCTGAGCCCATTCGTCGTCTTTTGGATGGCTGGCTGCCATCATTGGAATTTTCTTCTGTGTCATCCTGAAACAAAAATGCAAATAGGTATTAAAAAATAAAAGTATTCAGTGGATCATTTAAAACACCAAAAAATACTGTACAGCAATCTGCAGTTCAAGTATACCCAAAGTAGTGAGGTATTTAGTAATACTCTCTACAAAAAAACTGATAGGACAGATTATGCAGCAGACTGTTCTTTGATATAAACTAGCTGTAGGTCACAAAGTGGCACAGAGAACTGGTTGTTTCTCACCTGCTCCATACATGTAGTACTCAACAGACAGATGTGGCTCTGACCACTGAGTTCATCACTCTTGATGTAAACTACCTATGGCATCAGCACAGCCAGGCAGCTGTAGACCCAACAAGCTTCTCTCACCGGTGACAGTCAGGGACAAGACTAATTCTCTTTATCATGCTTGCTCCCAAAAGCACCAGTAAGGACAAGAGAAAAAACTTTTCTTTTGTGGAGAGGAAAAAGAAAAAAAGAAAAACTAAAACTACTGTCTAACTCCTACCTAAAATCTCAAAGCCTTTAGTGAACACCCTTGTATAATTACAAGTGAGAAAGAGGAGATAGAAGTAGTGAACTGTGTATTGTGACCAGCAATAGATCCAAGAACAAAACAACTAAGTAACTGAAACTCTGGAATAGTATGAAAGAATCACTTTTCGTAACTTTTGTAAAAAGTTTAGGTAAGAAAAATTAACGTGCCAGAAATAAATGGATCAAGCCCACGATCACGCTGTTAAACAGCGACAAGAACTATTATTAGGTCTGCATTCGCTAATGTTTTTCACTCTAGTATGTTTTACATACCATATCACTTGAAATACTATTATTAAAAAAGAATTCAGCAAATAATAAAGTTTGTTATAAGACTTCATAGCACTATAATCAAAACAGGTTGCAGGAGAAAAGCGTCTCCTTTAGTTTTGGTTCATTTCATGTATTTCACAATTCTTGACATGACTTTTTTTTCCTTTCTTGGGGAGTTTTTACTCCAACTCTTCTTCAAGAAAGAAGAATGTCTTCCATATAACAAGAACGAAAACATAAAAGCAATGTCAATGAAACAGCAAGCAACATCTCTGAGTATTACCAACAATACTGCTTCCGAGTATTACTAAGAATACCCTGCATAAACTCAACTAGATAAACTAACCAGCAGTCCCAATCAAAACATCACACTAGAGTTTCTGTAACACAGCTGTGTCTCAACAGCAGTTCATTCCTACTTCTCACCCAGAACACTAACACACTCCAAAAACAGATAAACAGGGCCACTTTTCTGTATGAAAGCCTATCTATATTCAAAGCAAGAAACTTCAAAACTTCTGCTTTTAAGTGATAACTCTCAACGCGGCCTTTAAGAGGAAAGGCCTTGCCTAAGTTTCTCCTTTCTGCCTCGGGACTTTCTCTCCGTGAAGCCTGCCAAGCGCAGGCAGGGCGCAGCGGAGAGCAGAGCGCGCGGTGTTTACATCTCAGCTCTCGGCTCGCATCACGCAGGCTCGGAGCCCAGGAAGTAAAACACCGCAGGCAGCCGGGCGGTTTGTTGCGAGGGACTTACCGGACTACGCGAAAACATTTGCACGGTCCGACCGCAGTTACCGTGCTGAGACACGCCGAGCCCCGCAGCCCGCAGAGGCCCTTCGTGCACAGAAACAGCAGAAGCAGAAACAGAACTCGAACCAGCCGCCCCCCGCGGGCCCTCACAAAGTTGCGGCGCGAGGTCCCAGCACTGCCCCGCGCACACCCCTCCCCACCTGACGGGGAGCCCCGGCCGTCCCCTCCCGGGGGCCGCTCTAGCCGCCGGGGCCGCGTCCCGGCCTGGGCGATGCGCGCCCGGCGCTGCCCCAAACTTCGCCCGCCCTCCGCCGGCGGGCCGGGGCCGGGCCCGCGCTGAGGCGGCAGGGGGGAGCGGGCCGGGCCCGGCGGCGAGGCCGCGGCTCTCACCTTGAGGGACTGTGC
>CM021767.1:43205480-43234522 GCA_011076525.1 Nettapus auritus | reverse complement strand
AGGCAGAGCGCGGGCGGACCCCGGCCCACAAAGCGCCGGGCCCCTCCCACGGCACGGCGAGGGACCCCCGCCGGGAGCCGCCCCGCCGCACCGGGAGCCCGGCTGCGAGGCGCGCACGCCTGTGCTGTGAACAAAGGGGCCCCGCCTCCGTGCGCAGCAGCCCCTACGGCAGCTGGCTGCGTGCCTCTCGTTCGGGTCGGCCAGCGCTGCGTTGAGGAGCGCAGCCATCGGCGGGCACGCCCGGTGCGGACGGGTTGTCGGCGTGTCTTGGCCATTAGGACTCACGCCGCTGAAGTGGCCGGGAGGGCTGAGCTCGGCCCCTGGGCACCGCTGCTGATGCTTAACGCAAGATTGCAGCCCGGGGAAGCCGGGGATTCAATTCACACCTCGCTCAAGGCAAGCCTCTGGAAATGCTGCACAATACAAGCGTGCAAAAGATGGCTTCCCACTGCACGTTTCTACACGAAACGGCATTTTATCATAAATACAACAGAGAATGAAAAAAAAAAAAAAAAAAAAAAAAAAACAGCGCTGCCTCCTCTTTCAAAAAGCACTCTTTTAAGAAAACAGACACCTACAGTTTATTGCAAGCATTCGTTAACAGCTCTAGGCATGCAACAGACAACATTGAACAAAGTCTGGCTTTACACCAGCTGCTTCAGAGCATTATGACAGATGAAGCCCACATGTACTCAACCACACACATTTCAGAAGTTATTTTTACAAAGAAAAAGGAGCAAAAATATCCCAACTATACGTCAGCTTCTTAGTACCATGTTTTAGTACCAGGTTTTGGGCAAACGCTGTTGGTAGACTGATGTTCAAATATACCAAGTCCTGTGATGCACAAGAGTAGGTGCGCTTTTTAGAGCATTACTGATAATAGCAAGCCATTACCAAAGCCAGTGCTATAAATGTTTCCGTTTCATATTTAGCTGAGACCCAGCTGTCTCTTTGAACATCCCAGACCCATCTGCTGGCAACCTAAAGGAAAGAAAAGATAAAGCGATTTGTGAGATTACATATAGCACAATTTTTATACTTTAAATGCTGACATAATTGAATTATGAGAGCCACAACTAGTGAAAACTGCAAAATGACAGTGAAAATGAACAAATGCTATTTGATATGAAAATATGTATTCTTCATTCACTTTAAAGCTCCCACCCCGATTGTCCCAAAAATGTCTACACCAAAAACTCAGCTCTGTCATGTTCACTTGTTACCACTTTAGCATACTGTAACAGCATCCCTTCAAACGTAACATTGACAGACACCATTTCTGGCAACAAATCCAACTAAGAAGTGATTGCCACTTCCACCTCTACCAGCTGGCTCCAGCATACTTGTGACTATTTACTGGGTTCTCATTTTTTTTTTTTTTTTTGGGGGGGGGGGGGGGGGTTAAAATTCTTCTGAAAGCTAACATGTAAGTTCACTGCTAATAATCTTCAGAAAGAAGAAGAAGAAAAGTTAATTTGGAACATTTCAGTAATCCATCTTTCTCCCACAACTCTATGCCCATACAGTACAAAATAGGAAGCAATGTACTGCACTACACCTCCAGGAAATGTGGGTAGATGTAGGACCTTCAAGGACTGGCCTCAGACAGCATCCCTTCAAATAGTATTTCACAGAAGCCATTAAGAACAAGGTACGGCTTCACCTGAGTAAAACACCAGGTTTTAACCCCAGCTTAGGTTCAACGACTACAAGTATTCTCTAGCGAGAGACCAAAAAGTGTGCTGAAGGCCAAAGAGAGCTTGCAACACATGTAAATTATCATGCAACACAGGAAAATTGCGGTCAAATAAATACTTTTGTTTTGGGTGTACCAAGTTCAGGTCACTATTGTCCCAGCTGTAGTCCCAGGAGTATCCATTTGGTGGCAGCTCCAGTTAAAACAGTTTCCATTCCTTTCCTCGTCACCTATTCCTTCCCAGGTCACCCCCTGCCACAACTACACTGCATTTTACGCTGACATTTGATGACCTAACTGGAGATCAAAGTTCTCTAGAAATAGAGGAGGAAAAAAATATTCACCGCCATCATGCAATAGTACCAGCACAGCACGTAGTGGAAATAACCGGTTGATAAGAGAAAAGCAGCATGGGCTCCTTACCACTGTTACAGAACTCAAAACAAACAAACAAAAAACAACCTAAACCAAACACTCACCTTAACAGGGTTAGTCAGAAGCACAGCAGTACCTTTGTCACCTAGTATACTACTTCCCTAAGTACCTTGTTACCACTTTAGCATACTGTAACAGCATCCCTTCAAATGTAACATTGACAGACACCATTAAGGAACCTAAAAGCTCCAAGACTACTTCATGTTACGTTGCTCTGTGTGGATTAATGCCTAGGAGATAACATACACTTCTAAAAATTACTTTCAATTTGCAAAAGGTATTAAGAATAATTTGTTTGCTCACATGTATTGCTTGACCTGACTTTTCCACAATTAGCACTGATACCACGTACTTGTAACGGTCAAAGCCCATTTCCTTTGTAGCTGTTAATATATCTTCAGAGATTGAAGCACACAAGGAGGGACTAGAAACTGCGTCGTATTTGCCTTGTTGAAGTTTATTCTATCAAAAACAATTTTGAAAGATCTTAGTTTTAATCCATGTGGTTCTTTGCAAGAAACTTTTCCAGGTATTTTCATTAGAAAAAATAAGGAGTAGAATAGGCTGTAAGATATAGCTGCTGCTCTCAAACAGCAAAAGCTGCACTATTTTTAATATAAAATGCTTTATTTTTATTTATTTATTTATTTATTTTGAAAGTTGCTATTACACATATAGAGCCAATCTCATTTCAACAAACAGGGATGTATTATTCTCCAGCTCTCAGGCTCAGTTCACTGGAAAATAGTTCTACAAATACCTGTTCCATATATTGAAGGCCTCTCCTCAGAATTACAAGAGTTAGTTGTAACTTTTCAAGGTATCACTAGCAGCTACATTTTAACAGATTGTTCTCATTCTTTTCTGCTTAATTTTTATATGTGGCAGTCAGACTGTCAAGGACGCCAAGCATATGTTATGCTGGTCAAGTGATATTAATAGAACCAATCAAAGTAGAATTTCATAAATCCAAGATCAGGATTTTTGGATATCCAGATATTTTGGAGGCCAGGTACTTTGAATTATACTATAGCTTACTTCGATTAGAAATGGGTAAGAGTTTAAGCTTCAGCTCCATCAGAACAGCACATGCTTAGTGGCTAACTCGCAGAGGGCCTTCTGCACCTTGAGAAACATAGCACATTTATACTACATGGGTGCCAAAACCTGAAGTCAGCAAATGTTTATGCCTATGTTTTAAGTTCATATTAATGGAATGCTTATGCCTGTGTTTTGAGTTCATATTAACGGAACAGCAGAAGTCACTTAGTCTTTGCAAGACAAACTACTGTTGAAAAAAAAAAGTAGAAAATTCATTTAAAAAGTACTATACCATTAGTATTGCTTGAGCTTTGTCTCTTACTAAATAATCCTGAAATTTATTATATGGCTCCAATCTGTATGTATTAGCAAATTTTATCTTTGCCCTACTAGCTCTGAATGGCAGTCGCCTAGTTTTTGTTGAATCACTGAAATATTCTTCTTCCAGAGGAGCTAAAGGTTCAAAAGTAGATTGCTTCCATTTTCCTTTCATCTGTGCAAAACAATAGGAAAGTCTGCATTAGATGTAAATGGCTTAGTGTTTTACAGTCTCTAAATGATACTTCATGGTATATAGTTACGAGGAAAAAAAAACAGTCTATGTTATGAAAAAACAGAAAAGCTAGAAATTTGAGATCTTTTCCTCTGGCTGTTTTGAGACCATCACTTTCACTGAAAAAGAGAATGGTGGTTAACTTCTGTTCAGTTTTCATTTATTTTCCAATGAAGCCTAACTTTGTATTTAATCTCAGTCAAGTAAGTATGCCACAGTAGCACTCTGCATTCACTCCATTTTATAGAAAAACAAAACAAAACAAAACAAAACACAAATACCAACATGTGCCTGAGACTGTTAATCACAACTTCAAGATTTTCATTCAAAAATTTTACACAAAATCTAAAATATATGCTTGGTTCATTTACTAGGAAATTTTACTTGTCCTCATTGCTTGTGATGGTACTAAATAAATGCCTTATGTAATAATGTCTTAATTTGCTCATTAAAAATAAAATACATTTTCATCTGCATGCTTTGTAATTTTGCTTGGAACTTCAAAGCAGAGTAGTAATTCTTTATGTGTCATGAGAACTCTGAAGATCCAAGTTTTTTCCCCATTTAGCTCATGCAGTATCATTATTTTCAATACACATAACAAAACTTGGCCTTTTATCAATGCAAGCAGCAAGTCTGGTGATGCATACAGATACATTACCTGCTGTCCTCCATGGTTGGCTTAAAACACAACTGTGAAACAATAACAGAAGACAGAAAAGCACATGGTACCGATGAGACTGTAACAACTGCTACAGACTGTGGTCTTCCATACCAGCTACCTCCTAACCACATTCCAGTTTTGCTGATTCTTCAGCCCCTTGCTCCACTTTCTTACTACAGAGAGAACTTAGGCCAGAGAAAATCATCAGCTACTTGTCAGAAGAGAGCATGAGGGTGATATAATACCACATGGAAAGGCTTACATTAAAAGGCATAGGGAAAAAAAAAATGTGGGTAACAGAAAGCTCTAATAATAACTATTTGAAAAGATGCACTACTTCAGGGTTCACAAATCTTTCAGACAGCGGAATTTGAGAATAAGGGCTGCAGTGCAGTTTCTTCCTTATGATATGGCACATTAGCCATATTGTCACTACAGACATTACCTACATCTCTCTCCCAGTTCCCCACTGTTGGATAACTCTGCTAAAAACTAGTGATGTTGGCAGGCCTAATTCAAATTGGCTGCAGGTGTTTGTCGATACTATGCCAACAGCACCAGCTCTGAGTAGTACTGACACTACACAAAAATGTAAGGAGCAGACAAACTTGCACTGAGGCTGTGGACACTCATTGTCAGAAACTCAGAACTGTGAAGGTTAAGCTATGAAAGTTGTAGCCTCTACCAGCTCATCACAGGTCTTCTAGCAGGAGAGAAAAAAAAATCGACTCTGCTATCAGTTTCCAAGATGAGTATCCCAAACCTTTTCAATATAGTTGAGTCTGTGAAAATGGTTACAATCTACACAGCAACTCTTTGTTAATACGATTCAACATGGGTCACAAGATCTTCAGCCTGTACAATTGCAGACGGAAGAAAATTTGTGTCTCTGGCATCCAACTTCAGATGGTGCTATTAGAAGCTTAACTGCTATTAGCAGTGACAGACGTTTCCATAAACATTTCCTCATTTGCTAAGGAGGTAACCAAAATCCTTACTGATCTCTCTGCACAGTTTTATCATTATGATTGTATTAACCAAGACTTTCAAGTGGTTAATAAGTAAATCCACTTCTGTATTTAACCATACAAACACTGGATGGTACCATTTGCTTCTTCTCATGCATTATTAGCATGGGATTCAAGTTTTAGCACAGTGTTGGGGGTCGGCCTCTTTTCACAGATAACCAGTGATAGGGCTAAAGGGAATGGCCTCAAGTTGTGCCAGGGGGAAGTTTAGGTTACAAATTAGGAGACATTTCTTCTCAGAAAGAGTGGTTAGGCATTGGAACAGGTTGCCCAGGGAGGTGGTGGCATCACCATCCCTGGGGTGTTCAAGGAAAGGTTGGATGTGGTGCTTGGGGACATGGTTTAGTGGGTGACATTGGTAGTAGAGCGATGGTGGGGCCAGATGATCTTGAAGGTCATTTCCAACGTTAGTCATTCTATTCTATGATTCTCAGTGTTGCCGTTACATTTCTGTTGAGCCTCCACATGCTTCTGGAAAGGCCCTACTGAAGCCAGACGATCTGTTTTCACATGGACTGTACAGAAATGGGCTCTCACGGTACTGGACTGTGCCATGCCAGTTTAACCTTGGGCAGGCAGGGGTGCATACACCGAGGGATGAGACCCTCCGTCATTTGGACAAAACGCTAATTCTCAACAGGTCGGCTTTAACACCCGACAGGGCCACCAAAGCGGTGGCGAAGCGGCCACCCCCGCCAACCCCCCGGGGCGCACGCCGCCGCCGTTACAACCATTGCCGCCGCCTTCAGTCCCTCCAGCAGCCGGCCCGGCCGCTCTCGCTGGGCAAAGGACAGGCTCAGGCGCCGCTCCGCATTGGGGCGCGTCTCCATGGCTCAACACGGAGCTGCGGCCGGTGGCAGCGGCCCCTCGTCCCCTCCTCCCCGGCCGGCGGTGCGGGGCCGGGCGGGGCCTTCCCTCAGCGCCGCAGAGCGCTGTGACGCGGGGTGGGGCGGGCAGCAGCGGGGTAATGGCCGCCGGGCTGCGGCAGGAGGCAGGGACGCGCTGCCCCCGCTTTTGGCTCCCCGCCGCCTTTATTCGGGGCACCGGGGGGTTGCTGCGGTCCTGTGGGCTTTGCTCTGATATCCGGCCTCTGCTGGAGAAGCCCTGGGCGCCTCGGAGCGACGCGAAAGGCTGAATTTCGTGGTCTGTGAGCGTTTGGGGTGGTGGGGAACCGCGGGCGGGGTGCTGCCGAGGGCAGCTGGGAGCGGGTCCGTGTAGGAGCTGGGGTGTTTGTGGCCTTACCTGTGCAGTTTCCTAGCGATTCCCTAAAGCCTTGGATTCAGAAATTAGGTCCTGTGAGCCTGAATTCGTAATTGAAGAGGAAACAACGTGTTGTGTTTGTTTATTTAGCGCTAAACCCTTTGCATTTTTATTGTCACCTTTTGTTTTTAAGCAATTTCTTAACTGTCTTTGCTGCCACTTCAATGAAGAAACTTTTTTACTAAGTCAGAAATATATTCCTTCTCATTAGTGTGAATGGTTCTAATTTTTGCATATTCTTTCATATCGTATATATCTTTCATTCTATCTTTCTGCATATTCAGTATATGCTTCTGAATGAGTCCAAGTTCCCATTTAGACAAAGATGCAGGTAATAATTATATGTGGGTTGTTTTACCATTATTACCTGCTCATGCAGAATTTACTTGTTCTTTTCTTGCTGGTACTAAAGACTGAAGCACTTGGTTTTGCTTGAAGTAACATCAGTTTTCTGCACAAAGGTCAGAGATTTTGCAGAACATACGCACAGGCTGTGATCTTTTTCTTCTGTCTGTCTTGATACAATCACAGAATGGTTTGGGTGGAAGGAACCTTAAAGCCCACCCAGTTCCAGCCCCCTGCTATAGGCAGGGACACCTCCCACTGGGGTCAGGTTGCCCAAAGCCCCATCCAGCCTGGTCTTGAGCACTTCCAGGGATGGGGCATCCACAGCTTCTCCAGACAGCCTGTTCCAGGGCCTCACCACCCTCTAAGTAAAGAATTTCTTCCTTGTCACTAGCTTGGTGGATGAAACCGCTCAGAAATACACCAAACTGGTATATGCAAATAAGAGTAATTCTGGCCCTCCTCATGAGTTTTCTACAAAGTGGTTCTGCTCAGAGTGCCTTTCATAATATGTACAGATGGAAACTGCATTCCAAAACTTAACCTGTTTACAGATCCTGTGTTGCTATCTGTGTATCTGTGCTTACAGGTATCCTTCAACAATAATTTGCTTGTTCTCATATACTTTCTTACTACAAGAACCATTTTTGTGTGTTCTAGATGGCACTCCCAGGCTCAGTCAGCACTTGTCTTTCTCCACTTGTGCATTACATGATTTGCAAACTTGGATTTGAGAAAAAAGACGTCTATGACATTAATAATATTGTGTCTGAAAATGGAGAAGTATGTTGGCAAGCTGTTACAGAGCATTTGCATTACCTTGAATCAGGTTGGTGTTTACCTTCTGTAGTAATGATGCATAAAGACTGATGTAGAATCTCAGTACAGTTCATAGTACTCCTAGCTTAGTCATAACATTTTATTACAGTGTAGCATTAGCTTCACCTGCTGGAGCATGTATATTTCTTATCTACAATGAGCTCTGAACATTTCATCTATGTTTATTATTTAGTTATTGCCAACTCCTAAGATTCATGTAATCTGTGCTACATAGGTAGCTTCTCCTTCCTCATTCCACTCAGTTCACACACAGTTCCTCATACCTGTATGTAAGAATTTCAGTTCTTCCTCTCTCGTGCCTCATAATTCTTTTCTCCTATGCTCTTTATATGCCTTTTGCAATAAATTTAAAACACCTGGAAGCCATCAGTAGTCTTACTATTGCTTCAGTCCTTATTTTCCCAACTTTCACTTCTGTACGTAGAGCAGTTTGTAATTGTTTGTTAAGCAAAACAAAATATCTACATCCTGACAAGCTGGCTGAATTTTCATTTGACAAATGGGAAGCTTTTATTATATTTCCAAAGATGGTAAAAATGATAGATATATCTTCCTCAAGCGATATTTTTCAGTGAATCAGAAGAATTTATTTTGCTTCGAAATGTCCCACGAAAGAGAAGCAATGATACCACTTTTATAAGCGCCACATCCATCTGTAATCTTTAACGGGTGTAAGTGGTGCAATTTGATCGAGGCTTCTGAGCCTGCACTAGCTTCCAATTTGGTTGTACAGAATTACTGTACTCTTTTACTAATAGGTTCTTCCCCTTTCAAAGAAGATAGAACATAGTAATGCCCTTTAATTCATATTGTCTTTTTTATTTTGTTTTGGAGAAGGCATTTGATCTTACCTGGTTTCACACTACACTTTTCTGCAGTTTGTTTGTGTGCTCTTTTGGACAGTAATTTGTAGTATATCAGTTGTGTTAAAATAATCTGGATAAAACTGTTTGAGCTAAATATGTACAGGGGCTACAGGAGATTTTACTCCTTATGGTTTTTAAAATATTGGACCTTCAGGAAGTCTGGTATTCTAATCACCTTCTGTTTTTCAATTGAAGATCAAAGTGTGGATTATATCAAAAGTGTACAGTCACTCGGACCTGTATGTGAATCCGTTAATTTGCACTTCAAATCTCTGACCAAGGAGCAATTTGTAGTTCAGTATGCAGTATGGTTCCACTGGACAAACTACACAGAGGTATGGAAATGTCTGTCGACAGTTTGTATTTTGACACATCTCATTGTGGAAGTTCAGTATCAGAATACACAAGAGAAATCAATGAACCAAAATGATTAGAATTTGTAACTAATTGTCCTTCTGTGATACTTTGTCACTTCTGATTTTCCTGACTCTGTAATTAGATTCTATATATGCTGTCACAAAAAGAACATGTAGTGCTTCGGGCCTGTTCTAAGAGGGTAGGATTTTCTTTTTCTGTAAAGACTAATAATAGGTGTCTAATATCAAGAACTACTGTGTAAAGTTAGTTATAATGTTTTTTAGATGTGAGCCTATAGATAAGTTGTGACCAAAAATATAAGAGATGGTCTAGGGAAGTGACCCTCTAGACATCTATAGTTTTATCCCTGTGGCATGGTTTTCATTCTGTAGTTGCATAATGACAATCACAGAGGAATATTTAGGTCATGTTTTTGTGTTCCTTTGACAATTTGATTTCATCTTCTGAATATTTAATGCAATGTTCTTTGTCTTTTCCCCACAAATCACAGTTATTTCTTGAAGTATTTGATGTTCTACAGCATGCACAAGCTACACAAGTTGCTCTTGGCTTAATGAAGCTAACATCATGCTTGGAGAGAGCATTGGGTGATGTAAGTGCCACCATGTGTATTCAGTTGCAGGTTTTGTTTTATAAAATGAGAACGAGCTCTTGGATTTAATTGCTCTTCAAAAAACTGAAATTACCCTGTAATGTGGTAGTACACAGTGGCGTAGCAACACCTGCAGTTGGACAGATGTACTTTTCTGGATCCAGTTGTGCTAATGGAAATAATCTGGTTTCCCTTCACCTGTGCTGGTAGAGTTGCTTGTGTGAATGCACTCACTAACCAATTTCATTTAAAAAAATGAATGTTTGCTTAATCTGTGTACATATAGTAGGTCTTTGCTACTCTGAATTATTTAACTGAAACAGAGCAGCATGCTTTCCACAGATGACCTGATGACGTATTCATTTCTGTGAGGAGAGGCAGGAGCAAACAACTGGAAATAAGCTGCTGGAGAACTTTCCTCAACACCCTGATTGTTTTCAATAGTGAAAATAATTATTGGATAAAATAGTCAAGCTCTGTGTTTGAAATACAAAGAAATGTACTGAATTATTTATGCTTTAATTGCTTTAACTTTTTTTTTTTTTTTTTCTTCTTTAATAGGTATATTTACTGATTGGTAAAGATTGTCCCTTCCTTCTAAGAGATTTGCTTGCTTCTGAGCAGCTTGCAGTTGTTTTTGGACAAGATGTAGTAAGTGCATAGTTTTGAAATAAAGAAAACCAGCTCTGTAGTTGTTACTTTTGCCAGGTTTCCAAACATAACCTTTGCTTGCACTGCAAACTTTGTAATATATTAGGAAAATTTTCATTATGTAGGTGTCATAGAAAATCTGGGGGATATATAGCAAAAATTGTGAATATTATAATTGTAAATGGTAATGATTTCTAACTCAAGCCCATATGTTTTTACTTGCTTTTCTACATGAAAAGCTCACGTACACAAAATTTCATATATTTGGCAAGGGGTAAGCAAGCCACAGAGTTGTCTGCCTCTTTTTGAGTTGTACTACTTGAAAATACACACCTAATAAGCACCTTCTAATAAGCTGTGTTTCTCTTCACTGCCACTGTAGTAAAATGCTTTGTTACACCATACTATTTTTTTTTTCCAATAGAGGAAAGTAGTTAGCCCATTCCCATTTGTATAAAAATAATAAAACAAAATTCTGATGACATTTACCCTCTTGTGTAAACAAAGTAGATGGTCTTTCTCATATAGTTTTACAAATGTAAATTTTTTGTTAGGACAGAGTATTGGTTATATCTTGTTAGCCAGTCTAGTAGTTTTATAAGGATTATTTCTGGAATTCTTAGAGGCACGTGGAAAAGTTCAATTCTTACACTTAATCAGTTTCCCTTTTTGTTTGATAGTGGTCTGGTAATACAACTTTGAATGCAAATGCTGCCTTTTTAATGTAAATTTCTGCTAAATTATTGTGTATTTATGCGATGAATAAGAGCTAAATTTGATCTTATTTGTTTTCCTGTCTTATTGTTTAGGATGTTTGTAAGTTTTATTCTTTCCTTATTATATTCTATAGCATGTACAAAAAAGTTAAGATTTCCTTTCAATACCTTTGGGAATTGCAACTGGTGGGTTGCCTCTTCTGTGACAAGCTGTGCCCAGTCATTTTGACAGTTTTTGACGGCATTATAATTTCTCAATAACTTCTCAAATTTCCTTTCAGGGAAAGACACAAAATAATAAATAATAAATCTTCATATAGTAATAATTTTGTTTATAATTAGATGGATGTACTAAGGGTATTCATTGGATCACCATATGGTCTGAATCTTCGTAATGTTTTGTGGCATGGGTTTGCATCCCCACAAGAAATTCCTGCAAAGTAAGTTAATAAAAAGCCTTGTTTTCTTACTAGTCAGACTGACAGTGCTTGAGAAGCAATTAGTAAATTTTACTACTCTTAAAAAAAAAAAAAAAAAAAAAAAAAAAAAGTATTCTAAGGTCTTTGGCAGTATCCTGACAATTTTCTCCTGCTGCTGCTACTATTTTTGGAATTGGATTTCCCTAGAATACTGAAGCCATTATGGAACTGGTCAGCTTTAGGACCAGTATGCTTTACTAACAGGAAAACTGAGAAAGCTTTCGAAGTCTTTTGTGAAACATGGTTCTTTGTCTGTCAGGACAGTCAGGAATAACTTGGAACAAAAAGCAGGTTGGAGGAGCAGCAGCAGCAGCAGCCAAGTAAAATACACTTATGCTTTTTTTTCCTATTTCCCCATTTTGTCATGCTTGTAAATGTAATTAATCATTAAGCGCCCCTACTCAAAAGGGATGGGTAGAACAATTACTGGATCTTCTTTGAAAGAGCAGAAGAAACATTTGTCCCCAACCCACAAATGTGGATTTTTTGTAATAGATTTAGTTATACAAGCTTTTCTAATATGTTATGGTATTCTCCCTAGATATTGTGCTATGCTGCTTTTTTTAACTGCAGGATTGGGTCAGTTATTACAGACATATCTTCAGAAAACTAAATACATTTTAGTACATCGACCTTCTGTGACCTTCATTAGCTTAGAGGAGCTTGATGCATTTCCAGGCAAGTGTTTAACCTTTAGCTGTTTTTTATTGCTGTTTCATTGTGCAAAATTGCTGAGAATAATGCAGTTTCCGCAATTCTAAGATTGAATCTTTTAACTAAAATACCATATGCTGTCTTTAGATGAATCAATTGTGCTTGTAGGACCACTTCTTAATACAAAAGCAGTTCTACTCATTATCGAATCAAAAAGTACTGCATTCCTAAATAATTTCAGCACACTGAAATGTATAACATTACTGCTTATGAAGACTCCAACTATATGTTCCAATCTTTTGATGATGAAAATTTATTTTATTTAATAGTCATAAAAAATCTTTAATTCTTTCCTGAATCGGTTTCAGGAAAGTTTCAGGTGCAAAAGTCCCAGCAGGAGTAGTCTGCGTATTCCAGGGAAGGTAGTTGTGAAACAGTATGATGCCTCATCTTCAGTACCCTGATGCTTTTCTCAGGGAAGGACCTGAAGAGTGTCGGATGATTATCTCCTCATCACCGTAGTTTCAGACCATATTTGGTGTATTCCCACTGTTTTTAGAGGAACAACAGCATATGAGGAATCCTGGTCTATATGGTGGCCATAGTCTATTTGTGCTATTTAATCAATTTGTCAGTGTCAATTAAATCAATCTGTTCATGGAACTGAGAATAGGGCTTTTTGAAAATTTATCAAGTTATTAATATTAAATCATCATGTAGTATAAATCCTGTAGCTGTTGGTGTGCTTCAGAAAAACATCTACTACAATTAAGTTGCACTTATTATTTTATGGCTTGTCATGGAAGGTATTTATAATATGATTTTCTAAGCGTCTTTTTTCATTATGTGGTAGCATTGAAGTATAAAGTATTATGCTAAAGGTTGGTACAGAAAATTTGATAAAACAGAAACAATATTTTTATTTTTGAAATACTATTGTACTGATTCTTACTGAATTAAAGTGATTAAGATATAATTTTTGAAGTATTTGAAGTAGGTGGAAAACATCTCCATAGAAACTGGGGCCAGTTGCTGTGTAATCTTTTAGTCTCAAAAAATTGTAGGCATTTTTACTGTGTTTGCACTGTCACTTTATATTATTAATAGAAATGCAATCTTATAAACTCAATTTCTGATATTAAATGTATCGTGATTGCTGTTCTACTTGCAGAGTTGAAATAAATTGAATAGCTTTTAAGTCTCCCTTTATAAGCGCTGAAGTAATCTTTTCAATTAAATGTTAAGAATGAATTAGAAAAATGTAGATCGTATGTAACTTATTAATGTTGTTTTGCTAACTTGCAGATCTTAATCATGAAACACTTTGTGTAGCAGAAGAGCTAGTACAAGTGTCTAATTTTGTATTTAAATCAATGCTACCATTTTGGATGGCTGCTTTAACAGCTTTCAAGCAAAGCAGGTAATAGTTGATTTGTTCTTTCCCTATTTTTAGTCTTGGTCTGTAGTCTTTAGTCTTTTCGTTTCTTTAGTCTTTTCTTTTCTAGATATTTACCATTTACAGAATACTAGTCAGCAGCACTTGTGGATTCCAAAGCTTTTTGCTAAATCTGATGCCTAAAAACATATAGTTATGCATTGTAATGATGGTCCCTCAGAAGGCTGGTGGACTTATTACTTTATTTTGTGCCAACTAGAAATATAAGCTGTGTATTGAAATCTAAGCCGGGGAACTGCAGCAAATGTAGCGAAGAAGAAGAGCTTTAGAAAGTGAATGGAAGTAACTCTTCAGATATTATCATGGCTAAAAAAAAAAAATAGCACTTTTTTTTTCCATCTTCCATGCTCCACCTTTTTGTAAGTTACTGTAATCTCTGAGCTGATTTGAATTAGGTGGCCAGCTTTTGTTGGGCACAGATAGTCATTAATATTTGTTTATAAGGTCCTCATTACAAAGGAATTTTGGTCTGGATTGTTTGGCCTGAAAGAATAAGATAGCTCTAATTTCCATTTGGATTATATTTATAAGGGAAGAAAAACCCTTTGGGTACCTCTTATTTTTTCAGGTATGCTGACTGTGTGATTCTCTTACTTCCTCAGCTGGAAATTGGACTCAGATTGCTCTTCACTACAACTAATAAATGTCCAAATCGACTGCTAACAGCTGAGGTAAATTTCTGTCTAGTCAATTATCATTTAGTACTCACAGTATTTCTAGAATAATTATTCTAGAAGCAAGGTGACACTTTTTTTCCTCCCCCAAAATTCCAAGAAATTGTGGAACATTGTTTAGAAATTTCCAGTAAAGTTTCATGAACCCCCTTTTTTTTCCTACTAAAAGTGGTCTGAAAAACTACTTGAAGATTAGTGTTCAAAAACAGTAGTTAAGGGAGGAAAGTAGATCATGTTACGTTTATTAAGAGTCATTTTTTTTCTTTTTTTTTTCTTTTTTTTTTTTTTTTGATATTCATGCACTTCTGGTATCTCACATAAATGAATAAGTATAACTTCAGTATGCCTGTCTATTTTGAAAAATCATATAATACTTATCTTTTTTTCCAGCCTTCTGCTCTCTACACCACTTTTGATGAGGTAATTGTGATTTTATTTTTTTAAATATGGATCAGTGTCAGAATTAAAGCATGTGCATGTTTCTCATTAGTAGAGATCAGAAAGCACTTTCTTGTTGTGTTGGATAAGGCATTATTTCTAAATTTTTCCAAACAAAAGATAATGTCAGAAAACATAATTTAAATTTGGCATCCCCCAGAAGATACCAAAATCAATACAAATTTTAATGGAGAGTTTAATTTATTCTAAATGCTTTTATTTTTTATTTCTTCATCTCAAAGAAACATATTCTGCCATTTTCCTAGATTCAGCTATTCAAAATAAATACAGATAAGCCTTGCCAGCACAACTCTTCAATTTTACAGCCCTTCTGAATTATGTCAAATAGTCAAATATTTAATCAGTAGTAAATATATACCTTGTTTCTGGAGTGGGAGAAGTATTTGCTTAATATTAGAAAAGCTATTTAGTGTTTTTCCTTTGATTGTTTGGCTTTCAACAATGCATTTATATTCAAATTACATTTTTTAGATGCTAAAAAAGCATTTGGATAACGAAGAAATCAACCAGCTTCCTTCAGTTCTTGAAGAACCTGCCATGGCAAGTGTTTTGAAAGTTTTTTGTTGTAATTTTGTTTGTCTTTTTTGTTGGTTTTATTTTTTTTTTCTTTCAGAATAATGATATATTTATGATCATTTATTTATTTATTCCACATAGTTTATAGAGCGGGAGAAAAACTGTTGCCACATGTGGGGAAAATTAAAACTATTTTCTGACTTCCTCTGGGGCACATGCAATACTAGGTGGGCAGTTGGCATAAAAACATAGCTGCAAACTTACCAGAGAGCATTCCACATATTGTAACCCAAACATAACAGTGAACATGAAAACTAGAGGTATTGAATTTAGAGACTTTTGAGGCTACAAGAAAGATGTTGAGTTTATTGCTCTGAGAGTCAGAGGCAGTGAAGCTATGTAGGAACTGGGACACAAATTTAAAGGAAATGTATTGTTACCCTTTATGAAATAGCTTGCATGTTAATTTTGAATTTCCTGAGAAGCTAACAAGATGGACTAGTTGCCCTTTTGTTTTGAGCATAGTGTGCATTGTTTTCTCTAAACATCTAAACGCCACTCTTCCTATAGACGCAGTCACATATTTATCTTTCAGATGATATTCTGTACACTCACTACCATTGGTGTGAATTTCCACAGGAATTTCTTTGGGATTTCTTGAACCACCAGGAGGGTCCACGTATAAGAGATCATTTAAGCCATGGAGAGATCAATCTGAAAACATTTCCTAGAGAATTGGCCAATCAGATAGTTGCATTTGCAATTACACTTCTCTGTAGATTCTCAGGTGAAGACATGGTTGCTTTTAAGGTAGGGATCAATATTATGCTGTCAGAAGAATTTTCAGTTGTTTTGGGTGCTGAATGTAATTTTAGATAGTGTCATTACTACATCTTTCTTTATAGCGGCTTTTCATGGAAATAGTGTTCCTCCAAGTAAAAAACTGCGAGAATGTTTTTCTAGTATTGTAGTCAAATAAGTACAGAAGGCTTTCTGGAATAAGTCTTCTTACTGTGTCTTAATTTGATCAACTATTCCTTATTCAGATAGTTGATCCACAGGCTATAGTGATAGTACTATATATGATTTGTCAAGTTATATTGATATGTAGCCTGTTTATCAGCTGTATTGTTGGAAAGGTAACTGTAGCTCAGCCATTGAGGTATGTAATGTTTGAGATTTTCTTTCTCTCCGAGACACTAGATAATGTTTCAGAAATGGAGATGCAATTTGTGTCTACACTATATTGTGAATTTGTATACACCTTTTGTCTAGCAGTACATGTTCCTTAACATTACCAATTATTATATTCACTCTCACAAATTTCCTGTTCATATTTGGCATTACTTCCTTCAATATGAAACAAATCCTTGCATTTATAATTTGGATCTCTTTTTAGTTTCTCAAGATTTGCATGCTGCTGCATTGAGAGTTCATGGTTACTTTTCTATCAGCTGTAGTCAGGTTTCATTGTTGAAACATGCCAAAGAAATCAAGCTTTAAAAACTCATTTTGCTGATTATTGCTTTAATCCCTCAGACATTTAATTGACTTCAGTAGTGTAGGTAGCTTCATAAAGGTAAGCGTAAGTCTAAGTCTGCATCCAGTCAGGACACTTTGAAGAAAATGTTGTATGTTGTCTGCTGACTGTCAACTGTTGATTTTGTAATCAGGAACATGTGATCATAAAGCCACTGATGACTTGTTCAAGTTGTTACCGTTCTCGATTTCATCCAATTTCCCTACTCAAGAAACAGGTAAATGCTTACAGTTGAAAGCATTTTAGTCCATAAAATTGTGAATCCTTAAAATTAGTCTTAATTACTGTCTTCATGCTTTGATTGCGCTAATGTAAACCTTAATAATTTGTCAGTTTATACAGTTATGACTACTGAACTGATAACCAATTGTTGCAGTTTTTTCTAAAATAGTCACTAAGAAAAATAAAATGTTTTATGTCAAAGATCGTACTTTACATACAATTTTTACATTTACATACAAATTTTTACATTTTTGAATTTTAGGTGCTGGAATGTATGAAGAGCATTCACATATGGCCTGAATTAGCAACAGTGTCTGAAGAATGTGTTCAAGCAGTTGAAGGGTACGTATATCCTGTTCATAAAAAAAAAAAAGTTCTCAAAATCATTATGAACAATAGGATTTGAGATAAAAAGTGTCTTAAATTTCTTTACTAGTAAGATGATAGACACCAAAGAGGTTGTGTAAAGACACTTTTGCTTTTCTTTTTAACTTAATCTGTGCTATACATATCTGTAACTCAAATACAGTGTAAAAACCGCAAACACTGTGCTAACTAGAAGGCAAAGAGGAGCCGTTTGAAAGCAACACAAGGGTGTTAGTGACTCCCTGTTCTGTTTCTGAAGAGATACTGAAGGAGCTGTTAGGAAATTAAATTAGAAATGGAGCCCATCACAACAAAAATAAAAAGGTGACTCACCAGATGTAAAACAGAAAATAATTGTTCTGAAAAGGGCTTGGTAACTAAATTAATGGAAGACTTTACACGAGATATTAAATAGGAAATTACACTGATTTGGATCTGAGAGGTGAAAATGAAATGCACAAGGCACATATTCAGTATGCTTCACAATTTAACGAATAAGCAGAAGATTAAGAGTAGTTTAAGAGGCTGCTGAGACTGAGAAAAGGCTGATTTTAATTGGAGAAGGAAAGTTATACTTAAAGGGAAAACCAAGACAGTAGAAAGAGGGGTTATCAAATACATTGCTATCCAAAATATCTACATATCAATCTATGCCATTTAGGCAAATGAGCACTATATAGTGTTGTCATCTCAATCTGTTTTTTTTAATGTTTTATTTTTTTAAGGTTAGAAGGAAATACCGAAACTAATTCTTTAATTCTGAAGATGGCTGAAATCCTCTCTCAATTACAGCAGTATTTGCCTCAGGATTGCTGTAATCCAGATGATCCTATCAATAGTGTTGTAACAGAGAGGTAAGTTTGATGTTTTCCTGGTTCCCACTGTCAAATTCTGCACGTAGCTCAGCACAAGAACTCTCAAACCTAAGTTAACTCATTTCCCTGTTTTCAGAACAGTACCTGAAATATTTCAAGTACTGTTCCAACATTGCTGCTGCAACGAGACATTGTAGATCTGGGTTATTATTTAGATTTAGTTTAGAATTCAGAATTGGAAAAAAAAAAATCAGACTGGGGAAGCAATATATGTAAATATTTATGTGCTGACTAGATTAAGTGGGCTTTAATCTAAAACTGCATCAGAAATGGTGTTTTAATGCTTTTGATGTCATAGCTATGCATGGCATTTAAAAATAGTAATATGTCACTACATAATTCTTTTCTTACGTATTTTAGTAACAAGATTCTGAAATAGAAAATTTGTTACACTTTTCAGACTTCAGAGGTATATTGGTAGGTCCAGTTAAAACTGACATGGAATAATGATCAAAGCAACTTGTCCTTTAATTGGCCCTGTTGCGGTACTCTGAAGAGGTTCATGACTAAATAAATATGATGGAACAAAGCACTCCTAATCAAACCTATTGGGTATGGGCAGGATAAAGAGGATGGTACCCATTGCTTTACAGATAGAGACTTTGTGCCTTCCATTTCATGTTCATCGATTTGCATTGTTCTAACTTATTAAAAAGCAGCCCAATTGCTAAATTGTTATACCATTTTAAGAGTTTTCTGCTTTTATCACTTTTACTCATTAATGTTTTGCTGAGAGATAATTTTGGTGTGAAGGAGATTAAGAAACAGTTCTGTAAGAACAGAGTGTTTAAAGTGAAATGTGACACATCATGTTTGTAGATCAAAAAAGGCCAGGAGAAAGGTATTTGGTCACCCTAACAATTCGTAATCTGGTGCAGTTGATTAAAACAATGGCCACACCACCTTTATATTAAGAAGTGTTAAGTCTGCTGTTTGTTCTGCGTGTAAGAAAGACAATACACTAATGGGAGTGTAAGTAAGTAAGTTTTATTATGATAGATAATTCATTGTGAGTTGAAGTATGGTGGCAGTCTCCAACCATAGGAATGCTCTGATTTGGTATATTCAATGTATCATTTCAGCTAGATGTTTTTGTGTATTGTCATTGTTTTTTTGATTTGAAACTGGAAACACATTCATCACCAGTAATTTTTCAATTGTATTTAGTAAAGTGATAGAGTACACAGAGTGTATAAAGATCTTTTTTTCGGTCATGAGGTAAGAGTAATCGTTTTTTTAAATTAAAACATAGCAAATCTAACCACATCAGATATGAAATGTATCTCATGTGAGGTGCATCTAGCAAAAGATTGAAATTAACGATTATTTCCTCTTTTGGAGGCTGTTGGTAAAACTTTGTGATAAACACATTTGCACACTCTATTCTCCACGACCTGTTCTGGAAGTATTAGTGGTACTCCGTAAAATATGCACACAATGCCATCAAGTGTCAGAACAAGTTATTGCCAGCATTGAGTTGAGATATAAACAGTGGATGAAAAAGACTCTACGTTCTCGCCAAAGGCACAACTATCTACGAATGTTAAACAGGTTGGCTGATGTTTTTTCTTTACTTTGTGGCTATGTTTATGGTGCTGTGGTATAGTGGCTGCATGCTGCTGTTGCTAGCTTTCAGTGTTTTGTTTTACAAATTTAAAATACAGTGTTATGTTCTCATTAACCATTTCAGAGTTAAGTGTCAACACAGGTTTATGTTATGTAGTAATATTGAAATAACAGAAAATCTCAAATTGGAGACCCATTTAATGTTGTTGTTTTTTTAGCACTGCTAGACTACTACACCGTAAATTACAAGCTTTCAAATAAAAGCATAATTTAAATGTTATATATATTTCCTGCTTTTCCTATTTAAGCATAAAAATGCCATTCGAGTTTTACCTGAATGCAATATGTTAAATTGATTTCAAGACTCTACCTACTTCATTTCTTCTGCTTTTTAACATGGCTGGGTCAGCATCTTTTAGATAGAGGAGAGATTTTTAGGATTCCATCAGTTTTATTCCCGTTCACAAGTGTTTTTCAAGGATTTATAAATCTACTTTAAAAACTGGGAAAACTGTGAGTGTGATTTTCTTAGCCAGGTTGTATTCCTCAAAATGTTAAAACACATTTAAGAAACAGTGTAAACAGACAACACATATTTGTAATTCAGTTGATCTCCATTTTATTATTTGTGGGATATTGGGTTCTGGTGAGGTTTTCTCTGGAGTCTTAATTATACAGGTATTTCTCTTCTATTCCTCTTCTGAGGCTTCATAATGTTATAGTCTTTGTATAGTTTTGATATTTGGCCTATTATTTTCTACTATTAAATATCCAACTATTTAGGATGGATCTAGAAGTCTAAGGAATTTTTATATTAGTGATTTCAATTTAATTTGGATTTAGTTTGTTTATTATTAAATACTTTTGCTTATTTCTAGTGTTAAGTTCTTGTCTCCGGTGTTGCGGCTCATCTTACTTTTAATTACTCTGGAAGTAGTCAATGTCCATTTGGTTTGTAAGAAGACTCCTTTCGATTATCAGCAGTATCTAAAGTGAGTATATATAACTTATATTGTGATAATTGGAAGTTACACGCACTCTTTTTTTGGCCATTTGAATAAATTTGATCTGTAATGTAAATTCTGTAGAGGAAAAAAAAAAAGAACAGAATGAGTTATAGCAGAAGAGTTGTCATCCTTCTTTCTATCATTAGTCATCAGTTATTTCATACAATGTTCACTAAGGACTAAAATAAGTTAGTTGAAAATATGTGGTTCAGTTATTCACGTTTTTAATTATTAGACTCCTTGGTATAAACAGAGAATGATCACACTGAAAAAATTAGTATATAAAAGCTGTATTTAATATGTTAGTAATGTTATTCCTTGTACGTCAGTTAACAGATGATTGTATTCTGAAACATTTGACTGAAAAAATAAAAGAAGCAGAACGCGGGAAATTGTGTTACACGTTATATGACTGCATTCTTTCTCTGTCAGTGTTTAATTGCACTTCTGAAAATCATTGCTTCTAGCAGTGAGAATGAACAAGTACATTTCTTTCAGAAGTAGAAGAAAGTAGCAACTGTAAGTCAGGCACTGAGAGCTTTTTTCTTTTTAAGTCCTTTAATGAGTTTTTCTTCTGTTTTTATTTCTTATAGGCTTTTGAAGTCAGTCTTGCAGTATACTGAGAACTTGGTGACATACACAAGCCCAGAGAAAAACAAGTGGGATGAAACCAAAGAGCTTACAAATAAGGCTTTGATAAAAATAAGGAAATTCAGTGACAGAAAGCTAACATTAATTCAGTCAACTACATGAATTAAATAGTTTTAAGGTTATTAGGATATTGTTATATCTTAAGAGTTTTGAAGTCCTCAAACTTGACGAGTCTAAGGTTTAAAAGCGAAGTTCATCAGTCATTGTAAAATTTTGGATGCAAAATGTATTGTTTTTATTAGAAGGCTGTTGAGACTGGAGTTGAATGGTCAAACTCATTCTGAAGACCAGACTGTTTGCCAAATCCATTGAAAAGGATTGTCTGCAAGACTATTCAGGATGATGCAAGTTCTACTTTAAGTATATTATGTTTTGTAGCTTGATTTTTTTTTTTTTTTTAATATAAAAATTTTTATTATACTGAAAACATCTAAGAAAGGAGCATGAATATAAAAGCTCTGAAAAAAAAAAATCCTAAAGATTTATTGTATATGTTGATGAAATACACTGGAAATAGTTTCAAATACTGTGATCAACAGAGTAAGAAACAATGAATAGTATAACATTTAGGGTAAAGTAATGTTCATTGACAGCTATTATTGTTTTTATTAGTTCAAAACAGCCAGGTCATGCATGATGTGTGTCATTTGTTTAATTTATCTGCTCATTCCCAATACATATCTAGTTAGTATGTTAACTGCATGTAAATTAAATATGAACTCTAAAGAGTACACAATCACAGACATGTATTTACTATGGTTCAAAAAGTTATCTTTGTGTTGCATACAAGATTCCTTTGAATATATTTTTTTTCAAAATACATTATCCCATATTCTTGTCCGCAAAGACTAGAATTTCAAAGGAATATATCAATTTAAGAATGAATTCAGAGAAGATAACCCATCTCTATCCATTTCTTTCTCCTTTGGAGAGCAAAACCAGAGGGTAATGTCTGGAGATTGTTTGACTATACAAACAATTAGAGATTCAAGTTATATTTTAATAAGATTCTTTGACTGGAAATCACAGTGAGAGAATCACTAGTTCAGTGATGGGGGTAGATACAAACTAAAATCACGTTCCTTCATTCATGATACCCTTTAAATATATTAGTTGCAATTTTGTAATTTAACTATGTCACTTCCCAAGGTTTTTTTGTTATTCTAAAACTAAAGGATATGAAGAAGTGTGAATTAGGGGAAAAAAGGATTTAAACTAGAAATAATTAAGTGCAATCTTTGAGCCACAGTATAAATTTTCAGCTTTTTTAACAGCTGAAGTGGCAAATTTAATTATATTTGGAAGATTTATTTTCTATCTGTTGACTTTGCTCAGAAGTGTTAAATTCTGCTAAGTATAGCTTTGTAGTTACTTTTATGACACTTGCTTTGATGGTGATAAGTGTTATAAGGCAAAAAAAAAAAAATTTTGCCTATTTTTTGAGGAAAAAGATTAAGAAATTAAAATCCATAGTGTTTTAAAAGTGCATAAATAGATGACATGCTTTCTCCTTGTTGAAATTATGTTCTTGTACTGAAAAGCATCTTACAGACCCGTGTGTATTTTCAACAACATAAAAGTTCTCATTTTCTTCCTATATTTAAACTTAATTAAAATGATCTTGCACACTGCTCTTCATCTCTGTTTACCTAAGAAGGAGCTCACTGACAGTTTCTCATTTACTAATTAATGCCACAGATGTGTTTTGCTGCTTTAAGTCTGCAGTAAGAAACATGCTGGACTTCTGGCAATTTTGTTTTTCCTACCTCTGAAGCTCCCTGATGGGAACACTGCTACCATCTATTGGTTAGACAAATCTGGAACAGACTAGGACAATCCAATTAATGCTGTTTTGCTGCTGTTATTTCTTAGACATCTGCAGTAGAGCTGTATGCAAGGCTTATGCTTCTTCCTGTTGTTAAGTCTATATGGAGATTTACAGAATATAGTTGCAGCATAAGTTTATATTCTACAATGGGAGAGCAAGTGGCAAGAGACATGATAAAAATCATTGCTTTTGTTCTTTATCAATTACTTGAAATGACTTCTCTTCTCCAGTTATCTTTGCCATCTGTTTGGAATTACTTGGAGTTTTAACATACAGTAGGTTCAGTTGGGACTCCTAGTATTCCTGAGAATAAAGGAAGTTTGGAATAACCAAAAATATCTAGTGGGTGCATGCATGAGTAAAACTGACAAAACACTTCATGTTTAAATGCAAGTGTTCTGATTTTCTGTTGTCCTAAACATAATTCTGGCACTGAGCTGTCCAAAACTGCACACTCTCCTGTTAAGTATATAAATATTTGCTCAGTCTTTTTAAAAATGTTTTCATTCTTGAGATTTCAAATGTCTAGAACAGTATAAAAGAATGTCTTCTTGCAAGTGTGGCATTTTATCCAAGTATTATTTTTGCCAGTTTTATTTCTTGGCCCTGTTCCCTGAGGTCTGCGTTTTCCTGAAGTACAGTGAACGTGTACAGACATAGGTGCAGAATTTGTAAAGCAGAAATACTTTGTTTAAAAAGGATCTCTGAAACCTGGGTAATGCTAATGAGGAAGTGAGAATTCTTTAGTTAGTTCTTCCACGTTCAGTTAGTTAACTTGTATGTGTATATATGCATATATATAAATTCTATAATGTATCTACAGAGATACATATAAAAATAGAGCTGAGTTTGCTTCTGTTACTTCCTGAACTTACAAGCTAATGTTAAGCATTCTAACTCAACAAACAAACAAAAACCAGAAATTTTGAAAACATTGAAGAAAATCAGGCATCCATCCTGTCTTAAGTCAATGGAATTCATAGAATCATAGAACAACTTGGGTTGAAAGGGACCTTAAAGATCAAATAATTACAAGCCCCCTGAAATGAGCATTGATGCCACCCACTAAATCAGGTTGCCCAAAGTTCCCATCCAACCTGACCTTGAACACTTCCACGGATGTTGAAGTGTTCACCACCACCCACAATTTATGTGTGCAATCTGTTCCAGTGCCTCACCACCCTCTGAGTGTAGATCATCCTCCTAACCTCTAATCTAAATCTCCCCTCGCTTAGTTTAAAACAATTCACCCTTGTCCTGTCATTATCTGTTTGAGTTGAGAAAAAGTTGCTCTCCAACTTTTTTTTATAAACCCCATTTAAGTATTGAAAAGCTGCATTGAGGTCTCGCTGGAGCCTTCTTTTCTGTAGGCTGAACATCCCCTGTTCTCTCAGCCTTTCTTTGTACGAGGGGTGCTCCAGCCCTCCGATCATCTTTGTGGCCCTTCTCTGGACCTGCTATAATGGGTCCACATCCTTCTTGTGCTGGGGGCCCCAGATGTGGATGCAGTACTCCAAGTGAGACCTCACAAGGGCAGAGCAGAGGGGGACAATCACCTCCCTCCACCTGGTGGCCACTCCTCTTTTGATGCAGCCCAGGATGCAGTTGGCCTTCTGGGCTGCAAGCCTGTGCTGCCAGCTCATGTCAAGCTTTTTGTCCACCAGAACCCTCGAGTCCTTCTCTGCAGGGCTGCTCTCAGTGAGTTCTTTTCCAAGTCTGTGCTTAAATCTGTGATTGCTCTGACCCAGGTGCAGCATCTGTCCCTTAGACTTGCTGAACCTCATTAGGTTCTCATGGGCCCACTTCTCAAGCTTGTCCGGGTCCCTTTGGATGGCATCCCTTCCCTCTGTTGTATCGACTGCTCAGTGTGGTGTCATGTGCTGAGGGTGCACTCAATCCAATATCCTATGTTGTTGATAAAGATATTAAATAGTACTGGTCCTAAGGCAGACCCTTGAGGAACACTGCCTGGCACCAGCCTCTACCTGGACATCGCATCGCTGACCACAACTCTGGGTGCAGCCTTCAAGCCAATTCCTTATCCATTGAATGGTCCACCCTTCAACTTCCTCTCCAATTTGGAGATTGGTATGTCATGTGGGGCCATGTCAAAGGCCTTGCAGAAGTCTAGGTAGATGACATGGGTCAGTCTTCCCTTGTCAGCTGATACAGTCACTCCAACATAGAAAGTCACCAAATTGGTCAGGCACAATTTGCCCTTGGCAAAGTTGTTCTGGCTGTCTTAGATCACCTCCTTGCCTTGAATTCCATTGCATCTTCTTGAATATCCCATCTAAATGATAAGAAGGGTGTCTTAAATTGTTTTAGCTTTTCAGGAGTCTGATGCAGTTCTCTTGCCTGTCATACACCTCAGGGGGAGGTTTTAGATAAAAGACGGAATTAATAAGAAATGTAATGCTTTTAATTCAGTTTGGAATGGATATAGTTTTCAAATATGAGTTGAGATCCTATGCTGCTTAAACAGGAACTGGTGAAAATTAATGTTGTAGTAAATCTTCTGAATCCATTACCTACATCATTACATGAATGTTGTTCATTCACTTAAAAGTTTGAAGAAAAGCTTATCTCTGAAGTAATTTTGTTGCACTTGGGTGAATATTTGTGGGGTTTGGTACCTGGTAGGGATCATGATGATGAATGTGTAGTTTATTGAGTAGGGCACTGTAGAAACACAACATCAACTATGTAGGAACCTGTGTGTGGAAACAAAGCTTGTCCATTGTTGTCTCTCTCTCTAGCATTCTCTAGTTATTGTTCACCACCACGATAGTAGAAGGGGTTAGAAACAGAACCCTGTGTTCTTACACAAATGTATCTCAAGTGACTGAAAATATTTAAAACCTTTTTGGGGTTGTCATTACTATTGTATTACACGGGAACAAAATTGATATACTTTATCTTTTAATGCTCATCATCTAGCAGTTTTCAAGCAGCCTGATAGTCTTTGAAGCAAACGCATGGTGGCAGTGTTTGGTAACTCAACATCACGTCCTGACAATTACTCTCATCTCGTTTCTTTGAATGTGTAAAGAAGTCAAGTTTTCGGCTAATCTTGTCAGCTTTGTTATTTGTTTTGTGTCCCTTTTTTGTGGCTGTTGCTTCTGTTGAAAGTTTTTTCTCTCATTTGTTTCAGATCACTTTTGAAGAAATTGAACATCTCTAAAAATGTTTTGTAAATTGCATTCTAATAATAAGATAGAGGTTTATCACTCACCACATTACTTTCTGAGGACTTTTCAAATTTGCCAGTACTCCATGAAGCTCCCATCTCCTCAAGGAGCTTGAAGATAAGTTATCTGAATTTAATAAACAGTTTAATTATTTTTTCTTACAGAACATGAGATAGCTAGACATTCCTAAAAGAAAAGTTTCCAGATTATCTTTTGTTAATTGCTGTGGTATCATGAAAACAAGTCTTATCTCGAAAGCAAAATATATCTTTTCTACAAAAATGATAATTGTCAAGGAATGTGTTTATTGAGAAAATTGCTCTGAGGTCTTAGCCTTATTGCTATGGTAATGATTTTTCAACCAGTTAAAACTGAAATGTGCTATTCATATGCCACCCTGTGAAGAAGATAGAGTTGAGCATTGCTTGTTGGGTGGCCTCTGAAATCCATGTCCACAGTAGCACTTTCAGACCATGCAGAGAGGTTGCAGTGAAAAAAGATTTTAATTCACATGAAGCAGTTTTTGTACACTGTGGAATCTTGTGTAGAGATGTTGGAACATCCCCAACAAAGCTTGTTTCTGCCTTATACTACGGTAGTGCGTCTGGTCCATGTATGGTGTATCACCTTTTTTCATAAATTGGTCTGCAGATGCTGAGCAGATTCCTGGAGTAAACTATTCTTGTCCCATCTACTTTAGTGTAGAGTTTTTACTTCACTAAGGATCTGCACCATGCTGTTTGTGTTTCCCTTGAAGTGAATTGGCTCTTATCAGTGCTTCTTTTTCAGACTAGCATCTTTTCAGGGGACTAGAAGAATGAGCCGTGTATTTCAGACAAAAATGCTACTAAAAAAAAAAAAAAAAAAAAAAAAAAAAAAAAGGTGCCTTAATTCCAGGGAAGTAGAGATCATGTGTGGGACTTCACAGCTATATACCAAACTCTTAATTTTTAAAATATTTTTTGTGTTTTAGAAATAACTTCATTTAAATTGTTTCTCTTTTTGAGGCTTTTTCAGGGGCAGTGCTGTTAGATCACCTGATTTTTGCCTTTTTAAAATTTTCAGGGATAAATGGGTACATAGATTTTCAGATAGAAATTGACTGAAAAGAAAATACCTGTTGTTTGCCTTCCCTGGGCCTCAGGCAATAGGATATAAATAATGGGTAGTGAATACTGTGCAAGATGAAACTGGCATTTTTTTTGAAGGTGAGAATCAAGACAATATATACAATTAAAACCAGCAGCCTTGCCTACCAAAAAGAGTCCATGCCTTCTGGCATCTCCACTGAATACCTCCTCTGTTCATCTTCCATGGATATGCATCTCACAGTCCCCCCCCCCCCCCCCAAAAAAAAAAAAAAAAAAAGCATAGTAGATCCAGCCAGCACCAGTTTGTTTTCCATGTTTTCTTTTCTCTGTAAGGGATTAGTTGTAGTAACAGATTTCATGTGCCAGAAAGTGGGTGAACATTAACTATTTTGTCATGCACTGATCCTTCCCACAGCCCTGCAAAATTTGAAATGCAGGAATGGTTATTCATTAACATTTCTTTGTGTCTACAGGAAGTACATTTACTATGTAAACATGTTTTATATAGAACATACAGCTGTTTTGAACGAGCACTCAATGAAACATAAGAGTACAGTGCCTACACTGCCACTTCAGAAACTCCAAGATACCATAGCATTGTGTTTTGGAAGAGCAAACACAAAGACTTTTCCTGGAAAACTGAATGGTGAAAGTTTCTTAAAAATAAATAAATAAAATGTATTATTTTGATTGTTTCATATCTGAAATGCCTGGACACTGAACTACTGATGTGCAGTCAATATTTAGAAGTGGTGGGGTGGAAAGGGGCTTGAAGTTTGTTATGCTCATTTTAGTACAGATCCCATTAGAGAAGGAAGATCGAAGCACCTTCAGAAAGTCTTCAGACTGGGAGGTATATTGCTATGGAAAAAATATTATGGTGTGGAGGAAATGTACCCCCAAAGAATCTGTATGGTGTAGGCCCTTCATGTACAGTTTACTATTCCTGGGGACCACAGGACTGACTGGGATAGGTGTGCTGGGAGAGGCATTATGTACAGCACAACAAGCCCTAGGACTGCTCTCCCCTACCCATGAGGGTAGATACTGGGGTGGTGAGTTAGCCGGCATTTGGACCATGGGCTGGCACACCGTGTGTTTGTGTTTGCCCTTTAGCTGAGCTAATCCTTGCTCAGAAAAGCACAAAATGAGAGAGGGTGGTGTTGACTGTCTAATAAGTCCTACGTGTATCTCCTAGGTGTAACTTTTATTAAAACGTTAAGGAAGGGGAGGGTTTCTAATTGTGTTAATGGGAAAATTGTAATATTCTTAAACCGGCAGCACAGGACAATGATAGGAGATGACAATTAGATGAAGCTCATAGATGTAGGACCAATGGTAGCTGTGCAGGAGTGGAAGGTTAATTCTACGCAGTTGGTAAAGAAAAACCACCATCCTG
>CM021767.1:43192639-43204054 GCA_011076525.1 Nettapus auritus | reverse complement strand
TGACCCTTCAGGATATAATGCACTTGTGTCAACATGGACTCTGCCCAAACATTGTTCTGTTGTGGAAGCAGCTGGATGCCCTGCCCTCTGGTTTATGTAGCACCGAAGGGAGGGAGTAAGGAGGGATGAGGTGAGGGAAGAGAGAGGGGAAACAGGCAGGAGGGAAAATATACTGAACACAGCTCACCCCTTAAAACAATAATGTTCTCCAAACTGAAAATGCCATACAAGCTGGCTGTCTCAGTGCTTATTTCTTGATATCCAGGGACCTGCAATAGCAGAGAAAGAGCATCCACCTTGAAGTCACAGGACTTGTCACAATAAAGCAATTTTTCTGCTTATTTTAAAAATATTTTTCTTAGGGAAGATAGGCAGAGGTGGTGAAAGTGGGGTGGGGAAAGAGTAATGTCTATTCCTGTCTGGCCTGCTGTGTTCGAGGTCTAATTTATAGTACTCCATGTAGCACAATGGTGTCATCTTAATGGTGTATTAACGCTGAAGTCTGGAATATTTATTTGGTTGAAAAATGCAGCCGATACTAAATACATCTCTGGGGAGATGGCTGTGGGATGATTACCGAAGTGACGGCCATCAAATTGATAGCATTTCTCTGTCCTCCTGGGTCCGCTGCTGTAAAAGTGGGACAGGGTGTTTTCTGGACGAGAGTAATGGTGGCTGCGCTGTCCTTGGGGGCAGATGTGGCCCAGCACCTGCGCTCTGCATCCCGGACAGACAGGGCTGCTGCATAATTATCTTCCAGTTTGCTCTAATTTCTATTCAGATTAATCAGCGGTTGCTTGACACGAGGAGTCGCATTGTGAGCTTTTAAAGCTTTGCCACACCATTTCTGTTTGTTTGTTTACAATCTATTATTCATGCTCAAAATACTGGCCAATTTAACCTCCTGATTTGTAGTTTTTTTTTTTGTGAAGTCTCCCCTGTGCATTTGCATATGTATAATACATATAATATGTACAAATCCAGGGAGGTTATTGCTGTATTTTTTTTTTTTTCCACTTGACTATCTGTACCAGATAATATGTAAAATAGTACCCAGTAGAGATTCCTAGCATCCCTTACTTTAATCTAGTTAATGTATTGAAGAATGAAAGACATATTACTGAACTCAGGAGAGGGACCCAAGCATTAAATTGCATTTTGTTTGTTATTTGCAATGTGTCTGTGCCTGGACATCCTAAGTGAGGTTGTAAATCATCTGAACTGAATGGGATGACTCAGTTTTGTTGCATGACGCTGTGTACAGATCAGGAGTGAACAGCCATTTCTGTGAATATATGCATGTTTAATGTAAATTAATTTAAACCAGTCTTTATCAAAGCTATACTCTGGATATTCTGTTATGTTGTTTTAATTGAAATGCAAGCAAGGTGCAGTCCTATCTGTGGGGAAGATGGGATGCGCAATGGAAGGAGCCCTGCCTCCCTGTCTCTGTTGCACAATTATATATAGCTGGGGCTTCTGCAGGCACATAGGAAATGGTGTGTTAGTGTGAGCAGGCTGGTCATGTATGTCGGTGGGTCTGTCATGGTTGGGATTTGCTTGCCAACACCCTTACTGGATGGCAGGGATTGCAGCTGTTAACAATCAAGAGGAAGCTATCGTTTCCTTTTGACTTTTACAGACTGGCCTAATACGAGTTCTATTTATTCAGGTGTTTTTATCCATATTTTCCAAAGATTGTGAGTTCAACCTTTGTATATGTAGTTTCCCCTTCAATTAGTAAAAAGCATTTAGAAATGTCAAGAATAGGACCAGAAAGGGCGTCCTAGGTGCTGTGTGCTGCTGTTGCAGACAACCAGATTGCATGCTATCTTTTTCATCTGTATCAAATTCCAGAAATAATTAATATCTCCTACTCTTCTGTTTGCCATACTGCTGGATTAGAACCTCACTCAGGTTGCTTAGAAACCCTTTTCTAGTACCTTTTTTTTTGTGTGTGTGTGTGTGTGTGTGTGTGTGGTCCATTCATATTCATTTGTTCTTGTGCCAGTGTTGTCCCCTAGTTAGGTAGCTCCTCTCCCTGTCTAATGTTTACACATCACTTTGATGTATTTATAAGGAGCAGTATCTTTTCTCAGTTTTCATATCGCTAGGCTAAACAAGCCCAGCTTATTTAGTGTCCACTCATAAAATGAGTTCGTTATTTCCTGGATATACCCAATAGCATTTCCTTGCACCTGTTGTGGTTTCAGTTCCTTGTTCATGGGACCAGACCTGCAGAGGACATTGTACCAGCATCTGGAGTCATGGCAGAAATACCTCCCTGCCTGCATGGGTTTTACTTCGCATGCTACATGATAGGACCACATCTGCCTCTGCAGCATCTCCTGTTGATGAGTCATTCTATGGTCACCTAATAAATAAGGGTCTTTTTCCTCTGGATCTTCCTTAAGCAAGCATGAAGTTTTTGTTTTCTTTTTCATTCTGGAACAATGCCATGCACTGATGGTACATCTCCCTTGACCCTTCCTCACTTGAAATACTTGTTAAAAATATTGCCCCTGATCTTTCAGCTTCACAGGATGCATTTTTTTTCAGACTCCTCAGAAGGAGTCTACTCAGTCCTTTCTTTATTTCACAGCTTCTTAGGATGTAGTGGCTTCCAACTCCAGAGCCTCCCTACCAGTAGCCATATACACCTACAGGAAGGAGAAGCCTTCCTCTAGGTTTCAGGCCATGGTAGAACAGCAGTGATGTCTACATCTTCAGAAGAGCCTCCCTTTCCTTTCTTTTAATTATTTTTAAATGCCAGAATTATTTTAATTTTTTTGTTGTTTTGTTGGGTAAGTCCAGATTGAGTGGAATGATTTTGACTTGAGTGACACACACACTTACTCCTAAAGTGGCTTCTTTGGAGGTCAACCCAAGTTTCGAGTATTTTTGTGATCTTTGCTTACTTCAATACACTTTTTGAGGTGATCACTCATCCACATGGATTTGATGCTGTCCTCACAGAGTTCTCCCTTTGGCCAGAGATTTGACATGTCACATAACTTTTGGCTTCTTAAAGACACTCCAGATTTCTTCCAAAATTTACGTCAGTGGGATTTTTCAACCTTGTTGCCCTTCTTGTGGCTGACTCGAGTGAGCAGCGGGGTTTGTCTACTGCTTTCACACAGCAGTGCATGTGCCAGAGAGGATGTGCGGATGCAGGGTTGGTGCCCACTCCAGGAGGGATACCTTTTGCAGCCTCCTGCGGTGGCATGTTTGAACAAGAAACAATAACACGCTCAGTAATGGTGCGAGTAAAGTTTTACCAGGAGAGCAGGTGCACCAGCTTGGAAGATAAACTCCTTCCCCATGTGACGATAAGATAAATGATCCGAATCTTATGATTTAGTTAATGTTTCTGTCTTTAGCCTGCTGTGTACACAGCACCCTGCTGGATAAGCTGCCCAGAACTGTGTGCCTCTGTATGCACAGAGCCGTAATAGTCAGCAGTATCATTCTCTCACCTGGTGTCCCTAGCTAAATAGCTTTTAATCATTACACTTCATGAATAGGTGTTCCTTATTGTGCAGTGCAGCAGCTACCTTGCATTAAAAAAATAATAATAAATAAATCCAGTGCCAACATTAAACAGCATCACTGGCTGCGAGCAGAGGATCTTGTTTCACTGCTATTTCAGGCTGTCACGTTTCTCTGGATCAGTATTTAAATTATGTCTGAATTTAGGCAAATGTTTTTGTTCAGCTGCCTTGAGAATTAGAGTTAATCCATCTTTCTCACCAAGGGAAAATTCCTCCAGAGGCATCTCGCTCTTGTTTTACTGCTTATTGATTATCACTCCCAGTTTGCACGTTACTGGCTGCGGCGTTCCAGCTGCATCTGAATGAGCAAAAGAAAAGCCAGCTGGTGCTCTGTTGGTCTGATTTTTATATCAGCGTTTTGGTTTCAAAGACATTTATCTAATCTTATTAACTGGCTTTACCAAGAGGATTTCCTCACAGACTTAACTGAGAGAAAACAAATAGACAGCAAGGAGGGGGTGGTGGAAGATCTCTTCTGTTATTCCACACAGAAGCATTCTTACCTAGTGGGAGAAAAATAGATCAGGTTTTCCATTTACTAAAATGCTGGCATGTCCTGACTAAGGCAAAGCCCCCCGAATTTCCCTGGTATGAATGGTCTTGTAATGGGTCTTTGCAGAGAGAAGGCCAGAAGGCAAAAACTGCAATGGGTGGAGAGGCAGAGACAGTGGGTCCGTGCCTGTGCTCAGGAGTACATGGACAAAGCACAGGGGACTGTGGCCATACCCCTGGTATGTCCCTGCGCTCCCTACCTAGCTCACCTGTTGCATATGGGGCTTTCTGCAGGTGATCAAGAGCCACATGTATGCTCGGAGAGAGTGCAAAAATTGAACTGATTTGGGGAAATTAGTTCAAAATGTGCCTACATATTTGGGACCTCTAAGGTTGAGGGTAGCAAGCACACAGGGAAAAGTCCAAGTTCTTGATGAGGAACAGGCACCAGTTATGATATTCATTCATTCAGAATCTTATTGGGAATAAAAATACAATAACATGGGTGTACAGGCATACATATTTCATTATAGGGTTCCTTAAAAATAGTTACTGGTGAAACTGGATTTCTACTACAGACAAAGAATAGTGTCTTTAGGCAGTTCTTTGTCAGTTTAACTCTCAGCTTCATCAGTTGGACTGTGTGTCCAGGGATTTCTCTGCCAAAAGGCCCCCCCAGAATGCGGAAGATTATCCAGTTCTGACTTAAAGAAGCTTACAGCAAGGATGACTGACTAAAGAGCAGTCTCTGAGAGTGTTAGGAAAAGAGAGTGTGTGAGTGAGAGGAGCTTCACTTTCTCATATGGGTGCAATGAGTAGAATTATAGCTCTCCTTATGTTTTGTGGTGAGTGGAGTCAAGGCCCATGGTGGCATATATGGACTCGCTGGTTTTCCTTTCTTCCTTCTTTTCTTCTTCTTTCTCTGTCTTTAGCTATGTGCAGACCCCATACATACACAAAAAGCTTATGTTGATTCTTAAGAAATCTTTTTAGATTCACATGTATTAGCAACAAGGATTTCTTAATGTAAAAGCTCTGCTTGGGGCAGGACCAGGGAAGGATAAAAGATTGCTGATTTTTCTTCACAGAGTGGTAGATGGCTTCTTCTCTTGGGAACCAAAGGGAGGTTTCAGGGAGCCATTCAACTGGACTACCACCCGAAGCAGGATCATCAAGACCAGCATTTCCTATCTCCCTCTAGCTGCTTGGGCTTTCCACAGAGAGAGACTCTATTGTGGCTGCATCATGAATCTATCATCCTGAAAATCCAGGTATTTTTCTTCCCATAGCTTCTACCTATCTGTAGGCTCAGCACCTGTCTTCATGGGGAGACTAGTGCAAAATAAGTGAAAACTGAGTGTGGGGGGCGAATTTAAAAGAATGTTCTGAATTAGCTCATTAAATGGATGCCTTTATTCCTGAGAAAGGAAGCCTTTTGGTCACTCCAGTTAGGCCACCTCCAGCACTGGCCAAATGTAGGTAGCACTCAGTAGAAAACAAGGTTGTTGATACGGAGCAGCCACTCCATGCTATTCCCCTGTTGCAGCCATGTCCCGAGATGAAAAGAGCTTCTTGGATCTCCAAGACTTGCATTGTGCACCCAAACTGAAACATTTCTTTATTGTGTGAACAGATTTGTTTCCTTCTCTCCCCTAATTAAAAACACATTCAGTGAAGCAGGAGCCTTTTGAAAATATGGATATGCAGCAGAGTGTGGGCTTTTGATTTTTAAATCTGAGTCAGTTTCCCAAGTCCCCATGGCCCAAACCCAGGCTATCGAAAGGATCTTAACTGTGCTGGATGAGAAATGCAGCCAGTGGTTGTTTCTTCTGGTAAAGTGGGGTTGCCTGTCATAAGAATAAAGCTTGTACATCCAACAAGTGAAGCTTTGTTGCATTCTTCTCCAAGGATATGACAAAGACCATCCCAAAATTTTATTATCACCACTAGGAAGCAAGTTTTCTGCCTCTGGAAAATTTTTGTGTGTCTGAGATTGTGTCAATGCAAATAATGAAAATGAGGGAAGCTCTCTAAAATTTTCAACTTCTCTTTTCATTTGGCATTTTTTCTTCAGAGTAGCATGTCTAGGTAGATGTATTGTCCCTGTCCTTAGAGAGGATTCCAGTATTCAAGTGAAATTCCTTCAGGAGAGTGTATCTGTATTTCCTCTTTCTCATCTGAAGCTTTTTACTTAGCTCTCTGAGTCAATGTTTAAACAGTTTTACATCTTTTCCTTACCATCAGCAGGTGTCTTTGCTGCTACTAATTTGCTTCCGTATAGCTGTACACTGCTGAACTGATTTCCTTGCCTAAGCAACCTCTAAATATCTCCACTGTTGGATCAATGCATGGTTAGTAAGTGACTGGTGCTCCAGCAGAGGAATATTTCAGTTTTGACAGTCCAGGAGGGATTCCAATGCATCACAACATTTTATGGCTTAACAGGACCATCTGAATTGTCTAGCTTCTACAGTAAGTCCTAAATTGCACATAGATAGACAGTTATTTTATGCCACCTGCAATATCATAACCCCACTCTCCCCACTGATAAAAATATGAATAAATATATATTATACATATGAAAGTCACACCCACTTACTGGAGATTGACACCAGTGATAATGATTTGCCATTTCAAATTGCACTTTGAGAACAGTCAGTTAATTTTTAATAAATTTAATCTAAGAACTTTGATCTTGTAGTGTCCTAGCTTTTTAATTAAAATGCCATATGGTACCAGGTGAAATGCTTTATGGAAGAAATCTAAATTTCCTTTTTTTTGCCGTTATTAATCAAATGTGTAGTTCAACATCTGTTGATCATCCTCTGTGAAATACTTTTTTATATTTCATCATGGCAAAGTACCTTCTTTTAGTCTTGATATAACTACAGGATACAGAGCTTACAAGGAATCATCTAGGTCTGTAAACAAGACCTTTTTCTGCTATGACTTTCTGTGCATGTTTAATTACTTTTGTGCAAGTATCCAACCAAGGTGGGTGTAATCCATAATCTCTGTTCTTTGTAAAGAATTCATTCAAAGTTTGCCAGTCGCTTGGGAAATAACCAAAAGATGACTCTACTGTCAACATTTGCCAGGGATCATTTTGCGTAGCAGTTTGGAAGAAGCAAAAGTTCACGACTCTTTCTTTTTCTTCCCATGAAACATTGTACAAGATGATGACTTGGTATAGATGAAAACTTATACACACCTCCACAGCTGGGAAGTGAGTGGTCAATTTAGTGAATTCTTCTAATTAGTTCAGGTTCCATGGACTCAGCTGTATATCTAGACCAGATGCTCAATCTAATCTATCAAAGAAGTAAATGCCAGATTCCAACTTCCCTTTTGTAGAAATCTACATTCGGTTCCAACTCAAACACCAAGTGTCAACTCCTTTCTGAAGCTGGCTACTTCTATGAGTTTCTCTGTAGGCTGTGGATACTTACAGCACCCTTCCTTTCCATGAACACCAGTGCCTTAGAAAGATTCAAAGCCAACCTAAATTTTCAGATACGTATTCACTCCCTTCTTCCCCATGTTCCCTGCTGCCAACCCTTCTGCCAAGCAGACCCCCGGCAGCATGGGCTGTGGTCTCCACCGGAGGGAGCTCGAGGATGAGCTGGCTCCCACCCCGCTGCTACTGCATCCTTTCCCCTGGGTCTGGTTGGTGGAACAAGCCCATCACTCCACCATCCCTTCTTCCCTTGAAAATTTGGTTACTGCACTTGTGGGGAAGACAAAATCTGAAAATCATGGTCAAAGAACATATGCTGCTGGGTCAAATAGGTAAGAACAGAAAGTCTTCTCAGAAATTTTTCTTGACCATATCTTTCATTGCTTCTCTTCTCTGCAACTCCGTACAGATTTGCTTCGTCATGTAACCTTTTCCAATGCCCTGCAAATCACTGTCCTGTCTCCTGCAGTTATTCCTTTGAAGTGCTTTGGTGCTGTGAGCCTGAGGACCACCTTTGCCATGGGGTGAGATGAGACTTATGGCATATGGCTGGGTTAAGAGGTACTCAGTCGGTACCTGCCCGGTGAGACAGCATCATTCTTATTTCTTCAGTTACAAGATCTTCTGGTTGCAAAGCAGAAGCTGCAGCTTTTAAATGGTCACTGCAACCAGTTTATTCAGCTGCCCATGGGTGGTGTTTTTATACTCAAAGTGAACTTGCTGTTGAGCTTTTTTATCTGTCCAACTCTTGTCCAACGTCACTGTGATATTGGAGCATGGCTGCCACCCTGCATGAGCACTGAGGAGTTTGAGCCTATTTTAGTGAAGTATTTGCCTCCTACCCTGCACCTCTCACAAGCTGGAAAACTGCAGATCCAGCACCCTTGGAGGAGACATGCATCAACAAGCAGCAGAGCGTTAAATAATAAGGATCTGAAATTTCTGCAGATCACTGGTTGCTCACCTGAGCTTGGCTTTACAGGTCACTAAACAGTGACAGAAGGTTTGTGTGCTGGGACCCACCTGAAACACAGGTGCATTGTGGAAGCATCTGCTTTCTGGCTTTGAGCATCATGGTGCAGTTGTGGCCTTCTCGTCTGTGAAGAAAAGGGAAACTGCATTTGTTTGCATATGTAATTCATAATTTGTAAGAAACGCAGATGTTAAGATGCTTCCATATCCCTGCATAAATAAATAACAAATAAGGACAAGGTTTCTGAATTTAGGATGCCTTTTTAGTTAATGTTCTTGATGGACTTCTCTTTTCTGAGTATAAAGTGCAATTTCTTTTGAAAAAAGAAAATCAACATGCACTATAAATGACAACTTGTTATGGATGTAAATATTAATTATACATTGAAATTCTGGAACTGTTTTTACTAGAAGCTTGTTAGCTTGTTAATTATCATAATTATCATACAAGGGAAAAGGGAAGAGAGAGAGAGAGACTGATTAGTGTTGGTAATTTGCCTCGTCCTTTCTGTGCTGTTGCCTTTTTTTTTCATTTTGGGAAAATTAATTCTGTGAAATTATCACTAGGGTGCTGTGCGCTCCGGGACACGTCTGTATGATGCGGCATTGTTCTGGCAGAATGCAGACTTAATTCATGCTTGGCACCTTTCCTGTCCCTCTCTTCCTTGCCATGTTCGAGTCTGCCACACTTGGGCAATGCCATATCGTTTCCTCTTAATAAAAATAAATAAATAAAAAGAAGGAAAAATAGGAACAGACACACAGTGCTCCTGAAACCTCAGGCAAATTTGGGCTGACAGAAGAATAAAGGAAAATCATGGTGTTTTAATTAGGGTAGAATGGAGGAAATTACCCCTAGGAGACATGGGGCTGCTGGTGGATACCACTAGGAACTACAGCCATCCTTAATGTTTTGGGGTGTTCTTAGGGAAAGATTCCTGCTCTTGCTAACTTAATGGGCTCTTGTTGTCTGTTTGCATCTCTGTAGGTGGGACAGCCCTGGGTCCTGAGAGAGGAGAACAAAGATAACGGGTCCAGTATAACATTTGCCCATTCAAATGAAGTGTTTTATTTGTCTCTGAGATAGGAAACAAATGTGTGTTTAAATGTTTGCATTTCATCATGCCAAAATTTGCCTTTGGGTTATTTAAGGTTTCATGCTGCCTCCTGGGTTGTTCAGGATATTCAGGAGAGAGATGGAAAAGGTGGCTATGAGCCCACCAAATTCACAACGAATGCAGAATTAGTCAAATTCTGTGAAGGCTGTGAGAAACTTCAGAGGCACCTAATCTGACTAGATGAATGGGTGACACGGAGTCAGATAAAGTTCAGCGCTGTTCAGACAAAGTGTTGCACATTGAAGGGGAGAAAAAAAAATGGATGTGCTCATATAGCTCACAAGGCTCTCAATTACCTGCAGGGGCTTGGGAAAGGCAGCTGAGTTTCACCATGGACGGCTCAATGATCATTTAAATGCAGAGCACAGCTCTAATTTATTGGTCAGGCAAGGTGTTAGACTGCACAAGGAACAGGACAGAGAATAATGTGTAAAATACAAGCAATTAATAATGTAAGTCAATGATGCATTCACATTTGGAATAACATATGCAGCACAGGTCACCCAATACTCCCAAGTTCACAAGAAGACTGCACCAAAGCAAGGCAGAGTTCAGAGAAAGGTGACAGGAATGGAAAAGGACACGTGAAATTTCTCATGTGAGAAGAGACAGACAAGACTAAACCTAAGTTTACCTTAAAAAAAAAAGAAAAAAAAAAAAAAAAAGGTGAAAAAGAGGTGATATGGTATAAATACTGTAAAGGTTGTGATATAAAACTAGCAAGTAGAAAACCTATTTGATGTGTGTTACAATTCAGGAACAAAAGTGGAATGACTAAACTGAAAAAGTAGCAATCTCAGAGATGATTAGAAAAAGAAAATATTTTTTTGCATGTGTCATTGGCCTCAATGCCACTCGGCATTATTTACTAAGCCTGTAGCAGCAAGTAGTGTGGCACAACAGGAGGGGCTTGCAGGGTAAATGGCTGGTGCTGGGCACCCTCCATCCATGCTTTGTGCATCTGAGCTTTTGTGGTGGATTGGACCCATTTTTATCCCATAAAACAAACACCCACCAGCAGCAAATAGGGAGTTGTATTCCTCAGGTGCATACTCTGATTTATTTTCATCTGATGGAAATGAGCACTCTACACCATGAACTGACACAGGGACCATGAGGAGAAGCGACTGAAAAGCACACCTCAGATTCAAACTAAAACATTAATGTAGATGTATTTTTGTGTCCAAGGACTTACTAAGACTCAAAATGGGGCCTGACATTTGTACTGTAGCAAGAATAAACAGAATTATACTAATGAAACTTAGAAGAGCTTTTAATAAGCATAACAAAGCTTTACTCATAAAATATTGTAACGTCAGGTTTTAAATTTAAAGCCAATATGTTAATGGGGGTGGACTGTCCCATATCTTTCTGGTTTGATTTTCTTCTGTCTCTTTCTGAAATATCTGGTGCTGATAAATATTGAACAGTGTCTAGGTGAACCTCAGGTCTGCTTCTTCATGGCAGCTCCTGGGCTAACATGTTTTCCCTCTGCCCCAAACATTCATGAGCTCCTGCAATGAGCACCAAGAAAAATGAAAGGTCACAGCAGAAGCTGATAACTACTTAAAAACAAACAAACAAACAAACAAAAAACAAACAAACAAACAAACAAACAAAAACAACAACCCCAAACCAAAAATTAACTGCACACATTATTTAATACATTAAAATTAAAAGCACAGCTGAATAGCTGTTATAGGTAAGAAAAATTCAAAAGCAACTTCTGAAACAAGCTCACTGTGATTTAGTTGTATTTCGAATTTTTTTCCTCTTTGTCATCCTGTGTTCCTGTGAGTTTTAAAGGACCATATTATCTGAAAAC
>CM021767.1:43087402-43181857 GCA_011076525.1 Nettapus auritus | reverse complement strand
TTTTTTTTTTTTTTTTTTTTTTTTTTTTTTTTTTTTTTTTTTCCTTTTGGCTTAAGAAGCAATTTGTAATTAGCTTTCCTCTACCATGCTCCCTCCCTGCCAAAACAAACTTGTCAATAAAAGTCTGGTGTTTAGATGCAAAAAAGATGTACATTTAATTAAATGTGAAGCTGGTTTGTGAGAAAGGAACGTATGGAGAAGCCACTAAAGAGTGTCACACAGAGTGTAAAGAGCTGGAAGCAAATGTTTGAAAAAAAGGAACAGCGTGGATGTTACAACCTCAAGCCACAAACATTGCGGCAGGGAAGCAAATGGTAAAGCCAGCAGTTTCTGGGTACTTAGAAAAAATAAAAAATAAATCTGCCAGTCGCACTGAATTAAGGCCTGAGAAAAAAACATCATGAGACTTGAGAGAGCTGTGTTTGCAATGTATGTGTAGAGAAGCAGATCTGGTGGGTGACTGTGCATGCTATGAGAGGACTCCATTTTCACATCTTCACCAGCTCTGCTAAACAAACATACGTTCTTGTTAAACATTTCCCCTTGAGATGACAACTATTGACAATACATCTTCTTGAAGCATATGACAGCTATCAAACAGAAATAGCTGGTGGTTTACAAAGTTTCCATTATTCTCTAATTGCTGAAGGAGCTGGAGGGTGTGACTGGCAGCCTGACGTTGGGAATGCTTTAGCAGTGACTGTTTTCACAGTGAGTTTCTGCACAAAATTTGTCAAGTGCAGAAGTTGTGCTCTGACATCAGAAGTGTTGATTCAAGGGAAGCATCAGTTTGGAGCCTTCTGTTCAACAGCAGTCTGAGGATACACGCTCTTTAGGAAAAATGTGTGCGTCAGCAGTGATCCACTGCTATGAAAACTTATGCTGGGAGTCAATTCATTCGAGCTTGTTGGGTGTTTTGTGCACTTCTCATTTTACAGAAGACAGACAATGCTGACTGAGGAGAAGAAAAGATTTCTCTACAATCTTCAAATGTGCAAACAACACGAGGCTCTAGTTTGATCTCTGTGTGGAGGATGCTGTTGTTGTGAAACACTTGCATGCTGTCCAAGAGCTGCTATGGCATGCTGTTGCATTAAGCTGAAATCAGCACAATATGCACACAACAATGAGGATAATAAAGTTTATTTTCTTACTTTGAGAGAATCATATAAAGCATCTGAAAAGTGATGAAGCTTAACATCCTCCTTGAAAATGAGGGAAATTTTAAAACAGTCAGCAAAAATTTCATTTTGTACTGTATGTTAACAGATATCTTATTCCCAACATCAATTACACAGGAGCAGGCACTGCATTAATCTGTAGGTGAAACACCTTAGCAAAGCTGCAGTTGATGGTGTGTGAAAATAAGTTTCCCTGATGTTGAGACAAACTTGTTTTCTGAGGAAAGTAGAGTGCAAAGAGAAGTATTGGAATTATTTCCTTTAGTAGCATTTGTTAAAAATGCACCTATTTGATATTGGAGCAGAGAAACATGCGGAATCCTTTCTGCAGAAAAAAAAAAAAAAAAAAAAAATCCTACACAACACCAGACATAGGGTTTGAGTTCTAACTGGCAAAATCCTATGGGGGACAGGGAAGGAAGACAATAAATGGAAAATGAAGACACCCAGCATTCCCATAATTTTGGTCAAGAGAAGAACTAGGACTTCTCAATAGTGCTTTGGACCTTTGAAGGTAATTCACTTCACCAAAAGCATTACTGGCACCTGGGAAAATAGTTCCAGCCAAAATAGTCCAACACTATTCAGTAGTCACAGGGTTGTGATTGTATTTGATCATTCTGATTCTTGGACTATGTGAGTTACAAACAGCATTACTTTTCTGCAAACTGTTAATTTACTATTTTTTATTCTCAACTGTCTGAGCTAATGTAAAGTCATGGAAAATCTTGCTTCTTGTTTCTTTTCAGGCTGCAGATGAGAGCTGAAGATAAACAGCCTTCAAATTGCCTCTTGCTAAACACAAACAAATACAGGAAGACAGAAAAATATCAGCGCCATATGCATGAAAGTTGTTTAATAAATGATGGTGTATATATACTATGTCAAAGGTGGCTGTCTCAACACCATTTTCCATGACCAAAAAAAAAAAAAAAATAAAAAAGGAATTTTTAGTTTTTACTAAAATACAATCCTAGTGACAAATAACAATATATTTCATAGAATCATAGAATGGTTTGGGTTGGAAGGGACCTTAAAGACCATCTAATTCCACTTCCCCTGCCATGCCAACTTTGGCTGTCAGTCTTCAATCAATTTGTTAACAACTGCCACTATTCCTACTTGGTGCTTTCTTAACCAGGAGGAAAATGAGCATCTCGTGATAAACAGCCAAGCAAACAAGCAAACAAAAAAACAGACTTACTATTTATTTCTAGGTCTCTTATGCAGAGCATGACAGGACTATGTGGCTGGAAGGAGACAGGGCGTCCAGCTGTGCTGCTCCTGCTGCACTGAGACCATGGTTTTGCCCAACTCAAAGTTTAAACACCCATGAGGATGATTTTGGTCTCACAAGCTAACCTGCTCCAGTGTTGTAAGTGGTGATTATACCAAGACAAACAATCTATAGTACCTTTCTAATTATTATGTTTTCCCCCTGCATTACTTATATCTCCTTTGTCCCTTCATAAAGCAGCTATTCTTGGCCTACCCTCAGTGGAGATGAGGATTAACCAGACATATTTCTCATTAAATCAGCATCCTTTTGTGTACTGGGAGGCTCTGCATGTCGCGTGTTTTACTCTTCCTCCTCCTTGCCAAGGCAGATCCCATCTGCCAACCTCTCCCTGTAGCCTTTCCTGCATTCTGAACTTCAGATTTTTGGGCTTCAGAGCCCAAAGCCAGGCTCACTGCCCCAGATGAAACTTCAGGGCCATTTGAAATAATCATTGTCAATGGCTGTCACAGAACAAGCATATTCGCCAGTTGAATGAACAGTTCAGTGCACAGTTTTCACTTTCTGTCAATAATAATAATAATAATCCAAAAGGCAACATTGCACTGCTTGCTCAGCTTGAAGTGCACTGTGACCACCACATCTCTTCAGCAGTGTCACTGTTCAGCTAGTCTGTGTGCTGGATTTTTCTGTTTTCTATTTACAGCTGAGAACACAGCAAGAGAAAGACGATCGTGGGGGGACCTACTTTTTAATTGTGCAAGTCCTAGCACAAACGGGCTCTCACATCCTCTAAGTCCCCACAGTGAGGGATTTGTACTCTGATTTGCACAGACGTCAGTGGCAATGTCCCCCAGGACCCAGTGTTACCAGGAAATAAGGGCTGCCATTTGAGGGGAGACATGTGGGCTGCATACCTGGCTTCATGGTTCATGGTACTTGGTGATGTTCAATGCTGCAGGAACCATGAGCTGAGGAATGTGTGCTGGTAGCAGTATCTCCCATCTCAGAGAAAATGCTTTTCTCTCATACTGTGCCACCGGCATGGGGTACTGTGGTAAAAGGCAGCCTTAACCACAACTGATTTTTTTTTTTTTTTTTTTTTTTTTCTCCTGTGGTCCAGAGGCTAAACCACAACTGCCAGTGGTTTTGATGTGAGTGCTGCACTTACCATGCAGCAGATTAGGCTGGGCTTGCACTGCCAAGCCTCCATAAGCATGGCTTGCTCCCCACTTCTGTAGCCACTGCAAGAGCTCCTGCATCCACCCTGCCCAGCCCAGGCCCTCTGGCTGCAGCTGTGGCATTGTCTGTCAAGGCTGGGGGGGAACTGCCTGCAGCTTCAGCCTGTGCAGAAGGATCCCTGGAGGCATCTCCTCGGGTGTACCAACAGACACGGGAGCTGGTGATAGGGACCCTTCAGATTATCAGAGGGTATTTGGGCATGAAGTTGTCACAGGCTGGGGATTAGGACAGAAAGTCCACTGAAATCAAATTATGGGTTAGCTGTTTTAGTTGCTGCAGATGGAGCACTCTGGAGTAGCAGAACAATTAATTCATATTGGTTTACAAATATTTAGGATTTTATGTTTATGAAAATTAGAAATCCCTGGGACATTTCTTAAGAGTTAGGTTTTATGTGAAAGCCACTTTCAGAAACTAGTAAAACACATTAGCATCTTCTTAAGAAATTAAACTGGCAAAATCAAGACAGCTCTGACACCTTTGAAACATACTTCATCACTTGTTTCTCAAAGCCAAGTGTGCAGACAAAGCATCTGTCTAAATCTGAAGGAAGGTTTTGAAGCTGTCCTGTTACTAAGTGGTGAAAAGAGGCACCTGTCTCTTCAGGTTATAACTTTTGTGGCTCCCAAACCAGTGAACTGCAGGAACCAACCCTCCTGGTGGGATTCCCACTCCCCTCTGTCTCAGAGGAGTCTGATTCCTTGATTCCATCCAGGCTGGGCTCCCTGCTCCTCTTGCCCTTGCAGACAGGCACTAACACAGCCAGAGCACAGCATGACATCCTCTTGTTCACCTCTTGCTGCCACACCACTGCTGGCCTGCTGAAGGTGTTCAGGGAATGGCCTGGGCAAGAGACAGAGAATTCAGAGCCATCTCCAGTGGCAAGGAAATGTAGAGGGAGAGGGGAGGCATGAGTGAGCTGTAGCTGATACGCCAGTCTCATGGCCAATTTCAGTCAGAAAGTGATTACAGATAATGTTATGTCTCTTGTCAAGTTTGTTATTTTTCAGAACTGTTAACATTTTCCTGCAAAATGAATCCCAGACCACAAATGGTGCTTGGGGTGTCAGTATCAACCACCAGCTTGGGATTCACCTGCTTCCTTCAGGAGATCGGTCAGCAGCTTGTGCTCTTTTAAGGAGTTATTTATTTCCAGAAACAGCAAAAATATTTTCTACGCTTGTCTTCAGGAGCCATGCATTGTGTGGTCCCTGAATTCCTATCAATGATGAAGAGCTCTTAACTAACTCAGTTCCTCAGGGAGTGTCAGTGTCTAGTGCGAGATGTGGTGTTTATCCTCTCAGATTGACTTGCACCCAAACAACCAGGAAAACTCTGCCTTAAAGTGGCAAAATTATTCTAAAAGAGAGTGCATTTAACTGTCTTTCAAACTAAAATAGAATATATTTTTGATGTCATTCATTACCAAAGGTGCTACTGCCAACTCGCAGCAAAAGGAACAGAGAAATCTTTCTTCACTTTACGCGCAACCATAGCATACAATTATTTTGCTTATTTCACACCCTGTTTTCCACTAGTTTCAGGCACAAGTGTTAGGATTTTTGCCTTCTCCATTCCTGCCTAAATCAGAATAAGATGTCTTGCTTGGCTTGATGGCAGGGCAGCTGTGGTGTCACTACTGCCCCAGAGCCCCATGGGAGGAATTGGCCTCAAAGTCCTGACAGCATTCAAGATGTAAGGAGCACAGCCACGCTCTTTGTTGGCCTGTCACTGAGATGGTACCAAACACCTTGGGCAGCAGCATCTGCCCCAGAGCAAATCCTGCAGCACTGAGCAGCTAAGAGATGCTGACGTGTGTCTCCTCAGGAACTCATCCCTTTGACAAACCTTGAACACAACACCTAGGATACAGCAGCTTACAGGTATAGACAGACAAGGGTCAACGGTGGGCCAGGTTCTCCTCCCTGACTCCCCACCTCAGCCTCCACCTAAAAACCTTGCTGAATAATATTACAGTGTGAGGCTGGGGGCCAGAGAAGGAATAGCTCCTTGGGGTCTCTAGCAGCTCTCAGTGTGGCAATTTTTATAATGAAATTAGTTGATGCTGAAAAGCAAACAAAGAAGCCAAAACTATGTTTCACTTTCAGTATTTCATAATTGAAACCTTAAACATTATGAGCACAAGATTTGCCAAACACAGGTCTCAGATTTAGTAGTTTTTGTTCACGGTCTTCAGAGTTAAATCCCTGGAATCTGGTGATCTTGCATTAAGAACTAATTTTAAAGACTGTATTATAAAATGAGTTTCAAATCCCTTCATTCCATTTAAACACATAAATATATATAATGCCATTTTAGACAGAAAATTGAGCAAAGCATCAGCAGGAGATGTAGGCTGATTACTGTGCATGTTTAAAAGGAAATGCTGTGCATGTTTAAAAGAAAAACACACTTAAATGCTGTGACATTCGGTTTTTAAGAAAACCAGTTTAATTATATTTTCCCTAATTAAGGATTTCATTATAAGGGATCACATGATTTAATTATATCAATACCCTAAAGACCTGATTGTGAACATAAAATGTGGATTAAAAAGATGCCTCATCACTTAATTACCTGCTAGATTGGAACAGATCCATGTTGTAGGTCAAAAGGGACATAAAATGCAGGCTTCTGCCTCTCTCTTTGTTGTGTGTGAAGGGCTCTGTGCACGGGGAGAGCAAGGGGGGAAGAGCTCTTTTGTGTGTAATGGAGTGATAATTACCTGTGAACAGCTTTATAAGAATATATTGAGAAATTCAATATATATATATATATAATTATTTATTTATTTAAAGGTTTTGGTGAGCTGGTAGTGGAGGTGAGCTACGTTGTCCTACCTGCAGCCTGGTGAATGCCTGGGTATCTCTTCTTCCCGATACACAAGCTCTTGTACTTTCCAAAGGAAGATGTAAAGCGGTGGGAAACCTTGGACTGGGGGTGAAGCTCCTCCTGAAGTGAGCAGATGGCCACCCAGCACCACTGCGTGTAGCAGGGGCTGGGGCTGTCTCTCTGAGAGCCTCCAGCACCAGACCCCTGCGGTGGCCACATGTCTAGAGACTCCCAGCCTCCAAGCGGCAGGGGAAGGAGGGGAGGAAATCTTCTGAGACATCAGTGCAAAGCTGGATGCAGCAGCAAATTTTAACCTGCTCAAGCTTTGCTTTCCACACTTTCCTCCCTTTCCTATCATCTAAACAGCTTTTTCCTTTTCCCATTTCCTTCCATGTCCCTTACAAGCTCCTAAAGCTAGAAATCCAACCTTAGCATATGGTGATACCATACCACAGAGCACGCTCACTCAGCAAGAAAAGGTCCTGTGGAGGATAGGTGCAGGTTTGTCAGTGCCCAAGGCAGCGTGGCATGAAGCAGGCTGAGCGTCTTGGAAAACCACCCCAACATAGATCCCCATAACTTTCTGAAGGAACTGAAAGGATGAAGCATAACCACATCAGGTTTGCTTTTTCCTCTTCCTGTCCCAAAAGCCAGCTTTGTCCTTACCCAGACCCTGTCCTGATGTGGAAAATGGCTCCTGAAGGAAATATTGCACAGCTCACCAGGAAGGAAGGTCTGGGAAGAGGTACTCTGTTTTCTAGAGAAGAAACCCCCAGGCACATGAGGGTGGCTGCTCTCTTAAGAAATACGACAGCCTTCAAATTGTCCCTTTTTCTCTGGGGAATGCCTGGTGGCTGAAGTAACCCACATCCTCAGACACCACCCTGCAGTGTCCCTGCCTGGCATAATATAGGAGAACAATTCCTGAGAGCAGCTCGTGTAGCAAGGATAGGTGAGATTGAGGTCTCCTGGCTGTGTGTGAGGCAACTCCTTAGAAAGCACTGCTGAAAGGTGATGCTGATACTTCCCAGACCATTTCTGTGGCTTTACCAAAGGCACCGAGTGGAGCTGGAGGGTCTGCAAGTTGTTTAGGGCTCTTCCCAACAAACCTTGACAAACCATTGTGTATCACCCCATTCCTCCTGCCCTGGAGTCATAAACACCCCAGGGGCAAGGCCACCCCATCCCTCCTGGTCCAGCACAATGAGAGCAAGGAGGAGGCTTTGTGCCTGCTGTGCACAATGGGGCAGTGTGCCTGTGCTATGTGAAGCAAGGGAATACACTTAACTGCTAAATTAACATCTGCAAGTGGCACAGTGCTATGGGATGAAGACCCATTCCTTTTACTTTGATTTGATCTTATTTTTCTAAGCAGGGAAATGCCCCAGTGACAGAATCACTGCAGATGGCATCACAAAGCCCCGGCTGGCACCAGCTGAGTTGGCACAGTAAGATTATCATGTTCGAGTTTGTGTCTGTCTTTTCTTTTTTCCATGCTTTGCTGTGCTAATAGCATTTCTGTTACCATATAAGCTTCAGTCAGCTCTCAAAAGGAGAGATACCAACATAAAAAGTAAATTTCATAATCACTGGCAAAAAAAGAGGTTGCAGAAAAAGCTAAGTGGTACTAGTCTATTTTTTTGTTCTTATTCTTTCTGTTTCCCTCCCAGTCTCTCTCTCTCATACCCAGGCTTAAATAGGGGCTGGAATTGAAGTCGTGGGGTCTCCAGGGCAGTACTGCAGAGTAGCACTGCTTAATGGGGCAGCTGGTGGAGAGAACCCAGCACATGTTTCTTTTGCAGTTTTCATCTTCATACTTCACAAGGCCCAGGGACTGATTGATGGAATTCTTTTTTTTTTTTTTTTTTTTTTTTTTTTTAAAAAAAAAACATAGTTTTCTCGAGGCCTAGAGCCTGCTTCTCTCAGCCACACTGAACATATGTCCACATATTCCCTTGGGCAGTATTTAAATGTGTGCATCCATGTGGCTGTATTTGTTTAGTGTGTGCTCCCACTGATCTAATGGGACCTTTCCCATGACCCATTGCTTCCCTAAGTTTGCCACTTGCTGCTGTCAGGCGAGAGAAGCTTTAACTTGGATGGCTGTAGCTGTAAATGAAAGGGATTTTTTTTTTCCCCCTTTCAGTTCTTTCGACTGAACCCTCTTGCTGATGGATCATCTAACAAATTTCAGTTGAGAACCTTTCCTCGTGCTGTTGAAAAAACAGCCAAACCTAAACAGACCCCATCTGTTACAATCCCGTGTCGATTTTTGTGAATGCAAAATCAGTAGGGCTTCTCTCTGCTTGTTAATAACCCATCCTCTGAGAGCAACACTCACTCTTCAGAAATGCCCAGTGAGATGTACGTTGTATAATGCACGTTGTTTGCTACACTGGTAGCTCTGACACTGAACTTTTTGGTAAGAGGAGAAGCAGTGGCTATGCACGGTGATGACTTCTCTTTGAGGAGGCACTGTGTGATTCTGCATGACATTTAATTTTCCCAAGGTAAAGAGCTCAGGGAGACCAGAAACAGAATAAATCAGAATAAAAGCAGTTTAGGTGTGTCTCTAAAGACATTTCTAGCATAAAAAACCTGCTCAAATAATACCAATATGGCTCAGAAGATGAGATTCAAAGCACATTATTTACATTTCCAATTAATGCAGCTTCATGGAGGGACCTGGGTATAGGAACCATGGCTGGCTTGACGTAGTTTACAAGGGGAAAATCTATACAAATCTTCCATAATCAGCATATGCACACACTTGATGCTGTGCCAGGAAATGTCATAATATATATAAAAATATATATCCAGGGTAAAATAAAAAATATCCTAAAGTTCTTGATCAAGAATGGATCTTTCCTGTGCACACCGATGCAATGAGACCATCCCTGCCCCAGTGAGCATCAGTGGAAGTGCAGTGGGCAGAGAGCTAAGGTGAGCTGCCCTCATGGCACTGCCAAGCTGTGTGTGGGACACTTCTCCTCCTCCCTTCTGGCAAATGCCTTCAGCCTTGTACGGTGCCACCTCCCCCTGATGCCACACCATGCCAAGTCCTGCTCAAAGTGGGGCTGACAGCAAACCTTCCATTCCTGTGTCCTGGGCAAAGGTTTGGGCTCCCTCGTGGAGCTCCTCCACATGGATTGTGCTGGCAGCCAGGAAGAGCATATGGGAGTTCACCCTGGAAATCCAAATGTCAGCTGCAAACCTAGGTTCAGTTATCTATTTTAAATTGACATAGGCTGGGGATGAAATTGCTGAAGAACAGGAATGAATATACAAAATACAGAGTGTTTGTTAAACTATATTTTCTATCAAGTAAAGGACAGCTATGCTGGGAATATCAGTAGGACACGTGTCATGGACTGAGAAACAACACAAGAGAACTCAGTCATCCTGAGACTAAACTGACTTTTCATTAGAGGATTATTTACTAAACAAGAGGACAGTCGCTGTAGTCCTACACACGGGACTGACTTCCCAGAGCTGACTTTCTGGCACTGCCTTGTATCTCTTCTCTCCTTTAGCCTCCTCTCATGTCTCTTCATGGAGCTCAGAGAAATAACAGTCTGGCCAAAAACAAGTGATATGAGAGAATGCTGAAAGCTGAAGTGAGCAAGACCTTGCCCAAAGACCATAGAAAGCGATGATAGTTCCTCTCTGGAGCAGGTATCAGAACCTTGAAGACCCTTGGACTCTTGCTGTGTATTTGTTACTTGTCCTCCTTACTCCAGTTCCCTCTTCAGCATCATGAGATGGTTCATCAGGATGTTCTCTGCTCAGGTTCCCAGCACTTTTGGGTTACCAACAGGGTGCAGTTGTGGTTCACCGAATCCTGAGGCGCCCAGACCCACAAAGCTCATGTGTTAGTGCTGTGAGCTGGGCTGGGCTGGCACAACCTGCAAAAAGAGCATTGATAACATACACACACACAGTTCCTAAAGGTTGTCCCCAGTGCTCTCACTCAGTCCTCAGCAGCGCAGTCATGTTGCCTCCTGCAGGAAGGTTTCAAACAGCTTTGCACAGCAAGCCACTATTGAGCAAATGCTGAACACAGATGCTATATCCAAGGTGCTTTTTTATTTAGGATGATAATCACAATTAAAATATAATAATATCAATTTCTAGCATACTTCTGTATTTTTTAAGGTCACATTCTGTTTTGTTTGTTTGTTTGTTTGCTTTCCTCTCTCCTTATTAGCAGCAAAAATTCAGAGGAAACACATTCACTGCCAAAAGCATGAGTAACAAAAGCCAACAGGTTATATCAGGGGCTGAGAAATGACAACATGTTGTTATACATGTGGTAAGTCCCACTGTAGAGATGTTGCCATGTGATCTTTGTTGGGATATTAATCACCGGGGTTTGTGTCACTCTCAAGAGGAAGCATAGGGTGAGGGAAAAGCTTATTTTCCCCCTTTCAACGAAATACTTCTTTTCAAGATGATTTTTAACATTATTTTATTTAATCTGCTGAACAGTGCACTTGCTGGAAAATACTCTGGGAATGAGTGACCAGTGCAGCATCCTGATTTTGCTAGAGTTTTTGGGGTTGCTTTTTTTTTTTTTTTTTTTTTTTTTTTTTAAAAAAAAATTGTTTCTAGGTTACGGGCCTCAGGAGCATGGCAGGCACTGTTGTATGCATCAGGTACCCATCACCACCCATCTGCACCACTGCCTTCAAGCATTTAAGAATGGTTGGAGACACCAGTTTGTACATGCACTTTGAGACTGTTACAGAGAAAACTCCAAAGGCATATACCAAATAATGATTTAGATTTTTAATATTGGTGGAGCATGAGGATCTTTCCCAATACTCTAGGACCACATGTGCATCAAGATTTATTTTACAAAAGTCAGAATTAATGATGTAAAATGATCCTGGGCTACTCCTTTGACAACCTGTGAATCCATCTGTGCTTCTCAATACAGTAGACACTGCTGAATGTCCTTCTTACAACAGAAAGCAGTTCTGGTTTTTACCTTCACATAAAGATGGCATCTGTTTTTTTACCAAAATAATTTGCTTCCTAATAACATAAGTGGGTGAAAACATGATGCAAAAAAGTTACAAATTTTGATAGGTGCATTCTCATTCACTTGTATCATGAAGAAGAAAAAATGGTTTCAGCACCTACAGAAGTATCTGCCTTTTGTGATTGAACTAATGTTGCTCATCTCTGCACCAAAGTACTTGGCTGACTTTTAGCTTGCTGAACAAATAGCACTGTTAGAATGAAACACTAAAATATACACCAGACATAAATTAGTGCTTGGGGTGCTGAGGTATTCACAGATGAGGAACTGGTCTTGCCATGGGACCCTGCATCCCAGGCCCTGCATCACCAGCTGTTATTCACCAGGGATACCCTGCTCTAACTTCCCCTGTGGTAGCTTTGTCTTTCACACAGAGCATGCTTACTCTAATATTTTTTTTTTTTTTAGTATGATGTGTCAATCATTTATTTTCACACATCTTTACCAATCCATTAAAGATGTGTTTCCACCCTTGGCTATCCCTGCATGCATTTCATTCAGACACTCAAATTCATCCAGACCATGTATTTTTTCCTGTGCTTATGACCTGAAATCCGTTCTGTGCAAGAGGACAAAACTGGGATGTGGAAGCATGGCGATTCATCAGTGCTGCCAGACTATACATCAGTTTTGGCTGGGGGCTTCTATAAGTTTACCAGGTGTATTTCCTGTGATCACTTTTGTGCAATTATTATTTTTGTGCAAGATCAGAACAACATTTTTTTTTAGGCATTTATTCTGATACTGAGTGAAATTCCTCATTCCTTGAGTCTGTTTCTTTCTGGTCCATCTCAGGAATAGGATGTCCTTTGGCAGCAGCTGTTCTGACCCCACCATTCACCTCCCACAGCCACCTCCCTCCTCTCTGCTGAGATTACCAGTCATTTTGGCAGCTTTGATTCTTCTCAGTTTTACCCCTTGTGCCTTTGTCTATACTAGGATTCAAGTCACTCTGGAGCAGGATGAAACCCAAAAGTCAATCTCACATTCTGGTTTCATCAGAAATTGGCTTGCTAAGAGTTCTGAAGTGCTTACAGCCCTAAAGTGGGCCATAGTAGAGGACTACAGTCTTAGTTCAGATGCTACTATTGTGATCTTCTTCTGTCCTTCTATAAGGAAATAGCCATGTCCCTTTGTAAGGGTCATGGGGTTATTTTGCTGTGTTCTTGCAATGTGACATACGAACTATAAGAGGAGTGCTGAATATAAAGCAAGCAAAATAATTTCTCCCCACTTGAAGGTCTCAGCTGGAGTGCTGTGTCCAGCTTGGGGCACCATGCTGCAAGAGATGTGTGGACCAATTGGAAATGGTCCAGAGAAAAGTGATGAGAGAGCTCAAAAACATAACCTATGGGGAAAGGCTGAAGAGACTGAGGTTGTTTAGAATAAAGACAGGACTAAGAGGAGACCAATAACATAAATTCAGCTATGTAAGTGGTTGCTGCAAAGAGGAAGGAAATAAACTCTTCTCTATATCGACTATGGACGGGACTAGAAAAATGGGCTGCAGGAGAGGACTGCAGATGGGTGCAGCCTTGGCTTTCTGATTAGGTGGAGCAGCAGACTGAGTCTGTGCAAGATGATCTGAGAAGTGGAGAAAGAGGGAAATCCAGAGCTCAGATTGTCCCTCCCCAGTGCAGTCCACACCTGTAAAAGTAACGTGTTCGACCCAGAGCAGAGAAGGAGCCTGAGGCTGGAAGGAATGATGACAATCAGGCCAGCTGTGGGGAGAAACAAAATGTTTGTTTGGACAATTTGCATCTGTTGCTTTTCTTAACCGGATAAGAGAGTACACTGTGTAATATACACACACCAGCCTCACTTACCGACAGAGACTTAAAATATTTATATCATAGACAAACAATGCCAAGGAACTCCCCTACAAATGCAGTGATTTAATAAACACAGTACTGCAATGTAGCATTTGTCTTTATTATATATAATCAGCTGTTGCTTTTACTTGGGTAGAAACAATGTCAAACTGAGCCAAGGTAAGACTACAGGGTTGGAAGGTTCCCATTTCCCCAGTCCCAGACATATGCACCTTTTTGGCATTTGCGAGCACATATGGGACTTAAGGCTGTGTGAGGCACAGCTCAGCACATCCTGCTCCATGAGTCCATGAAGCACTGGCGATCCCAGAGACCTAATGTGCTCTCCCCTAGCACAGAGTTTCTTTCCTGTGCCTTCAGCATTCGATAAGGATAAGCATCTTCCATACCTCCACTGATGAAGCATATATGTATTTATCTAGGATAAAGATGCACATTGTTTCCCAAGCAAAGGTCTTACTGAAATCACAGGTTACCTTTTATGTGAAGATCTTTATTCTGGACGCTTGGCACCAGGCCTCAAACAAACCCAACTCAGTGCTAGCAATTCAGCTGTTATCTGTTGTACAACAGTGAAGAAAATAGCAAAAGTATTACACTGTGACTTTAAAGGCACTTTCTAATCAAGTGCTAACACTATATAAATAATGTAGGGAATGATTGGCAGAACAAACTATCTCAGGTGCTTTTTCTCCTTCAAGAAAACACTGTTAGTACTTGTGTGCATACAAAAAAAAAAAAAAAAAGAGCTAACGAGAGCTGAAGGAATGGGTATTTGTCAAAGGTACTCATAATCTCTATAAAGCTAGGCATTTTTTTTCATTTGTTTATGAATGTGACCTAGTCTGAAGCTATATCTTTTTCTCTAGAAACATTTCTTCTACATTCATGTAAAATAGGGAATTGCCCTCAAAAGCACTTTTTTTTAACAAACCACAGTTTTTAAATAAAGCTTTTCTTCCAAAGAAAGAACTTCAGAAATTGTTCCAATGTCAGAGTAGAAGCTGGCCCATTCTGCTCAGACTTGGGAAAACATGATGCCAGCAGCTCAGAGAGTGGTATGAACAATTTTTGTACAGTTTTAAGACACAAATGGATGTAAATGCACAAATATTACACCTAAGGAAAACTTACTCCCCGAGTAGTGTGATGCCACAACTGTGTCCCTTATCAGATTCTGTTCCACATGACTTTATCTCAGCTCACAATAACCCCATAGGCCCCTCCCCACCAGGTTTCTGACACCTCCATACCCACCCAAGTTGAGCCCTGTATTGATATACCCAAATAACACTGGCCTACATGCCCCTTAGTGCTTTCCTAGACAGGGTTATTTCCCTCCCCACCTCCTTCTGACTGAATGTTTATTTAGAAAACAACTTGTTTCATGTCGAAGCAGGGATGAAGTTGCCTAAGATGGACACCACGAGAAAAAGCATCTGCTAAATAATGCTGAACACTTCACGAGTATAGGCGCCGGTGTAATCTGATCACAAAATAACTTAATTGAAAGCAGAATAACCTCCTCCTGAAGAGATGTTTACTTGCTCTTACCTGATCTCCTGGGAAAGTACCTGGCTGTGGTGTCTCCCAGTGCCAAGACAGTGAGATCCCTGGAGTGAAAAAAGGAATATTTTGAACAGTACGTGGATAACCTGAAATTACAAAACACTCAAGTGTAGGTGAGGTTCTCGAGGACACCACTAACAGGTGCTGTCACTGGCTCCCAGATGACAGTCTCTGTCACAGGACTCTCATCTGGCAGTGATAGGAAGATGGACAAAGGTCACCAGTGGTGTTTCCACTAGCATCTAATGATATTCTGTTACAGAGCATATATACCTGTGAGATTTTGACATGCAAAATATCAAACATGAAAAACTCTGTCATCTGACTGTGGAGGTGGTGTGGCCATGGGATAGGAAATATGTCCTAAGTAAAACCAGTGGCAAAGTGTCAGGATGGGTTATCTTCCACCATGCATGATGTAGTGTATGCCCAAATTTCTTCCTTGTCACGTGCAGTGACAAGGACAAGAGTGTACTGCATGTGTCACCCTGGGTGAGGGGACAGTGCAGAGTCTCCTCTGGCTCAGGATGCATTTGAGATGTTCCTCAGTGAGGCTGCTTGCTGCAACATGAAAGCATTATCAGAAAGATAAAGGTGAGTAGTCATCTGTGTGGCAAACCTACAGCGAAAAGCCTCCTGCAACACCCAGGTGCTGTTCAGCAGCAGACGCGGTACACAAGGGCCTGTTCAAGGATTTATCCTTCTTTCCCAGCATCCTGAAAAATCCCTCCTAATTTCTGCCTGATGCTCAAAGGGGCTTTGGAACATCCCCTGCTATGCGACAACAGGGAATACAAAAAGGGGTCCCTTTTTCTACCAGGTTTAAGAGCAGAGATGGGTCCCTCACCCCTGGTTACCCTACAGCAAAGCAAACAGGGACACCAAATGGAAAAGGCTCTTCTTGGCTCACTGGAAGGGTGGCTGAGGAGCACCTCCATGACCACTACCCTCTGTCATGGGAATGATACAGGGAGTCAGTAGGGCAACCCTGGGTGCATGTCCTCACTGAAAAGGGGCTGTCAATCCCCACTAGCAGCCATCAGTACCTAGTTCCTCCACTGCCCAGTCAGGTGGGCATAATTGCCTGAAAGACACTGCTGTACTTGTGCCATGATGAACATGCAGTGAGAAGGGCCATGCCCATTGCTTAATGCAGCATAAAGAAGGTAACATCAAGGCCTGGACACTGTGAAGGTGTTCAAAGGGTGTTGGGAAATTCCTGAAGACTAACAAGCAAGTCACCTCCTGTCCAGCTTTATTCATACAGGCATTGAAATGATAGTACAACAGTGGGGCTGCAGCTCGTTGAGCTAAGGCTTTGATTATAGATGGCAAAGACACTTAGAATACTGCATGGAGAAGTAAGTGCTGCCAGAGAAGTGTGGGATGGAGGAAAGGGATGTGGGACAACCAGGGGTACAACCTAAGCAGAGACAGTGTGCCAAGGTTTGGTGCCCCCAAGGCACATTCACATCATGGTGGAGCAGAGGCTGGCAATTACCCCCAGAAAAATATTCATCTGCTGCTTCGTGTTTTCACTACAAGTCCATTGTCATGTCTCAGCAAAATGTGGGCTGTGCCTCATCAAGGCAGAAATGTGTTTCTTCCTCCTTTCCTATTTTGATGTATTTCACTTCCATATAATCTCCAGAGGGATCATTTAGCCTGTTCAAACACCTTATTAAGGAAGGAGGGCATTGTTCTTTGAGCCTTTGTGCAGTACTGGAATGTGTCTCTTCCTGAGAGCCCCGTGCATGGCCAGGCCTTGATAAAGCAGCGCCTGCTTTTCTCTCATTGTTTCACGTTGCCTTTGCCTTTCTTTTTCTAGCTCCATTTATCCGAATACTAATTTCTGTTTATAACAAGAAGCGGTTCCCGCACCTCCCCTTTGTTGCTTAATTGAAGGGAAACTGAGCAACAGGTGGATCTCAGGAAATATCATTAGTCCCTTTTGATTGTTTTTGGCACTTCTTTGAAAGAAAAGTTCGGCTCAATACAACTGGCTATTTGCTGTTTCCAGGCTAATTACTGCAGGACTCAAACGAGGAGCACATTCAAACATGTCTAATTTAAAGAAGGTGAGCTCTTCGTCTGACTTCAGTAGGATTATTCAAAGACTCGGATTTACATGTGCGCTTAAGGACTTTGATGAAGCTGAGCCATATATCCAAAGTCATAAAGGAAAATGAATCCCTTGAATAGCACAGAAATACAGTTCACGTTCAGAAACACAGTCAGCCATAAACTAGCATGTTCATGTTTATGTAAGGGCTTCCTTTTAACCTACTCTTTTGTTCAGAGAGAATAGAAACAACATGGAAGGACAAAAGTGTTGTTGTGTGTTTTGTTTTGAGAGGTGCTTGAAAAAGGAAGCCTGCAAAAAAAAAAAAAAAAAAAAAAAAAAAAAGCTAGCCTGGGAGTCTGCTATATTGGCTCCTTGGCTAGCAAATCTGAGAAGTCCCCAAGAAGGGGGAAAGATGCTAAAGAAAACAAGCATGATCCTTGAGCATGTAGTTTTATCCCAGTAATTCCCAGTAGGACTGAAGAGACAGAAGCTCATAGTGCGTTCCTTCTATCATTTTGTAGACAACGTTCTGATTTCTGCTATTTTTAAAACTAGAACCCTGGGGGAATATTGCACCGTTGAAAATCAGCCAAATGCATTAACAAAGCTCTCCACCTGTTACAAGAATGCAGGCAAAGGGCTGGATGATGGCAGCTCCCAGTTGATGGTCAGCAGTCAGGATATTCCTTACATGTGATATACAGCAATTACGGACCACCTGAAAATCCAATCCTGGGATGTGCTTTATAGTTCTGGGCTTGAAAAACTAGGCAAGTCAGATGAAAAGAAGAGAGGTGGGAGTATCTTTTTTTTTTTTTTTTTTTTTTTTTTTTAAATTTCAAGGGTAGAACAATAGGGACACAAAACCTGAGAATGTACAAGGTCCTTTAAATTTTACTCATCTAGTGATACTGAGCTCTCACCATTGTCATCTGAAATTCAGACTTGTCTTGTTCCTCTCTGCTGAGAAACTGCTTCGAAACTGCTCAGCACAGAAATTCTCTGACATGCAATGTGTCTCATGCTGTTTGGAGCAGGAGTAATCACAGGGTGTTGACAACAGCAGGGCAAGAGGTGGTACAGCAAAAACACACACACTCAACTACAAAAGCTAGGAAAGCCAAGGATAAGGAAATCATAACTAAACAAGCAGTTCTTCCCTAGACACGTCTACAGGGGTGGGAAGTAGAAAAGCCCTGACTTTTCAGAGATGTCTTTATGGGTTTATAATTGTAAATACCCCCTTTTTAAAGAATGTATTTAGGAAGCAAAACTGTTCCCTTTTCATGAATGATCTGTTTTACAGGGCTTAAAAATATGTCAAGGTTTGCTTCAGTAAATCCTCCTCATGCTGTAACTGAGTAATGTAAGCAACTTGGGTTGCCGTTTAAACAATTCCCAGTGTGTGGCATGGCCAGTGCAGTTTGAAATGCCTCTGTCTATCTAAACAGAAACAGATGTTTGAACAGCAGAGCTGTGCATAAGTCATTCTTCAAACAGTAGATTAAAACATCTGTCAGGACCATTGGATGGGACCAGACAAGCAGCAGCAATATCAGCTGGGCTTGCCAGTCACGTTTGCCTCTCCCTGGAGGTGGAAGGGAAAGGATGAGGGTGTTTGTTCTGGTCTGAGCATCTTACAGCCTCTTATTTTGCCTTGTTTCTATAGTCATGCAAGTTATTAAGGACCTGGCTGTATAGACTTGTGGATTAACACCTCTCTCAGCACTGCCTCCTGTAACAGGGGTATTTTTCTAGATAGCCACTGTCCCTGTTAATGCCTGTTTCTGCTACTGCTGGCAGTGGGTAAGAAAGCTGTGAAGTGTTGGGGACGTGCCAGATTACAGCATTTTGCAGTTATTTCCATCTGTCCTTCATGTTTCAGCATTTGACCAGTTCAGCGTGATTGCAACCAAATTCTTCAGGCCTCATTGGGTCAAAAATATGACAGCCAACTAATCTTCTGCCACTTGTTTGCAGGAACTGTGCCACGGGCAGGGCATTCATTTCCAGCTAAGCAAGAGTCGAAACCAAACCCTTGGATTAACACCTCTTTTGCACTCACCCCCACCCCAAAATGTGAGCCAAGAAACAGAGTCAAGAAATGGTTCCAATTTTGTTTTTTGGTGAATCAAGTTAAAGCTCTGGATCCAAGCAGCCCCTGGAGGATGACCATTTTCAGTCTGGGTCTGAAATCTGAGCCTTGACACCGTCCTGTGTTTCCAGGCCAGATTTATTCTTGCTTCTTATTTCAATGTCCAGCAGAATAAACAGTAACAGCCCTACTCTCCAGGCTGCTTATTTTGGGGTGGAGCTGCTATATGGTTGCTTTCCCAGCCTGCTCCTTTACCAAGCATGCTCCTGCCCTGATTGTCAGGGCCTGGTCTGCCATGCTGTCCTGGGCAGACCACTTGCCACCGCACAGGGACCGGTGCTGGGTCTCCCTGTGAAGCTGGTGGAGCTCTCCTTTCCATACAGACGGGTTGCGCTGTTGTCTTTTTTGTCCCCCAGCATCCATTAATTGTAGGCTGTAGCAGCAGCAGATTACCTCACGACAGCCTGGCAGATGTGCTCTCGCTGAACAAATAAACTCATTTATAAGGCTGTAATGACTGTTGCTTCTGTGCTCTCATCATGAAAACTCCAGCCTATCTACAGCAGTTTATAAACAAAGCTGCTTTGCCTTTATGGAAAAGCAATTTGTGGCTGAGGAGCCTCGGCAGCGACTCGTGCCAAATAGAGCTCAGGCCATTTCTCAGGGAACAGGTGTCCGCATCATTAAAGCCACCACCCCCCTTGGCATTAATTGCTGTCCCTGTTGGCACACTAAGAAAAGAGATGGAGGGGTTGTCTGGACCACAGGGACTCGCTTTCCCGCTCCTTCCTCAAGGTAGCCCTGCTTGTGGTGGTGCTGCCATGGTTGGGTGACCACCTGCCTCGGCCACTGCTTGCCTGGTGTGTGTTCTACAGGCCCTGCTCCTCAGCTGCCTGGGCAGGGAACGCTGGGGAAATGTGGCCAGCATGGGCTGGTGAACAAACAGCATTCATGGGGGGGAAAGAAGGAAACTGTTTATTAGGCAGAGCAAGTTCATTAACTTCCCCCTTCCCCTCTATATTTATTTTAGCTGTCCCCTTACTTCCCTCTCTTCTCTTTTGTTTCTTCCCTTTCTTCCTTCCGCGTTACATTACTATTGCCAAAAGGAAAGAAAACTTCACCCTTCTTTCAGCTTTAGTGATAAACTATGACTAAAAAACACATTGTGCCCCCAAAGGTAGCAAAGCACAGAATCACAAAATGGTTGAGGTTGGCAGGGAACTCTGGAGGCTGGTCCAAATCCCTGCTCCAGCAGGGACACCCAGAGCAGGCTGCCCAAGTCCTTGTTCAGATGGTTTTAGGAGGGAGACCCCACAACTTCTCTGAGCAAGCTGTGCCAGGGCTCAGCCACCCGCAGAGCACAGAAGTGATGTCTGATGTTCAGAGGGACACTCGTGTTCCAGTTTTTGCCCACTGCCTCTCGTCCTGTCACTGGGCACCACTGAAAAAGCCTGGCTCTGTACTCTTTGCACCCTCCTTTCAGGGATTTATACACATGGATAAGATTACCCTCAGTCTCCTCTTCCCCACACTGACCAGCCCCAGCTCTCTCAGCCTTTCCCTATGGGAGATATACTCTATTCCCTTCTTCAGTATGCCTGTGTCTCTCTTGCACAGGCATGCAATCTTCAGTTGTCTCACGTCTTACGTCAGCCCTTGACAGGCTGCTGAGCAAAACACCCAGTTGGGTGGGCTTCTTTCTCATCTGTTAATCACCCTTAACTGCCTGAGGTGAGACATCCCTCCCTGCATGTCTCCCTAACTGGGGACTGTACTCCACCTCTGCAGCCCTGCGAGCCAGCTGCACATTGCCACGAACACCGAGGTAGGTGGGAAGCTGGAATTTAGTGGCCCATCTTCCCTGCAGACAGTCGCGGTGGTTAGCACCACACACATCAAGCCTGCCATGGTTGCAGCGACACGCTTCTGCTCCCTGTGGTAAGTCAGGAACATATTGATAGCATTTAGGGAGGTTAGGTTATATCCACACTACAAAGTGAACAGGCTGCGAGTGATGCTTTAATTTAGAACCAAAGAAGGGGTAACTGGCTTAGTTAAATGCACTGGTAATCTTGAGGTGGGCGGAAATGGGAGTGGGGTTCAGTACAGGTGGGAACTGGCTTAAAATATACCAGGGTTCATCTTGAAACAAAGATCTGCTCCAAGAGGAGGCATTGCTCTCTGATCAGGGTTGGTCTCAGATCCATATTAAGCCCAGGAAAATGTTCTTACAAGCAAGCAGGACGTTGCTGCTCCAACAGCTAGGAGCTCTGGGGGAAGTGGCCATGAAGACACGGGAGCATCAGGGATGCTGTCTGGGGCTGGAACAAGGAGAGCCATCCCCAGCAGCTGTGTGTGAGCCATCCACATTGCACCACCCATGTCCGGACGGCCACTGCCAGGGCAGTAGCAGGACTGTGCTATTTATCAGCCCCTCTCTGTGGTGGCTGCTCAGCACAAGGATGCCTGGCAGGCCCTGCCCTGTGCATGGGGCACGAGCTCACCACCTCCTCCCTGCCCTCACCCACAGGCTGATGGCAAGTACTTTTTCAGCTGTCAAAACCATCAGGAATAATTGCTTCCCTTTCTCTGTGGCTCCTATCCAACACTGGGCAACAGCAGCAGGGCGAGTGCTGCCTCTAGCTTGCAGCAAGCCCAGCACGGGCTCACCCTGGCCCCTGCTTGCCTGCTCTTTGGGATTGCTGAGGCACAGAGAAAAAAGAGTCAGGGGCTGAAATGCTTTTTAGGGACAACCCCAGCAAATGGCATTTTGCTTTCCATTACCTCTGCTGTTTTTACTCTCTGCAGAGTTAATTACAAATCAGTTTAATTGTTCTCTCGCTCAATAACTTCCTAATCTCTCTGGGCCTTGCTGCACAGCAGGCCGTAAGGTTGTCTTTTATCACTTCTCCTTCCATTAACCTCACCACGTAAGTCTGTGGTCTGCTTCCTCCCACTCTTCCCAGAACCTTAACAATGAAATTGATTAAAGCCAACTTCAGGAATGACTCAATTGAGAGCCTCCCCTCTGCTCCACACCAGCCGCGATGGATGTCACACCACTGGGTCAGCAGCAGCAGCTCGCCCCCCTTGCACCTTCTCTCTCATCACAGCACCATGCAAGGCAGAAAAACTGGCCAGCAACACATGAAGAGGCAGGGAAATGAGGGAGAGGGACAAAAAAATCACTCTGAGGAATGTGCTCACTGCCTGAAAAACAACAACAACAACAACAACAAAAACTGGCAACCTGCAAGAAATTATAAGATCATTCTGTGTCTGCCAGGAATTCAATCTTGGATGCCTTCCTACAGAGATTACTGACTGGCATTTCCCTGTTACCTCTGCCTTTCTGATCAGACTGCTGGGTGTAGTATTAACAGTACCTGCCTCTTTGGCCATTGTTGCAGCCCTGCTGGATGCAGCATAGAGGTAAGAGGGAAAGTACTTAGATCCTTCTCTTCCCCTTCTTGGGCTGTACTTGGGTTAAACAGCATGCAGATAGCAGTTGCAAGATATAGATGAGTTGGAAGCCCTGCAAACACATGGTGAGAGAGTTCACTCTACTTCCAGCAGTGAACACTATTTGCTGGATTAAAGGAAGATTACTGTTTCTTTATGAAAGCAGATAATGCAGTGTTCTGTGACGGCATCCTCAAACACAACTCTGAATCATTGCTCTTTTCTCTGGACTGTCCCAGTAGCTCACTGACTGAGCAACTTGAATGTAGTTGCATACACTGAGCTTAATTTTAACTTCCACTAAAAATCCTTCCCCTCAAATCTTAATCCACTACAGCATTGCTTCTTTCAGTAAATGTTTGTGCAACAGAAGCTACAGATCTTATACAAAAATTAATGAGTGAAAAATTTTCACTCTGGAGAACTCTTTATTCATTCAAACTAAGTAATAGTACTGAGCCCTTCTAGTTGTCTTGTGTGTGAGCCTGAAAACATTTTGCTAGTTAGCAGTTCTATATGCACATAGCCTGTAGTAGTGTGCTGATGCTTGCTTTTTTTTTTTTTTAAGTTAGTATATTGCTTTAATCCAAATTTTTCCATCAAGTAAGTAATTTAAATGGGCACATGGCCTTAGGACATGCCAGATCTAAACTGTCCCACACTTTCAGAAAATCTGGAACCAGATCTCAACCTCATTAGTCATCATGATAATTGTAAAGGATAAAAAACAGACCACTGACTTAATCATTCCTGAAAGTTGTAACTGTTTGAATCTTGAACTCTGTCTGGTATTTTCAACAGTGTTATATGGCTTGTTTTTCAGACAGCGATTTTTCAACATTTCTGAAGATCAGGCCTGAAATCAGACACCAATTTGACACACAGACACAATGCACCCCGAGCCACCCATGCTTTTTGAGAATCTTGTTTTCCACTTAATTCTCAAAACATCAGAGAAGAAGCATTTAATAACCTCCTTAGAAACAGTACTCAACATAATAGTAACAATTATTTTCTTTAATGTCATCTGTATTTTTAGAGAGATACTTGTTTTTTCTAGGATTTCAAACTGTTGAAGACAACAGCTATGTGAGTTAGCAAATCACCAAGACCTTCAAAGTCTTTGGAAGACATTGAATTAGTTTACACACCTTTTCTTCCAACAGAAAATAATGCACAGGAATCAGTTGCCTGTCAGCTTGTACCTAATTTCTATATAATTCCAAGTAGCTAAATCCATTATACTCTAAACTACCTCTGTTTTTACACCTGGGGGTCAGTCTCCCAGTCTGGGTGCCACACCAAGGCCACCTAATGACTGTTTTCTGGTTGAGATTTGGGTGCTAGCTGTGCTTGTTGGTCATGTTTCTGTTGAAATGTGCACTCTGCACAGCTGGAGGTGGCCAAGACACCAGGGCACACTGAATAGAAGGGCTTAATGGGAAAATATGGATGGTAACCTACTCGTATGCCTAGTCAATCCAGAGGAATTGCATGTCATGGATTTCTTCAAAAAGTGTTTGCAGGTATTTTTGACATCATTGATTTTTTTTATTTGTCTTTGGTGACAGCTTCAGCAACTACGGAGATGAACATTTCATTTGCAGTTCTTGTTACTGTTCCAGACTGGGCCATGCTGTACACCAATATCAGTGCAGTTACTGGAAAAGCTACTTCTGGAAGCAGTGTAAACCATTTTCTACCTTGCTGCACTCACCATCACTTCACCATGTAAACAAGAACCTCTTACAAAAAGAAAGCTATAAAAAGTCCAAAGTGACCTTTAGCTTATGAGTTACTGTTCGTGTAAGATGAAAACTTCATAACGTACTTAAGTGCTAATATCTGGATCTGCTTTCCTAATTTTATGTTTAAAACTAATTTTCACCCCAGCTTCAGGCCCAGTTTTTATGCCTCTGTTCTGATTGCGAAGGATCTAACGTTGCTCCTATTAAAAGTATGAAAGTGGTTGAAAAATTAAAACTCAGGGGAACTGCTGGAATTAAGGACATAGATCTGATGTGAAGGTCTCCTAGATTTCTTCCTGCCTAGAAAGATGACCATCAGCCACACTTTTCTCATTCAGCTTGGAGTAAGTGATAATTATGGTTGTTCTGCATTCCAGAGGAGTTTATTAATCTGCTGTGTGCAGCAGCTCACAGCTGAAACTACTGTCTGACATCCTGAACTTCCAGCTGTTTACATTTTCTATGCAGCCTTTTTGCCAGCTTATGACTGAATGACAAAAATGTCAGCACAGTGTTAGCAGTCATGGCAGCCACCTTGAGCTCTGGCAGGAATACTTAAGAGAAAGAGTCCGGAAAAAAATTCTCCAAAAATGTACCTTTGTGAAATTGTTTTCTGGGAAAACAGTCTATTTTGGGCTGACTGGACAACATAAATGTCAAGGAGTAAATATTCCTTGTGGTGAATATCTAGCCAAGAGTATTTCTGTACTTTCAACGTTTTTTTATGGATCGTATTTATTTTTTCTGGCGACCTCTATTAAAAAGTAGTGGTATAAGTCCAGAATAACTTCACCGGTGTCTACTGAGCTACACAGATTTAAAACTTACATAGCAAAATTGGCATGGTGCTGCAAGAGTTGAACAGCACAGCCTTAACACAGTGAGATTGCACAGCTCTCTTCAGCCTTCAGAAATGAAAAAATCATTTACACCAACAGTGACTTTTCATTTCCAGTCTACTGGGTGCAAAGTCAGTCCTGGCTCCTGACTTCACTACCTGTCTCCAACCATAGTCTGCATAGTCTGTGACCATGGAGGAAGAGAAGGAGGCAGAACAGTGTTGCCTTTCCTTGTCATTTGTCATATTAAACTTTCCTTGTCTTCAAGCATTATGCACCAGAGTTACTTCCTTTCTTTATGTTTCATGTGTGACGACTTTTACATGTGTCCGGTTGTGACTTGATGCCTTTGTAGGTATTCTATGACGCACAAAAGCCAAAAGGGGAAAGAAAAAAACCCACCCACTATCAGAGTGTCTATTGAACTATATTTTCCAATTACCTAACAAATTGCTGACTAAGGACAGGATAGGGCAGTGGAAATACAAGACCTAAATGCACTGTACATTCCTCATCTGTAATGACCGAAAAAGTGGGTGTTTGTTGGTGGTTTTAGCCAATTTGCAATTTATCTTGGTTTTAACCCAAACAGGCTTGAAACCAAGACAAACATTCTTTGATGTAATCTAATTGTGACTAAGACCGTTTGCATAAAGGTTTTAGAGCTAGGATAGGAAGAGGAAAAAGACCTTGAAAGCATTCCAGTGGAAAAGTCATGTGCACTAGGACTGTGGTTGAATCAATGGCATCCAACTGCCCATTGTTTTAGTTGTGGCTTAAATTAATACCTGACAGCAGTGGAATTAAAGCCCTGATGAAGTCATGTATTCACTTATTCTTGTTCTTTCCAATCAAGTTTGTACAATGATAGCCTCAGGTGAAGAACTAATAGGAAAAAATGCACTTTCCCTGCTTTCATTGCCACTCCGTTCCAAAAATGTCTTAATAATCTAACTCAAAAAAAGGTCCCAAATACTTTAGACAAACCAGGCCAGGGTCACAAACTAATGAAACTACATATTGTTGGAGAGGCTGGAGAAAAAGTCTGGAGAGTGCCGTAAGAGGTCTTGAAGTAGTGCAATGCAGGTACAAGCAGTGCCTTCTTTTTCTCCTTACACAGAGCTGTGAGTCTCACCCTTCTGAGGCTACCCCAAAAGCAGAGTCAATGACCTCAACCAGGCTGTATGCAGCAGGAATGTCATGTTTGGATTCTGATTCTCCATTCCTGTGTAACCCATCATCTCTGAATTACACCAGCACAATTAAAAAAAAAAAAAATCTAACCAAAGAATTTTAATTTTTTTGTGTCACAGGATCAAGAACATGATACCACATCACCATTCTGCTTGTTACTGTAACACATTTGCCACTAATAATCCATTATCGTTTGTTTCTCAGTCTTTCAGACACAGATTCCTCCCAGTTTCAACTGGGGACTGTGGAAGTATGGTACAATAAACAATTTGTATACTAGGTACTGTAATACAGCTTTCAAATTGGTCTGAAAATTTACCAGCCCAGGCAAAAAATCTGTTCATTTGACCTTTATGTTTAATGATAATGAAAACATCCACTGATATTTTGCCCTCCTTGCCAAAATACCCTCTCTTCCTGGCCTGCGCTTGAGTCATAATTTGCAAGACAGCAACTGTGATTTCCTAGTAAAGCATTAATATGTACCTGTTATTGCTTTCTGCTTGCAAAATTTAATTAAAGCCTTGGAAAATCAAAATTTTAAGAGTTTAAAACTCAGCCACATTGTTTAGAGGTGCTGGGCCACATTGTAATGAACACAGGGTATTCTGGTTACAGGACAAAAATGTTTCTTAATTATAGTGCTACATTTTGCATTTCCATATAGAGCAAGAGATTTGAGTGTTGGAAGATGCCTAAGTATCCCTTATCTTTTTTTCAATATCCTAAATAAACCTTTTTTAATTATTATTATTATTTTTTAAAATTTCAATCAAAAACTCATTCTCTTTGCCTTCTCCATGAAGACCTATAAACAGATGAATTACTTCCCTTGGTATTGGCTTGTTAACCAGATGGCAGCATGAGGAGAGTGTGTAAAAGGATATTGGGATCTCTACATTCTTCATTCTTATGTCGTTGTGGAATAAGCCTATAACTGGCTCAGTGATTAGTTCAGGAGGATTTCTCTGGAGATCAGTGGATGGTTAATATACACACTGCATCGTCTAGGTCAACTGAAGTGACAACTGAGAGATAGTATGCTAACAGAACAAAACATTACAACCCAAAAGAAATACAATGCTAGTTAAATCCAAAGGATTTTCTAGGTGTTACTTTCTTGTAACATTCTCAGCAACTTCTGAAAAGCTGCTAGTTTTCGGAATAATGCCTTCATAGATTAATGCCGCTGATTAATAAGAGCTATTTTTTATGGTGAAAATCACACAACTGCTGGGTCTAAAGGCTTCTTTTGGGCTGAAAGCTTTCTGTACAGAAAGTTGTTGTTGGGAAACAAGGGACTGGTGTGTTACTGTAAAGGATAGGTTGTAAAAGGGATGCTTAAAAGGGGCCCAATATGGTTTGGATTGCAGCCAAGGTCTTGCATAACAGGATGCCTCATAAAAGAAAGGCTTAGAGGGGTATGGTTAAAAGACAGACGTTTCTTTTGAGCAAAGATGTGCCAACGGGAGGATCACTGACAAATCTTTGTTCACTATTATGTGTACATATAATTAAAAAATGTTGGTGTTTGCAGCCATTCCCAGATGATGTTGACTTGTTTAGAGAATCATGGTTAAAAAAAAAAAAATAGACTAAGACACACCAAACGCAGTTCAGCAAGGAATATTATTTTTTGTCCAGATTTTAATATCCTTCAAGGAGCAGAAGTAGGAATGTCCCCCAAGCCTTGTGGTCAGGAGCACTGCATTCAAAGCTAGACATAGCTATTAATCTGGGCAACTGCCTTGCAAAGGCACATGGTAGGGTGATATCCAGTCTTGGGTAGTCTGACAGCCATTTAACAGGCAAGCCAGGGAAATGTTAGATTGGTTACAGAGACTTCACTGAAAGCTAGAGAAAATTATCTTTCTAATGACAATAGAGAGAAACTTTTAACTTCAGCTTAATTGTCAGGCAAATATTTGCATTAATCTGTTTTACATTTAGAATCCATTAATTGTATGCTAGAGTAAGGTGTGTAAAAACAGTGTTTTGGCTTCTTTCCATTTCTACAGGCAATGCTTGGTGCTGGTCTCCAGAAACCACCCAAGGCTAGTGTGACAAGTTTGTTTTCCCTAATGCTAAAATGTTGAGTACAAAAAGACAGTCAGCCATGGCCCTCTGTCAAGATTCCTGTTCCCAGAGTCAGAAGCAGACCAAAAGGGTGAGTCTACTGGGATTTCACTTGGATCACAAATAAATGCCTCTGGAGCTACTGCTACTAAAAAGACTATGACTTTAAAGAAGAAATAAAATGTGCAGCTGGGGACAGACAGATGTGCTTAAGCAGAGCAATGCCAGCAACAGATGTACCTATGGTCGGCTCCTGGACAGTGCTCCCACAGCTGTTTGCCTCTGCATCTGTGGGAAATATCCACTCCGATAACCCTCTGTCCCCTATGCTGCTGAGTATGGTCTGACATTTCTCTTGGAGGAGCAAGTTGAGAGCACAGTTGTGTTTACTTCAGCTCTCTGTGGAGAAATCAGCTGTGAGCCTAAGAAGAAAAAATTGTCATAGACATTCAAAGTTCATACTTGGCATGATTCTGCATGTGAGTGTAGCACCAAGACAGTGAAGATCTTCCCAGGACAATTTCTCTCTCAGTTACTGTGTAGTAAATCTAAATCCAAAGTAGAAATTTTCCTTTCAGCATCCTGCTCCATATTTACTGACAAGAATGAGATAACTGGGTTGTCATGGCCAAAGACATTTCCTCAGTTCTCTCAGTCTTGTCATGAAGTGAAAATGCAATTGTAATTTTGCAGTAGCTCACTTTATGCCTATGTGCTACTGGGTTGTATCAAAGGAGAAGAAGCTCCAAGAAGCAATTAAGAGCCCTTTGGTAGATTAGATCAATACTTAACATGTAACAAAAACAAACAAACAAACAAACAAAACAAAACAAAAAAACTCTTCATATGCTGGGCTTCCGAGAATAACATGAACCCAGTATTGTCAGTGCTCTCCTATATATATATTTTTTTCAATTGTATAAATGCTTATATTTAATTATACCACAGAATGCAAAACACTCTTTCTTTACAGAACAGTATTACAAAATGGTGAGCTCCCATGCTATAGCTTGATTGTGTACTTTTGTCTGTTTGTTTGTTTATTTTTTGTTGGTTTGTTTGTTAGTAAATAGCCAATGCTGTGATTAACTGCTTGATGAAACAACAGCTTCTGAGGGACAGAAAGGATTTATCAAGCCTCTTATATGGGAAGGAGAAAGCACACATGCTGAGGCATCAGATCTGAAAGAAAGACTGTCAGTGAGATAGCCTCCAATAAGTATTTTCAGACCTAGCACTGAGTCCTCTTCAGCTAGACATCTGAACATAGATCTCAACCAGGCCTGGATCCACACACTGTAATTATCCACCTTTGCACACTGCAATTATACGACCTTTAATATATTGGAGCCCGAAGCTAAATTTACAGATGTCTCATTTCATTGACTGCAATAGGTTCTAATCCTAGATTAAAAAAAAAAAAAAAAAAAAAAAAAAAAAAAAAAAAAAAAAAAAAAAGCAGGAGAAGCAGAAGTGGAACTTGTAATGAGTAACGAGAGGGGAAGAGGGGGAAGAGATCCACAGGTCCACATTGAAGTTTATAATGGTGGGATCCGAGATTAAAATGTTATCACTCAAGATATCTGCCAATGTTTTGATGTAGGCGTGCTATTGCAAACTGCTGGTTTCATGCCAACAAAGGCATTAAAGATAAAACTAAATCAAGACTTGCCCCAATACTAAATGCAACTAAAATTCTGGCATTGTGGCATTGCCATATCCTTCTTTTTTTGCTATGTATGTATATATTTCTGTATAGCTTGGAAAGTAACCGTAGCATATTCTAGCAGGAGTCAGACAGGTCAGTCTCTGTGAATTCAAGATAAAGCTGCATGCCTTGAAAAAAAAAAAAGCTACGTCTGGAGACCAGGCTTGAGATAAACAGCCATCTGAAAGATAATAGATTTGCCTGACATTGTTGTGTCCAGTAAATCATAACAAAACTTCAGAATACTGGACAAAGGCCAGGAATTGGTGACTTACATTATTGTTTTATTATCACATTTTGGAAAGGTAAAACTAATACTGTTGTTTACTTTAATTAATATTAACTAATTCTTAACTCATGGCTGCCCAAAATTCTCCTGCTTCAAAACACAATATCCTTACTTTTCAGCTATGCTATGTAAAAGGTCTGCCAGCCATATCGGAGGAAAAAGGAGATGGGAAAGAGGGGAAATATCATTCGGGAGGAGAACATGCACCTGCTCTGACTGTTTCAAGCTCATTCTTCTTTGTGCTTTTTCTGTGGTGGAGGGGTTCCTGTAGAAGCTTTTTGACTTGTTAAAGATGAATAAAAGTAACACTGCAAGGAAAAGTAAAAAGGCAACTATTTTCAACACAGCCATATTTCAGAGCTCTTTCTATTGTAGAGCTGTATTTCCCAAAGGTATCTACCCAATGTGCACATGGTGAACACATGCAAAGTCTGCCATGGGTGATGTGAAGTGGGAAGCACATGTGCAAAACTGAAATGCAAGCTCAGGTGACGCAGAAAACAGAGATGTGGACCAAGCTAATATCCATGCTAAAGGCCTCTGGCTGATTTCTTCTGCTGCCAAATTGCTCTCACAATTCAATCCCTTCAAGAGGTAAAGCCATAAAAAGGAAACCAAGGCATCTTGGTGGGGTTTGTAGACATCGCACCACAGCCAGGCACCTACCCTGAAGGAATCTGACTGTCTGCATAGTGCAGATCAGGATACCAGTGAGCAGGGGTCTCCTTGGTGAGACCACTGCATTCCTGACCAGGTTACCCTCCATGGTTAAATATACCTTCCCTACAGCAAAAAACAGAGAAGAAAATTTTTCTCTTGAATCTGTTGCATAATGGGAAAGGGAAGAGTGACTAATTCTTGAGTGCTGATATTAGTATGTTGGGATTTGAATCTAAACTCCTAATCAGCAGACTGTAAATATTTGCTTAGATCTTCTTGCTCTGCAAGGCTAGACAAAACTCTCCACAAATCACTTTGTTTTTACCATACTTCTGTTCTGATATCTTGTTTTAAAACATTTTCATCAAAGGGATACTAGAAGAGTTTGAAGGATGCTGCTGTGTTAGTATACAGGGTCGAATTCAAAGGTGGGCTGTGCGTTAACCCCCTACAGCTCAGATCTCATTAGAACTGCTAACAGCTTCTTCTTTCTCTGTGCAGGAGGAGGTAGACTGTACGGCATCTCAGTAAACAGGCAGAGCATAACCTTGTCTGCCATCCTTGATGATAGGGTATGAACCAGTCTGGATCTGGACCCTGTTAGAACAGGGTTCTGCGAAGACCTACCTAGTTCTGCCTTTTTTTTTTTTTTTTTTTTTTTTTGAGTCTTCTGTACTTCTGCTTTTGACTTGAGGAAAGAGTGCCAAATAGCCAGGAAAAATAAAAAATAAAAATAAAACAAAATTTCAAAACTAACAGCAGTGATTTGGGAATTTTGCAGGGAAGCTTTCACTTGAGATTCCTGGCTCTCATGATTAGAAAAGACTGAGTATAATTTATGCAAATTAAATTAAATAAATGTGTTTTTGTCAGTTTAATCCTACAGGGAAAAAAAAAAAAAAAAAAAGGGAAAAAGGAAGGTGTATTTCTTCTGATAAAACTTCTGAGTAAGATTGCCTGGCTTTTCAATGAACACTGAGTCTCTGCTGGTTTTCTTACTTCTTTGGAAACTTAACTCTTTTCAAGGCAATTCCTTTTCCTGGAAAACTTTACAAAGGGCAGACCTCAGAAGAGCCATAGAGATCTCAGACCAGATGCAGAAAATGTACCTGGCTCTCTGTAGCCTATACACAAGACAGCACCAAACTTCACACTCATAGTCTCTAGGTACTTGAGCACACAATTGCATCAACAAAGTGCTGTATGATTTTGGGGGTCATGTGCCCAGCCCTTAAATGCAGCACTTCAGAGTCAGTTGTATACTCCTGTTGAACATCTCTTCAAATGAGCCTTGTACTGCCATCATCTTACGGGGTCCCTAATGAGAACCAAAAACTGCTGCACAGTTTAATTAGGTGCATTGACAAGGAGGAGATAATATAGCTGTGTTCAGAGAGTGTACCTTAGCCTGAGTTGGAGAGAGGGTCACAGTTCAGTACAACAACCAGAAAGTAGTATTGTTCTTGCAGCCTCAACAATAAAACAAAAGCAAGCTCTCTGGTACTTTGGACCAGACTTCCCTTTGGAGTTAATTGGTACAGCCAATGACTCAAGGGGAGCTAAAGTGATTTACACAGTTGAGCAGTTGGCCTATTATGCTAAATTAGCATTATACTCCAGATGTAAGTGAACAAAAGGGCATGCATGAGAAAAAGAATCTCTCCTCTGGACTGCTGCAGGCTGGAAAGACTGCAGGTTGCATAGGCTAAAATGCGCCAACCATGGTCATGGTGATACACCTAACAGCATCTGATAGGACTGAAAGCCCTGGGGCAATAGAGGTGAACACTAGCATCACATGCAGGTAGACACTCGTGACAGATTTGACTATAGCTTTACTGAAACAGTGTCAGGTTAGTGGTGGCTTAGCCACATGCTGTTATTTGCATTGCTAATAGAAAACAACACTGATGATTTCATCGTCTGTCTGCACAAAAACTAAGTCCTCTGTAAGCAGTGATGTTCCTTTAGCAAGTTCTCCTTGAAATGTACTATTTGCTGGTTCTTAAAATGAAAAATAAAGCCTTTATCAAGGAAGGTAAAGAGGAGGTGATCTACTGAAATCCTACTTTATGTTTGGAGTAAAAATAAATAAGTCATTTGGGCTACACAGACACTGACTCAAACAATCCCACTTTTAAGGGATTTCAGTCTTCAACTTTCCAGGCAAAGATTCAATGTTCGACATGCAGGCATTTAGGCTGTACCTTTATAGACAAAGATTGGAGTATGTAACCTGATGCGATTCAAAGTTTTAGGAATAAAGATTCCAGACTTAGCGCTTAAGTCCTTCACAACATACTGACTAGGTAGCATTGAAACTCTGTAACTGTTTATTACACACAGAAATTATTATAGCAGTAATGATATGATAGAATCGCAGAATCACAGAATCACAGAATCACAGAATCACAGAATCACAGAACTGTAGGGGTTGGAAGGGACCTCGAAAGATCATCGGGTCCAACCCCCCTGCCAAAGCAGGTTCCTCAGAGCAGGCTGAAGGGTCTAGAAGGAGACCCTATTTGCTGTGAAGCAGTAGCACAGCATTGGTCCATAAAGATCTTCCAAACATTTCAATGGAAATATAGCAGTTCAGTAAATTCCAAACAAACACACAAAAAAAAGAGACACTACCCAAGCTCTCGGTGTCTTCTTTAACTTTGAGTTCTCTCCTGCATATTTGGCTGACTGCAAGATAAACTTTTCAGTCCTCGTTCTCTGAATCTGTACTTCATGCAGGTGATTTAAAATAGAAGTGTTCCTGTGAAGTGCCGAAAGTGATTCACGCTAATCTCCTTTCCTGTAATGGAAAATTAGAAAATGGATAATGACAGTTATTTAGCTTAGAAATTCAGGTACTTTCATCTTCTGATGCAATATCTTTTTGTTGGCAAAAAATAACAGGCATGGAGGTGTGCTAAGGAGAGCAACTCCATAGCTTCAGCTTTTCCATGTTTGATATGATTAGTGATGTGAGAGAAGCGGTTAGGCTATACAACATCAGTGAGAGACAGGTTAATGCATCGTTAGATGGTTTCTAACATGATTGCTCAGAAATTAGATGCAGGTATAACCTAAAGTCTTCCAGAGGTCAAGCACTCCTCACTGGGCCACATTTTGGATCACACACTATATAACAAGATCTCTGATTGTCCCAGGAGATCACTCCTGCACATTGTAAAATTAATATGTTGGAGTCCAGATCCCCTTGCAGAACTGGGAGAGTTTTCATCCCAGGGATTTTCCCTCAAACAAGGGACTTGCTGAAACGATCAGGTTAGTTTGCAGTGAGGTTAAAAGATGCACCAGCTTAACACCAGGGCAGAACTTGGCCATTCTAACCAAAAATTAAAAATAAATAAATAAATAAATAAATAAATAAATAAAAAACAACTTCACTTGATCTGACCACTTCCTTGCAAAAACAGCAGGAGAGAAAATGCCCTGTTTTCAAATGAAGTTTAGAATAAGATTAAAAGTCAGTGTCGTCAAGCAAAAGATACAATATATAGTGCTAGATTCCACTGCCAGCTGACTGCTTGCATGAAGAGACATGACAGGGGAGGCTGAGCAGAAAGGAAGGATGTCTGCATAAACTCCAGAATGAGATCATAGGAATGGCAATGCTAGAAGAGGACAGAAGTCTGTTCTCCAGCCTCTAGTGACTTGCACCTTCAACATTTGCAGATATAGATGTACTACCTTTTGCACTCAAGCTCCCACGTGTGAATATATCCCAACAAGAACAACAGGGGATCTTTCAAAAATGCCTCATGGAGTTAAGGAAGAACTTGGACAGTCCTGTGCTCCTAAACTATCTGATCATGCTAAAAATCCAGCTGAACTCATCTCCAACTGGGAGTTAGAAGGTGAGTTAGACGGGAGTTAGAAGGCACATCTCTGTGCCTTTTCTTTTCTAGTGTCCATTGCATGGAGAATGTTAACAATTGACTCAACTCCAAATGCCCTGGTTGTTTTTGTTGATGCAAGTCCTCTTTAACATCTTCATTGATGATCTGGATGAGGGGATCAAGTGCACCCTCAGTAAGTTTGCAGACGACACCAAGTTAGGTGCCTGTGTCAACCTGCTCAAGGGTAGGAAGGCTCTGCAAGGTGATCTGGATAGGCTGGACCGATGGGCCGAGGCCAACGGTATGAAGTTCAACAAGGCCAAGTGCCAGGTTCTGCACCTGGGGCACAACAACCCCAAACAGAGCTACAGGCTGGGAGATGTGTGGTTAGAAAGCTGCCTGTCAGAGAAGGACCTGGGAGTTTTGGTTGACAGTCGGCTGAATATGAGCCAGCAGTGTGCTCAGGTGGCCAAGAAGGCCAACAGCATCCTGGCTTGCATAAGAAACAGCGTGGCCACCAGGTCCAGGAAAGTGATTGTCCCCCTGTACTCGGCTCTGGTGAGGCCGCACCTCGAGTACTGTGTTCAGTTCTGGGCCCATCACTACAAGAAGGACATGGAGGTGCTTGAGCAAGTCCAGAGAATGGCTATGAAGGTGGTGAAGGGTCTGGAGAACAAGTCTTATGAGGAGCAGCTGAGGGAGCTGGAACTATTTAGCCTGGAGAAGAGGAGGCTCAGGGGCGACCTTATTGCACTCTACCGGTACCTGAAAGGAGGCTGTAGCGAGGTGGCGGTTGGTCTGTTCTCCCACATGCCTGGTGACATGACGAGGGGGAATGGGCTAAAGTTGCGCCAGGGGAGGTTTAGGTTGGATATTAGGAAGAACTTCTTTACTGAACGGGTTGTTAGTCACTGGAATAGGCTGCCCAGGGAAGTGGTTGAGTCCCCATCCCTGGAGGTCCTTAAAAGACATTTAGATGCAGAGCTTAGGGATATGTTTTAGGGGATGATTTGTTAGTGTTAGGTCAGAGGTTGGACTCGGTGATCTTGGAGGTCTCTTCCAACCTAGAATTTTCTGTGATTCTGTGATTCTGTGAAGTCATTGTGACACAGGTTTTGGTGTGATAGTGTTTACTGGAGACAAAGTGCTGCCATGCCAGGCATACTCAATGGCGCCTGGGCAATGCTGGACTTGAGAATCAATTAGTCAGTGATGTGTCCTGAATTACAATTATATTCAGTGACTAATTGTGTGTGCTGTGGTCATCCTCCCTCTCCTCCAATGTGTTCCTCCTAAATAAGGATGCCAAGAAGATCTCTTTCAGCCTATTAGGAAGACGCAGGTGGGAAAGAAAGCACTTGTGGAGAGGTGAAGGGAGAGGGAGTTAAAAGAGTTTGTAGTACAGCTAATTTTTACCATTTGTTTAATCTGTTACTAAGGCTCATTTGTCAAACTGGGGCTGCTGCTCCTACTCCCCCTTCTCTTGTTCACAGTAATGAACAGCCTGGGAAAAATTATACCCTTTCCAAAGGATCAGCAAAGAGGAAGAATTGATGATAACAGTCCTGGGAAGTGAGGCAGTTGTGCATGGATCACTTCCCAGGACACGAAGGCTGTCTGCACACACTGCACCCAGGAAACGAGGTTAATCAATACCTGCTCACAAGGACAATGACAAGAGCCTTCTTCACAATCATGGTGACACCGGGGTCTTTGCTGCTTGTTTCCTGAGACAAATGGCTAGGCACAGTACAAACGATGCAGCGGGTGACTGTCTCCACAAGACTTTGTTGGTGGAGAGTTGCTTCTTCAAGGCATGGGGACTTGGGCCATGCATTGTTCAATAGAAAACTGTCTTGTCAGTTGGCTAAGAGACAGAGATGAGGCAAAGTGACAACATCATATAAAAGCTGAAGAGATAATTTTCATGGTGGAAAATTCAAGTGGTGGGGAATATGCTCCCTGGGGGCTAATACCTTATGTGCTCTGTCAGTTATAAGTGGTTTTGGGGACTTCTTGGTGGGAACATGAATGAACTTTTCAGCTGTAAGACTGATTGATGGTAAAGTAAGTGGTAGTGCATGAGATATTTGAGGCTTGGTAGTTTGTCAAGTTTGTGGCAGTTTTGGAAAAATCTAGAAAATAGCCTTGTGAATTAAGTTATATTATCTCACTTTGGGTCTAATTTTATGAGTACAACAGGCAGGTTCATCCTGTTTGGAAGGAATGGAGTGGCATTGTCTACAGCTGATTGAGGGATGTGTCACTTAAATCTCAACAGACAAACTTTAATTTTAAGATGATCTTTCATATTCACCTAGTGTGATTTCACTGTAGACAGTAGAATTTGTCACTGTTTTCTTTATATAAAACAAACAAATGTGTGTGATTAAGGATCTTTTGCCTTGACAGGAAAATAATCAAGTCAGGAAAAAGAACATACTCTTCATCAATGCGATATCCCCGAGAGAAAATAGTCTTCAAAGAGTAAGTTGTGTCAGTCTGCCAGTCAAGGAATCAGAGCTCTCCTGTGGTCCTACAAACCCTTGTAAATAGCAGTAAGGTGTTCAGTTTAACAATTAGTAGTAGCTTAATTAACTAAAGATTAGTCATTTAGCGGTTGGAATGTGTGTCTGTCTTCATTATAATAAAATGTGCTTGCAATGGCTTGCCTTTTTATTTATATGAAATATGGGGTAATTTTCTTTAGAAAATAGGGAAGCATTGACTATTAAAAACATAAAAAGAGACTTTCTGGACACTTTACTCCAGACCTGTGGTATCACAAGTGGGACCAAGGTCACTGTACATTCTGTAGCATTAGCTAAACTCTTGGTTCCCTGAATTTCCAGGAAAGAAACCTGGCTGAGTTGTAATGTGCCATCTTTCTTGATTAGCTTTTTACCAGTGGTCTTTGGAGTCTTTGCTGACATAAAATGGGATGCAAGGAGACAGGAGAAGATGTCATCCACAGGAATATCATTCTGACATGGAAGTGATCCCAAGCCTCATCACTTAGGGACAACAGATAAACCTCATATTGCCTTTCAGGAAATAGTTAGACCCTGTCTTAAAATGTGCTTTGATATTGTGCTTGTGTTTCTTCTATTGGAAAGGTCCTTCCTTCTCTCATTGTTTGTATCATTGGCAACCTACTTCTACTTTTCCTATTTTTTTTTTTTCATGGCCAGTTAGCACTTGTTTGTTCATGTGCCAAAGTTACCTTTTATTTTAAATAGCTCTTTTCCCCTCCCTCAGGTTTACTGCTTCATGATGTATTTACAGCCAGCTCTTCCATCCCCTCTCAGTCATTGCTTTGCCAAACAAAAATAGCTGATTTCTTCTGCTCTTTTGTAAAATGAATTTTTCATAAGGATACAGAATTACAGAATAATAGTCATAGATAATTGCTGGCTCTTGCAGCCACTGCTAACCACAGAGTCTTCTTGTGCTAAAATGGAAGGTATAACACACTTCAGCTCATAACGAAGGCTAGCATGTTCAGATACAGAGGCCTAAGTCTTTATCTCTGGTCAGGATTATATGTAAATGGTCTCTTATACTAATGAGCACTTCAACCATCCGTTGACTTCAATATCTAAGTACATTTCCTAATGCCTAAGGTCTTGAAATGATAAACATTAGCACTAACATAGGACAATGCTGCCCTAACTGTCAGCATTTTCTAGTGTATTTCATTATATCTGCATTATATGTTCACAAGCAACCATGTCTCACTAGAGCTTCTATACCTCCTGACACCCAACTGGAATTTTAAAAGGAAAAAAAAAAAAAAAAAAAAAAAAAAAAAAAGTTAGTTCCATCTCCTTATATATTATTCAAAGAGAAGATTTCCCTGTTTCCCTGTGTCAGAGGAAGTTGGAGGTAGGTACAGGAAACGAAAAGTCAAGGAATGAGAACCCCATAGTCTGCCAGTGATCTTGGCCTATCCAGTTTGAAATCAGAACAAGAAAACTAGAAAAGTAATCAAAATGTTTTTGTAGGTGGTTTCTGTTTAAGAGGTGTGGTGATGAGGTTATGTTTAAGATTGCTTTTTCCCTTTTGTCTCTGTGCATAGATCCAGATAAAACCAGTGAACATTCTGGATATGTTTTGGAGGGTACAGTTCATCCTTTCTTTATTTTTGTGGAGCTGTAGACTAAAGGGACAGGAAACGTCCCTCTTTCTTGTCCCATTTATCATTTTGCTTTTCAGCATTTTCAGTAGTTGGCATTGGATTGGCAGTTCCCTTGGAAAGAAATAACTTTTGTTTAATTTCGTCTGGAAATGGTCTGCTGCAGTCCCAGATTATGATTCATAAATCTTCCCCTCTATAAATAATACAAGGGTGTGATGTCCTAGCTCTTTGCTCTTGGTTTCTTAACTTCCTTCCTGTCAGTATCTTCCCCTAAGTCTTTCTTCCTTTTTACTAATTTGTGATGAGCAAGATCAGAATGGGCCTGCCCTTTTCTTGTTGAAATATTCCAGCTCCAGTTTCTTCAATCTTCTTTTATATTTTGGATTAATTTATCATGATAATGAAAACTCTTAGAAATAATCCATACTTACTTATTTACCATGGATGCTCTGCATTGAGTGCTATGAGCACTGGCCTTAGTCTATCAGTCCTAGCTTCTCCAGTCAAACGTACAAAACTGTAAAAAAAAAAATCCTTAATTTATTATAGATTTTAGGGTTTTAGGTTGTATTTCAAGTGGCTTCTCTGATTTCAGAGAAAGCAACAAAAAAAACAAACAGGCATTTCAGTAAAAATTTCAAGTGATAGCAAGTCATTGAAATGGGATTAAGAATTAACTAGCAATTTATTTCATATAACTCTATAGCTTTTCTAAGGTCTGATCCTTTATTTACTTTGGGTGCTACATTTTAAGATTTAAAATGCCTCTTCATGGCACAGACTTCCAATATCCAAGGTTCTTCCTGCAAAAATCCTTTCTATCTCCACCGGGGTTAAATTCTCCAGGACTTGTGAGGAACAAAGAAACTGAACTTGTATCTTCCTCTCATTCAACTGTGCCCATGGAGCAGAGCAGTAGGAAGTGTTACTATAAGGAAACAAAACAGGAAATGTTCTATTCTGAAACCATAGGATGGAGTTCTCTGGGACCTGTGCTCCCATCACTGTGGGCACACTTTAGACCACTTTGTGCCTGTTCACTCTACTCCTCTCTCTGTCTGCTTAGTTTGTTTCCTCTTAACCAAATATTTATCTGTCATTCCTAGGATCTTATGGCACAAATAACCCCCCTGAGAACAGTCCCAAGGATGGAAGGGGTCACTTTATCCAAGTCTGTATTCTACCTCTAGGCTATCATCAAAATGCCACTGAAGCACATCCAGGACTTTGTGAATCCTCTTTCCTGCAGGGAAAACCCAAGATGTTGCTGTCCCCGGTCTTTCTTTATAGCAGAAAGATTGGTCCCAGTTTGTGCGTGCATGCATACACTGGAGTCATAACATGGAGGTCAGCGGGTTTCCCTGGAGCCTTTGAGCATCCTGCAGTACAAAGGAGAAGGGCAGAGGATATTAAGGAGAGGAAATAAAAACAGCAAATGAGTAATAATACTTTACAGAGTCAGGTGCAAATCTGCTCATTATGGTTCTGAACTTGGGCAACAATGCCATAGCCCAAGACAGAGCTCACATAGAGCCCTGGGACGTTATCCACCTAAAAATATGGCCATTAGTACATGACACAGTTACTGCTTCTCCCACAGGCCAACTTAAATTATACATATTTAATGTGATGATTTGTTCAGGGGTTGGGGACCCAAATTGAAACGAGAGACCCAGAGCATCAAATGGGCTGGGGAGGCACTCAGATTTGATTTCAGACATTAGCAACACTTGGAGTGACAGGTATGTGATGAAAGAGAAAATTTAACCCTGCCTTGCATGGTGGATTACTGCAGCACTGATGGGAAAAAATGTCCCATTTTTACAGCTTTAGATGTTAGCACTGAAAGACCTTTTCTGCTCTCTCCTTGAAATGCCTGAGTGATCTCTTAAAAGCCTGCAAGGAGTTGAATAATTTTTATAGTTCTTTAACTTTTGCCTACACAGCATGTACATGTGGGTACCCAGCTGTACCCTGCCTTCCTCTCATGGCTACAAGCACAACCCTGAACATCACCTAACACTGCGTTGTAGTTCATGCCCTGACCAGAGCCACTTGTGCTCAGCTGCAGAGAGCAGAGCTGGGGCAGACCAACCCCTTTTGAGCACTTCTTAGTGCTGTGAGTAAACAGAGAAGACTCCTGCATCTGGTTGGGTCGGGTAACCAAAAGGCCTCGTGAGAGACTAGGGCTATTTGATCTTCAGTACTGGGGTAAGGACATTATAGATGGAATGATGAAAAATTTATTTGTGGGCTTCTCTAGATGAAATACAGGCAGTCACAGGATTCATGCTAACTGGAAATAAGAAAAAAATCTATTTCTTTCATATCTCTCTCTTCAATATATCTCTGCAGGAAATGAACAGTTACAATGCCAACACAGCAGATAAGAGATGCCAAAGTGTTTATAAAGAGCTCCTCCATGGTTGGATTTCATCAACTAGCACACTTATTTGAACCTTGATCCAGCAGAGAACTTAACTGCGTGTAACTTTAAGCCTATTTGTTATCTCTGTAGTGTTATTTGGTTGCTCCCAATGTACCAAGGAAGCAGAAGCACTTTGCTGCTACAGAGATAAATGGCATGGCACATTTTGAATCGTGGACATGGGGCTCAGCTTCTATGTAATACAATCAACTTTGCTACTTATTGCTGCCTTGTTAGCTTAAAAATTAAACCCTGGACTGCTTTTCACAATGAAGAAAGGTTTAATTTTGCCAGTATCAGGTAACAATGGAAACTTGGTACAGGTTCATTATATGTTTCAGAAGTTTATGAACCCAGGTTGATTTAGGGTGCAAGCCTACACCAAGCAAGCCTTTTCCAGCATAAATTATTCTATGATTCTATGAAAGTTTTATCCTTGTGGCTAAGCTTTGCCCAATTTGCAGTTAAAAAACTAAATATATAAAAAAATTTAAAATAGTAGTAATTTTAGGAGGAGCAAAAATTTTCAGGAAAGGGATTTTAGAAGTCTACATGACAGGTTTGTAAATACTTGCATATTTACAAACTTTTGCAAAGTTTGCTCTGCTGTAATTTTATAAATGTGTCTTTCATTTTAGAGGTAATTATGTGCAGAGGAATTTAAGCCTCACTTACCTGACAAAATGTAAATGGAAAGACTGTGTTCCCAATGTGAACGTTAAAGCCACAATAAGAGACCCTGGAATGAGCTAGGAGGATATCCACAAGCAGTCCCCAAATCAGTGTGCTCTGTCAAGGAATTATTCATTTTGAGGCCAGAAACTTCACAAGCTTCAGTTGTGTTCATATAAACAACTGAATGCTCATCCAGAAATTTTAATCCATTTCTTTCAGAGAATGTCTTTATCATTTGTGGGGCAATGGAAAGAATAAAATGCAAGCTAATACACAAGAAATTCATTATAAGAAGGAAAACAGGTGTCTCTGCTGCCCCAGCCTAGCAGGGATTCTCAGCCAATTTGTTTAGAAATATGCCTGCTGTTAATTTAAGATCTAACATACCCAGCCTGTACTCTTTCCTCAAAATCCCCACTTTTTGGAAACTCAGGAGTGTGCACTTATGCAGAAGAGGAAGCAGATTCACAGCTGTACATGATTTTCAATCAGATTTTAATGTTTCATGTGTCACTCTGAAGTCTACTTTTAAAACTATTTTGTCCCCATTTGCTCACCCTTTGACCCATGGAGAGATTTGACTCATGAATCCTTACTCCCTACAGTGCATTTCCTGGCAGAATAAATTGAGTGTCAGGTCTTACGCGCTCACCATTGCTCTGTTCAAACGAAACAAAAATCCAGCCATGAGATACATGGGAAGCAGGTCAAGCTTTTAATCTTAGCAGTGAGCAGAGGGCTGAGCAGAGCATCTATAAGTCATTAAATCTTCAATTTTCTGCCTCTCCTTGAGGCTTCCACTCATTCCTCTTGGGACTGCCAGGCATATCAGACTCACTTCAAATGCTTCATACAGTTGAATAGAAAAACTGCTGCAAAAAAAAGGGAACAAAACCCTAGAATTAATACTCCCATGGACAGCCAAGCAAAGCTTGCTGAGAGCCATAACTCTCATTGCAAGTTGACAGTGCTCCTGTACATGTATCACAGGGCAAAAACTGTTTTTTCATTGCCATGGGAAAGATCAAGAAAAAGACACCACCTGTTCCAGTGTCACAAATGTGGTACCCCTGTGTGTAGTGCCTCCTGCAGAAGACACAGCTTCTCTCCAGGGTGTCTGCCCATCACTTCCATGGTGGTGGTAGCTCACAAAGACATTTCCCAGTGCCTCTGAAGCTTTTTGAGTGCTGTCATCAATACAGCCATCCAGTAGGCAGCTCAATGCCTTTGAACATCCTGCAGAATTACTCCTGCTTTGCAGCCTACACAGAGATCTCTTCCACCTGCTGCATTAGCCAGTTTGGTTATAAGGAAAAAAAAAAGCAGCCAAGGAGGGAGAATAACCCACAAGTGATGGTCTTTGAGACTCTTTGTTACTCTGCCTTGACCTTCCAGACCAAGTTTCTTTACACTCTCAACCAGCCTCTGCTTCTACTCCTCAGCAGACCCTCAGGGTCGGATCCAGGTGCACAGAGAAGGAGCTGAGACCCCAGAGAAGAGGAAAGAAGGGCGAAGCAAAGCATTGCCTCCTTCTCCTGCCTCTACACCCTAAGGAGGAACATGCCATACCTGGCAGCAGCTCTTAATCAGAGAGGGTTCTGGCAAAATCTCCTGCCGAGACTATATATGATGCTTGGTCAGACATGTACAAGTGACTCACCACACGTAGGCAGGTTTGTGTGCTAACAAGTTATACAAAGCCCAGCCACACTATCTGAAGCACTAATGTGAGTCTTCAGTGGCAGTTTGGGCCACCTTTGCCTTTTTCCTGCTTTGTTTTTCTGCCTGCCACTGGCGGGGTTTGATAGCTGAGACATCTTACTAGCTGTTCTTCAGGGCAGGGGTCAGACACATTTTCATCTCCCTTTTCACACCCAACATGAGAAGGGCAGCTGTTTCCCCATTCGGCTGGGATATATTGCTAACTTGTGCTATTCCAAGCAGTCATTCTTCTCACTTCAATCCCAGACCAGTCTAATTGCATTATTTTTTCTTTTATTCTTTTTTCTCCTACAGTTAATGCTGGAACAACACCCCAATGGTCTGTGCTTAAAATCACCCCCCTTGGTTTGTGGAGTGTGTACATAGTAAGGAGTGACTGCTCTGCTACTGTGCAGCAGATTTGTCTGGGAAAAATTAAATAAGAAAAAAAGAGGACTTTTTGACCATTTATCTCTGTATTTCATTTCAGAACTCAATAGTGTTGCATCCTGAGCTCTTTTCTTTCTCTAGGATCTCCTCTTTCTCTTGCTGCTTCTCAGTAGGCACCATCTTTGCTTCTAAATTTTGAGTTTGTTGTTACCTTGGCTTTTATTCCCCCTTTTTTTCCTCTGCCTTCTATACCCAGGTGACTTCAGTCACACCTTTGACTGCAGAAGCAACCCTGTCTTGACCAACTTACATCTCTGTCTTGGCTTCTCCTTTTGCATTCTTCTTAAAATTTCTGCCTGTCCCTTCACACTTCCATCTGGCTATGTGCAACCAGAATGACAGGCATTGAATATTTTCCTCTGCAATGCTCCTTACCTCTTTCACAGTTTTTAACTTTGCTGTCATCTCCATATGCATCCCCACTGCCTGATTCAATTCTTCTCTCTCATCCCTTTTCATCATTCTGGCTTGTTTCTCACAAATGTTGAGTATTTTCTTCCTTTCCAACACTTTCTTTGTTTTTCTTCCTGTGCTTTCTGCTAAGTCCCTTGCCCAGACATTGATTAACTCTCACTTTGCTCTTTGCCATTTTCTCCTGTCCACCCCAGAAGGACTCGACACAGGCTGTCTCTTACAATACTGTCTCTCCCTTCTCCTCAGACACATCACTCCCCACGTGAATCCCTGGCCACTCTCACTGGCATCCCAGGGTAAGGTCAGGTCTCTTTTTTCTTTCTCTTTGAAGTTCCACACAGCTCCCTTCCAGCCACCTTCCTTGATTTTGACTTGTCTCATTCCTTGTCCCATCCGAATACCTCAGGGCTTGTCTCTCTTGTCTCTCCTCATTTGCATTACACTCTTCTGTATCTGATATACTTAAGGAGTCTGAAAGATTCATGTGGTCAAATTTGTGTTTGTAGTTTAGGCTTGGAAGCATACCTTCACAAAGAGATCTTGTATCACTATTTGTTAATTTTTCTTCAGGAGAGGGGGACCCTTTCACGTGGTTAGGTTTCCATTTCACACCTCTGTTGTGCTGCTGATAACTTGTCAGGGAAAGACTGCTGCGCTTCCTGTTCCCTCACTCCAGATGCTAGGACAGCCATCTCCACTGCCTTCCCAGGGAAAGGGGCCCCACTCTGCTGCAGTTAACGATTGCTGTTTTTTAATGGCAAATACCATTCAGCTAAACCAGAAGCCTGAGGAAAAGCAATTTTAGGTTCACTTCCTAGATAAGAAAGAAAATTCCTTCCTGTTACTGATTCCATAAAGGAGAGTGAACCAACCTGCAGAGTCTGATAAAGTCAGCCCTCTATTTCAGCTCTGGCTGTGGGCTATGTTTGCACAGAAGACAGGCAGCTCACCAGGGATTAATGCAAGAGAAGAAAGAAAATGATTTGGCTCTCCCATTCCCCTGAGGGGAACTGTCTTTATTTTCCAGCACTGAGGCTGCAATGATACTGTTGATGATCACCCTGCAGTGACTGTAATTCATAACTTTCTGCATATGACACTTGGGAGCAAGAGCTCCTGCAAGTTCAGATTTTCCTGACCAGCCCTGATGGCTTTTTTTGCCACACACTAGTGTTCCCAGAGCCACAGTGTCTGTCTGGGGAAGGAGGCTGGGGACCGTGGCTCATGCCTCTGCCGGTATCACTGTGCTCGCCCTGCGATGGGCATGTGGCAATGCTGCTCTCTGAGCACCCACCTGGGTCCGCATGGGTCTTGCACCATTTGTGGTTTTGGCAAGCATGTACTCTGCTCCCTTTCTGTCACCAATGCTTGTGGCAGTGTTTGTTTTTCTTTGCTTTGAGCTTAATAATTGGCAGATCCTGGCGTGGCAGCCGGGCACGCTTGCCATGCAAGGGGGGATGCTGCCGAGCAGCGGTGTGTTGCTGTCAGGGTGATGGCTTGCTTGAAAGGTGGTGACAAGTGGTACAAGGGTGGGAAATGTGTTTTCCAGACACTCAGCCTTAACCACTTCCCCTCCTTTCCCTTTCAGATTTTCTTCCTATCTGGCTCATAGGTGCAGCCACGTCCATCAGCATAGCACACACACAAATACAGCAAGTGCCTTTGTTTGCCAGCATGGACTAACCCTCCAGCCATTTATTCTGAGAGATGAAGGGAAAATGTTCCCACATAGGGGTTTTGCAGGAAACGGGAAGTAGGTGACAGCGACCAGGGCCATGACCTGGCAGACCTCTCTGTCTCATGTAACTTGATCTGGTGGCGGGTGGGGGAAAACAGGGAAGAGAAGTCTGGCCCTGGGACTGCAAATCACAGCCTGTGATGACAAGAGGGGGCCTAATAAAACTCAGCACCCTTCACTTTTAAATGAAATGAGTGGGGAGGGGGAGTGGGGAAAGGATTATTTATTGCCTAAAGATATCTCAGGGTATCGCTTTCCTAGAAATGCCTTTCACTGGCCTGTAGAGCTTCAGTGATGGAAAATGTGAATACAGCTTGGAACAGTTAAGGTCTTTATTTGAATTAATTATAACAGCTATAACAACAAGATTGTGGAGGATAGGGCAAGAAGGTCTTGCATTGCCCCCATCCTGTCTCAACACTTCATCCCCTGAGTGCCGCCTTCCTGAAGGACAGGAGTTGTGCTGGAAGGGGCAGGCTGGGGTGGACGTCCAGATGGCTGAGGTGGCAAGGATGCTCCTGCAGGGATGGAGACCCACTAAACAAACTAATTTGGCTGGCTTGGGTGCAAAATCCACCACTGGTCTGGCATGACAGTTTGTGACAGGGCTCAGAGGGGGCTTCTGGCTCCTTTTTGGAGGAGTCATTCAGTCACTCCTGTTTTCATTGATTCATTTTGTTGGATTTTGGGTTATGTACAGTAATTTTCAAACAAAAACAATCCAACAGTAATATACAGACTTTGGGAGCTTGAGGAATTCTGCTGCTCTAAGCACTCAGAGGCTGACATCTCTCTGCAACCGTGAAAATGGGCTGCAAGCAACAAAAACAGAAGCCCCCATACACGATCCAGCACAAACTTCTTTCTGGTTGGGCTGCAATTGGATGTCTTTCCCAAAGGATTTTGATAGCTCTCCTTCTGGACCCAGATTTTTTTTTTATTTTTTTTTTTTAATTAAATTAAATAGAAGGGAAGAATGAAAGGAAAATTAATTAAGAGTGTTTTTTGTTTGTTTGATCTTATTAGATGGTTAAGCTCAATTTTTATTGAATCTTTAGGCAGAGATTCTGGTTTGTTTAATCTATCTGCCTGATTATTATTATATTTCTGGTAGGGTGAACACCAAAGAATAAATGAAAGATAATGAAATAAACAGAGCCAAGTGTGGCTGTGCCCTAGAGCCATCCGGTCTCAATATGCAAGTGCGTGTTTCATCTCTCCCAAGCAGAGATTTCAGGGCTCAGCTGGCACCAATAAAGAGGCATTACACCAGGGGGGAGAGCTGTGGCTCTGCTGCACAGGGCCTGACCCAGTACCCTGCACAGTGCAAGGGAGGAGATCTGCATCTTCGCAGAGCCTCTACCTCCCAGACATACGATGCCTAAACCTGCTCATTGCGTCCCAAATGAGCTGGAGCTGCAGAGCTTTTTGCAGGCCTGAGTAATAAAAGCTGGCTGGTTTCAGGGCTGTTCTAGAGGCATTTGGCACAGTTGGTTGGGCCAGCTGTGAAAAGCTCAACTGGTTCCCAGAGCACCTGTTAAAATCTGCCCCCAGCCAGCCCCACCCTTCACTGCCACTGCTGCATCCCCTGACAAATTCCTGGCCTGTGGCTGCCCTCCTCCTCCTCCTTGCTCCCCTTGGCAGTGCCCAACAAGCCCTTCCTCATCATTAAGTGAGCCAGTGCCCCCTGGCAGTCCTCATGTAGGAGATAACCAAACATATGTCCTGCAGTCTCATGGAAGTGGGAAAGTTGCTGCTCCTCCCCTCACCTGTCCTGCTGCAACTATTCAAAACTTGTGCTTTCTGTGCCCAGCAGCTTCCACAACTTGGAAAGTCCAGGGAAAGGGAAGGCCAAGGTGTCCACCCTGCCATGCTGGTCCACATGGCCACCGCTCCCTGCCAGGGCTTCCCTCTGCACCCAAAGCTGTTCACAAAGCAAACTGCCTCTGCTTTACCTATGCAGCTGTTTGGAGCACCTTTTCACCCTGCCTAAGGTTATCTTCAGCACAGCTCTCTGTGCATGGTTTAGCCAAGGCAAAGCTCTGTGGGCTTTTCCTTCAAATCCAGAATGAGCTAAGGACTTCCATGCTTCGGCTCAGACTAAGGCAAAGCTTTCAAAATGACATTGCAGTGGATTTTCTTCTCTAACCCTAATTTAGACCTTGTGAACTTCTGTGCTATTGCAGCCTGAGAATAATAAATATCTTCTTTCACCTTTGTACACGATAATTCTTAATAAATCTTCTTCTCCTCCACTAAGTTCCTGGGAAGCATCAGGAGAATATTACATGCATTTTACAAATGGAAAATGGAATGCCATCTGGTCCAAAACAGCCTTGATCCAGTGCTGTAGTTACTGTATGAACTTTCCCAGCCTCCAGTTCTCCTCAGATGAAAAGAAAATTAATTTTAGCTAAAACCCACTCTCACTTCTGATATCATCCTGATACCAGAAATAAAGAATAGAGGCACAGCTCTATCTACTATTCTGCTTGCCAACAGAGACTATTCAGGGTTAGGGAAATCATATAAACACCAAAACAGACAGAGAAAGGGAAGCAACAATGTTAAAGAATATTTTTCCTGCACACCAAGAAGTAAAAGGGAATAGGGATCTGACCCGATGAATGAATGCATACTCATTTATTGAATGTCCCAGGGTGGGATCCAGTCTGGAAGAGTGCCCAGGGAAAACCAGAATTTTCATAGTGGGAACAGCCCTTGCTGTGATGGACTTGCTGAGAGAAAGTGTGTCAGTGTAGCGACCACTGGGGAATAAAGAGAGGCTCGTGTTCTCAGAGGTTAATCACCCAAGTGTGATCTGTCCAACAGGGCTTTATTGAATTATTCAAACATCTTTTAAATCTGTGAGTTTGTACCAGAAATCACGAGCCCAAGCTGTCTTACAGGATCACCGGCGCATCTAGTTTCTGGTTGGAACTTAAAAAACACCTGGAGAACAATCTCTCACACAAAACTTTTGTTTTCTGCTTCTGGCCATAATCCCAGAGGGGAGAAGCCACTTTACAAAAGGTAAACCAGGCCAAAAGTAAAAGTCCTTGTCAGGTTGGGTTGGTGCTGGTCAGCTGGGTTGATGCTGTTGAACAGGGTAGCACTTCTGAAAGAGAAGTTTCTATTACATACTGTATTAATACAAAACTTATTTAAGAATGAGCAGGATTATTCCTGTCAGGTGTACTCCTAGCATTAACATTTAGTGTTGAACTGCTCTTTGGGAGTGGTGTATTATCCTACACATTGCACAGGAGAATGTATTCCCTCTGCCCTCCTAGATATTCATACTCTGCACTGGAACTGCCAGAGCTGTTCAGAAATGCAGTACACCTCCCGATCTGTTCAAGGGGTGGTACCCATATGCTGCCAGGGTGGAGTTAACATCTGGCTAAACGTTAACCCAGGGCTCAGTTCCATCTTTTTACAATGTGTAACCTGCTGTGAGTAAATGATAAACTGCTCTGGGTGCAGCCCTGGTTGCCAAGTACTTAGCCCGTGTTACACGTTGTTGCTGTTCAGGGCAAAATAAAATAATTGTCACAGGTAAGTAGAAAAGATGCTGCATATTGATTCATTACTCTCCTAAAAGAGAAAAGGAGATGAAGGTTACACTGGAAAATGTGCTGCCCAGTTCAATATTTTCTACACTTTTAAGACCACAGCAAAAAATGACAAAGAAGAAGCAGGAGAAAATGACCTGCCACTGTAGGACAGAGCTCATAAGTTACTGCTTCTCATTCTTCCAATCATGCCAATATTTCTCCTCCTCTTCCTCCCTGCTGCTTGCTCCTCAACTCCCAGTGCAAGGCATTACAAACCTGGGCACAGAGCCTGGAGCTGTCGGCAGCTGGGGACAGCCAGCCCAAGTGCCCCACTTGCAGCCCAGCCACCGCATCTCTCTGTTAGCTCATCACGGGCTGAAGTCACCACTTGGCCTCCCTGAGCCCGGCAAAGGATTGTGCAATCATCCACATCCACCACCCAAGGTGAGAGGGGAGGGCGTCCCCTTCCTCTGCAGCATCCGGCATCACCTCCGCTCGGCGGCAGGATGCTGGCCGAGGTGGATGTGGCCATGCAGCCAGCCACACGCCCTCCGCAGAGCTAAAACTGCAGATGCAGCCCACTGTGACTTCTAGCTGGGCTTGCCCTTTCCATGTGCATACACATGCCATGCTTTACCAACACCATTAAGATGCACCAGCCACAAGAATTCCAATCTTTGAATAATTTCTTTCCTGGCCTGCTTCCTGCAGACCTCTGTGTGAATTTGTTGCCATCACCTCCCATGAGTTGACCCTCAGTATTCAGAGGCTTTAGGATGCAAAGTCAGGCACAAGGCTTCAAAGCTGAAGAAGATAACTTACAGTTCAGCACAGCTGACAGGTGCTTGCTTTCCGGCCTCAATTTGAGATGATTTCATAATTTTTTAACCCATAGAGGTTTTACACAATTATTATGGCTCTTCCTCCTTTTACATGCATGCACTTTTCAGCTGTCCTCTCCCACCCCTTCTTCTCCCTCCACCTTACACCCACAGACACTGCAGGTTTCCTGCAGCACTTTTATAAGCTGCCAGAAAGGAAGTGACCTGCTTACATGACCAGCCCAGTGAGCTGTCTCAGCAATGCTTTTCCTCCCTCTCTGCAGCAGCTCAACGTCCTCAGCCCCTCTGTGCATCTGAAGCAGTGCAGCTGTGGGCTGCACCACCATTCACTCTGCTGACAGCTGCCCTCCCGCACTCATGACAGCTCTGCTGCAGAGCCTGCATCACCAGCTTCAGACAGATAAGGTTATAACTCTGTTATTTAATATTATTTTTATTTTAATCAGCGTGAACTGTTCACAGTAGATTGCTCGCTGAAAATAACTCATTAATCATGGGAGTCACCCACGGGAGGAGCTGCCCAGAGCCCTGATCCAGCAGCGCTTACGCAGCAGGATGCCCCTGTTATCAGTGAGGAAATCCATGCTCCTGGCTCTACGTACACAAGTGTCCTCACTAGTTCCTGAAGGCAGCAAAAAGAGAAAGTCCTGCCCAGCCTCATGCAACATTATTGGTAGCTGCTGCAGTGAGATGTTCCTGTCTGTTTCTGCTCTGATAAAGAATGAGGCAGTCAGTCTGCCCTCATTGAGACTCAAGCTGACCCTGCAGCAGTCTCCCACAAAACTTTATTTTCTCCCCTTTGATGTCTCTCTCTCTCTCTCTTTTTTTTTTTCTTTTTTTTTTTTTTTTTTTCCAAATTCCTTGGGTATACAAATCCTTGTAAACTACACTCCCAGATCCTTCTGGTTTCATGTGAAGCCCAAGATGCAACTCCACAGCTAAGATTTTAGAATATTTCTTGCCACCATCCTAATATCACAGATGTTAGCAAAATAAGAGTTGATCATTCTGTCTGTTCCTCTGACTGATGTACATTTATATATCCAAGATCAGTCTAGGTCTAACCACCTAACAAGTTAACAGGGGCATCACTTGAGAAGACAATTCATATGGCCTCAGAGTTCTGCTCTTGAAGCTCAATACTGATGGTGAAGTAAAAAGCAACTTTATTTGCTTAGGCAAGGGGAAATGAAAATGAAAATCATCAGCCTGCAATCAGAAACAAGATAAGAAAGAGGACGTTGTTCTGGAAGTGCATTAAATATCTCACTCCCAAGCACAGTGCAGTAATATGAAGAGGCCTGTTTATGAAATCAAGCACGGAAGCCTCTGCTCAAGAACTATTGATTTAACCCAAGCCTAGATGTAGTCAGACAGGGTCCTCCTGGGTTAACAGGCTCTGCAGGCAATTTCTGGGGAGAGGATGCTGGAGCACCACTGTTTCCCTGATCACTGGCATGGTTGTGTGGGCTTGCTGCCATCTGTCCATGCACGCACAGAGGTGCCCCCACATCTGGGCCGAATGTGGGATACCATTCCCTGGCTCTGCTGACAGAAATTTCCACCTCCTCACACCCAGATGTGAGACCTGAACTCAGAACTGAAATACAAACAAGCCTACCTAGTGACAGTACCTGGTGAGCTTTCCTGTCCTAGTGGGACTGAAGCACTGTCCTGTTCACCTGCCTTTCTGACTGTACTAGCTTTTGATCTGAAGGCAGGGAAAGAAGAAGGGAGACCATTAGGGCCATGAGGCAGTGGATGGAAGTGCCCATCTCGGGCTGTGGGCGTAGTCAGTCACCATGGAGAGAGGCCTGCCCTGTGCCCCCTGCACCATGCCTGTCCCAACGCCCTTCCCATGCCACTCAGACCTGCTTACCTCCAGCTTATTTACAGTCCTTCAGGACAGAGGCTTTGTCCCATCATCTGTAATACGGCCAGGTTTATTGTTCTTTCTCATTTCTATATTACAATTTTCTCTGACTCCTTGGCAGCCACACTCAATTCCGTAGAGGACTTTGCACGTTATATTGGAAACTTACAAGCCAGCATCATTTTTTGTGGATTTATTTTTCTTTTAACCAAGGTAGATGCTAGATACTAGCTACAAACATCACTATAGTCTTCTGTAAATCCCATCAGGCTATTATTTCAAGCTGTAATGCCCCTCTAGTTAATCCAGACTGATACTGATTTTTCAGCGTGAAGGCTATTTTGCATGGCACTTTTTACTTCTGATGATTAAATCCACATACCGTTCAACACAGATGTTCTTTTCAAGGGTCTGATCTTCCACAGCTTGTTTTTCATTTTCTTAGCATATGCATCCTATCATAGATTGAGCTCAGTGGAAATGGAAGATGCTAACTGACCCAGAGAACAAAGTCCTTTTTTTTCATTTGCAGATGGTTTCGCATTATTATTACTCTCATGAAAAAGACTACAACTAGCTTTTGACTTTCTCAGTCAGAAAATATATCTTGTCCACTGCTTTTAGTACGACCTAGAATGTGAGATCATGTACTCTGTATGTTTGAGCCAAAGGAAAGCACATTGCACAACAGACTGAGGAACTCAAAATATTTCCTACATTTTTACGTTTTTATTTAATTAATTATTCGTGCACCTTTTCAGAGGTGTAAGATGACTGGTCTCTAATTCCCAAATCCTCTTATTTTTCCCCTCTTTTTACAATCAGTTTTTCAATATACCTATCTGATTCATACCTATTTCATACCTGATTCATATCTATTTCATACCTGTCCAATTCAGGTGCTTACAGACAACTACAAGTGGCCCTGAGTTTACTTCAGACAATACTTTAAAGACTGTAAGATAAAGTGCAGCAGCACCAGACAATATCAAAATCTTAATTTACCAATGTATTATCTGATCTGTTTCTTCATTAATTCAAGCTTACAGTTGTGTTCACAACCAGCAACACTCCCTTCATGAAAACTGTTTTCCTACAGATCTGTTTCTCATGGTTGTTTAAATCTGGTCACTAGGAAGATATCAGCTGCAAACCAACTTCTCCAGTGCTCAAGGCCATGTTAAAGGCTTTCTCCTGCTCCCGCTCACCCTCATGCCTTCTCTGAAGTCTGCTGAATGCTGATCTCATGTTGCAGCTTTTCTCTCCATCAAATCACTTAAAGGAGTCACATACTGGGTGTCCCCCTGGGCTGTACTGTGTTCTGAAACATTGATGAATTTTACTGTCACAGTCGTCTTTGTTATCTTAATCTCTCCACTAAATTTTATTCCAGTAGAGCAGCAGTAACTTGTGCCCAAATTCCCAGGGGTCACACACATATCTGTACACACACATAAACATATTTACAAATGAATGTATGTATAGTTATATCTGCAGGAAACAATTACATTTTTTGTTGTTTCCACAAGATTTCAGATCAGGAATGACTAACAACATTTTGCATTTTTCACCCACTCATGCTTATTTATTAGTTGCTTGTGTTCATTATACTTTCTTAGTATGTATCATTATTTTTTACTTGGAGACAGTGTGTTCCCCAGCAGAGAGAGCAACGTTGCCATAAAATTTCAACAGACCCACCTGCAGCTGCACAGTGCTTTCACCAAGTGAGCTCATTTCCCTCGTGGCAGCGCAGAGAAGGTTCGAGTCCATCAGCAGAAGGTGCAACTAACAGGACTGGCATTGCTGTCACCCAGGGGACCACACTAGTCTTTCCATACAGAGCAATAATGTCACTTTCATGTGACCATGAAAGGTCAATATTTTACTGCACTTCCCTTCTTGACCCCAGGAGAGAGGGGAGCAGAGCAAAACCTTTGCCCTCATCTTGTTCACTTGCACAGGAAAAATACGTGGACAGAGGGATCTGCCTTCCTCACCAAACCCCAGGTACCACGTAGGTTGAGCATTGCTGAGGAACAAGACTTTTATTTTTCTGCTCAGCAGAGCAAAACTGGGGCACAAACTAGCTCTCTGCAAGCAGAGACAGGCACTGAATTCATTGGATAATCTGCGGCAAATTATTTGCCCAGCTCTATTAATTAATGTTTGTGAAGCACTTGGAGGGTTAAATGCCCTTGAGCCGTCATTCACCTAAGCTTTGCCCCCAAACTGACATCAATGAAAAATCCTTAATGGTGTTGGTAGCAGCAGCAGCAGCACTGAATTTTCAAACCCTCCTGAGGCAAGAAAAACATGATTTTCCCCTTCATTTTATGGTCTGTTGAATCTTCTGTTTTTCTTGTTGTATAGGAGGAATAATGTTCATGGCCTTGGAGTATTCTTGTGGTTTTCTAAATGCCTCAGTTTTAATTTGGCATCTTCCACAAAAAAAAAAAAAAATAAAAAAAAATAAAAATAAAAATAAATTGCCTCGTATACTCGTATGCTGTGAATGTTGTCCCATCCCCAGCTCCACGGAGGGGTCTTCACATCTAACAATGGGCCTGCAGAGCTGCCTCTCAGCTGGTGAGGAGCCCTTCCTTGTGCCTTGGCAGGCAGGGATCTCACAAGAAGACAGACCCTGACTGGGGGGAGAGGTCAGCCCAGACCTTTAGCATTGGTCTGAGTTCAACACACCCATCTCGGAAAATAAATAAGAAAACATAATAAATGCATGCATAGGCTGCCTATTAACAAGTCCAAACCCCAACATGTAAGAATAAGCTATGTGAATAAGTGCTCTCCCCAGTGAAAGGTGCTGCGGGGCGAGCAGCAGGGATGGAGTTTTTATGTCTGGTGGTGTCTGCTCTTGGGCTGGGGCAGAGGAGACACTCCTGGAGCCAGGTCTTCATGTCTGAACCTCTCTAAGGGCTAGGGTTTGGGTTCTCAGCCTTCCAAAAAGAATGTGCTTGAGTCGTACAAAGAAATATAAAGTACCCAGCCTCTTCCATCTTGTTCCTGTTACCCTAATGGACTGAGATTCAGATCCCTGAATTCAATTTCCTTCTGCAGAAATTATATTCTGCAGTTTCAGGGTTGATGCAACCCTCATCTTAAAGGCAAAAGTTTTAATTTCTGTCTCATCCACCCAAGCACATCAGTTCAAATAGACAAAGAGGACAGACAGTACAGGCATCCCCCATTAAGTCTGCTCTTGACACTCCTCTCTCTCTCCACCCCTTGCCCTCCCTCCACCTCCACCCCAGTACTTATGGTCAGGGGAGCACATTAACTGCAACTTCAGAATGCTCTGCAACTGATGGAAAAGAGAGAGTTAAGCCACAGCAACCCTTTTCTCCTTGTACAGCTGCTGCATAAGGGTTGTAGAGCATTCTACTGACATTGTTATTTCTTGTGCAGTAGCACATGGGAGCTGTGGCTGTTAGGCTAACACACATCATGCCAGCGCTTCTAGTTTGCAATCAAAATGCTTAAAACAAAAAATGGAAGAAAATAAATCCTATGGGACTGAGCAATGAATAACCTATTTAAGGTACTGTCATGGGGTAGTAGCAGAACTGCAACCTTGAAGCCCAAAGCTCTGTGTAGAGTAACACCTTGCAGCTTCATAGCCCTAACGAAGCCCGTGACATTCTTCTATTCATGAAGCTCGTGTTTCAGTCTGTCTGTATGGTCCAAAACCCATGGGGATATCCACAGTGTCATACAACTCTTCGTGTAAGGACTTTTGTCCCAAAAATCTGGTCTGCAACATTTTTGTGGCAGAGCAAAATTATGGCACTGAACTAAATGTTAGCTTGAATCCAGGTCCAAGTCTGCAGGAAGACAGGGAACAACTGCCAGCAGTTTTCTGCCATATGCCACCACAGTGTGTGATATAGGTCACTAATTTATCCATATCAGTCCAGGTACATACCTGAAGATACGGTGTTTTTGATAATTTAGCTCATTTTCTCATCAAACATCTGAAATTAAGGAAGACACACAACACTTCATAAGTGTTTAGAATTAGGCAATCCTAGTGAAGCAGATAGTGAAGAGGAATAAATTAAGAGACTATTTCCAGATTGGGATCGGGTCAGATAATAATCAACTCCCTTCCTTTGCCTGACCTGCAAATTTCCCACCCCACCATCAGCTCTTGCTGTGGCAAGCAGCGTCCTTCACATGTTGCTGAGCAATGTGAAATGACGGGAAAGACTTCCTGTGAGGGACTTGATCTCCATTTCCAGGTGCAGTGCCCAGCAGCAAGGATGTTAGGCACGCTGTGCCTCGCCTTTCCTAAGCTCCCCCGCCCATGGTCACTGATGCCAAACTCCATGCACTCATCAGACACGTGAAGGGAAAGATGGCCTCTCCCTGACCCCCAATGACACAGACACTGACTGAACAACGGCACTGTACCTGTGTTGTTGGGAACTGGTTTTCAGTGAAGGGCGCTGTCAAGTTTCCCAGGACAGGGCAGAGCAGCACCATAGAATCAGAGAATCACAGAACCATTAGGGTTGGAAATGATCTTCAAGATCATCTGGTCCAACCATCCCCCTACCACCAATGTCACCCTCTAAACCACGTCCCTAAGCGCTAGGTCCAATCTTTCCTTGAACACCACCAGGGACAGTGACTCCACCGCCTCCCTGGGCAACCTGTTCCAATGTCTGAGTTCTCTTTCTGAGAAGAAATATCTCCTAATCTCCAACCTAAACCTCCCCTGGCACAACTTGATGCCATTCCCTCTAGTTCTATCACCACTTACCTGTGAGAAGAGGCCAACTTCCAGCTCCCCACAGTTTCCTCTCAGGAAATAGTGTGCAGGTCTGTGGCTGCAGTCACCCCATATAATTGGTCAACAGATGGCTGGAGAGCTTTCATCTTCGTGGGCCAGGCCACATACAGGCCTGGCCCACCTTCATGTCTTTGCTAGGGTGAAGATGGGTTGCATCTGATGGGAAATCCTATTAAACAAGACATGGCCTGTTCTCCAGAGACAGATGACCAGTGTGGAGGTAAAAAAGGACAATTTTATACAAAGTATATACAGGTTTTCTATCATGAAGTGGCAGCTTTTGTTGTTGCAAGGTCTTTACAGATGTAGCACACGCAGCGTCTTCCAGGCCAACAAACCCTCAGTAAGCTCTATCTGACAAAAAGCTTGGGGGAACAGAGCTATTTTTCTCTGTGGGGATATCAAGATTGAGTAGTTGTACTGGTTAAAAACCTGCTGTGGGAATTTCTATCTCCATGCAGGTCCTATGATTTACAGAATACTCAAATGAGCCATCCTCTGTCTCAAGAGCACCAGGTTCAGCCCAGCACTAGGGGCTGCTCTGAGCCTGCACCCAGGCCTGACCTAAGAGGTATCATAAAATGTGTGGTGCATCCACATACCATGTTTACTTTGTGATGTGACTCAGGATGCTTATCAGAAGCAGCTGTTGCCAGATGGCTTGTGTTACCACCATGGAGCATGGCAGAGAGTTATTTCTCTCTGGCATATTCTCCATCCAAATGTCCAAAGCTGAACAAGGACCTCTCCAGCATGCACAGGCTACCAGGGTGCCTCACAGACCTTTGATGGGAGTGGCAGGTGAGGACACACCAGAACCATGTCTCAGAAGCTGATGTGCCTGAAAAGTATTCCTTCCATTAACCAACTCCTTTGAAGGTCTATCTTCCAGCATGTTCTTTATTCTGCAGCCTTATGTGGTCAGAAATGTGTGTTCCCAAAAGGTCTAACACAGCCACCCTTTAACCCAGAAATATTCTCACTTGGGCACCATGAGCCTGAGCAGGCTGGCCAGCAGCTCTAGCCCTCCTCTTCCCTGAGTAAATATGGCTAAGAGAGAAAGAGCTGTCTAAATCTCCTTCTGCTCCTCTCATTTGCACATAAGGCTGCTGACTGAGCGTGTGCGTGTGTGCATGTTTGTTCGAGGAGGGGATCAGTTAATTAGGTGGTGATGGGAGTGAGGACACTCTCAAGGCCCTAGGTCTGCCCCCTACCAGATTCTACTGGCATTTTCTGAACATTTCTATTAGCTCAGTGGGCACAGCTTGTATGCAAATAAATACAATAATGCTCAGTAATTGTTTGGTATGATGTTAGCCTTTTTTTTTTTTTTTTTTTTTTTTTTTTTTTTTTTTTTTCCCTAGCATTGTTTCTATTTGTCATTACAGCTCACTTTCTAATCTGTCTTTGTTGGAGGTTTGTCTTTTTTGACATTGTCATTTGCATGTAGGCAGAGCTCTCTTCCCTGGCCTGAAGAGGCATTTAAGGCCAACTGTTTTTTATATTATTTTCCTTTTTCTTCTCAGAGAAGACAACCAGAAAAGGCAGGAAAAAGTGTTTGGTAAGAAAGACAAACATATAATTAGCATAAATAAATACAGTATTATTTGATGGTTTTCATGCATGTTACTGTTTCAACTGCTCATGAATTGTTTCACCCAGATTGTAAAATATTCGTATTTATATGCCACTCAGAAAGAGACGCGATGCCCTGGAGAGGCTAATTCTTGGTTTGCAGATTGTTTACAAGCTGTCAATTGCAATTTGAATATATTTGCAATTCATAAGGTTGATAAATAACATAAATCACGTGGCATATTTTCTGCTCCTGAGCTACAGTACATCCCTGTATAAGTAACACCAAGGTAGGCAAGCATTTGTCTCTCCATCTGCCTCTCAAAACACACATTTAATGGAGCAAGCAAACATAATGCCCAAGAGTACCTTTGGGATCTCATAACAGTGTTCTGCTCTGTCTGACTCCCTGGAAAGCTCTGATCCCAATGTGTTGTGTGTAGCCACCTTTCGCTGAGTCCTGCCTCAGTTTCAGCTCACACATGAACAGGACAAGTATTCTGGATGTCTTCTCCAAATGACACCTAGTGCACTGTGGGACAGCCAGGCAGAAAGGAACAAGAGGAAACTTATTCCACAGCAGCTTCAAATTTAACACAGGAGCGGATGGCTGGGAAGTTGGGTCTGGCGAGGGGGGGAAGGGGTTGGTTTGTATCCCAGACACATGAGGGTGATTCTGTTCTTTGAAGGGATGATTTATGCAGTTATCAACACAAGGAAATTTGCAAATTTCATTTTACAATAAAAATGCCAAATTCAGCATTTATTTCTGGCTCCTCTTGGTTTTTTGTTTTGTTTTGTTTTGTTTTGTTTTCCTTCATATTTAAAATGAACTTTTGTAAGTACTTTCATAAAGAAAGAGAATCTTTGAATATTCCCTAGGTGTTGAGATTATTATTTCAAACTATATAGTTACTTTTAATTTTGCTTCTCATTTGTGCCAAATTTGCTTGATGAAATTGAACCCAATATTGACAAGCATCTACACTATAATGTCCTTTCATTTCATCTCATCTCCTGGTAGAAACAAAATCCTGTTTCTTGTTCTTCTCCTAAAACCATGGATATAACTTTGCATTGCCTGTGTGCATGAATAGGTGGAGCCACTAGAAGTGTCATGAATCAATATTTTCAAATTGACATTTTTCTCCATCTTTATAATAGCTCAAAGAGATTCTCTGTCCTTACAGTTAGATTTTTTTCCTAATTTTGAATCCCAGTCTCTTTCCTTTATTTCATGCTTATCCTTTATTGTCCTTTGCACTATATGTATTAAAACAAACAAACAAACAAACAAACAAAAAACTATATATTCCATCTATGGAGCCTCATTTATATCTGCAACTTCTCGAGTTTAACTGATTGTCCCCTAATTTTGCCTGAGCTTTCCTGCTAGATGACGTTTTTCAAAATCTGTGATGCTTCTCCTTGCCTTTTTCTAAACTATCTTTAGAGGGTTCACATCTTTCTTGAAGTCCAGTCCACAAAACTTCACTCTGTACCAGTCAGGACCTAGACAGATACTGGATAGATAGGAAGTGTGTCTCAGATGTGATACTGATTTATTCCCTATAAGATTTTTTTTGTTGTTGTTACACAAGTGTGATATAACAGAATCATTTTTGCTTGTGGTATCCTGTATATAGTACACCATCTTTTGCTATATGGCTGTTGTCTAAAGAAGTTTCTCTGAGCTCAGATAAGTTTTTTTCAAATAACAATTATTTCTCTTTGTGTTTACTGAGCCGCGTCTATTTTTTTTCCAGATTATTTTGCCAATTATGTAGGGTCAGTTTTAGGAAGAACTAACAGAGGATACTGATCAATTGCTTTTCTAGGGTAACTGTGTGAATCATAAGAATATTTTTGTTGCTGTCATTAATCACTCCTGGTTGGGCTCCCTGGCTTATACATGGTCTTGGACATCAATCAGGTAAGATATACTGATGGGTATTTACCAGCTAGTCGGTGAAGCGTTGTGAAAATCTCCTATAATGCAGACAGTGCTAGAGAACAGAAATATGTCCTAGCTTGTTGTACTGCAAGCAGAGAGCAGGGGAGCTATTGAAGTCCTACTCTTTTAGCTGCTCCAAGGCTGCCCTCTCTTTGTGTGTTTTTGCATTTGGTGGCAGTTGGGCCCCCTGAGACCACCTTTGCTCAGGACTCTGTCAGGGAGGGCGAAGGGCTGGGGCTGCCAGTGAGAAGGGCAGTTGTGATCTTGGGGTACCCTCAGGACACCCTCCCTGAGTCTAAAAGGTGAGATGGAATACAGCAAAGATAACAGATGGCAAGGCTGTCTGGGCTGATGTCCAGACAGAAATGGGCTAACCAAATCTTGAAGCTGACAAACTCTCTAAAACCAGAGATATTGCTGTGATAGGGAGAATTACTTATTGCTGTTTGTGGCGCAAAATCACTTGCTTTAATATTTTTTCTGTGTGGAAACAAAATGTTTTAAATAAAATTAACTAGTTTGATACAATATCTCCATGTAGACCATCCTCAAGTCTTTCCCACTCTCATTATGTGAAGTTCTTCTTTGAACTGTGTCAATCCACCATTAGCATTTGCCATGTGTACAAAGTCAATTGTTACCCTGAGGAATGGGACGGATGATGACATGCTTAGATAGTAATGCTTTAAATTAAGATTCCTGAATATGCCTCTGATGTACGGAGGTTAATTAAGAAGCTATTGTGAGCTGAATTAATACCATTTGCTTATTGAAAACATAAGTCATGAGAATTAACAACAAAGTCATAAATATATTTCCCTAAGGGCCAGATCCTTCAGCTCTTACTCATTTGATCAATCTTTACTCATATGAGTAGTCCCACTGAATTAATTGAGTCTACATGTATGAGTTCATTTATCTGAGTAACTGAGGATTTGCATGGTTTGGTCCCACCAACTTAGTGCTAATCTAAAATGAATATGTTTTTAATGATAAATTGGTATTTAGATGGACTATAATGATTGTTCATATACAAACCTTGTTTTAATAAGATTAATTGAGCCTGCCAAGTAAATATATGCAGTTCGTTATTAATAATCAAGTGACAGGGAACCAAGAATTACCAATTAAAAGCAGAATTCTGACATAGACAAAAAGCAAGTGAGAGGTTTCATTAGTTTCTTTAACAATACATACATTTTCTCTGATATCTGAATGGAAAACTGATATATCTTCACCACTGACCTAAGTGCCACAATCCCCAAGTTAGTTCTGAGTGAGTTTGCTCCAGAACCAAAAGCAGGAAAGCTGCCTGGGTAAGAGGGAGGGATGCTTAACCAGAAGGGCAACAAGCCAGCCCATCCTTCTGTTGCAAGCCAAGATGCTCATACTATGTACTACTGCAGTGTTATTTAAATTCATGGCCATGCAAAAATATCAGCTCCCACCATGCTTGGTCAGGGATCTCCTTCTGCTCTACTGCAACACTCTAATGTTGTAGGCAAGCCTAAGGGTCTGAACTCACCCATAGCACCTGCTGGCAGCAATGAAGGTTTGTACAGCATCTGAGGTAGTTGTGAACAGTAAATGGTGCAAAAGGGGATGTAATTCCCTCCCCTGTGAACTCAGTTGTGTGCAAGATGCAGCCACCTTTCCTGGTCATAAGACAAGGCCTGGTGACCCCAAAAGCAGAAGAATAGTGGCAGAATCTGATTCTTAAAAGTCACATGTAACCTGTCTGGTTGAGGTCAGAAGAAGAGCATCTGTATCTGTACCTCCAGTTGCACCACAGCTTGTCTTCAGTGGAAACACTTTTGGTCAGAATAATTAGTGGCAGTTTCTTTTTCCAGACTTCAGGATTTGGGGGAAATTTGGAGAACAATCAACCATATGAAATGCTCCTGTCAACAACCAGGAGGTTTAGGGTTGTTTTTTTCTTTCTTTGTTTTCTTCTCTGGCAACCTGTGTTTTCCACCTTACACTTCCTTGCCACTGTACTCCTTTTCAGTGCAAAGAACTGCCCAAGGACATGGAGGGAAAGGTTGTCCTTATGCCATTTCCTCCAGACTTGAAGGAAGCACCACAAAGAGTGTTTCCAGAGGCTCTCCCTCCTTCAGGACTTCCAGCTTGGGGTGGGTTTTTTTTGGAAGATCAAGGAGCTCAAATTCAAAACAATGCCTCATTTAAAGACCAAAGAAACCAAAGCGAATTGACCTCAAACCTTTACAATTTAACAAGTGGAAAATGATATTAATGCACACTTTGATGTTTGATTTTCCATGTTAGGAAAACAAAGATAGAAAGTGTGGAAAACTACACGTTATTTCTCCAGTTTCCTTTAAATTCCTCAGAGCTGTCTCAGCCACCTAAGGGATACGAACTCAACAATAAGTAAAAGCTAAAAAATTCCTGCCTTGGTTTGTAAGCCTCTGTGCTGAAAAAGAAGGTTGTATTCTGGGAGAAACTTCTCTTTACTGGGCCTTTTGTGACATTTATTTTGCCATTCCCAGTAGTTACTTACACTATAAACACTTTCTCTCCCCATCCTACTTCAAAGGTATGTACTAAAAGCAACAATTTAATAGAGCAAATTGAATAACAATAATAAAGGCTTATTAGCTGGCTTGGGAAGCTCTATTTTCCTCCAGGATTCGGTATGTAGCTTAAGTAGCATAATTTTTATTTTATTTTATTTTTTACTGCAGTCAGCTGTCACCCATGAAAAGCTGTAGCTCTACAAAGCATGGGTCCTGCCCGGTGCCATCCCAGCCTCTCCCTCGGTCTCCATGGCCACTTGCAGGGAGGCAGCAGGAGGAGAGGGGCCGCAGGCCTCGCTCAGCGTGTGTGTGGTCCCGGGCTGTGCCTCACAATGAAGCCCATGGAGCCAGCAGCGCTCAGCACGCAGGCATGGGAGGGGGCGCAGGGGGGACCGCAGGCTTGTTGGCAAGGGTCTCTCCTGCTTTTAATGGGTATGAGGCAAGTGAAGGACTAGGCGGGAGGCAATGGTATCAGGAGGTGAAAAAAAAAAAAAAAAAAAAGCACGGGAGCAGAATATCAAGGCAAAGAGGCTGTGGAGGCTGTTTATGAGGAAAACTGTCATGCAACAAGACGGGCTATAAATGTTGGCATTTGCATTCATCTGGGAGTTCAGTGCTAAGTGAAGGGTCTACCAGAGAAACTGTCCTGTGTGAAATGGTCCAGGAGCCGGGTCATTCCTCTGGTAACTCTGGGGCCCTTCCAGGGTCCCCCAGGGGGTTCACACCTCCCACTGCCAGCTGAGAAGGTGGACATTAATGGCAGCAGTTAACACTTCAGATCACCAGGTCACGCTGCCTTTGCTCCCCCTTCAAGCCCCTTCACAGCAAGTAAACATACAGGGCTGTAGACTGGAAATGTGTCTTCTGGTACTTCCGCAACACAAACAGTGCGGTAATGGAAAAACAGTCTGTTTATCCTCAGAGTGTTAGCAGATGGCAGCTCCTTCCCACTCCCTCTCACTGCTGCAAGCTGCAATGTTCCCTGAGGCCATCACCAGAGACAGACCTTCTCCAAAGCCCGTTGGTGGGGTGTGCGGGGGGCACCAACAGAAGTAAACTCCACATGCTTTTCTCAGGGCCTTGTGCAGGAGCATGGATGACAAGAAAACAAGTGCACTCAGATAACATCTACTGTAGTACTGCATATACATGGCATGCCCCTGAAAAAAAGGATCAGTTTGGGCTTCCTCTACAGTAAGCCAGCAGCCCACATGGCCTTGTCCTAGCCATGAAAGCCTAGAAAACTGATGACCTGCTGACAGCCTTGACACCCAGATATCCACAGGGTCACTGACTGCAGTCACTGACTGACTGCAGTCACTGACTGACTGTTTCGTGTTCTCTGACACGAAAACCTGAACATCTAGGCAGGACCACAGGGGGCGTACAGCTAGGTGAGAGGTGCAGCCTGCACATTCAGAACACCACACCGTGCTTTGACGTCACAAGTAAGACTCACATCACCTCACTTCAGACATCCCACTTTCCTCCATGAGAAGTCACTCCTTTTACAGTCAAAGGAGGGAAACATGCATTTCTAAGGAGTGACTCATCTGACATACTTCAGACACTTCCTCCAGGAGGAGGTGAGTTGCACTGCAGCACCAGCAGTGTCAAGGGTGGTGCCTGGTTGTGCTGCAGACAATACAGCTCTGCACACTTTGCCAGCTGAATCGTAAGTATATTAAATCAGGCACCAAAGACATTGGATACTTTGGAAAGGTTCATCTTGGGTTTTTGTGCTCCTCATTTCCCCAGCTTGCTATTGTGCAGAGAAAGTAATCAGTATTTGTGGGCACTAGAGTTTGCAACAGCAGTGAATAGAAGGGAGTTAATTTTGACATATTGAAACCAAAGTTTGGGAATCATCAGCAAAAGAAAACCTAGGGCTGTATGCTGAACACTGAACATGGAAAGGAATATTGGCTAGCCTCCATTTGCTCTCACATCTTCAGGGCCAGACACAGGTAACATGGATGGGATGGGACGGGATGGGATGGGATGGGATGGGATGGGATAGGATGGGGAACTGGAGGTGCAGTCACTAGTGTGTGGCAGGGAGTACTTTGTGCAGGGTTAGCAATGATGGGTGCAATCTCCTCACCTTATCTAGTAAATCTATTTTTGGTATCGGCAACCAGCATCACACCTGCTACGGATACATAAGAGCCTGTGCACTTCTGGAGCAGTATGATCTGATTGCAGCCTGGAGACACAGGGTCACCTGAATTCTTTTGGCTTCACTTCCCTCTTCTCCCCTTGTAACCCCACTGCTGCTGAAGTCACCAAAACCACTCAAAGACAGTTGTGCCTCAATCAGTGTGGATGGCACTGTTTTAGTAAATAAAGCTAATTTAGACTTCTGCTTTGAGTATGCCCAAAGACATATACACCTGAAAAGCACCTGAAAACTTAAAATATTCAGCAACTTGCTACCTGCTGCAAAGGACCAGCAGCTCCTTCCCAGAATATTTCACTGCTGCTCATCACCACCAGCAGCAAGATGAGAAGAAAGGGTGTCACTGGCCACAGAGAGCCATGGGAATAGGACACCAGTAGACACATGGCTCCAGCTACTCCTCACGTTTTTGTTTCAGCCATGAGGACTTGGCTTTGAACCCTTTGCTCCCCTCTCTGCCTGCAGTCGGGATGGGCACAGCCTTCAGTCCTCTTACATGGCCTTAGTGCTGTTTTTTAGCGATATCATGGAAAGAATGAATGAATAAATGAAACAAGTGCCAAGCCCACCTGTGTGGTTTACTTAATCCTGACATGCCACAACAGAACATGGGGACTGCTTCTTACTCAAGAGGAAGTGATGGTTCCTGCGAACCATGCATATTTCTTCAGGGGGGTTATTTGCTTTTCACTGTCAAAGTTGCAATTACTCATTCAGACTACCACAGAGATGTATCATTCCTCAGTAATGCAGGTATGCAAGTTCCTCTTTGCCACTTGGAGAGGCATCCTGCCCTGCTCTTGCCTCTCAACAGCATATCTGACTGTGCTGCAGTGAGTCTGTGGCTGTTCTCTGTCTCAACACCCTGTCACAGGAAAGCAGTTTAAGATCCCTTGTAGGCATATTTTAGATGTGTAATACTGATATGCTTCATAAAACATATCAGTACATTTCAAAAGTTATTTCCAAAGCTAAGGCTAAGCCCTCAAGTTAAACAATATGAGGGAGTGGAAAACATCCCACATGCCAAACAAGAATCAGCACACATCTGAAAACCACTGAAGGAAACGGGCAGCAGCCGCTAACAAAAAAGTAGCTGTTTTTTCCCCTGTCCTGTCTTTCATCCCAGTGGTTGTGAAACCACTAGCTCCAGCAGGAAACAGAAGGGTGAATTCATGTCATAGGATGTAATGGAAGGTAGGGGGTTGGAGGGACAGATGTCATGTCTGTGGTGTTCATATTCACTCTGAACTGTGCTCCATTCACATGGAGCTGTTGCACCAGCCTGACTAACAGTTTATGGTAACAGCTGAAAATCCCTTATAGGTCTCTTATATACTAACGTAATTACTTGAGTGGTTTTGAGAACATCAAAAAAGTAAAACCTGCCTTCTGTCCACCCAGTACACACACCCTGGTGGCCATCAACTATCTAGTTACAAATGATGGGTCTTGGCTGCCCCGTTACTTCACAGTTGCAGTCTTTAATCTCACTTCCAAAGCAGAGTGCTAGGGGAAGGTCACAAAGGATTTATTGAGCTTCCTGGCCCCAGAAGGGATGTGTGAAGGCTTGGCAGGTCTCAGCTTGCAATGCACAAGCTCACAGCTGCAGACTTGTGGCATTTAACCTGGTTTAACATAGTGAGACTCCCACTGAGAGGGTGCTGTACCCAGATGCTAGTGTCCCTTATGCCTACCTCCTTAACTGCAAACCTCTCACAAATGCCAGCTGCAGGAGCTTCAACATCATCCTTCATAAGTTTTTCAGCTTGTCTGTCACAGTATGGTGCAGCTGCAGCATCAGCCTCATTGCTGGCACTAACTGGGTCATTTATTCCACTACATCAGTTTGTTCAGCTGAGAATAGGATACAGTATATTGAAGGCAGGGGATCCTACATTTCCTTGATAACCTTCCAAAGTCATGTCAAACATTAGAAGAGACGGAAGCAGCAGCAGCAACACACTCCACAGGGGTCCCATGGGGTAATAGAGACATAAACTGACATAAGGAACATAATTCAAATCAATCCTTTTTTTTCTTTTTTTTTTTTTTTCTTTTTTTTTACTGTGAATGACAAGAGCAAACTAGAAGTCCATCAGCAGTTCTCCATGCCTTAAAAAAAAAAAAAAAAAAAAAAAAAAAAAAAATCTCTTTTCTCTAAGGCTATCAAGGATGAATGACTTACTGGAGCCAAGGATTTACTGGGGAACAAAGCTCTGTGGACATCCCTGTTTAGCACAGTGAAGACTGAGCTGACAAACTCAGACTAAGAAGCAAGTGATTGTAAAAGATACAGGAGTGGTTCCTAAGTAAGAGACTGCTCTAGTCACTTTGCTGAAGCTTATGTGGATGAAGCCTACAGACTCATTTCACACAAATTCACACAGAATACATGAGGAGGGAATGAACCTCTCAAGATCATCTTGTCCAACTCCTTGCTAAAAACAGGGGCAGCTAGGGCAGGTTGCCCATGAATGTACCCAGTAAGATTTTTAATATCTCCAAGGATGGAGACTCCACAAATTGTATGGGTAATCAGTGTTTGAGCATACTATCTGTAAGTTTTTGTTTTTTCTCTTCTTCTTACATTTAAACAGGGTTTTCTGTGCTTGAGTTTGTAATCGTGGCCACTTGTCCTGTCACTGGACACCAATGAAAAGAGCCTGGCTCTATCTTTACTCCAGGACATCAGGTATCTACACACATTGATGAGATCTTCCCTGAGCCTTTTCTTCTCTAGGCTGAATAGATCCAGCTCTTTCAGCCTTTCCTCACAGGAGAGGTACTTCAGTTCCTTGATCATCTTTGTGGACCTTCATTGGGTCTATTCCAGTATTCCCACGTGTTTCTTGTGCTGGGGAATCCATAAATGGACTCAGGAACCTTGCCCAGACACCATGACATTTCAAAGATAATCGAAATTGGCCTCATAATGACTCCAGTATCTTCCTTTTGCTGCTGATGCATCTGCAGAAGCCTGCCCATTTCATCCCTCACATGGGATGGACTTTGGCTTTTCTGCCCTCATTCATACACACTCAGATTGTGTCTCTTTATACCTTCTACCTTTTGCACTCTGCCTTTTAGTGTCTGTTTTTTCAGGAGCTCCTTGGTCATGCAGACCTTCTGCCCCATGGGGAACAAGTCTTATGAGGAACGGCTGAGGGAGCTGGGACTATTTAGCCTGGAGAAGAGGAGGCTCAGGGGCGACCTTATCGCCCTCTACAGGTACCTTAAAGGAGGCTGTAGCGACGCTGCGGTTGGTCTATTTTCCCATGTGCCTGGTGACTGGATGAGGGGGAATGGGCTAAAGTTGTGCCAGGGGAGGTTTAGGTTGGATATTAGGAAGAACTTCTTTACCGAAAGGGTTGTTAGGCACTGGAATAGGCTGCCCAGGGAAGTGGTTGAGTCACCATCCCTGGAGATCTTTAAAAGACGTTTAGATGTAGAGCTTAGGGATATGGTTTAGTGGAGGACTTGTTAGCATTAGGTCAGAGGTTGGACTCGGTGATCTTGGAGGTCTCTTCCAACCTAGATTATTCTGTGATTCTGTGATTCTGTGATTTCCTGCAAATTCATATGAATCATTCCTGAGCCTAGAGGAGATAATCCTTTAAAATGAACCAGCTTTCCTGGAACCCTCTTTTCTCCAGGGCTGTTGTCCATGGGATTTTTCAAAGCTTGTCTCTGAAGAGACCAAAATCTGTTCTGCTGAAGCCTGCAGGTGATGCTGCTTTTTGTCCTTCTCCCTCCCCTTGGGATCCTGAAATCCATCATCTCATGGTTGCTGTAGCCAAAGATGCCCCAAACCTTCACATCCTTATCCAGTTCTTCCTTATTTTTAGAAAAGAGGTCCACCTCCCCTTGTCAAATCTTCAATCACCAAAATCTTCCAAAATTAAAAAAAAAAAAAAATAGGAAAAAAAAAAAAGAAAAAAATAGAAAAAAAAAAGAAAAAAAGAAAAAATAAAAGAAAAGATGAATTGACACTGAACTGTGGGTAATTATGTTGAGATCTTGAGCTACAAAAAGAAGTTGAAATGAGAGTCAGAACTGTTTTTAAAAGAAAAGAAAAAGTAAAGTAGTGATGCTGGTGATAACCTTACAACTCTGTTTATTTTAATTGTGACTGAAATGCTATGGATTATGATGAAAATGCTGAAAGGACTGGGATCTGAAACCTTCAGCACTATTAGAGACTGGAATTTAAGCATGAGTGCATTCACTAGATTAAGGGCCTTGACACTGACAAAAACTGGGGAAGTAAAATAAATGTTGCATGTTTCTTAAGTGTTAATCAATCTTTAGCACTTCTGAGAATCAAAAGAACACAGTAATTATCCTTTTACAGTTTAATCCCTCTTTCTTCACATGTAAGGCAAGGAGGTAAGGAAGTTAAGTGACTTGCCAGAACAGGTATTAGCATGCAAGAATTGCTGGCACTTTATTCAAGGCTCATCCCAGATCATGCTCTTCTCTGAGTAGGTTTCCAGAAATCTAATTATACCTGGCAGAGCTGATAGCTTTAAAGTCTAATTACAACAGGAGGAATACAGTACAGTGGATGTATTTTGTTAAGCCATTTGATGCCTTGCCTCATAAAATTAGCCAGCAAAACTGAAATTCAAATTAATTTTAGCCTAGATAAAAAGACCAAAAGCTAGGAATTGGCTAGGAATGACTCAAACAGCAGGTACTCAGAAACGACAATGTCCTGAGCTGGGAGTGGTTCGAGCAGGGTACCACTGGGACTGAATGAGATAAACTGCACTTTAGGTCTGCAGATTATATTCAAACTGTGGCGAGCAAATACCACTGGGGAGGGGGGGAGGAGGGTTGTAAACTAGAGGAGTTGGAAATGTGTGAAATGCATAACAGAAATTAATCTAAATTGTGTTAAATACAGGTTGAACATTCAGAAAAGCAAGTATTGGAAAGAAGAGACACAAAAAGCAGAAACATCAGTATGACCTAGAAAGTACTTAATATCAGGTAGTAAAACAAGTATGCCTGGCAGTACAAGAGAATGACAAAACTGAATTTCTATGGGGTTATGTATTCAGGAGACTTATGTTAGGCAAAGGGGAAGATGGGAATCCCTTTCTGTCCAGTGTGGGTAAGACACTGGTGACACGCATCTTCACGCTGTAAATTCAAAGTAGGGAAGAATAATCCATACTGGTACAAGAAGGACTGAAGAAAAATGTTAAAAAACTGAGTGAAATAAAATATTTGTGATGGGAACCAGATGAAATGTCCTCACATCAGATTCTGTGAAAGTGCTAAAGTTCTTGTCATGGGTTTGGTGGAAACTAGTGAGGAAAAGTGTGCTTAGGCTTGTATGGGATGGACAGAGGGATGGCCTGTTATGTGGTTAAATATACAGTATATATTTCTGTGTTATCAGCTGGAGTGGGAGAGTAACTCAGTCCTCGCCATCAAGGAGAAGATGGATGCTCCACAAAGCAAATGATTTTATGACTGTCTAGACAGTGGCCATCAGGACAAATTATTGCTGGAAAATAAAGGGCATCCTCTGCAAACTACTGAGGGGAACAGGCTGCTGTGACAGCTGTGAATTGCGGCCACCTCTGTGGAAGCCATCATCCCCCAAGGAGGGAGCAGCCCGAAGGTCAGAGGTAGGTTCTCCTTTCCCAGGCAACCCTAGCCTGAGCTCATGGCACAGCAGAGCTCATCATCCATGTGTTGTCTTCACTCAAAGAGGTCTGTCATGGCTGGGGGGAGCTGTGGGGATATCCCCCCACCATGGGCAGCAATTGGAGACCCCAGTGCTGGCTGGAGAAGGCATTGCTAGGAGGGAAGGGAAGCACATTCACACCAAAGCCTCTGTGCCTGGAACACAACAGGCTCTGGAGCCAAAATGTAGACCAATGGAAGGAACTGAAGCATATAATTCAAGAATCTAGCCCAAGAGATGGTCAGCAAAGTAATTTTGAAAGTACACATTAAAAGCAGCCATAAAACACCATTACAACCTCCGTGAACTTGCAATCTCTTTTTCCCATCTGCCTTTCCAACAGCTTTCTTTTTCCCATTGCCCTTCCAAAAAGTAACAGTGCTCAGAATGCTATTTGAGTTGTCTACATTTATCTGTAGAATTAAATCACATGATAGTTTTCCCAAACCTTTCTCCACAACAAATGACAGCAAAAGCAGAATTTGATACCTCTGAGATAGGCATATGTGCAGCCTGGTGTCATTCATCAGGCAAATGACCAAACACAGAAGGTCATCAACCCAAGGTGACTAACAGATATTTTCATTCTAAAAGTTTATAATTAACAGAAATCCTAGTGAGTAAATTTCACATACTTTGCAGTAGCAGAAATATGGCTATGGATGTACACTTTCTTGCTTCAGTGTAAGACATTGTAACTGGCAAAAGAGTGGAAAAATTAACTGCTTGCAGCAACAATTCAAATCACAGAATACAGGTAAAGGCATTTTAAAGAACAGAAGAGTAAATCTGAGGAGTTGCAGAGGTGGATGGTTTATCTAGCAATAATGTGCCTGTGAAAGAAGAATAAATTTTATTCCACGGCACTGCTGGATGATCTGCAGGATCTACCCTGCCATGAACTTTTCTTAGTCACGCAAAACATCTTGTGGTCTTCATTGACCCACTCCAGGCATCCAGTTTTAAAGGGTTAGTATCAGACCAGCTACTGAATATGATTGCATGAGGAGAAAATATGCTCAAGAGAGACCAAGAAAGTGGCAGAAAGCAGACCTCAGGATTTCAATGGCAAGTTGGATTTCACACTGGCATTTTGTACATCCCTACAAGATTTGGGATCTGGTTTGAGCCATACAAGACTCTACTCCAAAAGTCTCATACTGGAGTCATTAACCAGCTCTCAAACTTGCTTGAGCTTTAATTTGCTGATTGTTTAACTAAATGCAGTGTTGGACTTCTCCCCCACCAAACTTATGTCCAAAATACTCAGCTCCTCCTTCCTTTTGTATGCAACCTGGCTGGGAATTTTTCAAAATCTCTCCACCCTCCCTCTCAGCCTTGCTTGAACTTTTCTAAAGTAAAAACATATTTGCGTGAGGGCTTAATTTGGCAGCAAAGGATTCTGCTGTTAAATTTACATTGGGAACTTGTCCCAGACAGTACAGTGAAAAATATGCTTGGACATTCATTTTGAAGAGTTTTAACTTGTGGGTATTTTGTTTTGCTTTGAATTGAGACAAAGCTGTTTCAGTGATGTTGTGCCCATTCCAGCCAGCCATGTAACAGAGGGAGAAGAAAAGTCAAGGTGTTTCCCTTCCTTGCTTGCTCTGTGTTGAAGCTGGGAGAAAGAACCTGAACTCCAGGCTTGTGGGAGGCAGAAAAAGGCTTGCATGTAGCATCCCACCTGCCCACAATTAGAAGGGGCCAGCCTTTGTTTCTTGGATTTGTTATACCAGTCACAAGAAGGGTGAATCAATCAATCCAGCCTTTACAAGGCAACATTAAACAATATAACCATTGATTAAACCTAATTTTTCAATGTAGATTTTAGCCTAAAGTCACAGTCTTGTAACAAAAACCTTACCACAAAGCAGGGAGGAAAAATGTATTTTTTCTTTTGTGTTGTCTTTAGACTGCACTAAATTACACATCTGAAATGAAAATCATGAATGTAGGTTTGTATTTAAGACTTTACCCATTAAATATGGTTTTAGCCTAGCTCTCTCTTTTTGTACTTCTGCATCTCAAGTAAGAAAATGGGATATAAGCAAGGAAACATCTGAAAAAGAACACTGATGGATATGTAACAATTCATGCAGGAGCAGCAGTATGTCTTATTGCAAATGCTTAGTGAGAGGTTCCTTCAAACCAATGTCCTGAATGTCAGCTATCTCTTCATGTCTTGTAGGAGTTTCTAAACACGAGCTTTATCCAAGCTTACCCAAGTTCATTGAACTGCTCAATGAAGCAAAGAGGATGCATCCACCCATAGGTAACTGTGCCAAACTACTTTCCTATATTGGAGGTGCTGGGAAGACAGGAGGATTTCAAGAGAAGAAGGGTTTCATATATGTGGGACAGAAGCTGGGCAGAGCTGTGGGCTTTCCTGGCAGTAGGGGCAAGTCTGCTCTGACAGGTCCTTGTCTAACAAAGAGAATGAAGGTGGGGAGAGTTCCCTAAAATAGGTAGAAACCCCACTGGATCTTGCAGTGAAACAACTTCTGGAACAGTGAAAAGCCTGGGCTAAGGGAGGCAACAAACTAGAAAAGAAATAGTTTTGTGAGTAATAATTAGTTTATTCTGAAGCTAAGCATTTTCATTTGTTTGCTTGTTTGTTTGATTGTTTTGTTTGTTTCTTTTTCTGAAGACTCTTCCCAGTACCTTTTATTTGTTTGAGAGGGAGCTTTACCTTTTCCAAACAGCCACAGTGTACATTGTTGCAAATGTAAAAATTCCAATTTTTTTAATGAAATTCTATTTAGAGTTGTATGTATTAAAGAGCTGTGTCTAGGATTATCCTTCAGACTTAATAATTCGATGTCAAAAAGTGATTTTATCTTATGCTCAGTTTGGTCTAGATGCTAGCAAAATTTCAAATTATATCTATGGGCAAATAGAGGTGGGACAGGACAGACGATAATCATGATCATAGCCTGAATTTATGTATTAATTCTATATTTTCAGTGTTTAGGTATATCTCTGCAAGAACTACAGTTTTAGGAAACCAAGATCCAGCTTCTAATAGGTAGGGATCTACTCTAGGATAAGCAAAAATTTACTTTGCATGGATCAGGATTATCAGCAATATTTGCCACAAAGTTTGCTGAAGTTTGTGTAGAATTTGACATTTTCATGAGGCTGACTATTAAGCAGAAGACCCAAATAATAATTTTAATTTGATTTCTAAGAACAAAACTCTTAAAATATTATCAGGTTCTAAGAAAGGTTGAAATAAATATAAACCTAGGCAGAAGCTTCAAAAGCTGCAGAAGTATATATCACTTCTGGTTTACACGTGTCTGTTGTGCAGACCTTTGATTATGACAGGAAATTAAATACTGTTGGTTTCCAAGTTTGATCCACAGTTAAATGACACATCTTGGCAGAAATAGATCCTTGTGTCTCACCAATAATACATTAGTTCCTCTTTCACTGAGAAAGCAATTATGGACTTGGTTACAAGACTGTATTTTTTTCCTCTGTTGTTATTTTTTTTAATATTAAGGTTATTTGATATTTATTATACACAGCTTAGAGGCAAACAATCCACTGGCTCTTTGATTGTTATTTTGACAACATAAGTTGCCTTATAAATATTTGAAAATATGAAACTAAGAGGTTGTACTTTGGCAGTGCATCAGTTTTGCATCAGCTTCTTCAGCTGAGAAGTTGATGCTGACTTCAAGGGTGTATTAATGGAAAAAAACTGTTGGAAATTTGTTTCCAAATAAAATCCCAACCTAATCATTCAGCTTGTAGTTGATAAAAAAAAAAAAAAAAAAAAAAAAGAAAAAACAAAGAAAAAAAAAAAAGATAATGAATGCATCACTTGATTTTTTTAGTCATTAGCAGTTATTTTAGTTTTCTTCTTCTGCTAGAAAAATTCACAATTATATGGGACATTTCATTGTCCATCTTGAATTCATGTAAGTTCTGAGTCCCTCAAGTCTAAGATGCTTAGCTGTATAGTGAAAGAATCCTAACATATGGTCAAGCTATTAAAAGTTTTTGTTTGTTTGTTTGTTTGTTTTGTTTTGTTTTTAACAGTAGACTCTCCAGTTGGAAATTTTAAGCTCTATTTTAAGCTCTATAAGGGTAGCATATAATGAAAATTATAAAGAATAACTGAATCATCTGTAGGGCTCATCTGTATAGCTACATTATGCTAAAATTTATTTTTTTAATAAATTCTTAAATTAGAACAAACTGTGAAGCTGTTTATGGCATAATGCTTTCATCAAAAGACAAGCTACAAACAAGCATTGCTGGCAATGTCTGTGGTCATTAATGTAATTCTCTCCTAAAAAAATGCAGTGCCAAAGCAGAACAGGAAAAGGACTTTACTCAGTAACAACCAGTCTGATTTGACCTTTGAATTTCAACAGACAAAATGGTCTTACCTTGATTCAGCCTTTTTTCTTTGAAAGAATGCCAGTATTTCAGATTATTTTAAACAGTATTAGAGAGCTGAGAACTGCAGAATGCAGTGGGGCTTATTTGGATCTGAGAGTAAAGTGTGTGTGCACAATTCAGAGGAAAAATACTAAAAAATAATCTAATATTTTGTCTTCAAATTCTCTTTAAAGCTTTGTTAATTCTGTGCTATTTATTGTGTTTATTCTTACCTCAAAAGCAGAAATGAAATATTTCCCTTGTGTAAACAAGTTTTAAATATGTTACAGTAACCTGTGAAACATTGGTTTTGCTGAGTCTTAACTACATATTGAAGTTAACTTCAACTGTGCACACCATGAATTTATTTGAACTCCCAAATTCTCATTTAACATATATAAATTTAAGAAAATCACCATTTTAAATAATACATTTTTGCTTATATTAATGATATCTTGGATTCAAAAGCTCCAGAATCTTTTGAAAGACTAATGCGAACCATGCTGAGTGACATAGTATTTATTAAAATGCCGCTGAAAAGATTGCTTTTGTTTTTCATGATGGTGTCTCTATTTTCATGTATGAAAGATGGTATTTGTAACTATTTCATCTTCTTAAGAAAGGCAGTTCTTGCTTCTTCCACCAGCCCATGTAATACAAGAATAGATACTGTGTCCCACTAACAGTGACAGTTAACATCTTTTGACTTAACATGACATAACATTGCTTTATACACCAACATCATAGCTGCAATGAAGCCTTAAATATTCATTTTTGTCTTGAACACCTCCAGATGTTCTATAATGTTTCAACATGAATCCTCAGTTTAGTTTTCCTGTGTCTGTTTTCTGTTTTCTGTAAGGACATCAGTATGCTTCCCTCTGTTGCCATTTTAGAGGCAATAACCACTTGAAACTAAAGAGGTTTCCTAAAACCATGGAATCATAAGCCAGAAGGACATAACTGTTTTGGTGACAGAGCCTGGGCAGTTGTGTCACGTTCGTTGTGTCAGTGCTGAGACATGAGTGCAAGAAAAGGTGTTCAAATAAGAGGATGGGAATGCAATGTACCATTTATCCTGGAATAACCTACTTCCATCTGGCTAGAATGTGAGGAAGTCAGTCCTAGAAGCTAAAAACACAGACAGAGCCTCCCCTCTGCCTCACAAACTGTTCTCTCTAGAATTAAACTACTTCACTTTTAGCAGTTTGTCACAGTTGCAAGCTCTCACTCCACCAAGGGATGTAGTTGTGAAGAACAAATGATGGTGAATGTTTTATTCTCCTTGTGGTCTCAGCCAGAGGAAGGCCACGAGTTCAGCAGTCTTGGACTCCTTTGTACTCCAAAGTTTTCTACCCCAGGTCAACCAAAACGTGGTCCATAATTACTTCTAGCACATCATTTTCTCTCAACAACATGTTGCTCAAGATCTCTGTGTAGACAAGCATGTTCAACTGTTCTCCAGCCAGATGTGTTTTACTGGACTTCCTTCACAATCCAGCCAGTCCTCAATAGCCAGCAGATGTTGCTACTGAGCAGCAGAAAGACCAACACATGCCCCTCCTCCAAAGCTGAACGTTAACTTAGAGCTCAGTGTGTGTCTACATGGAGAAAAAAATACCAGCCCTAAACGTCAAGTTTGAGTCATCTGGGGTTAGAGTTACATAAAAGGCACAGGGATTCTTGATCCTGTGGATATATGGAGAAGCTTAATGAACAGTAAGGTGGATCTTGGAGCAGAAAACTCTCTCCAGTGTTAGAAATATTCTGTCAGCTTGTGGCACTAAAATTCATAACATCATATTAGTGCTAGACCACTGACTTCAGCTAACATAACTCAGCTTTGCACCAATGTTCAATCACAACATGTAAGTCTGTCAGATCTTTAAAGACAAATGTTCTTCTAGGCCTTTGAAGAACCATTTTAAGCACCGTTTCAAGTAGTGCCCCAAAGCAGTAAATGGAATGCCCATCTCTAAGTTGTACCACTCAGACAAGGAACTTCACCAAGATATTACACTTGCTTTAGAGATCATCCTTTCTCATACAGGATGTTGTAAGGGATGCTCAAGGAAGTAAATTCAGAGGGACTTTCTTAACTTTCACTCTTCCGGACTCTTTATATTGTTCTTGTTAGCAATGAGAATGATGATTTGCAAAACAAATTCAGCTTGTCTCAGTTGGCAGGGTTGTGGTGGAGGGGTTGTACAGGTATCTGCAGAGGGGGAATTTCCATCTGTTGTGAAAGGGGTCAATACCATAAGATGACATCTCCATAAGGGGAAGTGATTGTGCAAACTCAAAGGCTTCAATGTGAACGTTGTACTATTTTTCAAATACAGTGTCAGCTGGAGGGACAGGGGAAGAGGTAAAGCTGCTTAGGGTTTTTTTTTGTTTTTTTTTTTTTTTTTTTTTTTTTTTTTTTTTTTTGGTTATTATTACTATTGCTTGTTTCTGGTAAAAAGCCAACAATCTGGCATATTTTGAGGAGGAAGGGGAAGCTGACACTGCAATGTGAAAAATATTCTTGGAAAATTGAAATTTCAAAACGTAGCTCTGCCTTTTTTCACATTAATTCATTCAAAATTTCCCCTGAGACTCCCTTAGGGGAGTGAAAACACCTGAGAAAAAATATCATTATCCAACTCCACTCCTGCTTAAGTACTTGTCAGCTCTCAGGATGATGTTCATTGCTCCTTATTAGTCCTGTCACTGGCATATGGATGCAGATGAGAAAGTACTTAATTTAACAAAGAACTTTGGGTAACTTTGGGCTGGGAAGCGCATCTGCCTTTCAGTGCAATGTGTGAACAGGAATCACTTCTTCTGTATTTGCTCTATCTCCCCAAAAAAGCCTTATCTTGAGGAAACTGTTCCAAACTTGCAATATAAACATGCTAAAATGCCTGGCTTGTCCCCACAAAGTTCCCACCTGGAGCTTGTTGGGAAATTTTTGGCAGAGGTGGTTTTGGGTTGTCTTTTTCCACCAGGAAATGGAAGTCTAGAGTTTTTCTGAAGAAATAACTGTGTCTTTACCCTGATGAAATAACATCTTCTGTACAATTGTCAGTTCACAAGAACCAAGAAACATGTAGATGGTAGTACGATGTATTTCATCTTGTATGTGCATCAAGTCTTGAAAGAGTGTCATTTCTAATCATAGGTAGAACAGAGATATTTCTTTGTCCTTTTTTTGGAAGAAAAAAAAACAAAAAAAAGACCTTGATTATTATATTTTTAACTCACATGGCATATTCTATGGAGAGACCAAACAAGAAAAATAAATAAGGAAGAGACTTAATTTCTAAAGATTCATCTATCTTCTTCATTGTTTAGACATATACAGATTGCTATCTCTCTAACGAGCTTATTTGCTAAATAAATGTATTGATACTATGCTTAAATTATGGGATAAACTAAAAAACAACAGATACACATATTCAGAGATAAACTAAGACAAATTACCTCATAAAATATTACAACGGTTACAACACCATTACCAACAATGTTAAGAGTATAACATTTACATTCAATATCTCATTATTTTTTTCTAATTCAGTCAAGGCCTGAGACAAGGGCCTAGTGAAATCCTACAGAAAAAGAACAAGGATTGCTGATGCCACGTCTCCATGGCAGCACAGCTAATTTGGCAGGACAACCAAGCGCTCAGAAAAAAAAAAAAAAAAAAAAAAAAAAAAAAAAAGAGGTTATTTACAAAGATATCTTTGATAAAGAGGGCTTTGGGGACAGGAAAATGGTCTAGGAAAAAACAACTCACAGAAACGTTCCAAACCTTTAAAATAAATTATTTAAATGACTGAGAGAAAATAAATTGGAAAAAAAAAATCTTGAGTCACTAAGCACTGTGAGTTTCATCTTTGTTTGTTGTTGTACAATGCTATAAACCACACTGAATGGCCCAGAATAACATTAGTGGTTCTGTGTATTGTAACCACTTCAATCAAGGCCTTTTGTTTTGAATCACCTGCCCTGCCTGCATTGGAGCCCCTTTTATAGCCCAGTTGCAGCACAGAGATCTAATTTAGCTCAACATACAAAAAGGAGCAGGGAAGAAAAATAGACTCATTTCTTGCTGCTCATTGCTTAATTCCACAAGAGAATGACTAGGACAACACATGGAATGAACCACTTCAGAGAATATTTTAAAATTCCTCAGCCTATGACCCCCAAACAGTTTCTAAATGATATTGTTACAGCATTCCTGGATGATGCCAGCTGGACACAGGTGAATTGGTGATCTAGGGCAGTGAGTATGCCTTCGGTGGTCGTCCAAAGGGTAGAGGGAGAATGTTTGGTGAGGAGAGCTCACCCTGAAGCACACACAGCAAGAGCACAGGACTCACGTTAACTCTCATGGAGATCTGAAGGGCAGAAGTGCCTCACAATGGTTCATTTTTACTAGTAGAGGGCTCTCTTGATGTTGCAGGCAACAGACTGAGACCCTGCATAGGGCCACGTTACAAGCCTTTTCGAGTCCTCTTCCACGTTTCACCTGCACAAACAGCACCATGCATAGTGGTTAGCAGTGCAACAGAGCAGCCTTTCTGTTAAATATAAACCCTGGCAGACATGGAAGTGCTGGTTTCATGTAGTGGGCCCTTCTCAGACCAAGGAATGTACTGTATCTACCACTGCATCCATGCCTTTAGCTTGCCTGAAGAAAGGCAGGTTTTCCCCTATCAGGTCTCCAGCATACAGTTGGTCTCAGCCAGAGGCTAAGCACCCTGGGATTTTGGGAATCAGTTCCTCAAATGGATAATGGTCACTCAACAACTGCAGATGCCCCAAAGATGGTTGACCCCCTTTTCAGTACCCTGATCCAGAGTCTGCAGCATCTTAATGGGCAGGTGCCTTTCCAACACGAGGTTCTGCCCCATATGATCTGGGATTTTGTCTCTGGGCACCACGAGTCCAACTTGTGCTCTTTTGTGTTCATTCATGGAACACCATCTAAGCATCCTTGCCTTGATTGAAATTATTGCATGGTGAAAATTATTTTCCATCTAACAGCAAAAGGAAAAGAAGTGTTTCCCAAGTCACATATCTAGATTAAGATAATTTAATTAATTTCATGTGTGATATTACTGTTTTCTAGAGAAACAATTTCACCGATTTTCAGTTTGCTCACTATTTCTACAATGAACAATTAATACATTAGAAAATTAACTTCCAGATGAAAGAAAAGAGCAGTCTGTGGAAGCTGAATAATGACCTTATTTTAAGAGTCTCCCTTGAGTAACCCCCACTGTTGAGTCTTACACAAAGGGAGGAAAAATTATACACACACTTCTTTAATGTCCTTTTTGAATGCTGATTAAATTATTTCTGTTTTGGAGAAGTCTGTGTAGATGAAACGACAGCAGCAGGAGTAGCAGCTAGCAATATTAGCTAGAGACTGTGGTCTGAGAGATGCTGTTCTGCAGTTCATAATTAGAAAAATTAACAGGCTATATTCTAGTTAATAAACTAAAAGAAAATTAAGGTAATATGGGGTGGATTTTGGAAGCAAATGAGCTTAACAAGTTCAGTAAATTCAGTATGCTTACAGATTTGGAAGCAGTTGCTTACTACAGTTGGGTACCTTATTCATTATCCAGTGAACAGGTGAGAATGTTTACTATCTAGTTGCTGAGAGGACCAAAGAGGTCTTATCACTGCATTTCACAAGGGGGAGCCTGTCTGCTTCAGTAAATTAATTCCCCGGGTCCTCTGTTATTCCCCTGGTACCAGGTTGTCCTAGGCACTTGGAATGCCTCCTCTGCTGACACAGAAAGCTAATAGATGGTGACTCTTTCTCTGAGGGACCTGGCTGCTGGACAGGGCATGGGACAACCCTGCGTCAACAACAGATTTAACATATGTTCTTGAAGAATTCTTATAATTTGCTTTCTTCTTTGCGCCTGTATTCTCTCCTATTTCTATTTAGAATTTGTATATATATTGCATAAGCTATATTAAATGTAATGAAATAAAGCTTGTTTTAGTAGTTACCGGTGCTTTTATTTCAGCTTCTTGAGCAGAATGCAGATTTCATGCATCAGAATGTTTGAAAAGTCTCCTATCTATTAATGCCCCATAAACAGTGATGAGCATGTCACTACTAACCTTCCAGGGAATAGTCAAGAGTCATCTTTCAGTAGACATTGCTTGCACATGTAATAGGGGAGGGGACAAGGATCCTTTTCTGCTCCCTTTCCTGTCCAAAGACAAGGAAAAGTCACAGTTCATACATGCAGGAAATGAAATATTATTCCCTTTCTGAATTTCCTCAGAACCACCACAGTAACTTTCCCAAGTGCCATGAGCTTAGCTTGCCTTGAAGTTTCCTAGACTGCAAGGAGAATACATGGCTCTCTCCAAAGGCAAGATTTCCAGGTATGCTCTGCGTGGCAGAGAACCTGCTGAGGATGTTGCTTTCTGGACTAGATTGCCCCGAACTTCTGAATTACTGTTACATATCCTCAGGGTGGGCTCTCCAAAGCTATGGAAGTAAAAAGAAAAACTATAGAAAGAAATTAAGGAAGAAAGAAGCTATGGAAGAAGGGAGCTATGGAAACTTCCAAAGCTATGGAAGAAAAGCTATGGAAACATCATGCTTGCTGAGTTCACTTCATGCAATAATCCCTCTTTTTTGGGGGGAACTGTCTCAGACAACAAGGCCTTCAGCAGCCTGGATATATAGAAAGTACAACCACATGGTTGATGATCCAGAAACCCTAGACGAGAATCCAAAATGATATAATAGAAGTTCCTGGCAGATTGTTGGTTTTGAGAGAATTTCCTGGCAGATTGTTGGTCCAAGGGTGGCCCCACCAACACACATCATGGATCATGCGTTAGGGGGAGATTTTTGACACTGATAGAGGTTTTAAGCTGGTAGCACTGTTAGTCTCCAAAAACAAGGTTGGAAGGCATAGCCTTCTTCCCTTTCCTATAATGGTACATCTGGCTGCTAAATTAAACAACTTGTTGGTCCTACAGCCTATCTTTTGTGGGGTATTGCTTTGCTTGTTACTGATCACATCAGAATGACATCCTCAGCAGGACCTGTTTCTAAGCGCTAAGGCAGCATAGAAAGTATTCTAAAAGCTAATGAATGAGAGGAAAGGAATGATATATGAGGCACCAGAAGAAGACTCAGTAGATATAGGTTGGATTTCAGGCGTTATAATGGCTTTCCCACAATGTCTTGGGCAAAAGCTGGTCCATGGAAATTGTAATTAAAACAAGGCCAGAGCAAGGACTCAAGTACTGGCCCACAATTGTCTACACTGTTTAATTGTTAACACACTCTCTCACATGGCTTTGGCCCATGCTGACTTGATTTCCCCCAGACAATGTCAGTGCATGGTTCAGAGGACAGCATGTGCCAGGGACTGCCCCAGCGGGCAGCTTGGATGGAGTTCCCCCTTCCCCAGTCACCGCAGGAGAGTGTTTAGCCATGTGGATAAAAACCACACTATGGCTGGCCTGAAGAAGGGGCCACAGAATAGGCCCTCTACTATTTTATTTGCTTCTATAGATGTAGTTTTCTTTCCTGCATTGCTTTGTCTACCCTGTCTATTTAGACAGTAAATTCTTTGGAATGAAGCAACCTTATAATATGTATTTGAATGATGCCTGAGACAATGAGATGCCAGCCTTTGCTGGGGGTTGCATTTGCTACTGAAAGGCCTATTAAAGTTATTAAAAAAAATAAATAAATAAAAAATAAAAAAAAATAGACCATTCAGCTCTGGAAACAGCTCTGGGTTTTTCTGTTTTTTAATCCATCCATGTCAACAGCATATCTTCATCCTAGAGTGGGGCTTTACAGCTGACAGAATTTTCAGTCTCAGGACTACAGCACTTGTACATACTCTCACATGAACATGCATTTTTATTGATTGGGCAGCAACAGGGACTCAAAAGAGAAGGAAATTGGGAAATTGTCCCTGACAAAATCATTTCACTGCCAGGAGTATCCCTGTGACTCAGTCCCCTGACCATCCTACACTGTGTAGTTCTCACAAATCTCTTGGTGGTAGCCTCACACCACCAGCAGCCCTAACGACCCCTAGGCAGAGAAAAGCCTAAAAGTCTTTGGGACCAGACTGTTCCTGTTGCTGATCCTAGGACAGGATAACATGTTCAGTGTCCTGTTAGAAAAGCACTATTCAAGAAAGGCATTTGCTACTTGCTTTAAATTGCCTCTCATATTGCTTCTTAGCCTGCTTCAGAAATAACTCATCAAGATGTTACATGGAGACATTAAAAGCACAGAGAAAAGGAATGCATTACTAGTTAAAGACAAACAGTAGGTCAGTCTTGTCAATTTCTGATTATGTCCTCAATCAGGCTAATTTTCAGTAATTTGTCTCCCATCCAAGTCTCACATCTCAGGAGACATAGATTCTCTGCCTTAGACTCCAGCTGCTTTGCTATGGAGACAAACACAGAAATATATATATATATATATTATTAAATGCCCATTCCTCACAGGCTTGGATCTTCCAAACATGTCTCCATTGGTGGGCCCAGTCTCCAGAAGTGTCTTTCATCCTCAGAGCAGCCAAGATATGATGGATGTCATCCTAGATATAGCCACCCTACCTGTGAGATGGGGCTGCTCGTCCAGCTGTCCTGCCACCCCTTTGCTCCACACATGCTGGTGGATGGCGGCAGCAGGTAGGCACAGCTCCAAAGTGGATTGGTGGTGTGGGACTGGAGGCCTGCTCAAGGACAGGAGAAGTCTAGAAAGTCTTGCTGGAGAACAAGAATTGGTTAGTATATGTCATACATGGAGGAAGCCTACTTGTTGCAAGCATAAGCATGGTGAAAGTTTCCCAACATGCCTCAGAGCAGGTATGGTGATGGTTCCTCCACCCTCCCCAGCACCTCTGTTCTACCCTCACAAGTGATCTCATGGTGCAGTGCAGACATGACTTTGGAGAACCTGAAAGACTTGTTTGTATTTCTAGCCAGAACTGCCAATTCACCTGGATATCACTCATCAGAGTGTCTATCAGCTTTGGATCAGAGAGTTCTTTGGCACTGCCTATTGCATTGCTCTTTTGTTTTCATTAATCTCATTCAAATGTCAAACTTGCACCCTGTTTGCAATCTGTCTGGTGCACAAATCAGTTTATCTGTGCAGGATCTCCCCACAGTCATATACTGACAAAGCAAATGCAAATAGCCTGTACTTTTTACCTCAAACACTGTTTTTTCCATATTTGTACTTAGCTGAATAAATCCTGAGTTGCCCTAGGAGATTTTGAAAGGGGTTTTAACAGTTGCATCTGATGTTCAGATTGCTTTGATATGTTTTCCAAATCAAATAATAGTGTCAAAGTGAGTTAGTTTTGCCAGATAGGTGCCAGCAACTTTTAAGCAATACAGTACTATTACTTTCTATAGGCTATGATATATCAGATGCTCTCAAGATGAACTTGTCTAGGAGCTTTGAGGCCAATCACACAAAATGCTCATAATTCTGAATTCCCATGAGAAGATCCAAGCCCTGCAACAGAAAATCCTAAGGACAGTCTTTGAATGCTAAACTGCTCTTTGACAAAATCTAATATCTAATTCCAACACAGCAGCAATAGAGCATCAGCCAGTGCTCATGAAAGGGCTACATTTTCTTGCTGAGCAACATGATGTTGAATCACACTGGGAGACCAATGAATTGTGGCATTGAGCCATATTAACCTACCTCTCCCTCTAAAAATTCTGCAGAGGGAAAACTCTGCTTGCAAACTCCAGCATGTTTCAACATGCCAAAACCTGTCATAGCTTTAGAAGCAAATCCAGGGCACCTGTAATCATAAAGGGTATTGGAATTAACGTTTCTGGCATCTGGGGATGGGCAACTATGGAGAAGTTCCCATTGATTTTCATCATAACAAGGTGTTCCAACCTTTTTTTCCACATCTTCCTCTTAAAGATGACTCTAAAATACCTCCAGGGATGGCAAAGTGACTCTTAAGTACCTCCAGGGATGGCAACACCAACACTTATCCAGGTGACCTGTTCCAATGCTTGACCACTCTCTCCATGAAAAATGTCTTCCTGATATCCATTCTAAACCTCCCACGGTGTGACTTGAGGCAGTTTCCTTGCGTCTTATCGCTTGCCATCTGACAAAAAACAAAAAACAAAAAACAAAACAAAAAAAAAAAACCAACACCCTCACTGTAACCTTCTTTCAGGTAGTTACAGAGAGCCATGAGGTCTCTCCTCAGACTTCTCCATGACGGACCTTGACCCGTGCTGAGATCTTTTCCTCCAGGGCCCTGTTCAACTCTACCTGATCAGAAACTGATGAACTAGAGCCAGCCACCAGGTCTACCTGGAGTTAGTGATCCCTGATATATTCCAGCCTACGTATGATGTGGAAACTCTTCCCCGTGACAGCCATGAACCATTTGAAAATTTCTTCATGTGCAAGTCTTCTAAAGTAATCTCTGTTATAATTTTCATGTCTCCGCAATGAACTGCAAGATTCTACCTTTATCTGTCTTCTGTTCCCTGTAAGCCATTTTCTAGTAGGTTCCCTAGATATTTGACCTAAAAGGTACTCTAGTTGATTAACAAGCTATGCATATTTAAATATATTGGAACAGCCTAATTTCTTTGTGACTCTAATGTCCATTCAAGAACAACAGGCTTTTTTGATGGTCAGGCTTTCCAGTTTGTTCTCCCAGTAAGAGAATGCATTATATTGTGGTTTCAGATCAGCTGACAGTAAAGGGCAAGATCTTTCATGTTTCTACTGTGCTTCAACACAAGACAGACATATGGCAATAATTACTTTAAAGTTATGTAGGAGTGATTATAAACATGACAACTGTTATCTTAGATAAACTTCCTTGATATTTGCTAATTCCAGATCAAAATACGTTACAATAAGGTTTTCTGGGTGAGTCATATGGAGGTAAAAACTGTCGGTCTGATGTTAAAGTCTTTTATGCTTTATGGTTAAAAACTGTGCCTCACTACCACCCCTATAAACTCCACAAAAGGTGTAAACTTCAGAGCCTTCCTTCAGTAAAATGATGTTTAACTATACAACAGTAATGATGAGCCTCTTAAAAACATCTTTTATCCTCTCCGTTATGTCTGACACCTGTTATCCATTTATGGGGAAATGCTTCTCACAAACACTGGATTTTATAGCCATATGAAACCTCAGCTAAAAATGGCATGGATGCTCTCATGCCAGGAAATGTCACTTCCCTGAAAGCATTTGAGGTGGGAAGAGACCTCTGGAGGTCATCTAGTTCAGCCCCTGTGACCATGCCAGGTCAGGTGGAGTTGGTTGCCCAGAGCAGTGTCCAGTCAGGTTTTGACTATGGCAGCAGACTCCTCTTCAGGCTTAAAGAACATATTTTGAAATGGAGGATCCATCATAATTTTCATCTGCAGATACTTTTCTATTTCTCTGGGTGCCCAGCAGCTCTGGTCTTTGGGAAGGGCAGGAAAAAGGATTGATGGAGTGAAGGCTGGCACCAGTGCCCAGAGATGGGACATGCACTGCAGTAGCACAAAGCAATCACCAAGAGGAGACACCTCAGGATTTTGCCAACAGAGGGCAATGGTGGCTCTGGACTGTCTGTCCAGGATGTCTCACTGTGCATTCACCCATCCGGGGCCTGGCTGCCAAAATGGAGTGGCTCAACCACCCCTCACTCTATTCAGCACAAACAGAAAACGCTGTCTGGAAACACAATCACTGTAGGGACCATATTGCTCTGCCACAGAACTTCACACTTTTATGTCCAAGCTGAATTTGAGTGTACCAGTAACATGAGCCACCTCCATCCTCCTGCAGGCTAGCTGTTGGGGCACAGTTGAAGCCCGGTTTAGCTCTGTGAAGTCTTCAGGAGATGTGATATTGTTCTTCCATCCAACCACATAGCAAGGTCACCCCAGGGAACCACCCAACTGCCACCTACTCAGAGCATGAGCTCCCACATGAGGTTCCCACCAGCTGTTGGTATCCCATAGAGTCTGGGAAGGGAAATCCCCAGATGGTTGCCATGTGTGGTGTTGATGTTAGAAGGTTTAGCACAGTTAAAGCATCCACCACTGCCTGAATGCTCTGCATGGAAGCTGGCCAATAAATTTGGTCAAAGGGATGAGCATGTCACCAAGCCCTTTGCTGATGAATGGTCCTCTCAGCCTTGCCTTTGCATCCATCTGAGGTCACGGTGGAAGCCAACATGTGCAGCAGCATGAGCCAGTCCCCAGCTGCCAAAGTTCTCAGTGACCAGCACCTGCTCCCCCATGGGACAGCAAAGCAAGCATTCAGGAGAGCCTAACAGGGAAGGTCCCTGCTCCTGCAGGCACCTTGTACACTCAGGCAATTCAGGGCAGTGCAGAGGTGAGTTATTTGCTCACAGAGGCCATGACAGCTTTCATCTTCCTGTGTGAGAAACAGCCAAGGGGAAAAGAGAGTTAAACAGACTCTGCTGGAAGCCAAAATGCAGTTTGAATGTGCTAATAACCAGAAGCAATGTTGGAGAGGCTGACAGGTACAACATTGCTGCTAGTGCTTTCCCATCTTGTTTTGTACAATGACATCTATCAGAAACTGAGAGATGAGTTTGCTCATCCATCCATGCAGAGTGAGCCTGCCAACACTTTTTATAACCACAGAAGTGGTCTGTCACAGGGATCCGAGCTCAGATAATCACCCCACTGCTCCTGTCCTTTCATAGGACCATCTCTTGCAAAATAGGCTGTGAATTGATTTGAAATCCAAGCTTTGCACCATGGATCTGATAGCACCTGTTCCCTGGGTGCAGGTTTGAGCAGGTTTGAGTGCAGGTTTGAGCCATGTTTGAGCAAGCTGGAAAAGCATCCTGGAAGATGCTTTGGTGCCAGGAAATGTCACTTCTCTGAAAATAAAATGTCCTACGGAACAGAGATGTTTTCAGAAACTACCTTGCAGAAGGCAGACTGCTTATTGAGCCTTCCCCAGTATACCTGGCAGCCTGTCTTGGTCCCTTGTCATACCCCAGGGATTAACTTAAGGGACCCTGGCCCTCTGGCCTGATTAATTCAAAGGCGTATGGAAGTCACAGATGACCAAGGGGCTGGGGTGTTCATACAGCTCCTGTGTGGAGATTTGTTTCCATTTTTTTTTTCCCCACAAATTATTTTTTTTTCATAAATTATCCAAATTATTTTTCTTGTATTCCCCACCCTGCCCTCTATGGAATTCTCCACTGACAGGAGATTTCAGTACTTCTGCTCCCAGCTCTGTAATGGGACAAGGTATTTCTTCAGAGGAAGCTCTGACTTGTGACTGCCTACTGATCACACACAGGCATCCGTGACCTAAGTGCAGTGGTGCTTTCAACCCAGCAAATTTTGATTGGTTTCCTGATTAGTTTTCAATGTGGATATACAGTAATTAGCTTTTTTTTTTTTTTTTTTTTTTTTTTTTTTTTCAAAAACTACCATTCTTCTTCCCTCATTTTCCCATATTTTCTTGCTTGTTATCTCATCACTTCTTCTTTGCCAGAAAATATCTAGAGCAAACAAACACAGGGTTGGCATTTGAGAGCTAAAGCTTGTGTCTTACCACCATGCCAATCTGCTTCCTCAACACACAGGCAGAGATACTATCTAGGAAAGCATCCTCCAGGTGCCAATTTGCTGGGAAAGCAACTTTATTTATGACCCTGTCAGCATGAGTGGCCTATTCAGTACCACTGTCAGGGGAATGATTTAGTAGTTTCCAGCTTGCCTTTCCTTAGCCTGAAAACAGTAAAGTGTTTACCTATTTGAAATGGAAATCTTTTCTGCTCAAGGCACTTGCATTCTACGCTGTGTATGATAATGTATACAGGCAGAAGCCACATTTGGGAGCACGGCTCTCCTGCCTTGGTAGCATCTCACACTCATCTAGTGCAGAGGTTAATTAATGCTACAGGGAGCGCCCAGGTCAGGGAAGGCTGGCTCCGAAAATGACATGATGTACTTCCACATTTTCTGCCCTGGTTCTCTCTGTATCAGTGGTGTGCTTTTGAGAAGTAAAATCACATTTTCTTCTAGTTGCTGGACCTTGCTGCACCAAGCCAGGACTTCTGCTTGTGCCTGCTGAAGCTCGTGCAGCGCTTCCACAAGTGCAGCGCTGCTGATGCAATCAGGAGCAAGACCTGCATCTTTGGCCAGCACTCACCCAGCAGGAACCATGTAAGCCATGAGTGCTCTTCCTCCTGTCAGTCTGTGGTCATTGCCACTTTTTCCAGCTCTGATCCTTGTCAGGGAGCAGCAGCCATGAGCAGAGGGACCCCATCCAGGAGCATCTAAGAAGTCCCACTTGCACACATCACTGCTGTGTGGTGGAGGTGGGAATGAAGCTGTGGTAGAAGAACTGTGTTTTGTATCATTTAAAAAATGACTTGAATACAACACTCAAGAATTTGCAATCAAAGACCGAACCTGCATGAGCAGGAAGCTGGATGAAACGAGTCACTTGGTCCATCTCTGATTTATTTCATGTTTTCCTAAACATTTTTTAAAAGGCAGTCCCTGTATTTGGCTTACATCCAAATGCCTGTACATGCACCTCCTCATTATAGCTTCTGAAGTGAAACTTAACAGCCCATGGAGAGCATCTTTTTCTTCGGAGGAGACAGGAAAGGCCACCATTTACATTGTGGTTAAAGGTTTTTGCCAGGTCAGATGCATCACAGTACAGTGCCATCACTCCCCATCCTTGGTACATGTTAATGAATGTCAGAGCTGGAGGAGGGTGGGAGAGAAAACAGCTCTAAAAATTAGGGTTGTAGGCACCCTCCCCAGTCCTCTGTAGAAAAACACAGAACAACAGGTCCTTCATTTGTCATAGGGAACAAAGAAAAATTTAGCTGGGTGGCTGAAGGTAACACAGCACTCTAGGGAATATTTCAGATGAGTTGTGCCTTTAAATACAGCTAATCAGGTGGGAGTGGATAACTAGAAAATCAAGCACCAGCGAAATTGCTCCTTACTGAGTCTGGCATCCTGGAGGAAAAGTAAACTTCAGGAACTGTGGAAAGACTGACCGACCGTCTATAAAAGAAGAGAGACATGGCCACTCTGTGCTATGGAAGTGAAAGCTCCAGTCTCTTGTTCTGCGAAGATGAAGCACATGCAGCCAAATCCTTTTTTAGGAGTACTTGTAATTGTACTTGTACTTCTGTAGTTTTTGATAGCAAGCTGTCCAAGAGGAAGCTTTTCCACTTTTCATTCACCCATGGAGGCGGCTCACCCCCACACAGAGCAGACTTCATGCTCCTGCCCAGCCAGTCCAAAGCATCCCCTTAAGCAAAGTGATTTCCTTTTGCCTTCAGGCCAGCTCCAATTTGGTTGTCAGGAGTGCCTACAACACATGCTATCACAATGAGTTCTTGACCTGTTTCTACCATTCTGTAAATGCTCTCAGATGGAGGTTTTTGTGATGTATACCCACACACTGTCTTCATGGAGCTGGGTTTTTATGATTCCTTCAGAGGACTAGTTCTAGTCTCTTGTCTTGGCAGTGCCTGCATTAGCATTTCCTGCAGTAACCAAAAAAGCACAGGCTGCAGGATTTAGCCACTTTATTTAACTCTGCAGTGCAGAATATGCTTAGTAAGGAGAACTTTGAGGCCTCTGCTTTTGCTTTCTCTAAAATAAAGCTTGCCATGCCAAATCCACACCATGAGCAGTGGAAGCAGGGGTGCATTTTACGTGCCTTCCTCACTGATCAGTTCAGCCATTGGTGACAGCTAGAAGAAGGCCTCTTCATGGCTGGAAGAGTAATTCCTGGAATTTCTGAGCCCTACCTCAGATGGAAATTACCTGAAATACTGAATGATGCATGTAGGCAGCAAAACTTGTCCCCTGCCACCAAACAAAAAAAAATGACTCATAATCTGGGCATTACACAGTCAGCATCTCAGAGGGCTGGTTTTAGTGCACAAGTCACATTATAAGACAGTGAGATCACAGGATCAGACACTGAGGTCTATCATGTGAAGTCTCCTAGACTAAACCATGAGGTTATGTAAGTCAGGGGCACTCCACTGGTGGAAATGAATTTTCACCGACTTGTACCATCTGAAGTGCTGAGATGATGGCTCCGTAGCAGTAAACACGTTGTAGTCCAAGGAAAGATGTATAAAACAATAGTACACCCGGCTATGAAGCCACAGCCATTTTTCTCCTCAGTTGTTACTTGAGACAGCCTTGGTATCCCCTGAGCTGGGCTGGACACCCCCAGGAACAGGGGTGTGCAATGACTCTCAACCAGCCATGCTTTTCCCCTGCTCTGGGAGGCAAGGGAAGGTCCTAGCCACTGCCTCTGGGTCTGAACAGGGCTGCAAGTGCATGGCACATGCTGAACACGCTGACTTTCCAGCCCTTTGATCCTAAGGAGCATCTCTCTGTGTGCTGGGACCTGGACTCTCAGACTTCCTCCAGTCCCCAAACTGTCCCTGTTGCCTTCACTGGGGTGATGAAAGAAAAAGAGAAGACTCTGGGGACCACCATGTTTTAGACGTGCCTCAAAATAGCTATTCAGTATTCATACAACTTTCCTGGTGCAGCTCTTGGGCATCACATACACTGTGATGGAAGGAGTAGAGGAAGGATGATTTTCCCTGGCTTTTTTTTTTTTTTTTTAATTATTTTTATTTTCTTGGGCAGGGGGGAAGAGGGAGAGGGTAGAAGAAGATTTCTACAACAAGAGGCTGAGGAAAGGATACTGCTGTAGCTCCACAGTGTCAAACAGAGCAGAGGCTGTTCTCTAGCCTTGAGGCCCATCTCCATGGCTGAACTGAGGATATTTTCAGCCTCTCTCATGCTCCTCATTTTGGATGGTGGCTAAATCCAAATTAATCCCTGGGTACAGCACCTGGTGTATGTCATCCTGGGAGACCAGCAGCTTGCATAGTTCACCAGCATGCAGAAAACCATGGTGGAAGAACTAAGACCTGTGTCTTGGCCCTGTCTACTGTAGTAGACACAGGCTGTGGCTCTCTGTTCTCCGGACGCTGGCTCTAGCAGAGACTTCATGCCCCATACCCAGGCAGTTTGCTCTGGGATCTCCAATAGACTTGAGTATCTGCTACAAACATCCTTGGTTCAGAAGAGGAATGTTGCTGGTACTCTTCCACATGGACATTCCCCTGATGTTATTCCATGAGCCACATGCATTAGGGCTGGTGATTTCACCCAGGTGGGAAGGCACACATGAAGCAAGAAATACTGCACGAGGGGTGATGGCACTGCTACAGACCTCTTCATGAGGGCTTGGATAGTTCAAAGGCTGGGTGGCTCTGCTGGGACTACCTGTGATGCCACAGCCTCTTACAGGTGGCTTTATGCCTTGATGTATTTTTATGAAAGAAGGAATAAAAAATAAATTAACTTTAGCCAAATTGTTGGAATGCTGCCCATATTGTCCTCATCCCAACATCCAAAACCGCTGAGAAACATTCCCCTGAAGTCTAAAGAAAAAATAATGCTTAAAAAGTTACAAGCCTTTAAATCTGAGTTTAGACTATAAGGAGACCAAAACCCAGCCAGAGTGGAGCAGTTGCGAAGCCCTGCAGCCCTCAGAGAAACCAGCACAAAGCTCACATTCCCTGTACTGTACCAGAGCTGCCTTTTGACACTGTTTTCAGGAACTTGCCAGCTCATTTTCTAACTTGTTTGTGAGACATCAACAGCCTCAAATTACAGCAGTCTGAACAGCCCAGTAAATATTTACACAAACCTGCTGGTGATGGTTTGAGCTGACATGCGTTACCTTTTGTGCTGGGGGGAGGCTATATTTACAGCCAACCAGCTAATGAATATGATCCCAGCCATGCTTTAATACAGATGGCTCTTTCAGCGTTTGCGGCTTTCAAGTTACAGGGAGCACAAACTTCAATAGCCTTCGTTAGAAGGCTCAGTCTCAGCTCCCTCCGTTTTGTTTACAACCAGCCTCTCTTTGTGCAGTAAATGGTTGACTAACATTCAGCTGTTTGCATCCAGCAATGTGTTTGTGTAGGAGAGGGGTTGTTTCTTCTCTTCTCTCTCTCTCTCTCTCTTTTTTTTTTTTTTTTTTTTTTTTTTTTTTTTTAAACACTGATGGTTTTTATTTTGAGTTTACAATGCAGGCAGTTTTTTGCAATGCAGATTTATTTTCGTTTGAGTGACATTTCTCCAGGCTGTCTCCCACCAGGGCTGGAGCCTGGCAGGGAGCATGGAGAGGGGACAGCAGCGTGCAGCAGGGCAGCAGAAGGAAGCAGCTGCCACGGGGCTTGGTGGAGGGCAAGATGCCCTGCTCTGGCCACTGCTCACATGAGTCCCCCACCCCTCACAGAAACATGTTATATCAGCATCCACATCCCACCGACAGCTCTGGCTGGATTCCAGGCTGCCCAAAAGAAGATGACTAAGGAGCTCATAGTTTATGCTCTCAACAGTTATTATAACTCTGCTCTTCTTATATTTTTAACAGCTATCAGCTAAAGTATTGGCTGATGATCCTTCTCTTTTTTTTTTTTTTTTTTTTTTTTTTTTTTTTTTTTTTTT
>CM021767.1:43074110-43087002 GCA_011076525.1 Nettapus auritus | reverse complement strand
TTTTTTTTTTTTTTTTTTTTTTTTTTTTTTTTTTTTTTTGTGGCTCAACATAAAGGACAGATTTTAGATAAATGAAACAGAAAGCTGAGAGGGTGAATGTTGGAAATTTAGACTCTTATTTTGATGGGTTCCAATGGCTGGCTATGGTAGAAACACAGAAATAATTTTTCTTCCCAGGTGGCACACCTGTGAAATCCCAGGCTGTAAGAAGCTCACAGAATTGAGACTACCTATACTCAGAGAGTCACCATTGACCACTAGCATGCAGATTATCAAATTCTTTATGATTGAGATAAATTAATTTTATATCAGACTGCACAGTGCCACAGTAGGAAACCTCCAGTGGATGGAAGAACAGATAAAATGCCCCCTCTAAAATAAAAATGCAGGTGAGGAATTCTGACTGACGTGACATAGCCAGTCTTATAAAACTCTCTTGTGTCATGTGGATTTGTTTTGTGCTGATGGAATCTGATGTGGCAGACAAAATCCCACCAAACTAAAGACAAAAAACATTTTATAAATCTTAACAATCAGACGGAAACCTCTCTTGGCAACAAGTCAGAGGAAGCTTAGAAAATCTTTTTGTCCCATATATCTCTCCTGGGGATGAATATAGGTACCAGCATCCCAATGACATTGTATCTGGCCTTTGCAAGCTTGGTCATGACAAGTCTGGTCAAAATACAGTAAGCAGATCTATGACCACATATAGTTTATCTGGAATCATTAATGAAACAATGGTCTTCCCTGCAGCAGAAGTTTCTGGATCTCAAATGGGTGGCTGCTTTTTCCCTCGCACCAAGAAGCTCATCACATTGAAATTATCACCATTTCATTGTTATTATGGGATGGGAGCACCCAGTTTTGCCAGTAGTGGAGCAGGACCCCATCATATTGGCAAATGAGTTATTGTTTTGGAAGGAAAACAGAAAAACCTGGTAACACAGAAATCATGATAGGAACTGGATTTGAACCTGACCTTTCTGATAAAGGTCAAATCTGTTGTTTTTAAACTCCAGCATTGTACCAGTCTCCAGTGTCTATACTGAAGTTTTTTGCTTCATCAAATCTCTTCCCAGGATTTTATATAGTAAGAATATCACAGCTTATATAAGTGGCATTATTTAGTTAATTGTTACAGGGAATAAAAGCCTTGGAAACATCAGAGCTGCTTCATAATCTTTTGACAAAACATTTGTTACCAGAACACAGTTTGTCAAGAGCTGTTCACAGAATAGCGTAGTTTTTGGCAAATATCCCAAAACAAAATAAAAACTTTGGAGTTTAAGGTTCCAGTAAATTAACAGAAGGGGGAAAGGCTGGTTAAAATAAAATATTACCAAATGTAAGGAAACTATTTTTCACAAATGGAGTGGGTTACTTTTTCAAATCTTTGCTTGCTCACAAATGTTCAGCTTTATGTTTTCATTTACCTTGGTTAGGAAACACCATATCTTGAGATCTCTCATGGGATAAGATGCATGTCTTTGGGCCAGGCCTCCTACAGCTACATGTGTCTATGTATGAGACTGCCTGCTTCACATTTCCCTCTGCCCTTTGTGTGTTATTTGTCAGCTTCAATTATAAATACTCCAGGATATACAACTTATCCCTGTGTGCATCTGCATGACACCTGCCACACTTTCCCCCTTCGCTCTGGATGTTCTTCCAAAACAGTGACAACTGTTATAATATACAAGAATGAGGTCTCTGAGAGGAGAGTATGTGGTCCTGAGAGACTGAGTCCTTTATGCTCATTTCTGTTTGCCAAAAGGAACTGATTCCTGGTTGCAGATGGGAGATGGTGGTTGTGTCTGCTTGTTTGAGTTTGGGATAGATGTGGGGATATCCTGGAAGAAGGCTTCAAAATGTTTTCAAAGGATTGCATACAATGAGACATTGAAGTAGAGGGGTGTTACCGAGAGAAGAGCAGGAATGTGGTGAGGAGACAAGACTGCACTAGAAGATGTTTTTTCAGCTTTTTTCTCACTGCTGCTGCTTTTCCCCTTTGGTTGTTGGTATCACTGGATGAGAACTTCCTGCTGTGTTTGGTTTTCTCAGGTTTTGCTTTTCTGAAGAAATGTCCCGTTTTGTGAAATCTGTAACTGGCTAACTTTCTCCTATCCCAGATGGTTTCTGGTCATTCCATGAGACAGTATCATTCCCTGGACTCTCCCTACCACATTGTTGGCCGGACTAGAGCATGTATGGGAGATGTAAACCTCTGTGTTTGCTATGCCATACCCAGACATGTCACTCAGATGTATTGTTTGTAGAATTACTAAAGAAACTACTTGTGAACAAGGAAATCCCCTCCCAGTATTTGGGAAGAGCTCTGTGCTACTAGATAAACACTTCCCGGCATGAGACCTAGTAGAAATTTCCAGGTTTTGGACAATTCTAAGACCCTCATTCTGATAACATTAGACCAATACACTAAGCCTTCTTCATGTGTGTCTGAAATCAGCCAACCCCAATCAGCTTACATCTGCTGTGGAAGCCATAAGCCCCTTCTGCTGCCATTCAAGTGTTGCTGTGAAGTTACTATGCCCAAAACTTGCTGCATTGAGTCTACTCTGTTAGGCAGATCTGGAATGAAGGAAGAAAGGGAAGGAAAGTAGAGCTTAAAACAATTCTACATGTGCTCTAAATCCAGGCAACTGCCTTGTCCGTCCCACACAATAAAAAGCACAAAGACCTGGTTACTGAGTATCAAAATTTCATGAAGAGAATTGAACCTTTATGCAGTGATATCATTACTCCTACTTCTGAGTATAATTCTTCAGTGCACTATAAACTTGTGGAGTAGTCCAGGATGGAAAAAATCTGTTCATGCAAGGGTAGAATAGGGCATTAATACATGTTATCCTATAAGTAGAAGAACGTCACTTAAAACTCAAGGATATTTAGTCTTTTGTTTTTATTCATCAACATAATGTCCTTCTACAGAATCTGGACAGGACTGCTTCACATTTTTTTACCAACTCTTAATCACCATGTACAAAACGAGCCACTGAAGAGGGAACACACTGAACCACAGTGATGACAATTCTGCTTTGGCTGAGGTGGAATGGACAACATGCCTGTCCCAGATGGCTTCAAAAACAAGAATACGTTCTGATTAAGGAGCAATGGGAACATTTTCCAAGGACATTTGTGTGCCTTTTATAGATTTATAAGGCAGATGCTGCTCCTTAGAAGCATCTGCCTCCCAGACCCATTTTTTTCCTTTACTCAGTAATAGAGTAGGGATTAAACTTGTGTGAAATGGTGACTCCCTTATGGTTTCATGTACATGCTAAGCCCAGTTTTACCACCCTCGCAATGAACAATACTCTAGCTAAAGATATTTTAAAGAGGATGGGAGGCAGCTCCACACTCTATCAAGAATCTGGAAAGGTGCAGATGCCAGAAATGATTGAGATCTATTGGGCAGAGCTCTCCTGTAGTCAGAAAGAGTACCTGGGGTTAATCTATTGACAGTAGAGGGACTGTTTAAATCTCCCTACCACTGTAGCAGGATTGCTGTTTCTCATTTTATGATATCCACTATCTTTTGCATCTGATTGGACTAGGTTCTTAATTTTAGATTAAGTGGGAGTGGCTTAGAGCCATAGCCAAGCAACCAGTGAGAGACACCACCTGACAAGGTTGGTATCTTAGACACTAAAGATTGCACAGGAGCAGACCTTATCTGATGTGACAAGGTTTCTTAAGGTTATACAAAGCAGACTGAGGCTGAACTCCAAATGTATGGATCTTAATGCTTTCAGATGTCAAATGTCTGTGCTCTGACAGGCACTGGATGTGGAGCAGGGTAGGAAGAAAGTAAGCAAGAAGGGTACTCTAAAGCTGGGATGCTGGTAGGATTGTTTACAGCCACCTTCAACAGTTCCACCACAGGAAGGACTACCTCTTGTGGTGGTAACACTGCATGTATTGTCATAGAAAAGTCACCCAGCCAGGTAACTATCCATCTAGGCAGGTAACTATTGAAATGTGTGGGTATTAAACACCACTGCAGAGTGTCTGAAGAAAGGTTGGCTGTGCAGGAGCAAGTACTCTGCCACAACACCACTGATACCACCGCCAGCCCACAGCCCATGAGGCTGAACTGGTTCCTCAAGGCTTACTTGGTATGCTGGCCTGGAGCGAACCTCTAAGCAATGATGCAAAACCAAGTCAGTCTTCTCATGTTGGTGCTTAACTCCCGGATAGCACAGTACATCTGTAGCTGCTCAAAGCATGCAAATATTGCTGTCTGTGTTTTCCTTGGACACAGCATCTCTTTATTTTCTGGGTAACTGTGTTATAGTCCAAAGCAGAGTGTCAGCTATGGGACCAGGAGACAAGCAATGCCTTGTGAGCCCTGCAGGATCAGCATGCAGTGCAGGAGATCAGAGGGAACCAGACTGTAGCAAGACCCACAAGACGAGCAAGGCTGCAGTTTCCCATTCTACAGCTCAAAGCAGCTCACTCAGATCTCACCAGTGATGAAGGAGTGAGGTCTGGGTCCTCACTGGTCCCACAGCAGAGTGGGGGACAGAACAGGCTGTAGGAAACTGTGACCCCTCCTGATCCCCAAGGGTCCTCTCACTGTGGTGGCCTTGGGACTGGTGAGCCAGACAGGAGCATCACAGGACCCTGCACACACGGAGTAACTTAGTTAAGGTGGTAGGAACCAGGGCATGAGGAAGATGTGTGCAAGGTTGCAGAGCAGATCATTTTGGGTTACTGGGATAAAGCTCTCACAGACTGCCTTCCAGAGCACATTAGTTTCCCATTTGTGCGCTTCAGCCGGGGAAAGCACAGCTTGCAGGGCCCACCATTTGCAGCGTGCACCAGCCTTGCATCTCCAGACATGGCTACACTTGCAGAGACAAATGAGAACTCACTGGGAACTGAGCCTTGGTGATGACAGCTTCCTGCGGCCACTTGTCAGGCACAGGCACATTGCTGTGTATTTATGGACACGACGAGTGTGGGTCTCAGTTCAGGAAGGACCCAGGACTGCCGTGGCAAGAAAGCTAAGTGTTTTGGCAGAGTGCATCTGAGAAACTTCAGCTGTGTCTGTCAGTGCCCAGATTGGGCCTGGCCACAGCCACGTAGCAGCCACTGCCCTTTTGAGCACCAGGCACGCTTGCAGAGAGCCTAGTACCCATGGACATCAAGTAGACTGGGAGTGCCGACCTTAAAAGAAGAAAGTGCTGTAAATATAATAGTCTTTCTGCTCTAAGAGTCACACAGAAAGCCATGCAAGCATCTGTATTCAATCTGCACATCAGTCTGACAGACTGATTAAAACAACAACAGCAACAAAAACCTAAAATGAATACCATTGCTTTGCCTGAAGAATATTCACATGATCAAAGAGTGGATGTTTAAGTCAAGTGCAGGGATCAAATAGTACCAAATTCCAACGTATAATTGGCAGCCTGGGATGATCTAGTTTTACTTCAGGAAAACCTTTTGTTCCCTTCCCAGTCCTACTACCCAAGCAGCACAAAAAGATGTGCAGCTTTTCTCAGTAGTTCTTTACTCAGCAAGGGAGAAAAATTCAGCTCTGTGATCCAGCCTCAGAGCCACCGGCCCCACTGTCTTCTGCAGAGACCTCCCTGGTGAGTTTACGTTGTCCACTGGGGCTCTGAGCTGCCAGGAGAGCATCCCATGGGGCACAGTGCTTTGCTGCAGAGGAGCTGCAGACAATTTGGGGTGCAGCAGGGCTGGTTGTGTTGCACGGATTCTGATCTAGTGTTCTCTGCACCCTGTGGTACTGGCTTACTGTGGAATGACTTAGGTTTCTCCGTGTTTTAGGTACATCGTCCCATAACACAAGTCAGGGAGACATTCCCCAGAACAAGGCAGAGCTCCACAGAAGAAAAAAACAATGACCTTGCCCTGAACACTATTCTTTATACCTCTGAAAAATAGATTTATTAGTACTTCCGTGTCCCAGGATGGCTCTGGGACGGTTTCTGAGCAGGCTGTTTTTGAACAGCCCATTTAAAGCAGACACGGGCCTATTGGGGCTCCCACTGTCAACATGTTCTTGCCAAGGCTGACAGTAATTTATGATGGCTCCCATTGGGATGTGACATGGCTCTCATCCCCCCAAAAATATTGCTTGCCTATCCCAGCTTTTCAACCCTGCCTTAACACCAGCCCTCACATATGAACTAATTCCAATTTGAGTTGATTATTCACACTTCAGATGACAAGGAAATGCTACCTGTGAAAACTGGGGTCTTTGAGGCATTGGTGGGCACTGTTGGTGGGATGCCTACAGCTACCTACCTGTGGTGGTGTAGATGCAGAAAGCCTGAGGGCACACTCAACCTATTGTGCCAGGAACAGTCAGAAAAGACTTCATAGTTGGAACTTATTTTTACCTCCTGTGCAAGGCAGATGTCTTTATTTTGGGGGGAGTGGGGGTAGAGACTGGGGTGCCCTTAGCAGTTTTTTCATTGATAGCTGAATGTAATATATTTGGAGCAATAAAGTCAGTTTCTTTTACAGTTTCACCTCTTACAGCCAAATCCCTGTCCCCTCTCCCACACACTGTTGTTTCAAGGGCATCTCCTACATTAAGACAACCTCTGAGGACTTGACCTGCAAACATGACTGCAAGGAGGTCACTACTTTTCCCTACTCCTTTCAATCTCACCTCTCCATAAAAATAAACAAAAACCAACCAAATAAACAAACAAACAAAACCAGCCTCTGATGTTTCTACCATAAAGCCTTGGGGAAGGACCGAGTTCCTATTCTTTGCCCAGCACTGGGCAACACAGGGCAAGGACCACCTGGGACAGCTGCCTGCAATGTGACACAAGTAATGAAGGTTGCATTACTGGGATTTCAGCTGTGGTGTTGCGGTGTCCAGTGAGCAGCCTGAAGCTGGGGGCAAGAGGATTAATCTCGCACTCGCTGAAGACAACGGGACCACTGCCACTGACATCAGGAGCAGCAGCAGGAACTTGCTGAGTCCAGGGGATTCCCTTCCCTTCCTGGAGCTCCTTCCCCTCCTGTGTCCAGGCAGAAGCATCACATTTTTATGAATTGGAAAAGTCCCAGAACAGCCCGGTCTCCAGTGTCCTGACATCCCTGTGGCTTGGCATCCTGTACAGAGGGGGAAGAGGTCGTGGAGGGGAGGGCACCAGGGGCTGCTGACACACAAAGCTCTGCAAATTTCCATCCGCTTGGGGCTCGCCAAAAGGAACTGCCTGAATCAGGAAGTTGGGCAGTATGTGGAAACACATTTCCCCTCCCTCCAAGTTTCTGAATAGAGTTGTCACAACTACATTTTTGTAAATTCTTCATTCTTCAATAACTCTTCATTTTCTCCCTGCCCTGGCTGGGGCATCCCTGCCTCTCCAAGGGTGAGGTTACAAGGTGTATGGGAGTTCTGCAACCTTGGGGCCACCAGGGCAGGCTGAGTTCAGGAAAGTACAGCATCCCTTTCCATAATGAAAACAGGACCGAGTCTCTGGGTGCTGCACAGGGATCTCCCTACATCAGGGCTGCTGTTCCCACTACATACAAAAGCTGCTCTTGCAAGGTACATTCAAGGCACTGCTCATTAAGTAATAGGGTGAGCTGTTTCATGACAGCTTCAAACATTTGTCTTCTGTCTGCCCTGGAAAAAAAAGCATTGCGTTTCCCAAGTGTCTGCAAGAACAGGAGTCAGAAGGGTGCTGCTCAGAGCTGCAGAAACCCCCAACTAAATCCCTGTTCTTCTGGATCCAGGGCAATTTTTCCTCTTAGATCACTGCTGACCAGGGATTTATACCCAGACTTCCCACTACCACTACCAGCATCATTACTGACCACAAACAAAGGAAACAAGTGTGTCCCCCCCCTTCCTCCTTACCACCGCCACAGTCACTGGGTCTCACAACTACAGGAACAGGGCAATCCCCATCTGGAGGTATTTTACAGATGAGGAAAGGCGAGAGTTTGAAAAGGTGTAAGCAAGCTTTCTTGGCGAGTTGTGTTACGTTGGGCACCTCTTCTCAGAGGAGTGGTGGGCAGGATGGTCCAACTCCCATGGAGAAGACCAGGAATAGAGAGGTAGTAGGAGCAAGAGACTGCTTTGAAGAGCACTCTGGCAAAGTTTGAAAGGGAGCATGGATCCTATTTCTCTCCAAACCACCGGGAACATCTCGTACACCCCCCAGCCTCAGCTCCTGCCCTCCAGAACATCCCAAGCAAACAAGAGAGCTTTCCTGTGCAGTGAGTCATGGGATGGAGTACAATAGGGTACATGAAGCTATGGATCAGGAAATGGTTCGGGTAAGATGGGGAGGAGGAAAACAGGGCAAAAGCAAAAGGAAAGTAGAGAGAAAATCATCAAGTAGTGTAGAGCAACACTGACTCAACCAGAAAGAGAAGAGAAGAGCCTGCACAGAATTAATAAGAAAGAGCAACAGAAATGCAATAAGAATTGTTAAGGTGTGGGGACAGTGGCAAAGGCAGAGGACAGGTGAGAACAGTAATAAACTGTTGTGAGGTCTTCATGAGCACACAGTGAAGATACTCAGCACAGATAGAACATGGGACAGGGCTGGTTAGATATGCACTGGCTGAGGCAGCAGGTCCACCACTCCGGCAGATCCAGGCTGTTGTGGAGGATCACCTAGGAAGGACATATGTTTTCTGAATGCTTTCAAAAGTAGTGATTGTACTTCAGACATTGATGGGCACTGTGAAAGAAGGGGATCACAAGGCAGAGAAACTGAAAAAGAAGAAAAGAAGTCATAACATCCCATGTGAATGCAACTCTGCATTATCTTATGTGACACATAGTTATTTACACATTTTCAAAGGGGCAGCAAATATTATAAAGCTCAAAGAGCTCTTGCGTCTGGTAGCATTTTGTGTGTGCTGCACTTAAACACTTCAAGTTGGCACAGATGACAGCTCTAGAGTGCATACAGTGGAGGATGAGAAGATCCCTGGTGGGCCTCCCCAGGAGAAGAGGGGAGGTCCTGGAAGTGCCTGCACACGAGATAGGAGCATTTCATGGGGTCAGGAAAAGCCCTGGCCCATTTAGAACCACTCAGCATTGGCCAGGCACTGCTCCCTCTGCTGCTGCCTCATCCTCTCAGCCCACCTCTGCCTCTTGGTGCCTGGCTGGGTGCTTTATATCCTCCTGACGTGTCTCATTTCCAGCAGCCAGACCTTCAGCCACAGCAAATAGGCACCACTTTGCTGGAGTCAGTGGGCTTGGGAGTTACCCCTGCTCTCCCAGGACACAGCCTCTAGAGTGCAAACTGTTGAAAGGAAGGGCTGTCTTTGTTCTATATCTGTGTCCTGATTAGCACACTTTGACCTGACCCCTGACTTGGCCTGTAAACTTAGCCCAAGTGCAAATAATAGCGTTGTTGGATTGGTTATCAGCAGCTGTCCCAGGGATGTACAAAAGTCTTCTGGACTTTGCCCTTTTGTTTTAAAGCAAACGTGTGTTGAGCAGGGCTCACTGGTGACTGCAGTGCTGCTGCTCCTGTGCTAATATGTAGTGTTGCAGTGCAGCCACAGGTACTGGGGCACAGTCATCTTACACCACTAATCCCACACAATTTCAGTCCCACCATGGGCATAGGTGGCAGAATAAAACCAATGAAAATAACTGCTGCTAGAAACTGAAAGCAACAATAATTACAGTCCAGTACAGTAAACTTCCCAAATTCTCTCTCATTTGTATTTTTTTTCCTAAAATAGAAATTCAGAAACACAATTTGTTGAATTTTGGCAAATGATTATGCTTGCATATTTGGACTTTGGGGCCCAGGTTAACTGGGTGGTTTTTACACCTAGTTTGGACCAATGTAGGTGCAGTGCCACACCGGCAGCTGCTGTTAGTGACTGGGACAGGTCGGGCAGAGCCTATTTCCTCCTGGATGGCACAGGGAGGTGCATCACTCTTCATCTATGATCCTGCTGGTGGTGGTGACAAGGGAAACTGTCCTCTACCTGCCCTTGTGGTCAGTCTGCTCCTCAGCAGTCCTGAAGGACAACTTGCAGCCCTATGTGCTAAGACCCGATTCCCTCACTGCTGTTTGGAGAGTGCAGGTTTTCCACGCATCCAAAACAGAGGAGGAGGGAAGTGTCCTGACAGAACAATGTTCAAGCAATAAATCTGGCTGTGCATGGCTCTTAGAGTGAAGATATTTGGGACTTGGAGCTGTGGTTCAAGCCCATCTCTAATTCCTTTACAACTACGTGACACAATCTGACGAGTCTTTCATGTTAAACACCAGTCTAGGGGCTTTCATTTAATAGCTTTTCTTTCCCGCTCCCAGTTCCCTCTCATCTCTGCAGCTTTGCACTGTGCAGTGCCAGAGCCATAAAGATCTTACTATAAAGGGGCCCCCCAGCCTTTATCTTGCATATCACGACATCATGATTCAAGTGTTACAGCACTGCAACACAAATGTAACATCAATGTACATCCCATAACAGGCCTTAATCCGTCCCAGATTTGGTTCAACGCTCCCTTGCTCAGATCTCCTTGGACCACACATCATGTGCCACTGTTTGTACTCAACACAAATGGAGGGTCGGGGTGGAAATCTAATCAGAACAACAGCAGTACCTCCAGATCAAGAGGAGCTAACAGGAAACCACTTTGTGTCCTTGCAGAATACTTGACGATGAGGGTGTTTGGTACCCATGGTACTTACCTCCAAGGCGCAGGAGCTTGGATGGGCAATGCATCAGCTGTGGGCCCAAACATACCTCGCAGTGGTGGCTGTGCCACCAGCAGCCACAGAGGGATGCCAGACATCGCTTGGGGTGGCCAGATTGTGCCCCAGGCCTTGGGAGCCTCCAGAGGCTCTCAGAGGCTTGGCAATTGTTGCCCCTGCTGCTCCAGCCGCCTTTAAGCCATGTGCTGGACACACACTGGGGAGTCTCCATCCCCGCTGAGCAGCCTCAGGGGTCCAGCACCCCAGGCCATCCTCTATCCACCCACCAGCTGGACCTCTTTTCTGAACTGAGCAGGTAGCCAAATGGTCCTTTGGGTATGAGCGACCTGACAGTTGTTCTCAGGTGAGCACTTTATCATCCTCACTTTTTTTTGTTGTTGTTGTCTATAAGTAAACCAATTATTCTGCGTTCTTTTACACTGTTTAGTGCAATAACCCATTCTGTGCAATATATTGCAAAGACAAGATGAACATCAGATCCATATTAATATTTCAATCAGTGAATATCACAGAGCAAGGAAATTAAAACAAACAAACAAATAAATAAATAAAATGAAATAAAATAATAAAATGAAATGAAATGAAAATAAAATAAAGTAAATAAAATAAAATAAAGTAAAAGAAAGTAAAAGAAAGATAAATCAAACAACAACAAACCCTGCAAACCATCTTGATCACAGCTGCAGTGGAAGCAACTCAGCAGTGCTGGAAAGCTTCCTCCCATCCAAGTATTGATCGCTGGAAACATTCCCTGCTCATGACATTCAGTTTTGAAAGGGTAAAGTCTTTGAAAATACAATAGGCTGAACATTTTTTCTTTCTTTTCTTCTTCCCCCTTTTGGGCTAACTGGAGCTTGGCAGATGGCTTTTTTAATTAAACGGTATGAATTCTACAGCATAACTATATGTTGCAATATGGAGTTATATAAGCCTTGTCCTCCCCTGTACATTTAATGCTCAGAGAGTAATACCAAGATAAATCTAGGACAACCATACTATTCTCCTGTGGCTTTGACATGACACTGTATGTGGTTTGCTCCATCTAACAAGAGAAGTACACTGTGTGTTTGAGCAATAACATGCTGAATCAGGGAGGCTTATACTATTGTTCTGAATAAAAAGAAACTGTGCTGTGGAAATACAGCTTAGAGACCCTCATTCTCCCATGGTATTTTCTTGCATACTATGCACTTGCATAACTTGAGGTTCCTTGTATCAAAACATTGTACGTGTGATCCTGTAGACCCAGGAAGCTTCAGGCTTGCTAATAGTGGTATGGCAAACATCAACATAAAGCTTCTGTTTTGGATGTTTTTGACCCAAAACTCAAAAAAAAAAAAAAAAAAAAAAAAAAAAAAAAAAAAAAAAAAAAAAAAGTTTATTTGATGTCAGATACCGGCAGAATAGCTATGTTTTATGTAAAGCTCAGTTGTGGGAAGCTTATTGTCCGAGTTTAAACATTAGATTCACTTGTGAAAAATGTGTGAATTTTAGATGGAACCATCAGACGTGTCCATGAGTAACACTCCAGGAATGGGACATGGCAGGGGAAGAACTTTCTCTTTATGAAAGAAAGGCCATGACACCTGTCAACATATTGATCAGGTATCATTGCCTGGGACACTGAATAAGTAGAACTGCCTGCTGTATTGGCAGCAAGGGCTGAGGAGTGCTCGTGGGCTGCCAGGAACATCTGGTATGCCATTTAACATCAGCATTCGGGTTTGACAAATATTAGTTTTTGTGTGCAGTTGCCTGTGGAGAAGGAAGAGCCAAATGTTCAGGGCTAATTCCACCTGCTGGTTGTCCTATACTTTTCACATTGTCATACCTTTCGCATTCATTGCCTCCATTTCACAGCTTCAGGTCCTCTTGCCTCTGACTTGTGTTTTTTAGACAAATTTAACATCCTCGGACCCATCTCAGCCTCAACAACCACCTAACTAACTGGGACACCAGCTCAAAAATAATCATTTTGGGCTGTGCAAAAATTAAAAGTTTCCATTTTCCAAGAAAAATAAGGAAAACAAACAAAGCTTTCCTTAGGCTATGGTCAATGGGGAAGAACCCATTGAGTGTCATGGAAACTCTTAAAGGAAAGCATTGTTTCCACATGAAAATTCAAATGTCTGCTTTCAAAATGATCACAGGGAAATTTCTTAAAAGAAAATAAAAGAAAAAAG
>CM021767.1:43059274-43073710 GCA_011076525.1 Nettapus auritus | reverse complement strand
AAAGAAAAGAAAAGAAAAGAAAAGAAAAGAAAAGAAAAGAGAAAAATGCAGATTAATTGAATTATTGGATTCAAATTCAGCTACAATATTACAGTTCTTTCTGAGGGCTCTCAGGCTCATCTGTGGACTTGGGCTCTCAGACTCTTGCTGTGGACTGGGCAACTCCCAGTTTTCTTTTGGACACCTTTACAGCTCCCCATCCCGTCTGCCCATCCAAGCTCTCCCCTCCTCATCTGTCTCAGAAAGACACCTGTGTCTGTGGGCAATGAGGCTGCAGGTGCCCGGCCCAGAGGGCAGGTAGGGGCTCTGGATTCCTGCACAGCTCTCAAGGTTTCACTTGTTCTCCTCAAGCCCATTTGTCTGAGAAAAGGGCCATCTGTGCATTTTGGCACATACTGAGTTCAGGCCTTGATTCCTTTCTGCATGGAGGTTTTTATCTAACCCATCGCAATAAATAACTGTCAGATTAAGCACAGCCATGCAAATGTTACTGTACTTGCATTGTAAAAGCTGCCTTTTATGTAGGCGTCCTCTGAAATAAGGCAACTGTTCCCTGGCCCTCGGTTACGCTCGGTCCTGCTCTAATCACCCTGTTTCGGATGTGCAGCTTGCTGTGAAAGACAAATGACTGGAGCTATTAAACTCAGTCTTGTTGTGAGTGTGCCCAGTGGTAATATTGTAATGGATATTGCATTGCAGGCGGGCTGTAGTTTGCCGAGGACGGAGGGCTGGGCAAGGACTTTGATAGCTTTGGCAGACCCACACACCCAGCGTCTGCAGCTCAGCCTGGGCAGCCTTGCAAATAGGTCTGCCAAGGCCGTGCAGAATGGAAGGGATCCCCCAGGGCTGGGACAACCCTGTGTTGCATGGAGCTAAGTCAGGGTGCAGCTGGCTGGCAGAAGTGGGGAGAGGAGTGCAGTCCCCCTGCTCCTCCAGCGAATCCATCACTGCCATAGGAGGGCTTGGGCATGGCCCTTGGTGAGTGCAGGACAGCATCAGGCACATTGGTCACACAGTGGAGCATTTCAGTGTCATCTAAATCATGTTTTGTGCCATGGGTGCTGCCCTTAGAATGCAGATTACAGTGGTAGCTGATCGGCTCTGTGGCTGCAGGCACCAGCATACATCAAGGGGCTGGGTTTGCAAAGTCCCCAAGGGACCAGGGTGCCTAGTTTCCATCGGATCCCTTTCAAATGTCTCTGAAAGGGCTTGTTTTTCTGCAAAGGAGGCTTCTGCATGGGCGAGGTGTTAGCAGAAACTCTTGAACAAGAATAAATAAATGCTGCCAGCAGCTGTAAATTAAAAGTGATAATTAGAAGTGTTATTTCAGAGCATGTGTGCCACATATCCACTTGCTCTCCAGCTCTGTATTAATACAGTTCAACATCCCAGACTCAGATGCAAAGAAAATAAATAAATAAATAGATAGATAAATAAATGAAATGCTTTTTACCCCCTCTCCCAGCCCCTCTGCATGAGACAGACTCAGGTGTTGCCAGAATACATTCTGCCTGGTGCTGAGTGCATCCTCACAATGCCCAATACACATTCATCTTTGGTTCATCACCACGGGGATTCATGCATTTAATACTAGGAAGTCCTTGGCCTCTGGCTGGCGTGGGTGTCAAGGTTGCTGCTGCCACGGAGATGGATACAGATGAACGATCTGTGTGATGGTGATGAATAAATAAAATAATGGGAGTCTAGTATCTATAAAACAAAGGGAAATAATATATAGGCTAGCTTTTATAAAGGTCACAGGTTTGCAGTAAGGCTGTCTCCAGAATGGCTGTATAAACCTTAGTAAGCATTTGTTAGGGTTCAGAAAAGAAATAAATTAAATTGCTTTTGGCCTGCTCTAAGTTGAATTGCTGTAATTCTGGACAGATACCACTGATGTCAGCCTGCTAGTTTTGAATTCACCTCGCCAAAACTGAGGCTATAATCTGACATGGAAAATTCTGCCCCTGATACTGAGCTATTAAAAAGCATTTCACAGGGCTGCATATTCATTGACCACTAGAGAAATTAGCAGGTTTTGTTTGTGTAAACTACTTGAAGGCAGTGGCAGGCAGAATCTGGCAGCTACATTTATTTATATACCAAATGAGAATCTGCTTTTTGCCTGTCTCTTCTGCAGATATTAATTTGTTAATAAATAAATAATAATCATAAAAAGCAAAAATATTAAATAAATAAATAAAATAATAAAAAGCTCAGCAACCCTCACCTCTCTCCTTTAGAAAGGGGACTGTTGACACACATAATGAAAGAGAAAATGTGAATGCTTAGGAAAACAGATGGATAGATATCAACAAAAGATAATAGTGGGTATTAAAGATGAAAACTATCAAAAACATTAAATAGATAATTTCTTCAACAGAAGACATCAAGATGCACCAACACGGAAAGTGTGTGGTGGCAATCATTTGTCCTGTGATACGATCGCAGTGTCCCAGTAAGGGATTACAGCTTTGCAGTATTGGTGCTGCGAACGCCTATCTTTGTGCAGCAGCCTCAGACCTCCTAATGAAGGGAGGCACTCAGTGACAAATGGCACTACGTGCTCACAAGGTGATTGCTGCCTCAAGGTCATCGTCGTCACTTCCCTCTCGCTATGGCTATTAAAGCTGATGCTGTTAAAACTCTGTAACATTCATGGCGAAGGAGCCTGCCAGCACCCAATATGCACTTTAGAGACCCTTTGCTGGGATAAAGCCAGGATTAAGGTTTTTTACATTTACAAGATATTTTCTGACTACATCAATGCAATGTGCCCAGGTACCCATGTACCCATGGCCTACCCTAGAAATTTGCAGCTGCCTGGGTGCACGTTCCACACTTCTGGCAGAGCATTTCGAGCCGCTTTTCCCCTGAGGGGCCATGCTGATTATGCTGATCTGGGCGTGCTTTGTGCCATCCCCACCCAGGTGAGCAGCTCAGGGGTGAACACACCCCTAACAGTGGGCTGAGGGCTGCCCTGAAGCCATCCTGGTACCAAGAAGACATCCAGGGGGGAGTGTGGGGATGCCCAGAGGCTCAGCCTTGTTTGCAGTTGCTCCAGAGCCAGGAAACATGGGTGGATCCAATGGGATGCTCTCCTGTTAGGTCTCCTCACTCTGCTCCTGGTGTGTTCCCCCCAGTTCCTGTTTTTCTGCTGGCAAAATTCCCACCTCCTGCTTTCCTGGATTACCATGTTTGACTATTTCATAAGACAGGTGGGACAGACCCTGCTGTGGTTACACTGAGCCAGCTTCATGCCTGTGAGTGCCATGTTGAAGCAAATGGTGTCAGAGGGAACCTGCAGGATGAGGCTGGAGAAACTCTGCATTAAAATCACTGAGAGCCTTAGGAAAATCACCACTTATTGAAATTTAAAAGTATTTGAGAATTTGATGGATTCTGACACATGGATCTCAAAAGAGGAAGTTGTTTTTTGTCATTTGTGTGTCAGTAATAACGCAGGGGCTGCGTGTACCATGTAATGTGCTCACTAGAAAATCTGAGTAATTGCATGATGGCAATTGAGTCTGGAGAATGAAGACATTTATCAGCAAATCTCAAGTATTTATCACTGAACATACACAAAGGCAATATAAAGACAGCTCTACCTAATGATCAATATTTGAGACATACATTTTGTACAAAAATGGACTATAAACTGCTTTTTCTCTTCATCTGGTTATGCTATCTCAACAAGCAGTTTGGAGCAGCCAGACGTTTTATGGGAATTCATATGGGAAGTCATAAAATCATGATGTCTAAATCAGGTGCGGTGGACCAAATTCTCAACTCATAAAAATCATAGCTGCTGACTGAAACCAGGCAAGAATTTGGTCTTGTAAGTAAAGGGTAGCCAGAACTGGGGACCCTCACAGGTTTTAGGAAGTCAGACCCTTCATGTGACCATAATGTGTACACCTCCACTGCATGTGTTGCTTTTGTGGTGTTTGCACCTTGTAGGTCGCATGAGGTATGCCTGGCTGCTCCCCATCGGCAGCGACACCCCAGCACAGCCTTGCCAGCGCTACAAATGCTATGGGTTCGGGATGAACAAAGCACGAGCAGATAACGGAGCCATGCTAAAGCGCTTTGCTGAGGTCAGCTGTGAATCTGGTGACCCCTGGTTTCCCGTCACCACTATCACACCTCCAATAAAACGAGGAGTATAAACCTTGGGGCTGTCATGTTCACCCTGCACCACCACCAGCCATCTCTCAACACAGCACTCTTAGCAACCTGCAAAGATTTAATCATTTTTTTCCATAAAAGATATCAAATGGCAGTCTTCATATTTTCCTATGCCAGAAAAAGTAAAAGGGTATTTTATTAACCATTGCTAATTTAAAACCTTGAGATTGTTTGAGATTTATTTTTTTTTTAATCAAAAAAAAAAAAAAATGCAGAATCACAGAATCACAGAATAGTCTAGGTTGGAAGAGACCTCCAAGATCACCTAGTCCAGTCTCTGACCTAACGCTAACAAATCTTCCACTAAACCATATCCCTAAGTTCTGCATCTAAACGTCTTTTAAGGACCTCCAGGGACGGTGACTCAACCACTTCCCTGGGCAGCCTATTCCAGTGACTAATAACTCGTTCAGTAAAGAAGTTTTTCCTAATATCCAACCTAAACCTCCCCTGGTGCAACTTTAGCCCATTCCCCCTCGCCCTTTCACCAGGCACGTGGGAGAACAGACCAAGTGCCACCTCGCTACAGCCTCCTTTCAGGTACCGGTAGAGTGCAATAAGGTCGCCCCTGAGCCTCCTCTTCTCCAGGCTAAATAGTCCCAGCTCCCTCAGCCGCTCCTCATAAGACTTGTTCTCCAGACCCTTCACCAGCTTTGTAGCCCTTCTCTGGACTCGCTGGAGCTCCTTGATATCCTTCTTGTAGTGAGGGGCCCAAAACTGAACACAGTACTCAAGGTGCGGCCTCACCAGAGCCGAGTACAGGGGAACAATCACTTCCCTGGACGTGGTGGCCATGCTGTTTCTTATGCAAGCCAGGATGCTGTTGGCCTTCTTGGCCGCCTGAGCACACTGCTGGCTCATAGTCAACCAATACTCCCAGATGCAGTGACAGACAGAAGAAATTCAAGTAAAAGAATAGATGTTGTCTGCTACTCTCCTTCAGGGATGCTCAGTCCTGATAACTTGAATATTACAGAGTTCTCAGGAGGAGAAATTTGTATGTAGCAAACCAAATATGCTGCAATCAAGGGTATTGTCAAGGGCAGTGTACAAGGGCAGTATTGTACAAGGGCAGTGTCAAGGAGCAACAGAATGGCAGACAGGTGCAGAGCTAGCTCAGTGTTTGGGGTCAGACTTTGAATAACCTCTGACAAGGTTTCACGACACTGTTTCTTTTGTTTACATAGGAGAGAAAGAGAAAAGTATATTAAAAAATGGAAATCAAGTGTAATGGAGACCACTGCGCCTTTAGGTGGACACGTAATATCTATCAGAAGATTGCTACTTTAGATGGACATGTAATATCTATCAGAACATTTCTACTTAATATTTAAAATGATTTACATGGTAAAAGCAGAATTTATGAGTAACGCATTCAGCTGTCAGTAAATGTAAACCTGTATTGATTAAAATAATATCTAAGTTTCCCCATGGAAGTGCAGCCTTCCCCTGGGGATTAATAACCACTAGTCAGAAGCTGATGGCTCAAGGTGCAGTCAAGGACCATTAACCCCAGTTTGTCATTGAGCCCTAGAAAATGTCCCGTATCAAGGTCGTTATTGCTATTATAAACTCTAAATGAAAAATAACATGGGTGTATGGATTTTTTATTATAGCTGAGGCAGAATCAATTGATGTGTACAAAGCATGACCCATGAATTAAGAGCCTGTCCAGTAAAGGAGCCTCTCAGGTTTGCTTGAACCTTTTCTCAGCACTTCCTTTTGCTTTAATTAACTGTGTATTTCAGCCTCGTTTTTTCTGTTTCTGTCATGACAAAGATAAAGGAGCATTTGTTAATAGCATCTCACATCTAAAATAATTTCTTATGATGTTGAAGGTGTGATACATTTTCTGTATTGTTTTGTAAAGGAAAAATGTTGAAAATTTCTTAGTTTATTTCTTTTCATTTGCTCATGTCTCAATTTAGATATTTTTTCTCTTTGCAAAGCATCTTATGGTACATGTAGCAGGAAGGATAGGGTAGTCACAGCCTGCTAGCAAAATATACACCTCTTTAGCAGGGAAGGCTAAATTTAAGAAATAACGGATGTTTTCCTATGAGGCAGGATATAAGCAAACAAACAGAAAAATGGTTCAAAAACAACTACAAATATTAAAGAGGATGTAACAGATTCCATGGCATTCTTAGCATATTATCCCAAGAGAAAAGATGAAGTTTACACATATAGTTGCATTATATGTTATATATGTCTGTGTTAGGCTATCCATGTAGTGTGGAAGATACTTAACATATACATAAGAATAATCTTCTCTGGAGGTGTCCTGAGTAACTGCAGTGCCAAACCTTTATTTAGATTTAAGACAAATCAACATTGAAATTTGTTTGCAAGGGGTGCAGACAAGCACCAACTGGCACCAAAATTCACCATTTATTCTTGCACTAGACGTGGTTTCCTTTAAGGATTACACTTAAATTATATATAATTTAAGTGCAAGCCCTTAATTTAGGTCTGTTGTTTGCATGGCAAAGGATTTTACTCCTTTCTCATGATCAGGGTGAGTGTCTAGTGCCTAGCTTAAATATTTCTTTTTTAGTTTACCATAAGAGAGGAACTATGTCCTTTCATTTGGATTGCATGCACACGTGGCTAGGATGCCCCAGGATGCTTGCAGGGGAAAGAGGTGGATATTTATCATACATGTCTGCCTGTCCCACCTGGCTGTTTATGCTTGCACTACTGTGAGCAACTGGAAGCAATGTTTCTCTCCAGAATCAGTAGCCTGACTTCCCCCAGTTCTTCACAACTCAGAAAAATGATTGTCAACAGTCCTTGTCAAATTAAGAGGAAACACCAAGGGAGAAAGGAAAGCTACTATTCAAGGGGCTGTTCTGGTATGCCATTAATTTTTTCAATTACAAGGTGGAAAACACACAAAAATAAAAACATATTTATTGTAAATAAATAAATAAATAAATATAAAAAGCCAGTAACCACAGATCTGGAAGGCTCTCTAACATCTCACAGGACTGAAATTAGAATTGCAAAGAAAAGACAAGACCCATGAGGAGGAACCAGCTGGCTCCATCCACTGACCGCCCCTGAGGGGCAAGGGGAGCTGCATCTTGCCCAGCAGCAGCTCAGAGGCAGAGAGCTGGGGAAAGGCAGCAGCCCACAAGCCAAGCATTGGCTGAGAGGAGGGTGGCAGCACAGAAAGGACAGGTCTCAAATGGGGGACACTGTGAATAATCGCTGCCTATTGCTTGGCACAGTGGAGGCCACAGCCAGAAGAATGAAAGTGGGGGAAAAGTGAAGGGAATCCAGATGAGTTAGAGGTAGGAAGATAAAAGGTTTAACAAATACAGCCTACTGATTATCAAAGGAATTGAGCCTGTTTTGTTCAATTCTCCATCTTCTGATGTGCAGAGGGTTGTTTACAGCAGGTAGCAATCTATTGTTCTACCACCTCAGTGGGGCAGGACCAGAAGAAGCTGGCTCCATTTGCAATTTGCTCTTAATGTTTAGGGGAAAATTCAGTGATAGGTGTATACCAGGCTAATTGGACGGGTTTATAATGTCCTGCACTATCATGTTTTTCAAACAAGAGAGGTCAACATCTGCCTAGACTGCTTTCCTTTGGACCATACCCAGGGCAGGAGGGTGTGCTCTATGAGTCCTTGGGGTCCTTCCAGCCCTGTTCCCCCACAGCTCCCTGATTTCTTGGTAGGGAATCCAAAACCTCCTCCCCAAGAGTGACTGAGGAACGTGTGAGTGCAAGCCAGCTGGACATAAGCTACTAACAAAGGTAAGACTGAGAAGCAGCTATTACCACGTGCTGTCCAAAAAAGCTTCAAGATTTAAAGAGCTGCCTGGTTCAGAAAGGAGAAATACTGTTCTTACATGTAAGCTTTTCCCTCCCTGCTTGATTTCAGCCTGTAGGCCTACATGAAATAGTGTAGGTTAAGTGCTTTCAAATCCGTCCCTTGTCAGCAATAAAGGCCAGGCTACAAATCACCCACATTCATGCAGCTTCTCTCCTCTAACATTCCCTGTTAAAAAAACAATGTTTGGTTCACAGCTCACAGTCTGATAGAAAGAGAAAAGAATATCTCCTTGAAGATAAGTTTCAGTACTAAAGTTATTCAACATTGTAATTGCCGAAATGGATTGTTCCTTGGTCTATTTCTGTAGATCTACATTTTTTTTTTCTGAGAAGTTTTCCTTCTGTATCACTTTACTATTGCCTTAAATATTATTTCCTATGGTAGCTGAATTGTGGATTGGCTGCTGATGATGTAATTTAGACTTACACAATTAGTACAGCAGTGAATAATAATAATTTAAAAAAAAAAAAAAGTATTCATCCACAATAGTTTCCAGTAGTATTTATACAAGTGTCACTTTCATGGAATTTGACTAATTGTCTCCTCAGGCAGGACAGCCCTAAATCCAACTCTGCTCTTTCAGTATGATTTCAAATGTTGTGATCCCTTTGAATAGTGGCACTGTAATAAAGGTTTGCAGCCCACCCACAATATGCATGTGGTCCAGTTATCATATTTCTGCTTCAGTTTCAGTATTTCATATTTGAGGACTTGGGCTGACATACAGAGTCTGCCAGCAAATTATTCATTTTAGTTAAATATGACAAGACAGTTTGACATCCCAGAGCACAGCCTTCTAGATATGTTTCAGATGAGAGCTACCTTTAAAAAAAATAATAATAATCCAAAAGCACAACTAAATGTTGAGTTCAATAATATATTCAAGAAAAATGGCTCTGCTCTAGTATGTGGACACACAATTCATTTAGCTTATATCGTGAGTATATGTCAGGGGAGTAACTAGCCCATCATTATTAACAGAATATCTGTTTTTCACCACAATTGGAATTCAGTCACTTTACCTAAGACTTTGTGACATTAAAGAGTCCTACGCTGTGCCTAACTATGTGCAGTTGTTGCTGTTACTTTTATTATTATTTACTTAAATTAATTTGGTAAATAAAGCACAGAGATGTGGCACCTTTTACCCATCATATGCCAGGTACAGAAATTGAGACACAAGCATAAAAAGAGGTTTCTGTAGTGTCTGTTGAAGGAACAGAAAGTGGATGATTCTGTCACCATCATTGTTATCTGACCTCAGATCTCCCCCTGTGCCACAGGTACCAAGTGCCCAGAGCCTGCGCTATTCACTGATGTGGTTCAGGCAATACTGCGATGAAATGCAGAGCTGTTTACAAAGTGTTCCTGATTTGAGTCTTGTTTGGCATCATGCAGAGGGCCTCTGCTCTGCCTGGCTTGCAGAGTCTGTCTTCTACAGCTGGAAGTGCAATAGTTTAGAGAGGGAAAATAACTTGCTTTCATCACCCTGCTAACCTTGGGGCCAGCTAAGGAGAGCAGTAAGGGATCTAATTCCTTTTACTCTAAAGCTTCTGCCACCAGTTCTCCCAGTGCAAGCTCCCATGTTGCTTTGCTATGCTTCTGTTTGTGAGCCCCAGGCTGAGCCCCGCATGCTCCTGTCCCACAGACCCACTGGCAGATTTGTTTCACTGAACACCCTTGCACCCTAACCCTGGATGCATGGCTGGGTTGAAGACCCAGAGGAGACAACAAGAACATCCCTCTGATGTCCAGGATGCATGAAGGAAGAAAATCAAATTCCCCCAGAGCCGCTGGTTGAAGGTAGGCCCTGAGCAGGGCTCCACAGCTCTGCTCCTGGGAAAACACTGGCATTGAACTCTCCCAAACGATTGTCTCACTTCAATTCAAACACCAGGTTTTCATTCAGCAAAGTTCTCATACAGTTGGACTTTGATTTGTTTGGTTGGGTTATTTGCCTGAAAGGAATAATCTCACATCTTCTAACAGTTGTGATTTCTCTGCTTCGTTGATTAAAACACCTCTTTTCCGCTATTTTCTCTCCAGCCACACACCCCACCCCCACTAATTAAATAGCTCCAACCCTCACAGCCATAAGACTTCAATGGCTCAATAACATCCTGAGTCAATGTGTTGCAAAGCTGCTTTTTAATTCATTCTTCATGCAAATGATATACAATTAGACCTGGTTAATCTGCGTTCCTTCTGCAAACGCTATTGTTAATAGGATTAAAAAAAAAAACAAAAAACTTCAGCTTAACAAATCAATGGCACATACACGCTATCAGATCAGTTACTCCTTAAACCTTTTGGATGGCCAGACATATGGGGGAAACAGGCAATGATTATAACAAGGCCTTGCGAGAGTTCTTTACACTGTTTGGGACATCTGACTTCAGAAGCTTTCTGCCCTGCATCCCGCCCAGCACCTCTCCTCTCCTCAAGTAAGGCGAGAGGAGGGGGGATGTCTGGAGAAGGGGTCAGACCCCGCAGACATTTGTTAGGGACTTCACTAGTGCCCCGGTCCTTAGGACGGGTTTTTACCTGTTAAAAAAAAAAAAAAGCATTGAAGAAACAGAGGGAAAAAAACAGTTCAGGAATGCCAGGCTACTGAGGAGGGCTGCTGTTCTGTGTCTTGTGTCTTGCCAGGGAAATTCTGGATATGCTGACAGACATTTCCAAGTTTCATTTCAAACTCAGGTGTCCTGATAAGCCTCTCAAAGGGAAAACTTCTCTCTCCTGGCTCTTGATCCAAGGCGAGACGCAGATGCCTGGGACCTCCAGGCACAGGTTCTGCCTTTCTCAGAAGGTAGAAGAGGACTGCATGGTCTTTCCTTGCAGGTGAGGTGCATGGGGAAGGGTTTTAAATATCACTTATGAGGACAGATGCTCTCAGAGCCCTTCAGTAGCCTGCAAATCATACCACTGGATAACAACTGCCATGGTAGGAAGGGTCCTTCACTCTCACTTAAATGCCATTGCCTTTCACCTGAGTTTTGAAGTGTCCTTTGTTTATGCAGCGTGGCACACTGATTAGGCTGAGGAATCAAAATTCTCCATCCACAAAGCTTGAGCAGTGCAAGGTACTCAGACCTTCTTCATGGTGAATCTGCCTTTTCATTCAGCTTTGGCCCTCCAGTCAATAAGGGCACCAACTGTGATGAGAGCCCCAGTCCATCTGGAACTATTCATTTGGGTCACCAGATGATCTAAACTTTCAATCCCTGCCAAACTTGTTGTGATTTGCAAAAGGGACCAGATGCAAAAAGACTGTGTATCCCAAGACAAATCCACTCTTGTCACAACCATACCTTATATACTCACAGGCATCTCACGCTGAGATATAGCAACCTTCTGCAGTCAGGAAATATTATCCTTCATTATGCATATACCTTCCAGTACAAACACGACAACTGCTGATGTGCCTTGACAGCTTGCCTCTTTCCTTCTCCCCCAGTGTGATGCCGAGAGACGAGAAGCATGCTCTCGGGGAAGAGCTTGCATGAAAAGTGATAACATGAAAATATGTCAGCATTCCTGAAAAGCATTCAGGCAGCGTCAGTCAACAGAGCTGCCTGCAGGCTTAAAAAAAAAAAAAAAAAAAAAAAAAAGCATGCAGAGCTTCTCAGACCTCCCTGCCTGGAAGCTGCATCTCAATTACACAGGGAGGCCATGGCCTCACAGGACCTGGCTGGTTTGCTCCTTCCAGCCAGTGAAGAAGGACGGGTAAGGCATTTCTGGTGCTGTTACTCGTTAATTGGATGGGAAAACGCCCACCATATTTTTCCACGTGCCTTCAGAGCAGAGGTGAGACTTGTCCCACCAGCATCACCTCTCAGTAGGGTTGGCAGGGTCCTGGGACCTCAGGGCTCCCTTGCTCCTTCCCACATCACTTTTGGCCACTCTCTCACTTCCTTTCACTCTTCACACTTATTTGCAAGCAATGCATGGTGAAATTGTGGGAATTTTTTATCTCTGCACCATAGCTGAACTGTCCTGGTGAGTCTGTTGTTTTAAAACTAGCTGTAGTGGATCCTCAATACCCTCAGGCACAGCATCTGGCATTACAACATCCGCTGCTGCAACTCACCCAGGGCTTCTGCCATTGTGTTGTAAAGACAAAATCATAGTGAAATCATGACTAGCAGAATCTGTGAACCCGAGTGTCCTCCTCATACAGAGTCCTACACTTCTCTTTGGAGCCAGAAGTGTGCTAATGACAATTGTACTCAAGCAGATAATAATTAGTTCTCTCCAGATCACAAAGGCCCTGCTCTAATTACAAACACTAAGTGCAAACCCCAAGCAATTCCACTAAAACCAACTGAATAACCCCGGTTTTCCCTTCTGAAAATGACTGCAGGATTTGGCCTGGGAGTCCTTTTTGCTATTCTCATTAAAACCACAAGGCAGAGTCTCCAGAAGATCAAACCTCATAGCAAAGCAGTGATATGCGAAGATATATGAAAAGAAGCCAAACTATCTGAATTACACAAATGCAGAGGAAGGGTATCTGGGCAGCCCAGTTGTACCCAGGGTGTGCAGAGGCTCACATTCCCTGGCGGTACTTGGAGACAGCCTGGCATTTTTGAAGTTGACACCTCTCCCTCCCACCATTTCAGTGCAGGAGGAGCTCTGTTTGCCTTACCAGACCTATCTATGCAGAGATGCCTTTTTGTTTTTGTTTTGTTGTTTGCTTTTGTTGTTGTTGTTGTTGTTGTTTTTGTCTCTGCTTGTACAGCAGCAAGCAACAGGGTTCTTACCAAAAGACCACAGTCAGCAAAAAGAGTACCAGGTCTAGCTTCACACAGAAAGAAAGGAAAACCCCTCCACAGATTTCTCTGCCTCTCATTGTGTTTGTTACAGGCTCTTCTACCTAGGGTTTGTTACCATTTGAGTCTACAAAGATTACATCTCTGCACTCTCAGCCCATGATTGTTATAGATTGACGGGTAGTCTGCTGCATCTCTCTCTCAGTGGATAATGGCGGATAAGAATTTCAATTAGGATGGTAGAAATGAGTCACATCACCAAAGCAGAAGCATTGAGTGTAACTGCAACAGAAAAACAGGGGTACAGTAAACAGTATGATTCAATATTTATCAAAAGCCAAATGTCCAAGGACTCATTTGAAAGAAAGGACTTCTTTTTGATAAACTGGTCTAATTATTACAGATGTGCAAAATTGGTCTTAATATCCCACAAAAATAATTTTTCTTCTAGTTTTGATTATTTAAAAAACAAATATAATGAGGTTCTTTCCCTCATTTGCAGCATCCTGCAGTCTTCTTCCTTAGCTTCTGTCCATTTTTATTTCATGCTTCTCTCTACAGTCACATCACTTCCAAACATCCCCATTTCCTTGGAGTTAAGGCAACTGATCAGGTAAACAACAGCTCCAAGTGTGAGAGTTGCGTTGACAATCTGACAATATATTCAGGCAATTCTAGCCAATTTTACCCACATTGTCAGTGGAAACAGTCCTCATTATTGTCATCCCATTAGACATCTGAATAAACACTGAAAAAAACATCAGATAGAAACCTACCTTAGGAAACATTATGCTTCTCAGCTCTTTTTCTAGCCATGATTCTTAAGAAGGGGAGGGGAAGAGAGAGAGAGTAAATAATTCTTTTGAAAACACTGCAAGAAAATATTTGGCACCTCAGAAAGGCTGGCATTTTGTTTGTCTGTCCCAACCCTTCCTCTCTCAGTTCTTCCTGAGGCCAGGCTGCCCGCTGTGGTGAAGGTGACCTCTCTGGCATCTCAGAGTGGTTCATTCCTCCATTGTTGTACCTGAGATCCTCCTGCAGGGTCTGGGCACTCTGGCTCTGGGCTCAGCTCTTCATCTGCAACCTGCAGCCCTTATGTCAACAAAACTTACCGACCTCCGTGGGATTGTTTTCTTCTAGAAGGAAAAAAGCACAAGATCTGGCCCAAACTGTGACAAAACAGACCACAAGCTAAAGGGTGGGAGGCCTGGAAGTAGATCATTAGTGGAAAGCAATCTTAGCGCCTAGAGCGACCTGAAATCGCTCTTGCATGGGAATGTCTCCCCCAGCCCATCTCCTGCAATGTGTCCTCCATGCATGTCATCAGCTCTGTCACTTTCCTGCAGGGAATTACTAATGGGTTGGGATCTCTTCTTCTCCCCCCGCTGCCCTTTCAAGCCGGTCATGGCCATCCTCATAAATCTGCCAGGATGCTGACAGCCAGACTGCAGCTCACAGGGGCTCAGGGGACTTTGAGTGATATTCCTTCTGTTTCAGTTCCTTCCAAGGCAGCCATTGATTTAGGGGGATGAGTTTCTTTTTATTTGTTCAAATTTAACAACAACGACAAAAAAGAAGAAAAAAGAAAGAAAGAAAGAAAGAAAGAAAGAAAGAAAGAAAGAAAGAAA
>CM021767.1:43042720-43059264 GCA_011076525.1 Nettapus auritus | reverse complement strand
AAAGAAAGAAAGAAAGAAAGAAAGAAAGAAAGAAAGAAAGAAAGAAAGAAAGAAAGAAAGAAAGAAAGAAATATAAAAGCAACAAGGAGCACAGAAAGTCAACAGGAAAGAGAGTGGTTCCAGGATCTTCTGAACTGAAATGACTGCAAGTGCAGGATGTGCCCCTGGAGAAACAAGCTTTCCAGCCAATGAAAAGAGCAAACAAGGAGCAGCAAAAAATGGACCGGGAAACTTGACTATTTGCCAGGGGATTTGATAGAGTGCCACATGTTTTGTCTCTACCCAATGTCTTGTTAGTGAAGAGCCATTTATTTATTTTAGAACATGTTGATATTGAATGCTCCTAGCAGATAACATAGTCACAAACCAAAACAAGGTTTTCTGTTCATTCTAATCCCCTTGGTTTTATTTCAGCAAAGACTATCAGTATTCTTTTAGTTTCTTACTGGACCAGTGAGCTGCTGCCAGCTCTAATCACTCTGGCTCACACCAGACATTATTTCTATTATCTGGATGATTCTAAATGACCCTGTCTTTAGCATGAAAAGGCAGCTTGATGTTATCTGAGGGACCATGCAAAGCCAACACACATAAAGGCAGGCCGAGCAAAAGCCCTGTGTGCCACTGAGGGCTCATCACATGAAAGCAGCCTGGAAATCAGTATATAGATCTGTGGTGTTGATGTGGGTAGAGGAGATCATTGCTGCATCACTCGTGGTAAGTGCTGTGATAGATGAATCTCCAAAGGCTGGGAGGTTACATGTGGGCAAATTCTCATTTACGTTGGCCTCTGTCCAAGTGTATCTTGATGGCACAGAACTGGAATGAAAACCCTGTAAAATACATGCTTTAGAGTACATGACTGCTTTAAAAATTGTCCACACTTTCATGTTAGGAACTATGGTAAGAAGGCAAGTTGAAACTGATCATTTCTAGGCATAAAAATAGTTGGTGGCATTGAAAATTTGCAGGAAGATTCATATGATTGAAATATTAATATCAAATATTATAACCTCTCTAAAAATGCTAGAACAGAAAAAAAAAAAAAAAGGAAATGGGAAAAGAATCATCCTGTATTCTGCAAAATGTCATTCTCCACACCAATGAGCCAACAGTCTTAAATGATAAGAGATAAACACAGGGTGCACTATTTGATGGCTCTGACAGATCATCAGTTCAGACAGGGAACAAGCAAAGCAGCTTTCAAAGTACCTATCTGTAATGGATGACTATATGGGACAATCTGAACCCAATGAGAACAGTTGTCAGTACAGTGATTCTGAATGAGCCTTTGAATTTTTAAGGGGCAATTTTCTAAGTCAAAGAGTGATTAATTGAACATGGGGAATTTAGCTCCTCTTTATGGATATAGGAGAACTGGGAACTGGAGAGATTGCTCAGACACAAGCAACAGTGATTTAGTTACTCTTGTTTTATGCAAAAAAAACATGAAACCCAAAACAACAATATAGATATTTGTTACTTTAAAGTGATCATTTCTCAACACTGACAATGGTTATGAGCCTAGCTGGCTTGGAGAATTAATTGAAACAGAAAAATTTTAAAAATAATCAGGAACCGCCAGAGGATATTGTCTCCAGAAGCTGCAGTCAACAAAGAAGGCTACACTGCTCCAAAAAAAAAGAAAAAAAAAAAATAATAATAATAAATAAATAAACAAACAAAACAAACAAACAAAACAAACAAACAAAACTTTTAGGAGGGAAGTGAAAGCAGATACAGATAAAGATAGATATATATGTAAACATATATATGTAAAATAGATGCATATAAATTGAAGGCTAGAAACTGCAGAAAAATTATTGTTAAGCAGACTCATTCTACTACAGTTGAAGGTATCAGGAAGAAACAGGGATGACAGCTCACATTTAAAAGATGGGACCTTCCATCCAGAGAAGAAACAACTTCATAAAAGACTTGAATAGTGAGATCCATAATCAACTGAATGTGTATGCCCATTTCAGGTCTGGGGAAGAACAGCAAAGACTTTCAGACATCTGAATGAATAAGGACAAAAGTGATACATTATTTGGCACTGTGTCCACTTCCAGTGCCCTCATTTCAGAGAGATGGATAAAACGAACAGGCTTCAGAAAAACTGTGAGAAGTTTGGGATTCAAAAAACATGTTTTAATGTGGAGGACTAAGGAGCTCTTTAACTCTTTAAACTAGCCATTTTACCAGAAGGGATGTGACTAGTGGTTTAAGTGTCTCTAAAAATGTGCATGGACAGCAATTATTTCAGTAAGGCCCTGGGCTTAGCTGAGCTTTCTCAGCTGCAGTACTGTAGGTAGAGGCAGCTCACTGAGCAGTCCTTCCATTCCTTGACTCAAGACATAGGAATGCCCATTCCTGCCAGTCCAGCAGTCATTGCTCAGGCTTGGAAGCATGGCTTCTGAGCAAGTCAAATTCTGCAAAATGTCTTGCACAGAGGAAAAGCAGGCTGGTAACAACTCCCAGGGCTTCAGGATTTTACAAGGTCCTCCCGGAGCTCCTGTGCTAGGCAGCAACAAGAGTAAACTCCCTTTTCCCCATAGATATATACACACACGAGTGCACTGAACATTTTCACCAAGGTCTGCTGAATCTGGATTTTTGCTAAAGATTTGAATGCTAGCAAAATCCACCACGTTTTCCGGTGTGCTGTCTGCTCCACAATGGTTTTGCTCCTCTTATGCCACCGTAGCCCAGACTGCCCAGTGCAGTGGAGGATTGCTGGGCTGGGAGGCTGCTGAGGAGAAGCAGCCCCCTGGTTAAAGTTCAGCATGAGCACAGCACAGGAAGGACGGGGCTGAAGGCAGGCCAGCTGCAGCACAATCCCAGGCACAAGCTGTTTATTAGGTTGAGCGTAAAGCACTCCAGAAGGGCAAGACTCAGTGTTCCTCCTTTTGATCCTATTATCATATGACAACATGATTAAAGACAGGGTAAAGGCAAGGCCCTCATGGAAGAAGCAAAGGGGTGTCAAACCACTAATGGAAACTGTCACAGAGGAGACAGAAAGTTTAAAGAAAACATGCCCCTCTCTCCCCCTGGGGCAGGGAGTGAGGGGAGCCCAGTGCCAGCGAGGCTGCACACAAAGGCAGAGCAATAAAAACAAGAACATGGGACAGAACTCAGAAAAGTAAATGTGGTGTCAGCTCCTCCTTTGTCATCTGTGTGTCCTGGGAAACCAGATGACAGCAAAGATTGGCTGCACAGCTCTTCTGGACACATCACTTGCACACGGGATCAGTTTCCCTGGGGCCTAAACTCATTTTATATTTCATTATAAGCCCCCAATAAGAAGCAGCTTCAACCTCAGCTCCTCCCTCCATAGAGGAATGGCCATGCACAGGCAGTGACTGATTCAAGTAGGATGGCGAGCATTGGATTCCAGTCCTTGGGTGGTAGAGAGGTCAGTCCAGGTCCCCGAGAAGTAACTGAGGTAAGGCCCCTTAAATATCCCCAACAGGATCATACAGAGGCAGTCAAGGGAGCCTATGTCCTGCGCAAGGGATAGTACTGATGTTTCCTCCAGTCCCCCCAGTACTTCATTTTCAAAGAATCACAGAATGGTTTGGGTTGGAAGGGGCCTTAAAGGTCATCCAGTTCCAACCCCCTGCAATGGGCAGGGACACTTCCCATTACGGCAGGTTGCCCCAAACCCCATCCAGCCTGGCCTTGAACACTCCTTGCCTTGCTTTGCCTGTTCAATTTCCTTCCCTCTGCTCTCCCCACCCTCTTTCCTCTTTCTGTCCCACCTGAGGTTTGATCCTACCTCTAGTTTCACCTTTTATCCAAAACACGGAAGATTGTATAACTTTCTGATATTACTATGGTTGCTGCCCTTGAGGCTGCAGTGACTTGAAAACCTTATTTTTCCTGGCTATGGCTTCAGATAGCTGAAATATAGGAAGTCAGGGAACGTGGCAATTAAAGGACCACTGCAGTGCAGGGGAATTTCAGCCTTGTTTCTGCTTCTCTCTGCCAAAGACCACAAGAGAGCCAGACCTCTGCAAGGGGCTATGGCCGGGAGTTCAGCTCTCCCTTTGCCTCTCCAGTCACAATGAGTGATCAAGCCTGAGTTCAGGAGGATTTTGGCACTGACAGTATTGGCCTCTCAGGAGCTGGAAGGATACCTCTGTGAAAAATACAGCATTGCTGCAAAGTGCTGTTCATTTCCACGAATGAAACAAAAAAAAAAAAGAAAAAAAAAAAAAAAAAAAGTGGAAAGCTGTCAAAAAATTAGCATTTTTAAGGCAATATATTAAACCAATATTTATTTTAACAACTTTAATAGGATTCTCCTATTCTCCCCTATTTGTTCCCACGAGCTCTGTATCAGCCATGCCTTCTGGAGATGCCTAGAACATCTGGATACTTATTTCCCATTTATTTCCCACTGGAGCCTTAAAAACTCAGTTTTGTGGTATGAAATACAGACTATTTTGTTGAAATACCAAGACAAGGCTTTCTCCCTCCAGTATTCAGGGAACACTTACTTAAAGGGAACATTTGCTTCACTTTTTCCCTCTGCTGTTGGTTGCGCTTTCCAAAAGGTAGGTGGTCGTTGATGATAGCAGTGTTTCTGATACATGGAAAAAAAGTGCTGCAAGAGCAAACACTTCTGTGGTGCAGAATGGCTCTCCACTGGCAGGACTCTGCATGAGCATACAGCAGGTAGATAGAAAGCTGGGGTGAAATAACTTGGTGGTGGGGTACAAGGGGCATGGCCTCAGTAGAGGAATCAGCTGCTTCTTCACCATGAGGACTGAGCAAGGCTCTCTTTCTCTCTTCCCTGACGAAGTTAGGAAGGGAAGGAAGGGAAGGAAGGGAAGGAAGGAAGAGCACTGGTTCTGCAATAAGCAATATATCAATTGTGCTTTCTTTTATCTGCATTCCACTGTTAGAGATGGGACTTCCATTTGGATGGAAAATTGGCAGCAAAGTGAGCACTCTGCACACACTTTCCTTTAGTTTTCCAGAGCTTGCAGGTCTGCAGCTCCAGTGAACCTTTATAATGGTCTTGTTCAGGTTACTTCTGATGCCACTGAGGGACAAAACAGACCCCCTGTACAAGAAATACATTTCCAATCATCTTTGCAATGAAGCTTGAAGTCTGTCTACCACAAGATTGATACAAGAGGTCCTTGAAATTATTTGGCAAATAGATATAAATAGGTTTAGGAAGACATATTTAATTCTGAGAAAACTTAATAATGAAAGAAATAGAGTGCTAGGAGAACAGGTAGTGCAGGAAAACCTGGTACCAAAGTCACATGCTGCTTCTCTGATGTAGTCAGCAACGTTTCAAATGAGTGCCCTGTTAGCAGTAAAGCACTTAAAAATGTATATGTCTCATTTTTGGTGTAGCTTTTTTCAATGAGATGTTGCAGACAGGAGATTTTAGTTTCTAACACACACCACGCAGATCTGGCATTGGAATCGGGCACCATAACAAATCATAACAAACATTATTGCCTTGCTAATACCTTTTTTGGATGGTACTTTATGATTTCCTAAGCTCATCTTCAGCGGGAGCTTGGCACCCCGGCCACCTCTAATGTGATGTAACACAATCGCCGGTAACTAGTGAAAGCCCCCACTGAAAGCATGACACTTTGGGCCACTTGAGCATGTTCCTTGGTAATAGAGGGTAGTCAGTCTGCGGATGACTTGATGACAAAACGTCGGGAGCAGCGGCTGATTGCAAAGAGCCTGGGGAGCAAAATCTGGCTTTGCTTGGCAATCTGCTTGCGGCCCCTCCGGCGCTCGGCTCGGCGCAAGGAACCAGCGTGGGGGCATTAGGGTAACCCTTCACATGCTGCCTGCAGGATTAGAGGAGAGATGTGATGACAGCTAGAGATGTGGAGGCTATTTTTAGCAAGCCATCCAGTCAACACGTTTAACTTCTATCACTACTCACAAATCGTTTGTGAGGACTGTTTGGCTTTTATGCTTATGTCTGTTACCAAAGCCACTCAGTCACTGCTCCAAGCACATTCTGGCCAATGCATGACTGGAAACTATAGTTGGAGCATGTACGAACTGTTTGTTTGCTGAAGCAGCTGGGGAGGTTGGTTGCCACAGCCACGCCACATTGTTCCCAGACCAGATGACTTTAGCAACTGTCCAGGGGATCGTGTGTGGGTCAAAGATAGGAGGGTGAGAACAGGCAGAGAGGCTAAGATGAATTAACCTGGCAGGCCCTGAAAAAACTGAGCAATTGTTTTAGAGCCTGATTTAAAATTAATTTTCTGTCCTCACATTCACGCTTGGGATTTCTGTGTGCCATGTGCCTGCACAGCCCAAATGACAAAATGTTCCACTTCATCCTCACCAACCACCTCTGCAGGCCCCCAGTGAGCAGTCTCCATCACAGCTGGGCAAGGGAACCCCAGGAGACCAACTGGCTCCTCTCCCCTCCAAGGCAGGGTGAAGAGCCCAGGCTTGACCCCAGCAGACGTCAGTCCACGCTTTACTCCACACTTTACAACCTCCACCACCACCCTGCATCATCTTCACTTGTGCCAACTGGTGGAAAGTTTTTCCTAACCTGTTGTCTCTCTTAACACACAGTAAATCAATACTTCTCCTCTATTAACCTTATATCTGAGGACTGCTATCATGGTGTCCCTTCAGGCTTGGCTTCTCTAAATTCCAGTTCCTTCAGCCTGTCCTCACAGGTCATAGTTGTCATCCTTCTCATCAGTCCTACTGCTCTCCTGGTGTTTGATTTCCTCTGGTGTAGCTATGTATTTCTTAAAAGCACAGTTTTATATTCATTCTAATTTTTTTCTTCAAAAACTAGTTCCCTCCTCACGTGACGCAGACCACAATTGCCACATCACATGCTGCTAACGGAAAGAGACGAAAGGCTGCAACCTGCTACAATAAATACGTGTTGAATGTACTCCATGTACAAAACTGTATTTATTGTATGTATTTTCTTTTCCAAGATCTGCTATGCCCCTGAGCAATTGATCTGTTATTCCTATGTATGATAAATGTAACCCAAATTCCTTTTTAATACACAGATGTAAAACACTGAAAGTCAAATAGTAAAATAAACGCATAAAGTCTGGCTCTTAAAAGGACTCTTTTTTCCTTTTTAATAAGCATGCTTGCATTTTTGCACCTCTGTTCTTTCTGGGTAACTGGCCTTGAATGCATACATCTAATGTGTAATTAACCTTAGCATAAAAACACAATTTCCTTGTCTGGGTTTCCACCCACAACACACCACCCCCATCCCCCACTCTACAAAAAAAAAAAAAAAAAAAAAAAAAAAAAAAAAAAAATAGAAAAGAAAACAACCAAAGAAAACACACACCTCAACAAAAACATCTTAAAATACAAATTATTGCAAAACCCTACTTATGGAAAAGCAGAAACTGGCTTTTGCTCATTCATTTTGTTTTCATTCTCCTCCCTGCCCTCCTCTTGAACTTTACATGGCTTTTTTTTTCCGTCCACCTTTGTCAGCGATGGGAAATTTCTAATCTAACATACTGGATTCATCCCTATTTGAAAATGAAAAGGAAACACATTGGCAGTGAGATACACTGAGGGGCATTTGTTAAAGCGAAGGCAGAGTAGCAAAGTTCATCTCCCAGCAGTGAGACTTGTGGTGAGAGGTAACTGCATTTGTCCCTTTTTTTCCCAATGGCTCATTACAGCTGAACAGGTCAGACCTGTCAAACATCACCACTTTTGATGGGGCTAGGAAAAAAAAAAAAAACAAACAAAAAAAACCACCCCATACTTGGATGCAAGGGCTGTGCATCCCTTGTGCATTGTCTGGGGCAGCCCTTTCACAGAAGCACAGACATTGTGGAATGGGGTCAGGAAGGTAGCAAGCCAGCTGCCTGACACTCTTTATCCTGCTTCCAGTGACCGAGGAAAGAGAAGTGGCTTCAAGAACCTCCCAAATATGAGGTGAGAGCCTCTCCAAGGAAAATCTCAAGCATCATCCTGATTTTGGTTTTGCCTCAGATTGGGGCTTGGGGTATTTTTTTGCATCAGTGTCACCTTGCGGCTTCAGCAGGCCCCCTGCTGATTTTATGGCAGGATGTAGGAGAGCAAATCCAACCCCTCTGCCCTCCTTCAGAGCCAGTGAGCCTGACCCTCAGCTGATATCCATCAGCCTATAGCCACTGATCCAGCAGCATAGCACCATCTGGGCCAAACCTCACCAGGAGCCCAGCAGCTTCAGCCCAGGGTGATTCCTCCAAAGTTGGAGGGAGCTTTGTGCCAGTCTAACAAAGAGCAGACAGCCTCAGCAGGTCTTAATGAGCTGATGCTGATCATGTAACTGTCTTATTGAATTTGCATTTCATTAGGAGACTTCATTTGAACCACAGCTGTGAATATTTGAGGGCCTGGTTGTGTCTATGGATACTAATTTGTTCAAAGAAGACAAGGAGGATAGTGAGCTGCAACCTTGACCCTTTTTGCATTGATCAGAAAAGATAGACACTCTTGAAAAGTAATGCTATACTGATATGTTCTGGCTGTTACACGCTTGTCGGTACTGAGCTTCCTAAATTCATCTTTCCAAAACCAGTCCTTCTAGGGGGACACAGAGGAGGGAAGCTGGACCGCACCACCTTACTTGAGCTTTTCCCTGATGAAAGTTCTTCATATACTGTAACTTTGTGAAGCCAATGAGCCCCACAAGATGGGGAAAACAGCCCACCCCCAGGAGGAAATACCATCATTCTAAAGCTGACTTCCTACATGAGGCTTCATGGGTATACCTCTATCCAAGTAAATCAGATTACCACACCATAACATTCTGTAGGAATCCCACATCTTTTAATAATGGGAAATCTGTAGCCAGCTCCCACAGCCCCTCAGAGGCAGGCAGTAGGCAGGCAGGACCATTGTAAACTCTACAGAAAATATATGAATGGGGGTGTCTGAGCAGGAAAGAGTGTCAGAGTCATTGAATCTCTCATGTATTGTTGAAGGTGAGGTGTTCCCAAACAACAACAAAAAAAAATTGTTTCTGTCCATAGGCTGAGTACGTTGGAATTTAGGCTGCTTCAGATTTCCCCCACCATACAGGTTTAGAGCTTAATCCAGAAATTAAATAGTTAAAAGCCAAGATTTATGATAAGCAGATGGTAATTCTTGCTACTTACCGGTAAAACCTGTTTGTATTAAAAATATCTTCATGTTTCCATTGAAACCTACTAATTAAGAGATTAAACTGTATTTTATTCACATGCATGTGAGTGAGAGCTCACACACACACCTGGCACTCCCATCTTCAAATTCCACCTAGAGGCTGGCTGAAAATACACCCACTGGTCGTCTGCTGGTTCTCTTCCATGTGTTGGGTGGGAATTTGCTGGATTGTTGCTTTATGAGCTGTCAGGAGTAAGAAATTTTCACCTTGTTATCAGGAGAAGCAGGAAGCTGTTGGCAAGTACGATTATTTTTCAGAGAATTATCTAACTGGGGAGTGGACCTTTAGTGATGAAGCTACTTGAAGCACTGCCAGGCCTGTAAGGTGGATGGTACGTCACCAGGATTTTATGCTCAAGCTAGCCTAAGTGAGAGATTTGATTGTGAATTGCCCTAAGTAAGCACAGGAGTATGATGGAAAATATTAGCCCCTTTCCCTTTTTAGCCAACTGGCCATTTCCCTCCACTAAGGGGAGTAACTATTGACACTGAATGCTTTCCAGTGTGTAACTAGTTGGCCTTTTGCTGTAGTCCCATGAGCCTTTTTCTATTAAGAGGGAAACCAAACTTCTTTCACGGATGCTGCCCTACTCCAAGTGTCACCTCTGTCACTCAGAGGCTGTAAGTGGATCTGGACAACTCCCCAGAGGACTCCAATGTTTATAAACTAATAAAGGATCTGATGTTGCCAGTCTGAAAGCCAGATGTAGCTGCTGCTGAAACAAAACAAAACAGAAGAAAATAGAGGCTTTTCTCTCTATGCTCACTGTTCATGCCTTGGCATCCAGAAAGGTTTGGGGCAGAACCTGGCCCATACTCCTTACACCAATGTTTGGGACAGCTTCATAGAAAGGGCATGTCTGCAGAAATCACAAGCTATGATTATAAGCAGGCCTTATAGGAAGGAATGTTGTGCCTTGCATTGCCATCAGGCAGAGGATGAACACCCTGGTGAGCACTGCTGCCTGAGAGTGAAAAAGCATCAGCTTCAACCAGCTCAGCTGACCAAGTGTTGCAACTCTCCACGTATCTGAACATCCTCAGTCTAAAAACTCTTTCCCAATGCCCTTTCCTAGGATATTTCCGGTCCTATCTGGTACTGCTGAGATCAGTGATGATGCAAGGACAGCTTTTGATTAGCTTTTCAGAGCTCCCATCTCTGTTTCCCTAGCTGAAACCAGAAAGTGCCAAGACCCATTTAAACAAGCAAGCAAGCAAACAAACAAACAAACAAACAAAAAACTGTTCTAGCAGTCCTAAAAAGTTCAGTTCAAGCCTGACTGGGGACTTGGCAAGAGTCAGGAAACAGCTTTTGCTTTGTTTGAACCAATCCTGAAATCCATCCCTCAGCAAAACTCATTATCTAATGAGTTACTTATGAGTGCTGCTTTCTGGTGCCTGCAAATGCCCTGGGATGGGCAGAAGAGGTGTCTCACGCTGCCACAGCTCTCAGGGGTTTCTCAGTTGTTTGGTTATTGTTCATAAAAGGTGGTTAGGAGTCATTTAGAAAACACCAGCAGAGCCCCGGTGAGATGCCCCAGGACAGTCAGGTCTCTCCGGAGGCAACTCCGATGCCGTTCTCCACTGGGATCTGCAGGGGAGGCTAAAGTAGCGCGACTGGCCACAGAGGTGCCGTGGCCTAGAAAGTTCCCAGATCCCCCACTGCAGCCCAACAAGATAAATAAATAAATCATGTCGCACCCCCACCCCCTTCCCCTTCCTCCCCCCCAGGCCCAATGAGAAAGATGTCACCTCCGCTTGGGCCTGCTGCCGGGCTGGCACAGATGAATGGCCACTACTGGGGCGCCCAGCAGCTGCAGGCAGGCTTTCAGAGAGGGGCCTTGCCAGGCGTCACCCTCCCCACCACAGTGTCATCTCCAGCAGCTTTCCATGTTTGTTTGCTTTCCTGGGTGATCCAGTTTCCCCCACAACACATGCCGCTCCTGAGGTCTTCCCTGGGCTTGGTGGTGCCTTGTCAGTTACTCAGAAACCTGCAGCACCACTTTTGGGGATTTGGAGAGTAGCAGAAGATGCTGCCTCAGTTTCCAGAGGAGATGACACTTGGCAGGAGGGTTTTGCTGAGCATTTCTGATTTTATTTTCTTCCCCTCCTGCCCCTTTGGAGGTGATAAGGTGCACATATAAGCTGCAAGTATGTAGCTGAGAGGAGAATGCGAGCAGCCTTTAAATAATAATAATAATAATAATTTAAAAAAAAAAAAAAAAAAAAAAAAAAAGAGCTACTGGGGGCCCCGTTGGTTAAAGGCTACGGCACAGTCACTCTGAAGTGAGGGTTTAATGAAGTAGCCTGTGAGAGAATGGAGGGGACGGTCCCCGCTGCACAGATGGCTCTTTGTCACCGCTGACACCTGCCATCTGCTTGTTTGTCTGAACGATGTCGGAGGGGCATCGTGAGCCTCCAATCTGCCGCGCCGCCGCCGCCCGCGCGAGGTGACCCCCTGACCCAAGTGTCAGGCGAGGCTGCCTGCTTCCTTCTTCCAGCTCGGCGGGTTCAGCCCCGCAGCTGCCCCCGGCCGCCCGCCGCCCCGCGCCCCCCGCGCCCGCTGCCTCTCGCCCGCCCGTAAATCTCGCCCTCCTCATGCGTGTGAAAGGCGGGGGACGGGGAGAGATTAACCTCCGCGGGCATGAAGCGGGGACAAAAGTTTACGCCGCCCGGCAGCCGTTCAGACCTTTCTGGGATGGCGTTCACGCTCCTGGGCTTTTTTTTGCTATCGTCCCCGGGCGATGCTCGGAGTCTCCCTGAGGTAATGAAGAAGCCAGATTGCCCCTGGTGTAACACTGCCAACACTGGGAGAGACAATTAAGATACGTAAGGATTACTGCTTCTTTCTTTTGCCACAAAGGTGGGATGCTTCTCTAAACAGGGCATCAGCTATAACATTTCACAGTCTCCAAAGAGCTCTGTCTTAAAGGCACAAGAGATGGGGTCCACTTTACAGACAGAGGTCACTAACAGACCTTTGAAATCATGCCCTGAAAAAGGACATATTAACGTAAAATGCATTTAGGTAACAATTAGTGGGGGAGAGGGAGTTTTTTTTTTGTTTGTTTGTTTTGTTTTGTTTTGTTTGTTTTTCAAAAATATCACTGCAGAAAAAAGTATCTTCTTCATATATGAAGAGTGAGTTCTCAGTGACTGTACCATCACACAGCAGCAAACAGGGTCACAGCTTTCAGAAAAACATGTTGGAGCAGTAAGCATGTCCCAGTAATTTAACTATTAATTATAAAAATATGATTAAAGCCTAAACTCACCTAAAACAAATCTTGGCTGGTTGAGAACCCACTCCTTTTTTTTTTTTTTTTTTTTTTTTTTTTTTTTTTTGTACCTTAAGTCCACAGAAAACGGTGTCCCTTTAATATGACCCCAGGTCATTTGTGTCACTTCAGAATATTCAGGGCAAGCATCTGCAAGGGAACTGTTCCCTCACAGGACCAAGCAGCCTATGTCTAGGACACCTCCGAAGTGACTGAAGTTTGCTGCTCATAGCACCACATAAATTGCACTTGATGTTATCAGTGATGTCAGTGTACAAGGAAGGTGTATAATGGATATTAATTATGACTGTTATCACTTATGACTTGTGTGCTGCAGCCAGGTATGCCTGAATACTTGCAAACACAGCAGCTTTTACACGTGGCGACTCATGAAATGGAAAATGGTCACTCTGCACAGCTCTAATGAGGGCAAGGGTGATTTAAGCTAGCAGAAAGAATCATAATTACTGTAGCTTCAAAGTGATCCTGAAGGAGAGGAAGTTAAAATGGTGTTGGGATTGATCTACTTTCATGCTTTACTCGGCCCATTGTTTTTAATGCTTCACTTTGAACTGCAAACAAACGGCTTCACCTGACTTGCACGGTTTTCAGGACATGATTCCTGAATTTTTTCAAGGTGATGGTGGAGAGTGTGCAGATAGGAAAAATAAATAGCAGAAGGTGCAACCCCCCAGTCCCAGTAGTGTGCCCCCAAAAAAGTCCAGATTAAATCCCAGATTCAAAGTCATCTGTGAGTGCAGACAGAAGGCCTCCAAAGTTTGCTGAGGACTGTGTGCTCCCAGGGACTCCAGCTCCTGTGGTCTCTTCTCCACTGCATCCCCCATCCTTTGGCATTAGGGCTGAGCACACACACAGCAGGCTAAAACTAAGAGAAAACCTGAGAGATCCTGCGGAGACACAGAAAGACCTAAAGGTTCAGTCATCAGCCCAGGGAGCCTCTTTTTCTCCCTCTCCTTCATGCCAGTCCAATTTCTGAGCCACCAACACAGGGCCACAGACACCAGGCCAGAGTCCCTTATCTCTCACCCACCCACCCTGGAAACAACTGACTCCCTTTTTTCTCAGTGACTTAGGATGATAATTTGCTACACACAAAAAAAGTAAAGGAATATTTTAAAACTGCCCAAAAAGCACCAAAGTCTTATTCAGAGTCCAGCAGAAAAATAAAGGTGAAACCCTGGCTTTATTGATTTCCATGCATTTTGCTTTTCAGTTCAGCATGGAAAGGATTTTAGCCCATCATAAGAGGGATTTTTTTAGCTGGTGTGCTTTTGGTTAATTGGTGCATGTGAAAATGTCTCCTTGTGGAGCCCATTCCTGGCCCAGGCATTAAGTGTCCAAGATCTGCTCAGCCACCTCATGACTGGTACTTTTCTTCCTGCAAACATCCTGCAGACTCCCTAACCCTCAGCCAATACCATGGTCAGTAGCAGACCAACACATCACGTTCGTCTTGACAAAGTAAGTCAGACTGCATCAAGACAAGGGTGCACTGGAAAACAAATGAAAAAAAAAAAAAAAAAAAAAAAAAAAAAAAAAAAAAGTCCCTTCGTTTCTTTATTTTTGTCTGGTAGCTAAAGTTTGCATGTGCAAAAAGAACTTCTCCCTGCCAGTCTGACAACTCCAAAAATCACCTAGACATCCCCACAGCAGGGTGATGAGATGCTTCAGGCATGTTTCCTTCAGGGGCTGTTGAGAGAATAAGGTACCCAGAAATCACAGTATGAAACTACTTTGGTGAGGTAAAACACAGACAGCTCCCCCAAATTCCTCCCTAGCAGGAACTAAGCTGCTCATCATCTTGTAGAGGTTTGGTATTCTTTGGGCTTCTTGATTTAAAAATTGACTTTTTAGGGAGGAACCCACACAAAATCCCCTAAGTTCTCGCTGTAATAACCTAGTATGTTTTCTACATTTACAGGTCGAAGAGCAGAGAGTATGCAAGACTGCCATCATTACTTGTGATGGTGAAAAATTGATGTCAATGAAAAGTAACAGAAAGTGCTGTGTTACTCTGCCACACCAACATTAAGTGAAAGCCACACCATCATCCAGCAGGCTGGCTCATGGCACACCACACTTCATAGTTTATCGCACATGAAGGGATGAAGGTTGCATCACAGCATCATATCCAGAGGCCTCTGCCTCCTCATCCCAGATGCCCACTCCTGATTTACACATGGGTCCAACCCCATGAGAGGGGCAGTGGCAGATCAGGGCAGTCTTTGGGGAGTCGTCATGAGCACGCTAATACTTAAACTGGAGAGCCAGAGCAGGCAGCAGATCTGTTTTGCCATCCCATGCCCTACAAAATGCCTAGCTCAGTTGAGCTGGGGCCTGTGTGTAAGCACTGACTGGGAGGAAAGGCATTTGGTCCAATCCCTAGCTGTACAGTGCTGATGCAAAGCCCAGCCACTCTAACATATGGAGTCAGTTGCCCCTAGAATCACGTTTTATTTAATTTTTTTTTTTCTAGATGTGACTTCCAAAAATCATTTTGAACTGTCTGTGGATCTGTATGTACAAGCTTTCTTTTTTGCAAACTGGAGCTGGAATTGTCACTCTGTCCTTTCCCTCAAGGGCTGGGCCTGCGGGTATCATCCCCAGATCTCATCTCCTGGCTGTAGCTGGCTCGGTCAGTTCTGTGAGAAAGCTCTTCAGCTGTATAAATGACAACAAAATGGCCAGATTCTCAAAGGCCCTTGTATCTCCCAAGACCACCATGGGTTGTCAGGTATTGTGCTAAACACTTGACCACTGTGTGTTTCACCATGCAAAAAAACAGCAGCACACAAATATTTTAATAAGGCAAGGAGGCTACATACATTTTAAAAGCAATGCAAATGCCTAAACTAAATAAGCTTGCATCCTGCTATACACATCGCCTCAACATCTAGCCCTGCAAGGAGACACAACATCATACCATTCTGCTCATATGAAGCAACACTGATTCTGGCGAGACAGAGGGCTCCCCTCTAGCAAATTGTTTCATGAGATGGAGGCCAAGGTTTTTATGTGTTTTCTGAAAGCCACTATGGCAAACAGTCAATTCAGCTAAACAGTCTTGGCCACAATACATCTGTGCTTAGTTTTGGCTTAGCAGAGCAGAATAACACATGTACTTCTCCTCTCTCTGTCCCACTCCTAACCTAAAATGGTGAGAAAAATAACTGAATTACAGAAGTACCTTCTGAACAGAAGCATCCTGTGACAATGTAAATTCTGCATGACTGGGAATTCCAGCCGAAATGAACTTGCAGGCCCACATGATTTCCTCATGAGCTGACTTTGTGGGGAGTTTTTTAGGGTTACTTCTTACTGCTGTTTTTTCATTGGCTCCTCAGATCAATACCCTTTACTTATCTCACTTTGGAAATTTTTAGAATCAAGTGGGGATTAAAAAATAGGAGATGGTAACAGGAGCCGGGATGGTTTTTCCAGGTCAGAGCCAGGTTGCTAACCACAGCTTCCTCCATTGGCCCTTCCCCTCCCACTCCTGGATGAAACACTGGCACACAGTGATGTTTGTCCAAGTTCCATGGTGCCTTAGGAGGTGAGGTTCCATTTTACAATTGTATTTAGGGGTCATCAGCATTAGTCTTTGTAGGCACATATAACTCACTCTAGGGTGCTCCAAGGTAACTAGTATTGTCCTGGGCTTAACCCAGGTCTTTCAGCACTGCAGCTAGCTCCTTTGAGGTCAGTTACCCAAAATTTGCCATCCCTTAGTTCTCACTCTATGAACCAAAGTAAAGAGAAAGGGACATTTATTAGTATGCACCGTGTCCCTCAGAGTTACTTTAAATAATTAAAGCACATCTCTATCACTTCTTTCATGTTATATAAGTTTTTGTTAATAACATTTAGCCTCTTCTCAAAACGCCTACATTTCCCAAAAACATATCAGTCTCTCAGCAGACTTTATTTTTTAATAGAAAATTCTCTTTGATTGTCCTATTTCAATCTTGGCTTACAACTGCTGTTTTCCTGTTTGGGGTTTTAGTTTTGTTTTAAAGGCTTTTTTTTTTTTTTTTTTTTTTTTTTTTTTTT
>CM021767.1:42950523-43033920 GCA_011076525.1 Nettapus auritus | reverse complement strand
CCTTTCCTTTCCTTTCCTTTCCTTTCCTTTCCTTTCCTTTCCTTTCCTTTCCTTTCCTTTCCTTTCCTTTCCTTTCCTTTCCTTTCCTTTCCTTCTTTATTTTTAGCCATTTCTAATTCCCCTTCTCACTCCCATCCCTTAGTTTTATGGGCAATTACCTCACATTTTCTGTCAATCCCTCAACGTAGCTCTGTCCTGCCTTACCAGTTTTCTCCTGTTTTTGCCCTGGGCTGTATGATGCATGCCATGCCCCAGAGAGATTGTCTTGGTTTAGTCACAATTTCTAAATGTACCAAATTTTGGCATCCATTCAAGGAAGCAGAAATGTTCCCATATGGATTGGCTGTCCAGTCACAGGCCAAAAATACCATATTGTTGTTACTGAGGAGCTTTAAGGGCCAAGTGTCCAAACATATCCAGGACCCAAGGATAGATCACAAGAAAGATGTTGGTACCCAAGACAAACATTGGGCAGGCTTAACATGCAAACCTCCAAAACTAGACTCGAAAGCCGTCCTCTTAACCTGAAACTCAGCTCCTGAGGTCCTCCTTGGTTTGATACATTTTGTTGAGCACAGTCCTCACAGCACAGTTCTCTGTTCACACATAGCAAAGCCAGACTATCTGAACAGCCTCTGGGCCTGTTTCCTTGTCCAAGTCGAGCTGGAAGCCAGATACCAGGCAGATGACAACTGACTTGTTTGGGAATCTCACCTAGAGTGTGTGGGGGATGGGGGAGAAAGGCTCTCAGGACAAGTAGTCTTCTCAAATAGCATTAAATTCATCTCAAGTAGGTCATGGCTACTTTCACTCAGAAACTCATGCTGAGAAGTTTTCCCAATTAAATAAAAACCCACTGACTTCTGCCAGACTGCACTAGTATCTTTGAACCTTTAAATAGTAAAAAGTACATTGAATCCAGGTCTTTCACCTAAATAAGAGACCTAGTCACTGGGCCATTGTATGAAAAGCTTCTGTATTTTAGAAGAATGTGATGGGCTGTATTTAGCTCTTCCAAAGAGCCGGGACAAGCAGACACCCTTAGGAAATGGTCTTTTCCTATCCACACTCTGAGCTCATCACAGGTGGTCTGTCTCAGATAAGATGTCACTCATGCCAGGCTAACATGCCCTTGAAATTCAGCAGAGCTTATTAACAACCCTCTGAATCTGCACAGGGCAAGCTTGAATCTTTCTGGTCTGATTTAATCTCCTTTGAAGGTCTGAAGACTTGAATATGTGAATAGGATGGAGGACACACACTAACTTTTATTCTTTTGTTGTACAATTCATAATGAATAAAAAGCAGAAACAAGGATTTTCATTTGCAGGCTCTAAAAATAAGCAAGTGTACTTTTCTCTGAATATTTCCAATGGAAAAAAAATATATTCTGTCTCATCTGCAATGAGGGTGGCATTTAATCTCAAATTGGAATTGTACATTATGGCATTTGCTCTACAATACTGGAGAAGATGAAAAGCAGAGAGAAAGGAGCCTGTTGATGTTGAATGATCACATATTGACAACACAGCATTGTTGTGTTTGGGGAGGGGCGGAATTAAGGACCCACCACTGCCTCTGGTAGGCCTGAGCTGCTTTCTGGCCTCCCAAAAGCAGCACTGCAATGAAATGGTGCCTGCTGTCATCTGACTGTGCCCAAGCTCTTCACAAACAGCTCCCAGTTCAGCAGCATCTCCTTGGAGGACTGCAAATGCACCCCTGTAGATGCAATAAACACAGGCTGGCAGGGACCCGTAAGACACAAGTGCACTGAAGTGGAACAAGTGGTGGATGCCCCTTTGCTCTAACACCCTCTCACATAATTTCTGCCTCAAGCCTGACTAAAAAGGAAACCACTTCAAGACAGCTGCAGAACTCGGAGACCCACAAAAAGCTGGGTATTTGTAGCTCAGCATGGACCTAAACAAAGGCTGGCCTTATTTCTATTTTATTAAAACCTAACAAAAATGGCATGTATCTCCAGCAGCCTGCAGTATGTCCCAGCTGTGCACTCTCCCCACACAAGCACCATGGGCAAGGTGCCCCATTGCAGCACTGTGCAGCTCAGGAAAGTAATACCTGCTGGCTTCTTCTCAGCACACAAGGGCAGGAAAGCCTCTAGTTAAAATTACATTCAGCATTTCACATTACACTGGTGTGCTGGCTTCTGTAGGAGCTTTCTCCACCTACAAATGCCTGTGGTGATATGTGGCAGCATACAAACTATGGCTGTAAACAGTTTCTAGACTGGTGAGGAGTATATCTAGCTGTTGCTTCTGAGGGCATCTGCAGAAACTCAAGCATGGTCTGAGGCAGAGACCAGTGAAAAGAAAAAATAGTTGAAAGTGACCCATAATCTTTTTCCTCACAGCGTGTTTCTCTCTCTGGGGCTACACCACTCTGAGTGGGTAACAGAATTTATTTCCATACTATTACAAAAAATAGAAAATAGCTAACTGTAGATTTTCTTTTACATGGGTGCTAAAAGACTGTGATGTGTACAGGAGAAACAAACAAACTAACAAACAAACAAAAAAGCAAAACCACATTTAAACCTTGAAATAACCTTCACTTTCATTTTTTAATCCCAAACTGGAAAGCTTTCAGCTTGAGCTAGCTGTGGGCATGAAATCTAGCCCTCAAATGGGGTAATTTCCCACCACCCCACAAAGTCAAACAAGTTATAATGTTTGACACCAGCTAAAATCTGCTTCCTCACAGGACAGCTCCAAGCTTCTCCACAGAGAGAACACATGGAGACAACAGTCTTTAGAAATTGCACAATTCATTGGCAAAATATAACAAATACAAAATTCCCAGGAAAGTGTTGACAAAGTTGTCAAAAGGGACAAAGTTGTGATACCTTCACAGATAGGGGACTGTGTATGTGATACTGTGACTTTGAGGCTGGGGAGAGCAATTAAGTGGGCTAATTTTCCCCTCCATGTTCCTTCTTTGTCCACCTGTGAATCTCCCATTAGCAGGGAGAAGAGCTCTGGGTGTCCATCAAAGGGGAAGAAAAGAGCTGCTGTATATAATGCAAAGCTCCATGCCCAGTGCAGTAAGGCTTCATCAATTTGAAAGGAATTTTTAATTCCCTTTTATTTGAGCATTCTGCTGAGAAGATGGCAGTCTCCTTCTTTCCCTATTTACTTCTTTTGGGGTGTGCACAGTGAGGCAACAAAATAATTCATCACTGAGACATTGTCAGCTGTAATAGCCTTACAATAATAATAATAATAATAATAATAATAATAATAATAATAATAATAATAATAATAAAAAGTTGTGATATCAGTTCATAGGAACTTTAATCCATTAACATGAGAAATGTCATTGAGGTGACATAGAAGGTATCCTTTATATCCTCTAAAGACAATATTCCTTAAATTAACTCCTCCATTCCTGCTTCATTTCTTTCTTTGGCACTTTCAGTGGGACTGAATCAAAATGTATTACTTTTATTTGCTATGCATATAACTACTTACAGGTCGTGGAACACTACATAGATATATACACTGAATTATGTGCATATACAGTAGCCTGGGATAGGAAATAATAATCTTTCAGAGAGTGGAGTGATTTCTGTGTATCTCTGTGATCTTCAGAAAGGAAGCCCTGGGCGGAGATTTAATCACACGTCATTGTCTGTTATGCATTCATAAAAAGATGAACAATTATGGCAGTTGAAGGAAACCTATCATCAACTGAGAGGAAAAGACTATTTTTCTGAAGCATACAAATTCAGTCTTTTATGACAAAATGACTACTCAAAACTCTAATCATTACCATTTGCTTCCTAAAATATCCACCTCCCTTTATCTGGCCTTAGAGCTGAAAACACAACGCCCTTGAAATGTTTCTGGTCTCTGAAGGGGTAATCACCACCTTTTTCACTTTACATCCCAGTTCAGCAATAAGGCTGGAAGCACAGTATTTCTTCCCTTTCTTCTCCCCAGTAGAGCTGAGCAAGACAGGGTGCTGGTGCAGGAGGCACTGGGGTGTCCCTGCACCCTGTCCTGTGGGGCTGTGAGGACAAGCCACCCCAAAACATGTCACTGGGAGGCTGGTGCTCATGTGAGATGGCTTTGAAAATTTAACACAGCTCATGCAACATTCTCCAGAAAAGGAAAGGGTGCCACAGAATAATAATAATAATAATAATAATAATAATAATAGTAATAATAAAGAGGGGGGGGGGGGGGGAGGGTAGGATTAATATGTTTCTTGAAAGCTTCTTGCTTTCACTGCACGTGACAGCTGTGGCACAGGGGTACCCCATGGGTCACGCTGCCCCAGGCCTCAACCCTTGGCTGGTTTTGGTGCAAACACCAAGGAGATCCATGCCAGCTCCATCAGGCTGAATAAAGCTAAAGCAGTTATCTTCATAACTAAGGGCCTCCACAGGAGCAGGATAGGTCTTGGGGTCCAAGAAACAAGATTGCAGCCCCCCTGCCCGGCTGGGCTTCCCCAGCGGAGCCCCTCGGCCTGTCTCCGAGGAGCCGTGGTGCGCGCAGGGCCAAAGGGCGGGCTGGGGAGGATATGGGTGGGACGGGGTGGCCACGAGGAAGCCCTCATTCACGGCTCACTCGGAGAGGAAACGGGCACCAATCCCAAGGAAATCGTTTTGTGTTCCTGAGCGGTGGCGGGAGGGGCAGCAGGACCAGCCAGGCGCAGCCAGGTCCTTGATCCCCACAGCATCCCCCAGCACCCAGGGACAAGGAGCAGGATGAATTTGTTGCCTCCCCCTCCCCCCCCCCCCCCCCATGCGAGCACAACAACACAGCCACCTCTCCAGGTATCTCCTGGAAATCACCTGGGGAATTTATCACCCAGTTCAGCCTGCGCCAGGCAGCAGAGGAGCCCGGCACCTCATGCTGGGGTCAAACACTGCGAGGCAGCAGTACGGGGCCAGGGACAGGGCGGGAGCTCTCAAGGAAACATTTTGCTGAAAACAAAACTCCCAAAGCCTTTCAGCAACAGAGCACTGAAAATAGACTTCAGGCCCAGAGGGTGGGGGAATGGGAAAAGGTTACGAGCGGGGGAGAGAGGGAGGGAGGGAAAGATCAAACGGCTGAGGACAACCCTGGGGAAAATGGGGGCGCAGAGGTTGCCAAAGATTTTTTAAGTGCATTTCCTGCTGGAGCTGGAGGTGCAGAGGGCCAGCTCACTGCAGTTTGGCTGGAGCGGCAAGCTTTGCGAGAGGCTCTTCAGGCCTACTCCAAGCACAGCCATTCATTACCCGCCACTGCATCCTTCAAAACAGGAAGCGTTGCCAGAGCATTAATTTATCTCTTAATCGCCGTCCTTTTGTTGCTGTGAAAAATGTTTAGTCATAGATTTAATTCCTCTCACTCCACCCCCCTACATCCCGACCACCTCTGGTCACAAACACCATGAAGAAACAGGGCTCAACGGCTATTTTCTTTTCTCTCTCTTTTTTTTTTTTTTTTTTTTTTGGCAATAATTATTTAACTTTCAGGAGATCAGCTAACTCACTCACAGCTTTTATTAAAGCGCCTTGCACAGCAACAAGAGATCTGCCCCTGGCTGAAAGTGGGAGTGTAATTCTTTGGGATTTCGCCTTGTCATTATTCTTTCTTGCTCTTGTTATTGTCTTCAGTCCATCCTCCCCAGCCCCAATTTACTTTAAACAGATGTCTTATTTGTTCATAGCCTGCTGAGGATTTGCCCTGGCAGAGAGATCTTTTTTTGTATTTTGTTTTGCCTTTTTTTTCCTTAAATGTGTTTTAAATTTTACGAAGAGCCCATGAAACAATAGCAGATGTGTTGTAGCTACAATTAATTGGATAATTAACTTAATTCATGTATTGCATTTTAGGTTTGTGTTTCTTACGCAACAGAGCGTGTGTGCAAGAAGCTGGGGTGGGCATGAGCAGAGGGGAGAGGAGGAGGGTGGCAGAAGAAAAAAAACATTTTGGAAGGTACATCAGGGGGCCCCAGGCATGGGGCAAAGCCAGGGACATGGCCATGGGTGCCCAGGGGGCTGCACAAACAGAGGGGAGAAGGGAGAGAGGGGATAGGTCTGCTTCCTTCCAGAGATTTCTGCAGTGGAGATGCTGCCAGTGGTGAGCATCGCAGTCTGGGCTGTAACATCAGCATGGGGTCTGCCCCATTAGGCACACTGAGGGGAGCTGTGAGGTGTACAGGAAGGTTCTGGGGAGTTAAGATCCCCTAGGATGGGCTGAGCCTACCTTGCCCCTCCCCAGAGCAACAGAGCTATGCATGAATGAAGAGGTCCCTATTTCCAGGGCCACTGGGATGTATTGGCAGCCACAGGCAAGCTCAGCATCCTGTGTCAGAGCTCACATCCTAAACCCACATAAAGCAGCTGCCAGGGAAGGCAGGACCCTCCTGCCCTCGTCTGCCTCCCCAGACACCCCTTCATCCCCTTCCACGCCATGTATCAGCCGGTGCCTGCCCCGTGGCCGACAGCTTGGAGACCTCCGTGACCTCTCTGCTGTGCACTGTCTGCAGTGCCTGGGACGCCTGCGCTGCCACCCAGGCAGACCAACATCCTTGGACACAATCATTGTTCCTCGGTGTGGAGCCACGCCAGGCGACACAGCTTGGGCTGGGCTGTGTGCCCGCCCAGTGGGAGGGTCAGGATCTGGCCCTGAGTGTTAACAGCCCTCCATGTCTCCCACTTAAAGTATTTTCAAAGTCCTCCTGTGGCTATTTCATGTTGGTCCTGGCAGCTGTCACTTTCTGTGTGCAAAGGCTCCTGATGTCTGCAGAGGCTGCTCTGTCTGCAAGCAACCAGGGCGCATTCTGCACCTCCAGAAGTGACCATTGCACCTTAGCTTGTATCGACTCTCTGAAGTACTCAAATCATGCCCTCGAGACAGGTCCGATGCTCAAGGTACCCAGATCCAAAGAGTAGAAAAAACACTCCGAACATGCTTTCTGCAACTGCCCCAGCCTGCTGAGCTGAAACAACCTCAGGAATCATCTTCTGAATCATCTTCTGCTTGCAGTTTGATGATTTTTCAGCACTTGGCTTTTGTGTGGAGTTCAATAGCAGAGGCTTTGAAGTGGTGTCAGAGCAATACGGTGCATGTTGCCTTATTCCTGCCCTAGTTCGAGCTCTGAGCAGCTGAACAACATTATACAGGGTGGTTTATAGCTATCAGAAAAACAACAACAAAAATTATGATAAAAATAGACTTTTTCCTATAAAACTTGCAGTAGAAATCCATCTCACCGAGTCATTCACACAGAAAAACAAAAAGCAAAACAAAACAAAACTCAGACCACTCAGATGAGAACAAATGATACTGCTAATTGCAGTGTACAAATGCCAGATATTGGCATTTAACTCTAACTATGCTAAATGCAAATGTCAGCTAGAATGACACAGTCCGGCTTCACCACCCAAGGCAAGATTTCCAAGCCAGGCTTAGAAGGATCCAAAATTCCTACATTTTTTCTTTTCTTTTCCTGTAGCAGCAGATGAGGGGAGAGAATGGAACTATTTAGTCTTCAAAAAGGCTGAGAATGGGAACCCACAGAGATCCTGGTTCATGCTTGACTAACAGATTACGGTAAAAACACAACATCACTAGTAGAGCTATTGGAGAGAATTATACCCAGAAGAAGTCCTTAGAAGATGTTAAAAAGAAAGTCCTGTTTAAACTAAAAGGGAAAATGCTATTCAGCACAACATTTTTCTGCTTATTTCCTCCCATTTTTTTCCTACTGTATTCAGTTTCTTCTCTTGCTTTCTCTTAATTTGGGGGTTGCAAAGCTGCCAATTATTCTTTTATTCGTATTTTTCACAATACCAGCAATATCTGCTGCTTTTCTGGAATCCAGAGCACCTGTATCACTGGAATTAAGGAATACTAGCTGAATGCAGGAGGGGAAGAAAAGGGCATTTAGCCTCTGTGGTGGAGAATAGAGTAGAAACCCTCCATATCCCTCCATGCAATAGCTGTGCCAGTGAAACCAAGCACAGCCTAGCTCAAGAACCAAGTGAAAGGAATCCCAATGCTTTAATGCTTTGTTATTATACACTGTGATTTTTAAGGCAGCTGTACCAGCCAGGATGGGGAGGAGGGAACTTGACCCATGATTTATGAATACTTAGGGCTCATATTACTGGCATCGTTAATTACAACGGCTGATAAATTAATCTACCTTCTAATTTGTGTGCAAGATGCTCAGCTGAAAGCAGAGAAGATAACAGTCTTTAGGATACTGTGCTCTTGCAGCTCACCATGAAGTAACATTTTTGAACCTTAAGCCATTTTTTTAAGGCGTATTTTCCTGGTGAACAAGCCAACACTGACCATCAGTGAGGGCAATCCAGAAAGCAGCTGCTGTCCTAAAGGGGGCTCCAAGGACATGACAGAAGGAATAAGATGGAGGCCAACCACGGCTTAGTGCATAATCAAAAACTCACCTCTGACCCATGCTGAAATCTGCCCTCCAAACAACTGCATTTGAACATTTTCCAAACCAGTTTCCTCCACATCTATGGAGGACATTCCTTACATTTTAATGAAGGCCACAAGTTTTCATTTCTCAAGTACCCAGAAACAGAATGAAATGACCACATATGGGAAGGATAAAAAAGCAGTCACTTAGCTGAGGTGGTTTTCTAATAATGAGCATAGAAAAAATGAGTATTTAGTTCTTTTGCAATCCCTTGATGATAGATACAGACAGACACAGAAGCATGAGAAGGTTTTGAGAAAGCAACTTTTCAAATCATGCTTTATTCACAAATGTAATTTTTTATAATTTTAAAAGTTTTAAATGGCTCTTCCAGAGATCTAGAAAATCACATTTGTGGTATCTAAGCTGTCTAGCTTTGTAAACAAGAGGGAATCAAATATGCTGATTTCTAATAACAGCAAACTTTCTGAAGTATCCTCACATGATTATTCTTCTGTTAATTTTGTGGCATGTGCAGAACAACATAAAATGAGGTTTAAAAATTCTCTTGGAGTAAAACACTGAAATAGCCATGCTCCTATTACTGAAAAGTTTCAGTGTTTTCAGACCTTAAGCCTATTGCTAATCCAGGAATTATTTTTGCCTATCTTACAACTCAGGATGGGAAAGTTCTTTAGATAGAAAGAAGGACAGAAGCATCTACTCTGACAAGTTGGTTTTCAAAAAGTAATGGTAGCTGAAGATGATCGGAGTTTTCACTTGCAAGAAACAGTCCCATTAAATGGATTAGCAGGCAGAGTACAGCTGATGTGGTCAAAGGTGCATCGTAAATATAATTTATCATATCAGTGTATAATGTGTGGTGTTTGTATACATACACATATGGGTTGTCTGCATATGTATGTTAAGTGTAGAGAAGCAAGTCCAGCTCTGCTTTAATTTACTAATACACAGCTAGTAAAATTGCTAGTTCTGTAAAAATGTAATTGAAAGCAGAACTAGATGTGGCATACATCTACTTTAAAATATAAACTCCTTTGTGAATATACCATAATTTCTTTTGTATTGTTTTGTATTTCAGAACAATAAGTTCTAAGTTGTTATTTCAGGATAAACAGATAGATGGATAAATAGACTGATAGACAGACATATCGATTGATTGAATGATTGATCTTGCTTTCTTCTTTGTCCTCCAGGAAGTCAAACTGCATTTTCTCAAATATTTTCCTCCCTCTGATGCCCTCCCTCTTGAGGATGTGTCCATGAATTCAGTCTGGTATTTCCTCAATTAAGATATCTAAAGTGAAAGCAGAGACAACCCTGCTCCCACTCCCTAATTTTCCCTCTGCCAGCCCAACCTTTTCCCATACCTCCCTCCCTGTCTATCACGGTGGCTCCAGAAATTATAGCACAGTGAAGAGGACACGAAGCTCCTTGCTGGTCAGCTATCTGACATTCAGGCATGCAACCAGGTGTCATTGCATTCACATGCTTGCTCAAGAGTGAAGAATCCCTGCCTTTCCAGGCACGTAAGGTTTCTAAGGATTTGCCATATCTCCTTCTGAGGGTGACCCACTCAGAGAACAACACAGCAGGATGAGGAGGAGGTTCACTTCCATGAGGATGGGATAGTCTCAGGGACCCCTCTCAAATGTGAAAACTTCATTCATCATCATTACCAGTTAAATATTCATTCCTGTTTTCCTTCAGCAAGGGAGAGCAGCATGAGGTTTCCTTTGAGCTCTGGGACAAAAAGGTCATGGAAATTGTCAGCCCAGGACAAGAACAGTTTTAATAACAGGCCAGGTCTCAGTGATCTAAAATGCCAGTTTTCTCCACTCCATCTTCCCCCTTCCTTTGCAAGCTCTCTCTGGTCTCTTCTCATCAGCCCAACACAGCCATGCCTGGCAATGCAGGGACAGTTACCATGCTCCTCTAACTCCTTTTCAGGTTCCCAGGACCTCGGCAGTTCTTTTCAAGGAACTTCTTTTCATGACTTCAAAGTAAATAGATGTAATTTCTAATCCCTTGAGCTGCAAAGTTATGGAGAGTTTAAAGCCTGCTGCTCCTACAGCATGGCTTGGAGTCCATTAGAGAAGGAAGGGGGTCCCTGGCTACTTGACCTTTCAGGAAATTGAAGTATCTCTTCTGCCGACTCTCTCATTGCTCCCAGAGAGCCACTGATGAGATCCGGCCGTGAAACAAGGGAGCAAAGAAGAGCCGTGATTTATTTTTATTTTTCCAGGGAGAAGGAAGACAAATGGCAGAGCGGCTGCACCTCAGAGCTGCATGCCTGCCTGCACACACCGTGCACACACTGACTTAGGGTCCAAGCCACTCTAGCACACCGATTGACTCCAGTACAAGCTGTGACCTGGAGTGGGCAGTGGACAAACTTCAGGAACAGATCTCCGAGGTCTGCATACTCTTCTCCAACAGCAGATGATCACATCTGGGATCTGTGAGAGGTGAGTAGGTCAGTTACCCAGTCCACACCATCCCTGGCATTTTAACATGCTGCTTGCTGCCTTCTACTGCTTCTTCTGAGACTCTTCCTCAAAGTGGACACGTACCTTACACAAACTGCCTTGTTGACCAATATTCAACCTGTTGTGGCAGAGCTACTCCAGCCAGAGGTTGGGATATTGCTGTCGGTATTCCAGATAATCTCTACTGGCATTATGTCCTTCCTTGCCAGTTCCCCCTCCTGCTTTGTCCAGGAAGAGAGGCCAGTTTCACCTACGTGGCTCAACTGAAGATCAGACAGAAGAGCAAGGTAAACTCTTGCCCCAGCTTTCTCCTTTGCTTGGATATTCAGGCTGGGCAACTAATTTTGACTTCAGAAACCATTTCTGTTGATTTAAAAGGGCTGCTCCAGCCAGCGGATGTTTTAGTTAAGAACAGTCTCGTACACGGTAATTAATGTTAGAGGCCATGTTTTCCTGCTGAGCAGTAGCTTATGTCAGGAGCAGCTCCATTTCCTGCTCTGGGAGGGCACAGAGATCAAGGCACTGCCCTCCAGAAGAAGGGAGGGTCAGCATATGGCCTCAGAAACACCTCTGCCAGGCTGGTAAGGAATTTGTCATGGGACAGCCTAATTGGATTAAACAAAGACTAGCATAAGGGCAAGAGAGATGTGGAAGTGGACTCCAGCCCACCAAGGGACACTAGTGGGGGCATTATCAATCTGACATTGCAAACCTTCTGACCTCACATGTTCCCAGCCTGAATAATGCCTCCTCTGCCATGCAGACTCATTTTTATGTTACTGTCCTCTCATTTCTTCGTTACTATCCCACTTCCCACAGAGCTTCACTCTTCTTTGTCCTTAGATAATATTGGCCATACCACAGCTTTCCGATGCTTATCCAACTCCATTTCTCTGGCTTAGGGGATGGAGTGGGAGTCAGCATTCCTTCATGTTCCCCCCAACACTCATCTAAAGGACAAAAATATTCCCCTCATGTGACATTTTAGCTATATAAGAGACAGAAATATAACATCAGACCATAAGGTAGCTTCCTTACAGAGCTCCTGCAGAGACAGCTCTTGTCCAGAAAAAGATTCACCCATCTGGAAACAACCATTTCAGCCATGTGCACACATCCATCCAGGAGTGCTCATTTCTAGGCACTGAATAATAGAGGGAATTTAAAGAACTGGTTCAAAACAGTGATTTCCCCTGCTTTATATCTCAGGGACCTAACTCCATTCCATAAACCAGGCTTGCTGGGATTTAGATTTCTGTCCTAAAGCATGTTAACAGCTTTTTCTGACAGCAATGCTAGCAGAAACCCAGATACAGAGATGGATGGCTTTTGGTTCTGGGTGTTAATTTTTTTGCAACATGATTGCCTTCAGCAGTACCAAGTCCTGTGGCAGGCAGGAAGGCTTGGCTTATGTGGGAGTGGGAACACTGGCATGCATGTGCAGTGCCACAGTAAGCTACCCGTCACCAGCCACCTGCACCCTCAGCTCTTCTGTGCTGATACAGATGGGTGGATGCATGATCACCCTGATTCCCTACCTGAGAATTTTTGGAGAAAAAAAGATGAGTGTATTTACAGAACATCAGCCAGTCATGCTACAGAGTTGGGGGGTTTGTTGGGATGTTGGGGTAACTTTAAACATCCAAAGTGCCATTTTTAGTGGAGTCAGCTCTACACGAACAGAAGGTAGGAATTTCAGTGCAAGCGGAGTCAAGTCAATGTTAAAAGCCTGTGAAAAGCTCCAACCAATAAACCCAGCATGAGAGGGTAGTTATAGTCAGTGGCAAGCATAACCATTGCACCTGTATTATGCTGCTATATAAACATTTTACAAGGCCTGGTACCAAGTATATTAAAAATGATGCCAGATTCCCAGGGCCCTTTGTCCTCCTAGAGCTTCCTCCCCCACGGCTGGCTTTTTTGGCGTTGCACTCAGCAAGGCTGTTTCCAGGCACCATGAGGAACAGGGGGCTGAAAACACCCTCAAACAGCCAGGCTCTGCCCCACAGGGAGGGACCGGGAGCGGGCGTGGAAGCTTGGTGGGGTTTCAGCTGTACCATGTACAACTGAGAGCAGAGCTCCTGCAAGACACCTGCCCATAGGCATTTTCCCTCCCAGGAGATTAGCCCTGACCCTGTGCTGATGGTGTTGACATCTCCGTCTCTTTTTCTCCTAAATAGAAAGCCATATAGGAGCCTACCAGGAGTCAGGAGTTCACAGACCGTCTGGTACTTGCTTGAATTGATGTGAACCTCTGCTGTGGAAATTTTGCTAAGACATGCTTTCTCATGAGTGCGCCACACTTTCAGACTGGGTGAAAATACCACAAGAATAACCTTTCTCATGGTATCTAAGTATTTATTTTCTGGTTCCTGTCCAACCCTAAATCAGGAAGTGCACAAGCGTGAGAAAATTTTATAAAAAGAAAAAAAAAAAAAGAACAGTGTAATGACGGTTTTTAAGTCTCAAAAAAGTTTCTGTTCTGCTCAAGCCTGAGGCAAAAGTTCCATTCTTGTTTTATTCGAACAGGTTCATCCATCCATAGCTGCCTCTGCAAGAGGCATCACATCACAGAGAGGCCATTGGCAGAGGGGCCAGGGAATCCTTGAACCTTGCTGTTTTCTTCTGGTGTGCCACCAAGTCTTTACCCAAGCCACTCAGGCACTCTGTGTGTCCATTCCCAGCCTCTATATGAAGATCACTAATACTTACCTTCCTTTGCAAAGTGCTTAAAGATGGGTGAAACCTCCTCTGCAAGTGTACAGTGTTTTTGTAATTAGTATCCCTTCTTTTTCACCCCAACAAGTGTAACTAAGCCTGTATGTATCCCTTTAAGCCCTCAAACAGTGGAATCCTTTCATGGTGACTTAGGATATGATGTAATGTCTATGCATTGTTAACAGGACCAAAGTGTAATAAACATTCATTTTAATGAACAAAGCGAAGAGATGTAACTCAGAAGACCCACGGGGAGATGCGTTGTATAGAGTTGCCATGTTTGCATACATGCTTTTCTGACTGCTGTCAGTTTTAACAAGGGTAAAATACTATTGATGTTAAATCACATGCGGGTTTTTGTTGTGTGTGGGTTGTTGGTTTGTTTTTTGTTGTTATAGTTTTTTAAATGAGCCTCAGAATTGCAGGGATGTTCCTGAATACATAATGTACATAATACATCTGTACTAATAATCTAAATGTGTCCAGGACTGCGCTGTGGCCCCAAGGTCAACTGGCACAGGAAAGCTCACCTCCACACCACTGAACTCCTCCGGTCTCCAGAACAGCAGAGCCACATCCAAGCCACCTCCTGGGAGCCCTCGCTGGCCAGCGCTGCCTCCCAAACCGAGCTGTGCCAGGGATTGTTTGGGAGAGTGCTCGCTGGCACCAGGCTCGGTTGCGCCAGGGACCGTTTGAACAATTAACAGCGCAGGCATGCGAGTGCCAGCGCCTGGCCACGTTCCCTAGCACTGTTTGATTTATTAATATCAAGTAGCCGTGTGGCCTGCAGAGCCTTTATAGCTGGTGACAGTAGTGGGAAAGGAGAAAGTTGGGGTTACTTTTGTGAGTCTAGTGGATAGAGAAACCAGGCTACTTGTTTTTTTTGTTGTTGTTGTTTTGTTTGTTTGTTTGTTTGTTTCCTTGTAAACTGCAAATGCTGTATATGGGAATTATTCAGAGACAAGCAGGGTGGCAGCCTGCAAGACTGTTTTGGCAAAGCTGCTTTTCGAATCTGTGCAGTGTTTGGAAAAGGCTGCACAGTTGAGAGTGCTTGTCACTGAAGAATACCTGGTCAAAGTCATTTTACGTATTTGTACTTTGTAAAGGGATGTAACCAGGACAAAATACTCATCTTAGACATCGGCTCAGACCCATGCAGTCCCTGGAACACCAAGTCACCACATTTAAAATTTGCTGCAACTAAATGCCCAGGACATTTCATGCTATCACATGTGAAACCTCTGCAAATAAAATGTCATGACTGAACTTGTGCTTCAATGTTGTACGGGTGTTTAATTAAAAGCTTCATTAACTGATGCTTTAAAAAGTTATGTTCTTCCTTTCATGTTTTCCTAGAAAAAATCTGCAAGTAGTACATGGAAAGTAGAGGGGATAATCATGTCCTCATCTAATTACTGAATACCTTCTTCCAAAAATTTCCTGGAGTTAGACAGAAATTAGCAGTGCCACATATGCAGCAGAAGCATGTCTTTGACATATGACTTACACACCTAGTGAGACAACTCGGTTAACAAATGCTAAAGAAAAGTCCTTGATACCTCATAAACGGCCAAATATGAGAAACCTGCCCACCTAACCCAACACTTCACATCAGTATCATACAGGAATGCAGCCTTTCCATTTATTTTTTTTTCTTTTTCCCTGGGAAATGAATACTGATTCACTCAAAAGATAAATTGCTTAACTTTCTCATGTTGACACAGCAGCAGATCAACAGGCTGAACAGGCTTCCGAACCCTTCTGTAAAACACAATCTTAAGAAGTGATGGTGCAGGAACAGCCAACCATGAGGGCTGTTCCTCTGCTTATTGTTATGACTGGCCTATATGGCACTGAGTCCCGGGCCCCACCACGGTGAGCACTTCTATCACTTGTAACAGGCGGTGCCTGAGGAGCTCCTGCTGGAGCACGGTGCTGACACTGCTTCAGGAGACCTGGGTCCTGCTCCTGCTATTGCCTACAAGTTTGATGCTCTTCTTCACTACTTCTAGGCTCAGTTCAGCAAAGCAGGATGTGCTTCACCTCTCTGGATTTCAGCAGCAATTGAGGCACTCTGTCTGAGTAGGCATGTTCTTTTGTGCAAGGCCAGAGGCTACTCTATACCTGCTTTCAGCCAGCAAGAGCTTCTCAGCTGCTTGAACACATGTTGAAGATGGAGGATTTAGGCCTTATTTGGAAGAACTGGAAACTGCGTACAGTGAACTGTTGTGCTGTGCTTCTTGTCCCTCTGCTTTCACACTTATCTCCTTCTGCTTTTCATACTGCAGCCCTTTCTGGATGTGGAAGTGCCCAAGGACCACCAGAACAGCTGGCCTCACTCGCCCCAGTCCAGCCCCCATAGGGATCCCCAGGAGTGGGGCTGCTGGCAGCCCCACAGTCAGCCTGGTCAGGATCAGGAGGCCCCAGAAGTGCTGAAAAGCAGCTGTCCTGAACTTGACCTCACTTCTAAGTGTCACTCTGAAGTTCAGTTCACCACCTTGAATATCACTGTATTTACAGCATCCTCTTCCTCCTTCTTCACAGTCTGCAGGGCTTTTACATCAGCAAGCAGGCATCACTACAACCTCAGCAGGACACAGAAGAGTATTTCTGGGACTAAGAACTGATGGGATCCTCTGCCTGGCCCCTGGGAGCAAGGGTGCCTTTGCAAGGTCTTGCTAGATTGACATAGAGTACCTGCAGCCAGTTGGTGATCTCTGCCAAATGCTGCATTTATTCTTGATGATGGCCGCTTCTCTGCAGGGAAAGAAAAGGGTACTCCTATGAAACAGACACAGCCTCTTTGCAGCTCTTCAGGTGGTGTTTAGCTTTAAGCGTGTTTTTTTCCCAGCATTTTAGCAAGGCTTTGTGGTGCAGTAGGAAGCTTAGAAGCCATAGGAATGCGTAAGGCCAGTCTTTGATTCATCCTGTAACCTAAAAATACAGACTGATTCCTGCAGAAGTTATTTTAGTACCAGACAGCAAACTGCTTCCTTGAGATGAAAAGGCTCAAACACGGTACCCTCCTCATAAACAGGATCTTGGGATATATGGAGAAAAGCCATACAATTTAGACTGCATGCGGCTCACACAAATGCAGACACGAACATACACAAACAAACTAGCAAGGCGAGATAAGCAACACAGCCCTTCACAGAAATTCATCTGTCATTCCTTTTCAGGCAAATAAGTAAATCGTTTTTCTAAAAAAAAAAAAAAAAAAAAAAAAAAAAAGGAAAGAAAGAAAACAGAGGCTCTCCCTTGTGTTTCTGTGTAGGCTCTTCCTACACTTGAGAGCTGCCAGCCCAAACATGCCCTCCCAGCCTTCCTACACCTGAAGGAAAATGAGTTCATAAAAAGCCTGCCAAGATAGTGTAGCACCTTAATACAGCACCCGATGTTTTCATTGCTTCTTACCCTGAAGGTTGGTCCCAGCTTACATAAGAAGGGGAAAAAACAAAAACAACTTAGAGAGAAGGTGCATTATTTACAGCACACTGTATATTTTCTGTTAGAAAGGCCAGAGAAACTCAGATGTTGTGTGTTTGAACTGCAAAGTGGTTAGGCTTTGCAGTCAACCCCACTGGTGGAGCTCCAGCAATGTCCAGATCAGGAGCTTCAGCAGGGGGACACATCATGGGGGATAGTTGCCTTGCTGTTTCCTTGAATCAATTCGTGCTGTGCTCTCCTATATGCAGTAGTTTCCAGAAATATTTGGGATTACTCCCTGACAGGAAATTTAAAACTCCCTAGCAAACAATTAGCCACTGATTCCAGAAGGACTGTCTTAAAGTAAACATCTTTCAAAAGTTGGACTCCCAGATTATTTCTATCAAGGTGACATCAGGAGCAGCCTTAGCCTGCCGGGAAGAGCCATGAACATTGGAAACCTGGTGAATCACCAGCTGAGAAATTGCTTCAAGGGTCCAGTTACTATTTTGAGGTCTGAGAGAGCAACATGCAAGCTTCTGAGATGTAGGAGAGGGTGATGAGAGTTTCCAGACAAATAAGTCCTTTCTCACCACTCTCAGTACCCTTTTGCTTGTGTTTTGCTGAAAAATGACTTGCAAGTGAATAGGTGAACTTCAGGATGTTGAACCTGAAGCTGCTTTTATGAAGAAGTAAGAGGAGCAGCTAAGGTGAATAGCCAGAAGGACAGAGGAATGATGTAGACTGTAACACCACTGAAATTGCTGGAGGAGCTCCAAGGAGAAACTGCAGCTGAAATCTCTATCAGCAAGGGATGCTGTTTCAGGTGGTGTTAGGTGGGATAACGACCTTCATTAAGTACAGACTGTCTCCTGTACCTCTAGAGCCAAGGAGGTTCAGCACACTTTGGAGGAGCACTCACGACTTGGGGACTTCCATGCCTCTTAGATCTCCAGCACTGGGCTGGAAATTTTGCAGGCCTATTTTCATGTGTTTGCTCAGCTGTATTAGCCCTTCACTTCCAGTTCCGAGAAACACAGTCATGACAGCAACAAAAATAATGATCCTTCACACCTTAGAAAAAGTTCAGTACAAGTTTGTTTTGCTTTCTGGTTAGGGTTGGGCAGATGCAAGCATGTTGTTTCAGATTTTATCCGAGCTGTTTTATTCCTGCTTCACTTTTGTGTGCCTGTTGTCCTTGGGGGAGCATGCCTCATAGGAACAAGGTGGCATCTCCCCAGACTGCCTCCAAGCTACAGCTGACATTCATGCTGCAACCCATTCTCCACCAGAGCCTAAGCAATCAATTACAGATAATCAACAGCTCATTTGAGCAGGTTTTCCAAGAGCAAGTGTAAAATAAGAAACACTAATAATTGTGTCAAGAGAGCACAGCCTTATTACAAGACAGAAAGCTGACAAAGAGCATAGCAGCTCACCCTACAGCTTCTCCCTCCTGGGCTCAAACAGCAGCCAGCATCTTGCTCTGGCGTTTCATACTTTCCCTTCACAACCTGCACAGTGCTCGTCCCGTGTGTTTTGCAGCTCCTGCATGCAGTATTTTCTATGCCTGCTGCTTTGCAGAACACTTTGAACCGCCTCAATAAAAACACGTTTATGCCGATGCTGGCTGCTTTTGTCAAAGCAGAAACAGTCCAGCCCCATCTCGCAGCCCTCCTGCTGTTTTGCGTGTGCTAGAGCCAGGTTGAGTGCCTTTGCTGTGCCCTGCCAACAAGCACGCTCCTCTGCTGCTCTCACCCTCTCCTGCTTTCCTCTCCCCCCTCCTCCCCATCTTAGGAAATAATTAGCAACGAAGAAATAATAAAGCGATGCAGAGTGCACTTCTGAGGCTTCCGACAGCTGCTGGCAGCGGCACTGGCGCTCTCCTGGTACTGCTCAGCTTCCCTAGAGAGCCGCGTCAGCCTCCCCTTTTCGGGTGCCCCCTGCCTCCCCGCACCTGGGCTGAGGTCAGATGAGAGGCAGGCACCCACACAACACCAGCCTCTTGCAGCACGTGGGCATTGCAGGAGCAGGACAGTACCTTTCTCTTGGGGCAGGAAAAGCGAGCCTGTGCGGTGTCACCATGTCCTGCTGCCACAATTAATATGTAGGTTTTAGGTTCAGGCTATAAATAGGTCCTACAAAGCACTATGAAAGCAGCATACAGCTGTGGTGTTTCTTGCCTCAGCCAAACATGTCACATATTGCTAGAGCAACAGCAGAAAATGTTATCACAGCCCAACGAGCGCATGTGAGCACATCCATACTTCGAGGAGTGACACGGCTGCAGGCTGCCAAGCTCCCTGGCACCAAGACCAGCACCAAGGGGACATTTCTCCACTTCTCACCTCTCGGGAGAGACAGACAGAGGGGAAGACATGGCTTCTTCACCTGCCTTTCTGGCCTCAGCTGCTCTAATGAGAGCCACTACAAAGGTGTCAATAAATAGCAATGACAGTGATGAAATTTCCTTCCACTAAGTGTCCAGTATTCCTCTGCCTAAAAATATGACCAGAAAGCACTTTATTCTTGCACCAGGCCAGACATAAACAAGCACTATTAATGGGGCTGGGGAAAGGGTTTTGAAGTCCATTAGCTACCTGCTGAGCATAAATGTCTTTGGCTGCAAGGATGTAGTGTTAGGGCATGTTTCTCATGTACTCCTTCAGACTAATCGGAACAGACAAAAATACAGCTTCTGCTAAAAGCCCCGAGAGATGTCTGTAGCTGCAGTCCCACTAGGACAGCATTTCTGGTTATGGGCAGTTTTGGAGTACCCTCTGTATGGGAATAGCTTTTGGTAGCACTTCATCTCCCCATCTGGTCCCACCACTTCTGTACCAGGAGATCGGGATTTCCCAGCACCCTGTGAGCCTCCATGAAACCTCCTCTGCAGTTTGGAGCATTCCTTATACATTGCTATATACGTGATATAGCACATGTTTAATGCTTTCTTACTGATGTCATGTGATTGCAATATCCTCATGCGATTAGCAAGCTCAGGCACGCTTGACTCACATTGTATCTCAATTATTTTCATCCATAAACACTAATGCATTAAATCCTGAAACAATGCCTACATAGTTCCCAAGGGCAATGTTTTGATTCCATCCTGGAACAAGGTCACTCTCCTCTTGACTGATGGTGTTTCATTCTTTATCTTTTCCTAACAGTTGTTTCTTAAACAAGATTTTCACTGGCAATAAAAAGAATAAGCTTCATTAAATGCTCAGAGATTTAATGTCTCCCGCTAGCTGTTTTTCACAAGCTTAAAGTACATATTTTATTTTTTACTGCTTGTTAGGTCAAGGAGACAAATACTGATTCCAAGTCTGGTTGCATCTGCAGAGCACCAAACTTCCTGGCCTAAAATATTGTGACTGATGCCAGTGCCCTGGTCATCCCTGTCCAAAGCACTCTGTTACCCTACCCCACGTATGGACAGATGTCCTCTGCAGGTACTGGCTGGTACTGAGGATAATTTGGGAGAACCACTCAAGAAAGACTTGCTTTCACTGTTGTTTATCTTCTTTGCCTGTAACTCTCAAGCAGCAGAGAGTGGGAGATTCTTCCCACAAGGCTTTCTCAATCTCTGCCTCTTCAGCTCTGCTGGAAAAGAGCTCAGAGCTATCCCACGAGCCTGGCATGCCACCTCATCCATCCTACCCACTGCTCGCAGCTACACCCAGCCCACCCCACCTATTTATAATCCCTTGAGGCTGTTTTGCTCCAGTGTGAATATTACAAACCACTGAGGTCAGTGATTCTTGGGCAACTCACAGCGTCTCAATCTTTTCTAACTATCCACAGGTCCCGAGAGGGAGCCCTGTGCACTGGTGGATGATGCTTGACCAAGCGAGGCCCCCAAGCAGTTCAGCTCCAAACTAACTTTCCAACAAGTGACCTGCAAGAAAAATGTGGGAAAAGTAGTATACAGATCATCATCTGGTATAAATCAACAAAGCCCCAATAAAGACATTAAAGCTCTACTGGTTTACACCATCTGGGAGTTTGGCCGCAGGGGAGGACTTCTTAATGTTGAGTTTTTAGCCTTTATCACAGATATACATGGGAGGAGAGCTAGTGCCCTATCTGCTCTCAGCGAGCGTTACCAACCCCTACAGAGATCAATAGCAGCTCCCTGCTCACATCAAGAGCCAAATGATGCCCTAGAATTAGCATGTGTTTGAATCAGTGCATTGTATCTTGTTTGCAGATTAGTAGCACGGAGTAGATATTGAGGGCACAGGAAAGCTAGCCAGCTTAAACAAAGTCAGAATTGACCTAAATTTTGCTAAGCTGAAACTGATATTTTTGGATGGGAGAGAGAAGAAGAAGTGTCCCAAAATAATCATGTTTTAATTCACTTCATTATTTTGTGTCTTCTTCTGCACCTTCTAGCTGCAGCAGACAAGGGATAGTAAAATTTCACATACTCCCAGCTTGGGCTGAACCACTGGGCTCCTGTCCTTGGAACTAGCAGCTTCTCCTCTAATTCAGAGACCAAACAGACTGAGAGGTAGGCTTTGGACGGTCCTAAATCCTCCAAATCTGTGGCCATCAACTAGCCGTAAGCTTGACCAACTTCTTGGTTAGCCCAGACAGTCTCAAAAGGACAAGTCATATTTGCTGTGTAGCATTTCACTTAGTTCTGCATGCTGTCTCATGATTATATTCTGAATTGCAAAAATGAAACAAATCTGGAGAGAAAGGAAACATGTTTGTTCATTATATTGATGGCAGCAATAAATTCCCTTAAGGCAGTGCCCTTTTTGCTTAACACGGGGAGTACCAAATGTGGGCTGGATAATGGATATTTTTATGAATGCAATCTTGCCTGAAGCAATTGATTGCTTAACTATTAGGTAAAAGATTGAAGCATGCAAAAATAAGAAAGTTTAAAAAATACCACGAGCAGAATGTGATTATATATCAGTTCCAGCCACCTTGCAGCTAAATTACATTTATAGTACTTTATGTCTTCAATACACAGCTTCTTCCTTTAAAAATGCTTCTGTAATATTTTACAGATTCTGAAGCTTACTAAATAAAAATCCCCACACTCTGCTTTGTAGTTTATCTTTCTTTAAAACAACTGAGGTTTTTTTGTCATTGTATATTTCTGTTTCTGTGGATAATATTTTTCTTGCTGGAAGAAGGTAGAGGGTGTATGCAGAGAACTGTTTCCTCTTAGGTCCTAGCATACTTCCTCCATCTGCATCTAAGCCAGCAGGGGAAAAAAAAAAAAAAAAAAAAAAAAATACAGGCAAGCTGCTCTTTCACAATACAAAAGTACAAGCACTGTTTTCTTTCTGCTCTTTTACCACCTATTAGTGCTTTTTTTCTTGTTCATCATAGGGATAAAACCATTTTTTTTTTTTTTTAATGCAGCATAGTCCATGGGTAAATAATTAGAGATTAATGAAAAGAGGAATTAATGAGATGGACTGGTTACCAGTGTGCAGTGTTTCTGCTGGTGTATTTATCCACTGATTCCTCTGTTATGAATAATACACATATTCATCACACAACTGCTTCAAGGGACAACATTCTCATCCAGGTCCTCTGTGCATCTTAAGTAGCCAGGGCTTCCCCTGAGATCTGGGACTAAAGGACAAAACTTATCTTTGGTGTAAATTGTACTGAGATCAGTGAAACCACTGAGACCTGGGATGAATCTGACCCAGGGAGAGAAAGTCTCAAGAGTTCCATTTAATCTCTGCCGCAGCATGGTTTTCCCCAGGAATCTCTATATCCATCCATCTCTCTAACACACATAATAAATAATTTACTCACAGATATACGGGAGCACTTTGCTTCAATCTGCTAATGATCTTAGCACTGAAAGGGGCTCTAACATACTTTGAGCCTCTTTACATTGCCTGGGAGACTGAAAGTGCCATTACTGTAAAATGAGACAATGAGAAAAAAGAGGAGATGCAATAATCAAACATATTGAATTATGGAACAAATACTTAAGTCCTTCACCTCTTCATGGAACATTTGTGGTAGTGTTTTTTTTTCACTTACTGTTATCATCAGCATTTCTGCACCAGTTTTCAGGTGGATCTTTAGCTGCTTGAACACCCAAATGAGATTGATCTCAAGCCACCTTGGCTGTCCAGTCAACAAAGACCAACACTTTGGGGCATCTGTCTCTCTGTATTACAGATGGAGCCTATGTGACTTGCACAGAGTTTTTAATAGGTAAAGCCAAGTTAGATGAATCCCATTCCTAATATTAGCCTGAACTCAGCCCTTTCTCACAGATTCTGGTGTCTTCCTGCCCCTTACCTTGCATACTCCCTTAAGCCGGGGGACGGGACAATAGGAGGACCCTGGGGTTTGGCTTCAGACCTCTGCCAGTGCCTCACTGCAAACACCAAGCTTGGAAAAAGGATAAAAGTGTAAATATAAAACATCTTGCCTACATGTCATGGCACAATTTAAGAAAAAAATGAGAAATATCAACTCAAGGTAAGTTTCAGCTCAAGAGGCCAACTTCTAGTCTCACATATATCCAGTCTGAGCCCTGGTAAGTGTGACAAGTACAGCAGAGATGCTCTGAATGAGTGTCTTTGTAACAGAGGAATGTGCTTGCTGCAACTTTTTCCTTTTTCACACAGATTATTTTTTAGTGTCTGTCACCCACCATTTCTGCTGCTATATATATTCGAAGATTCTCCTCTCTAGCTCAAAATGACTTGGATGCTGGCTTTTCCTACCAAATGCTGTTTCAGTCTAAAAGCTTCTAACATAAGGAAGTCTTTCTTGACAGCTTTAATATCTCTAGTTAATATCCTCCTTGATCTGCCCTTTTTTCTTGCCCTAAGTAATTCATTTCCATCCCTGGCATTGCAGCTTTTAAGAACTGATTTAAAATTAATACAGGAATAAAACAGTATAAATAATGTATGGTTGATGTATTTAATATTAATAGCCTTTAAATGAGGAAAAAATGCATACCTGCAGATGATATGCAAAAGGACTATGGGGCCATACTTTTGATTGCAAGGAGCAATGATACTAATGCTGCCAGATATTTCCCATCAAAAGAGCTTTTTTTTTTTTTTTTAATTTTAGTTCAGTTGCCCACAGCTTTGTCAAACTTCTCTCTTGCAGTGAATCCTTCCAGACTAGACTTTCTGCCTCAGAGTGGATTATTTATTCATGCGTATGTGTGAAAAACATCTCCCAAAGAGCTCAGCTATTTCCATGAATGAAACAAGGAGGAGGACACACACTGGAGCACCTCAGCTTGTGTTTCCTGGCAGAAGGCATGCCAGCAGCCTGGTCTGCATTTAACTACATCATAAGTGTGAGATCCTAAAGCAGTGGTGCTCCCCAGATCCAAACCCAAATTGGAAGACAACTGAACTGAGGAGAAGCAGTCTGGCGGAGAGGACAGGAGCCAAGGCAGAAAATAAGACCATGGTCTGTCAGGATGAGGCCCAGAAAGACAAATTATGAATTAGAGTAGGATCCCAATGGAGTAAAGAGACTGAGATTTAGTAAAACTGGGAACTAAAGATCAGAGAGGTGTTGAAATGGAGAGGAAAATACTGGGATGGGCAGTGTTGTTGAAGGAGATGCTGAATCTCCTACCTCCAGGCACCTTGATTTGCTTTTGCCCTCTTCCCAGCACTTTTGCCCAAGAGACAAGATATCACACCCTGGCTGCTGAGCCCCATAGCCGGTGCGAGCTTTTCCCAGAGTTTCAGCAGAGCAGTGAGCTTTCTTATTAACCTGTCAGGAGCCAAAACAAGCAGAGACCTGGAAATGAGGTATTGTCTTGGCTTTCAAACATACATCTTTCATACAGTCTGAAGAGAAAGCACAAGAAAGCTGGCATTCAGGGAGCAGCTCCTGACCAGAAAAGCTGCTCTTTCTCAACCTCACCCTCCATGTGAGGGTGCTCCATCATCTGCAACAGCCAGGCAGGTCCTGCCCCTGCCCATCCAGCCTCCTTCCCTGCTCCCTGTGAGAGCAGCCTTGCTCCCCATGTTCATCTTCTGCCCATGGATGTTCATGCATGCTCTGAGGACCTGCCAGCTCTCCATTTCCTTCTCCATTTTCTTCTTCGATCGAACCTTGGTAATTTTCCAAGACTCCTGGCCCTTTGTTCCCTCCTATGCAAAAACCTATGTACAGTCTTGCAGCAAGGACCATTCACCAGTTGCCTTTCTCATTACTCAGCTCTGCTCTCACCAGTGTGGAAGGGATGGGGGCCAAGAGAGGGAAGAGTGAGAGTGATGTGACCAGCATGCAAAAAACATGCCTGGTTTCCAATGAGCAAGGGGTTAATGCTGGGCTGAGCCTTCACACAAGTGTAGTGAGTCAGGGCCAGACATGCTGTCAAAGAGGGAATACAGGAAACTTTCCCTCTTTAGGAAGGAAGACAGCCTGGAGAATATTATTTCACACCCGATGAGCATGGGGCTCGTTTGCCCATTGGACCAGTGATTTCACGTTGCTTTCTAAGGATTCAGCACATGACCAATGTGCTTTCCATTGTGTCATACACAGCCCTGATGAGGCCATCTGCCATGAAAGCTTTTCTCTCAGTGGCTTTTCCTTACCTGTCTTAGAGTTGTGATCTCACACAGTCCTCATATCCCTGGTAGCAGGGGCTTCATGATGACAGAGACATGCTGACCAAGCTCCAGAAGCAATGGCCGGGATGTTATAAGAGAAGAGCATGTTGAAAAGAGGCTTTAGGAGTCTCTTTTGGTGATGGTTTTGAGAATCCATTCTTAATCTTTCTGTCTGTGTGTGATTATTTGTATGGCTGTGGAAGGAAGGAGTTGGCACCTAGATGAACACGGTAGAGTTTACAGGAGATCCTCCACATTGAGTGCCTGCACCTGTTGGTCCATGGGTGATAAGTCTTTTTGCACTTTGCCTCATCTGGAGCCCTCATCTTCTCTGCCCTTAGTTGCTACTTTTGCCTTCCTAAGACTGGGAGGGAGGTGCTTTTTGATTCCTTGGGTGGCCTAGAAAAAAAAAAAAAAATGATGCAAAGAGGATTTCTGAACATTTCTAGTGATATCAGTAAATTCCAATGTATTTTATAGACTGTTCACATATGATAGCATCCTCATTTTAGAGAAGTGCTTCTGTCATTTAATAGCAATACCTCCTCAAGCCATTGTGTAGCTGTACCACTGTCTGGTGCTGCAACTCAACTCCAGCATACTCAGCTAAAGAAACAGGACTCAGCAACTCCAGATGAAGAAAACGACAGATGTGACACTCCAATTCCAGGAGAAAAATGGCCAGGGCCAACAAGATACTTAGGATTTATTTATTTTTTAATAGTACCTAGGACTTAACATGCTGTACAGTCAGAAACTGCAGCTGGGTCTGGCTATGTTCTGCAGACTGATGGAGCAGTACAGAAATTTTCACCAAGCCCAGCTTGTTCTGAACACTAGCCCCCAATGAGATCTACAAATGCCACAGCAAGGTAAGTGCCTGCAGAAATGCTAGCACTTGCTGCTGGCGACAGCAGCAGGGCTGACGGTCAGTCTTGCAAGGGAAGGCAGGGGAGGGAGGGAGAAATAGCTAGACTGCAACCTTATCTAGATCACGTAGAGAGACGCTGCAGGAGGCTGGATGGATGGACAGCTATTTCAGGAATGGAGGAGCTTATGGCCACAACTGCTGCATCCGAAAGGCTGACTTACAGGCCAAGAGACAGCCTGACGGGCCACTGACATGGGGATCCATTTCGAACCTAGCTGAAGGGTGTGTAGCACAAGGCTGTGAAAGGGGCCAAAAATATATCCAAGGAGGGTAATCCTGCGTTAACAGGAGAGGCCCCATACATGTGCCATAAGTATTCTCCCTAAACTTAAGGCTAACCAGCTTGAATTCAAAAATGCACTAAGCTCTAGCTTTCTCTGGATGTGTAACTTGAGTTGCTGCCTCGTAATGGGGTCTGAATTTAAAAGGATGACTTCTGATTTTATTTATTTACCCTAGGTCAGCCTGCTTAAAAATAAGGGGTATTTTACTAGAGCAGCAGAAAGTAGAATTGGATCCAAAAGCTGAGATGCTGAGATATAGGTTAGATCATATAGATGGCACCTCAGTACCTTTTGCTCCCCTGAGATTTGCAGGTATGCTCACCCAGAGCACAGCTGTGCTGGGCAAAGAGTCTTATGGATGCTGTGAGGTTTAGATTTGGACCTGTTCAGGGATTTAACATGCTGTTAAACATGAAAGGCTAGGGAGAGTAAGGCAAAATAACTGAAGGGGATCAGTGATCACCAGCAGGATAGAGCAAGATGGAATGATACTGCTGAGTGACCACATCCCACAGCCCTGTGGCTGAGCTGGGTTTTTTGCCATACGGGGTGCTTTAGGTTGCTGTGCAGAGCTCTTTGGGCAGCAAAAAGTCCTTGTCCTCCTGCCCACTTTGCTTCTGCCAGAGCTTGGCAAAGGCCACCACCTCCTCACAGCAGGAGCTGCCCAGCTCCAGCCCCAAGGATGCACAACGAGGAGATGACCCAAGAGAAAACATGGGGTAGACCAGGGCAATCTGAGCTTCTGGGGGTCCCCATGGATCTGCAGCTGTGGTTCCCAAAGGGAGATAATTGTCAGCCAGGCAGGCATGTGCCACAAAATACCCTAACCACAAATCCTTTATTTGCTGTCAGATGTGGCAATCCAAGGCAGTTTGGAAGCAGGACAAAAAAACATTAATGCCTAAAACTGAGAAATGGACAGTAAGATTTGCCTGGGCATTTCCTACATTTCAATTTTTGTTGCTGGATTGACCAGGAAACTCAGCATTTCTCACAAGCGGGTAGGAAAAAGCCTGGCTGGGGAAGGAGGAAGGAGTAAGAGCCATGCTTTGATGAGGGCTCTCAGGGGAAATGGTGCAGCCTGTGAGGGCAAGGCCCAGCTTCAATGGAACTTGAAGAGAGCAAAGTAATTTCAATTGCTCCTCTGTCCTGTCCCCATGTAGCAGGAGAGCATGAGCCATCAGTCCCCACTGCAAATAGAGCAGCCAGCAGCTTTGAGACCCTGCTCCCATATTGCCTTTGCATGTCCTTGCTGCTGACCTACAAAAAACAGAGGTTTTCTTACCTTTATTTGGTGAGCTAAGCTTGCTCTCCCTCCAGATTTCCTTTGTTTTTATTTAAAGGGCCAAAATCAAAACAAATGGCTTCTGCAGCCTCAAAACAATATGTAGTCTATATTTAGACATGTCAAAAATTCTGACTAGTAAATCCAAAGCAGTGTGGTTTGTATTTCTCAGTATTGCCAGCAAACCAATTTTTATTTTTTATTTTTGTTTTGTTCATGTCCATCCTGGCTGTCACTGGGGAAGCCCAGGCTAATACTGCAGGGACACAATATAACGGGACATCCAACCCACATTGGTACAGCCAGCTTAGGGATGAGATAAATCTACTGGAATAAAAGGTGAAAAGACCAAATCTTCCTTGCTCTGAGTTAATACGATAGGGCTGAATGAGGTGAGCTGAGCCCCTGTGGACACTGTACCCAAAGTACAAGCCAAACCCTTGCAAGGCTGTTGTGGTTTAACCCAGCTGGCAACTAAGCACCACACAGCTGCTCGCTCCCTCTCCCCCCTCCCTCTCTGGGATGGGGGAGAGAAATAGGAAAACAAAGCCTGTGGGTTGAGGCAGACACAGTTTATTAAGACAGGAAAAATAAGGATGATAATAGTACTACTGCTACTCATGTGTATGAAACAAGTGATGCACAAGGCAATTGCTCACCACCCGCTGACCGATGCCCAGCCTATCCCCGAGCACATGCCTCTCCCCCATCCCAGCTAGCCACCCCTCTCTATTGTTTAGCATGATGTCAGACAGTATGGAAAAGCACTTTGGCCGGTTTGGGTCAGCTGTCCTGGGTCTGTCCCCTCCCAGCTCCTGCTGCACCCTTAGCCTGCCAGCTGGCAGGACAGAGCAAGAAGCTGAAAAGTCCTTGGCTTAGTGTAAGCGCAGCTCTGCAGCAAATAAAACATCAGTGTGTTATCAAAACTCTTTTCACCCTAACTCAAAACATAGCACCCACCCAGCTACAAGGAGGAAAAGGAACTGTATCCTAGCTGAAACCAGACAGCTGTTTTCTGGCAGGTGGTGGGAAGAAGACTGGCTGCTTGGGGGAGCTTATCTCCACGTGGCTTTTAGGCGGTAGCAAAGTGTTCCTCTAGATCTGGAAGCATGAAGAGGGCTGCAGTCTCCAAGCTCAGAGGCAAGCACATCTTAGTGTGGCGCAACTGATTTTTGTATTCCTTGCACTAGCTATTCCTTCAGCTCCACTTCAAATGCCTAGGGGGGGACCAGAGCTGGGGACCTGCTGTTTTATACCAAAATTCAAAGCATCCACACCTGGCAGATATCACTTTAACAAGAGGGAGGGCCAAGAGGCCTTGTGGAATAGGCCCAGCTACCTGGCTTCAATTCTTATAGCTATATAGCTCGTTATCTCTAATAGCAATAGCCTGCCAAGGGGCCTAGCGCTTAGAGTTGCCCTAAGGAACGAACCACAAAAGCTGCATAAGGGTCCTACTTCTCTTAGTCATTCTGTGAGGACAATTTATACAGTGCCTGTTAAAAAATAAAATAAATAAATAAATACAAGCAAAATGAATTGACCTTAAAGGCAAAATTGCTGTCATAGATTTTCATCTGCCTACTTGAACCACTATGAACCACCATATCAGGCTTTGCTAGAGAGGACTGTGAACAACCTCTGGCAGCCATGCCCTACTTCAAGTGCAAATTTCAAAGTAAACATACAGCTGTGGAGACCTTCCAGGTCAGGCAGGCTGCTGCCCCAGGGAGTTTTTCTTCCCTATTTTTTTCTGTTATGGGTGCAAAAAGGTTCCTTTCGTATCCTGCCATGCTCCTTTCCCCAAACAGCCATCAGGGCCTCATATTTTAGTCAGCTACTCAACAGTGAGGAGCACCCTTCAAAGCCTACCCTCGCTGCGTGTGCACAGAGCCAGCTGTTATTTACTAGAGCACAACATGCAGGCTCTTTCTCCTGCCCTGTGGGCTGTGCATGCTTAGTCTGGTCCTTCCAGCCTCTGGTAGCACGAAAGAAGGCAGAAACCTGAGCTTTTGCACTTGGGCACAGAAGCACTGTCCCTGAGCCTTGCAGCATGCAGCCGACACATCCCATCAGGGCCCATCCCCAGTGGCCCTGCTGGTGTGGCCTTGCCTTGAAGGTGGCCCAGCGTGCCTCCTGCCCACTCCCAGTTCATTTCCAAGGCAGAATCCAAGAACTTGCTGGCACTGTAAGGCATTCGTCATCCTCCAAAGCTCACTCCTTTTGCTCGGGTGCTTCGGGGGGGCCTGAGCGTGATGCAGCAGTTCAGTTGCCTCAGGGCAGCAGATGCAATCTGTCTCCAGCACGTTCAGGTCTTGTTTGCGGTCAAACCCCTGCTCGTGCTGCACGCAGATGAATGGCAAGCACCCACAGGAATTCACCTAAAGGATATACACCTCGCCAGCTGAGCAGGGGAGAGAGTTTAGAGCGGAGAGGTACTGAGCAGCAGCTGTCACATTTCTTATTGTAAGCACTCTGACGCTGCAGCTGCCCTCACAGACTGTGGCAACATCAGGCTGAACTAGACAAACCCCACGTCTCCCCTCACAGCCGCTGGCACCCAGCAGAGATGTTGAATCCACCCAGGCCCCAGGTGGCTGCAGACACGGGGACTGCAAGCACCCAAATGCAGCCTACACATGGGGCTAGGACTGGGAGGTGAAACCAGCTCCTGTCCTCGCCATGAAATGGCTTCTCATCCTGTGACTGGTGCCTTCTTCCCAGGCTCCTGAGCAGCTGCCCCAGCAGCACGAGGCGAAACCGTGGCAGAAATGGAGGTGCAAGGGCCGGGTGTTACTGGATGCTGGCGGCGAGCGGGCGGTGTAATCTGTCTGCTTTTGTTCCGTTGGCGTGGTGGTGTGCTCTCATTAGCCCCCCATGGACAGTCAACCTGTCAGCAGGTCTGCGCTCCAGCCGCCTGACCTCTGACTCCCACTCATTCTTCCACAAATTAATTTCCCAAATTGACAAATTAAAGTGCACAGTATGCCCAAGGTCACTAAATCACACTGGGTTCTGGTAAATGTCATCCAGCATTGGTGGGGGAAGAACAGAAATAGGGGGAGAGAAGGGAGAGAAGGTAAAAAGAAAAAGAAAAAAAAAAAAGAAAGAAAAAAAAAAAAAAAAACCTTTTTTTGAAAAAAATTGACAAAAAAAAAAAAAAAATGGAACTATAGTTTCTGAACTGCAGATGACAATGCTGTGCAATTAAAATGGAGGCTGAGGGTTCCCTGCACACAAGCACAGTTGGCTGGAGGCCGGTGCCTCAGCAGAAGGTCGGGGCAGCTGTTCCAAATGGCCTCAGCCGGCCTGGACAGGCTGTGCCTCCCTCAGCACCAGGCTGGGTCCCCTCTCATTGCACTGCCACCACGCTAACATGGCGCCATTAAGTTTCTCTTTGAACTTCTTCACATGCCAGCATTATCCTGATCTCAGCTCGTGCTTTCCTCTCCTGTGTGTTTATCCCTCCTGCATTTAAAGAAAGGCGCTGTGTCCCCTCTGGGCCACCACTTGCTGGACAATGGAGGCCATGGCTGGCACGATGATCTCCCAGTCCCTTGATGCTCCTTACAGGCTGGCCCTGCACCTGCGCTGGCTGGGCTTCGTCTTTCTCAACCACAGCAAACAGCAGTGCTCCAGGGTAGCTCTCAGCCCTCTCCGGTAGCATTAATACTTCCCTGCACTTTGGGAGGGCTGTGACTCATATGCCCTACGCTCACATTTGCTTTTTCCATGGTTGCATGATATCTCTGCTTCTTAGTTATCCTGGCCAACTAATAAATAATCCCAAGTCTTTCTCTTGCATGCTTGTTTAGAGCTGATAAGCATCCAGCTTATAGTGGAAATTCATGTTATTAGTCCCTAAGTGCATGGCCTTGCACTCTGCAATATTGAGTTTCATCCCATTTCTATTTGTTTAGTCCTCAAGGTCAGCCACTGCTTCCTGCACTGTACCCCAATCTTATTCCACAATAACTATGCTCCCAAACTTACCTTCATCTGCAAATTCAATTTCCACATTCCTACCTTTCATGACAAAGTTATTAATGAATATATGAAGCAGAATCTGTCCCAAGACTACCCCTTTAGCAATTGCACAAGGAGTGTCCTCCCTCCTCATCACTCCCACCCCAACACTACCTGTATTTATCCCTTCCTCAGCCAGGCCTCCACACCTTTACCATTCTTCTACTTAACCCCGACATCCTCCTCTGAACAAACAATTTCCCCTGTGGCATCATATCAAATGCTTTGCTGATAGCCAGACAGATCAGCCATGTTTCCTTTACCAGGAAAACCAATTAGTGTACTTTGATAAGATATCAGGTTCTTCTGGCACAATTCACCTTTGATAAAGCCAAGCTTCACGTAATCCACATTCTGTTTGCATCCTTTATTCTTTCCTGTAAAGATTTCAAAGGTGTTTTGCCTTGCACAGTCTCAATGAAAATAAACTGCCTATGCAGACAAAAGCAGAGAGCACTGTCCCCTTAGCGGTGTTTTTATGTAGGAGGACACCAGAAAGAAAGCACCACTGTTGCAGTGATCTTCCCTCTGCTATTCACCTTGTATGATGTGACAGTCATAGCATCTGATACAAGCCCTGGCCAAGTCCAGGTGTGATACCTGGTGTCGAATTTAACTGCACCACCAAAAATTGGTGGTTCTTACAAGCAAGAGCAGACTCAGACCAGACACTTCCTGTGCATTCTCCCTATGCGTAGCACTTCATGGTCCTGCAGAAGTAAGTAGGACTGTTCATGTTGTTCTGGTTAAATGTGTTTCAGTGGCTGCTATCTGGAAAAATTTCCTTGCTTGCCTGAGTCTTTCCTATTATCCATATTGACAGGATTCAGCAAATACAAGAACTTGGCCTACATTTGTTGTCACCATTGTTATTGCTTATCAGAACACCCTTCCAAGGCATTGTGCCTTCACGGGTTCCAGTGCAGCACTGCCTCTCAGCAAGTATACAGCCAGTGCCACTGTATCACTCAGGAGGTCACTGAAAAGCAGAGAACTGAGAGATGTTACTCTTCCTGCATCAAGGCAAAAGCATCAGCCCACTTTTGCTTGGGTCGATGTTGTATTTCTGTAGGGCTCAGTCCTGCACAGCCTGTTGCATGGGGAAAGAAGTATGAGATGTGACTTAGGGCAAAGGTATGAAATGTTTAGATCCCCAGTTTGTATTTAACCTGAGTGGACAGAGTTTAAAAACCCATGGCTGTTTTGAAGCTCTGTGAAGGGGATCCCTGCCTCAGTCACCACCCTGTGAGCTGGGGCAAAGAGAGGCTGTGGTTCCCATCCCCTCCCAGCTTCTTTTCAACAGGGTCAGGATGGAGACACACAAGGGAGACGTCAGGTCTCTCTGAAGTGAGGCAATGACTACTAAGGAAGGGCACAGCAGTAGATTCCTTTGAATCTTACAGGGATTTCAGCAGAAATCCCTCTGGGCTTGAAGGAAAGCAGATGATTACTGCTGCTATAACACAGCAGGAAGGGACCACGCTGCCCGTGGCAGCCACTGATGCAGCTCAGCAGCGAGGGAGAGGGGCTCTGCTCATCCCTGCCTGGAATTTGCTACTGAGAAAAAGCAGTCAGGCACATAGTCCTATATATTTTATGTGTTTGGATAAAAGGATGCATCACCTCACCAGAGGTCTGATGGGAATTTTTACATTGCCTGACTTCTTTGCACTGGCACAAAGTCTGCATCAAAGTCCAGCTGAAAGCAAACTCCTCACCATAACTCATGTGAGTAAGGCAGGCATGAATCTGTGCATGTCATATTGAAACTGCCTGCTTTCATTTACCCTGCTCCCAGGTAGCAAAGCACAGCACAAATGCAAATCGTCATCTGAAGAATTATATTTATTTTTCCTTTTTTAACTGTGGTTTATTCTCTTCCCTGTAACAATGACATAACACCTCTCTCAGCCTGCAGTTCAGCCCATACAATTTGCTCTTCCAAGTAAAAAATGATCATGTCACCAAGAAGTCTTACTGTTACTTCTAAGACCACTAATTGATTCTGCTGCTCTGATATCCTCTTGCAAGGCATTCCAGAGCCTAGGAACATTAACAGGCAAATGCTCTGGCACCAGCTGTCTTAAGCCTAAATCTAGTCTCCACCAAAAGGCTGGCATTAGATGTCTTCTCATTTTACATGATTGCATTTTTACAACATTCCATGGTTTTGAGGCTACTCGAGGTTGGCTGACGAATCACTTTGGTGATGTACAAACTGAATCTTACCCCAGGAGAAGAAAAGTCATAATTAGAGTAGAAAGGAAAAATCCAAGTTGTTCTTTGTGCTAGCTCTGGAAAATATACAGCAGGGTCCACCTCCCAGGCCATGGACAAGAACTACTGTGGTCACATCTTTTATCCTCCTGGGCCCAGAGCCCTGCCTAACCTAAGTAAACAAGGGTGTTTAGTAGGCATACTGGTTGAAACATATGAATTACTGTGTGTTTTGAAAATACTAGTATCTCTGTCTTTTCAGGGTGTTAATAGTGTTTGAAAACTAGACAGCAGGACAGATTAAGAACAGCTACACTGGCCAGATCAAATGTCTTTATTAGCAGTACCATTGGCACAGCAGAGGGGAAGATGGCATAGTCTTTCCTTAATACCACACACACACCCCAACACAGCATAGCTGGACATGCTGTCATTTACATAACACCACTGACTGATGGCTCATAGAGTGCTAATTCATGCCTGAATCATGTCACTTGGTGCATGTGACATAGCATCAGGTCATTCCCTCAGCTCTGACAAGGCCAAAATGGCCTGGAATTTATGCTACAGTGCCAGGATGTGTGGTGGAACCATTACAGATTCACACACATTTTAGTCTTGTGCAAAAATACACCCCTTCCTTGCGATGCTGCATGCTGCCACACTTGTTTGCTCAGCTCATGGTAGCAATGCTGCTCTCCCACAAACCATCCTGGCAAACAGGTAACACAAAAACCAGTGGACACAAAGCCTGTTGGAGCAGCCAGCACAGCTACAAGTCCCAGGGCACTACTTAGAATCAGCTCTCCCATTTCATAATGTAGCAAGTTTAATTTAAGAGAGATCAAACCCCACTCCTTTGTCCAGGTGTCCCTTTTCATAAAGCACACTGCCTGCCCAGAGAAGTAAAAACCACAAGCCGCAGAGAGCATAACAAAACTCAGGCAGGCTACCAGTCTGAGCTGCTAGCTCAGAGCTGGCAGGCAGGCACTCTGTTTTAGCTTGCTGCACGTGAGACCAGCATTTGACCCGTTTCTTTCACAGCAGTCTGCTGGCTGTGATCAGACTCTACACGTGGGATTTGCTGCTTACATTGCTGTAAAATAAAGCACAGCAAAGCAAGTACAAAAGTCAAACACGGGCAAAGGAAAGAAAGGCAAGATCATTTATTATAACCAAAAGCCTGCAATTCATGTCACCAAGTGGACGTGTCAGTCTCACATGCATAGCCAAGGAAATCAACCCTAGACCCCAGAAATTATGCTACATATCATATGACCTGCTGGCATATTAATACCCTGTCCTTTTTAAATCTTTGCTCTCCCTTTGGAGCCTGCCCTCTCAGTGGGGATCAGACTGACACATTATAGGCTCAGTTTTCTTTCTGAGCTGACAACTCGTCCAGGAAGAGCTGGCTAGGATGTCAGCCTTTGGAGGATATGTAGAAAATTCCAAAGAGGAATTTGCATATCATCATTTTACTGGAAGGTATGGCGAGAAGAAATAAATACTTTGCTCTTCTAGGCAATACTTTCAACGTTTAGTCAGCATACCTCACTTAAAATAAAAAAAAAAAAAAAAAAAAAAAAAAAAGAGTACTGTTGGTGACGATGTGCTCAATAATGCTGAGCTGAGAAAAAGCCTGTGCAGAGACAGCCGCTCTGGGCATCTCCCTTTTCCCATCTCCCTGCATCTATTTATGGAAATATTTGGAAATTGCAAAATTGCAATATAGCCCTTATTTTAGGTGACTCCAGTTGTTACCTTTGGAAACCTTCCTGATACGCTGCCTATAAAAAAGAACCCTGCATAAAAAGGAGTCCAGAAAGATAAAGTAGGAAACAGAAAACCTGAGAAATTGATTAGTTTCTGCAGTCCTCCCAGCAGATAGACTGACTGCAGGAAAACCACACCTGAAGTCAGTATTGGTTGTCCCCATTAAAGAAAATGCTAGAGCTTTTTTTATTATTTTTTTTTTTAAGCAGAGCAGATGATTGCATAATTATGGCAATATGACGAAGGGGCTGGAGCACCTCTCCTATGAAGAAAAGCTGAAAGAGCTGGGGCTGTTCAGCCTACAGAAGAGAAAGCTCTGGGGTGACCTCATTGCAACCTTTCAGTACTTGGAGGGGATTTATAAAAAAATGGAGAGCGAGCGACAATTTACTCAATCATATATTAACAGGACAAGGAGGAATGGTTTTAAACTAAAAGAAAGGAGATTTAGGTTAGATATTAGGAGGAAATTCCTCACTCAGAGGGTGGTGAGGCACTGGAACAGGTTGCCCAGAGGGGTTGTGGATGCCCCATCCCTGGAGGTGTTCAAGACCAAGTTAGATGAAGCCCTGAGCAACCTGATCTAGTGGGTAGCATCCCTACCTATGACAGGGGGGTTGGAACTGGATCATCTTTAAGGTCCCTTCCAGCTCAAGCCATTCTATGATTCTGTGATTCTGTGATTCTCTGATTTTCTGATTCTTGTAGTTGTAACAGAGTAATCCTCCTGTGAGTATTTTTACTCTGGAACAAAAGTTTCTTTCCCCAAATTGCACTGTAAATACACATTGTATTGATACACAGTTAATGAAATTAAGGTTAAAAGCTACAGCTGGGACCAAAGCAGAAGCTGTTTGATCATACCAGCAAACTTCTCCAGGCAGCTTTCACATAAGAGTCCAGATTGATTTGGAAAAGCATTTGGAAAATGTGTGCCTCTCTTCTCCATAGCTCAGTCATGTAATTCAGCAATGAGAGTCAAGTCCATATTCAGGCCAGCTATTACTAAGGCCTAATTTAGAGGCAAGTCTTTTGGTGATGTCCATGGCCAAGAGTGAGTAAAAATTGTATTTTCCAGGGCTGCCCACTCTCAGCAGAGACAGTTGGTCCCAGGACCCCAGTCAGATCTGCATATGACCAGTAACATGGTGATGGGAAAAGCACCACCAGCCCTGGAGGCAACACACTGAAATGCAGCTTTCAAATCTCTTCTTCTTTAGTGGAGTCCTCTGCAGCTGATGCAGGAAAAAAAAAAAAAAAAAGTTATGATTTTGCCATTTTCCACCACAATTCCTTGCCTCATACCACAATTGGAAGACAACCTGCTCCCTCCTGCTGAACAACAGATGTGAAAACAGGGATTATTTAAGCCTTCGCAGCCAACACCGTGCTCTCCTGTAAAGCCTGTCACAATACAGCCCTCAGCAATGACCTAGCTATGATGTAATTACATTTGAAGGTGCCAGATTTACATGGGGCAGGCCACAGAAGTTTAACAACAGTAGAAAAACTACTTATATCCTGTGTTTATTTTGTGATCTGCCTTTACATATTTTGGAGCTCATTTCACTGGAAAGTATTATCTCACAGAGACTCAGCACAAGATTATTTTATTTAAGTATATCTCAAATTTCTACCAGCAGGACAGATGAAGGATCAGAAATGTATCAACTCTTTTCTCACATCTTCTGTTAATCAACTACCTTTCTCCTAAAAATTACCCACAGAAGTGGGTTTGGGTGTGCGTTTCCAGAGGCCTTGCTACTTTCTCCGAAGAGCAAAGCCCACATGATCACAAGAGTCCCACCCTGCTTTAAAGACCATCTTGACTTACACCAAGCAGGGACTGATGTGTGTCCAACAGCTGCTTGTGTTTTGATTCTTGAAAAGAAGACCACTCTTCAAAAATGTGATATGCTTAAGTTAAATCCTTTTCCATATCCTTCTATCCAGGAAGTGCAAAATAAACATACTGTGGCTCCTAAAAGCAGTTTTAAATACAGACTTACTCCTCAAAGCCTGTGACCATCAAGAAACTTTTAGTGCTTCATCTCCAAATGTACCTGCCTCAACAGCTTTGTCCATGCTGGAGTGGAGACATCTTTGTTGTAGTCCTTTGGAGTCACATTCACACAGGTCACCTCATTAAGTGCCTGACCTGTGGCAGGCAAACATTCCAAATCTCTGCAGCTAACAGGTAGTCAAGAACATGGCTGGAAGATGATAACAGAATCTCTTCCACCATTCACTGAGACAAGTTCATGTCTTTTCAGCAAGCACCCTGTTAACTTCATCTATGAGAAGAATTTTTTTTCTCAAATATTAAACACAAATTACTGACTTAATTAACTGACTGTTAATAAATGTACCTTTCTTGCAGTGTCTCCCCATTATCATTTGTTGCACAAAGAGACCATGCAGACAGGCAGAATTAATTAGGCAGATTAAAATGTTGTGGGAAGTCCCACATCTATGATATTGCCGTCCTTCTCCAAGAAGCCCTTTCGGAAGTCCTCCTAATGCTGTGAAATTGCATCCTTCAAGTTTGGGCATGGTTGGGTTAGGATCACAATTTTTCCCTGAGGTAATTCTTTCCTCTGACTTATGCTGAAGTTAAAGTTGATCACAGAGTCCACCAGGGCTAGATATCAAGGGTAAATCTGGAGAACAGGTCTTACGAGGAGTGGCTAAGGGACCTGGGACTATTTAGACTGGAGAAGAGGAGGCTCAGGGGCGACCTTATTGCACTCTACAGGTACCTGAAAGGAGGCTGTAGAGAGGCGGCGGCTGGTCTATTCTCCCACATGCCTGGTGACAGGAATGGGCTAAAATTGCACCAGGGGAGGTTTAGGTTGGATATTAGGAAGAACTTCTTTACCGAAAGTGTTGTTAGTCACTGGAATAGGCTGCCCGGGGAAGTGGTTGAGTCACCATCCCTGGAGGTCTCTAAAAGACCTTTAGATGTAGAGCTTAGGGATATGGTTTAGTGGAGGACTTGTTAGCATTAGGTCAGAGGTTGGACTCGGTGATCTTGGAGGTCTCTTCCAACCTAGACTTTTCTGTGATTCTGTGATTCTGTGAAATCATCCCATATTTCTCTGAAGACTCTCCAGTAGTAGGATAAGGTCAACTCTCTCAGGAGATACGCTACCAAAGAGAGTGGAGAGAAGTTCTGAGGAACTTCTTTTCTTTTTAACAAGAAGCATAAGAAATGACTCCAGTTCCTTAGGTCATTTTCACTCATTCATTAGGCCTTGTACTGCCTCACCAACAGTGGGGATGCACAGAGCAGCCTGGTGTGCCCCACATCAGAGATACTGTGCACACGCTGCTGATCTGCATGCAGTGGGCCATTCCTACATAAGACAGGTGAGAACTTCTAGGGGCACATACCAGTCAGACCCACTAGGAAATGCAATGCATGTGGGGCAATGCACACTTGTTGCACAAACTCAGTAGGGATGCAATTGACTGCAGTTCATGGGCAGAGTAGTTCAGTCTTGATTTCCTGACACCTGTAAAACCTGCAATGGACCACCTTACACTTCGGGCTATCAGATTGCTCCAGAATACAGTGCCCTTCTTCCAAAACTGATTGATGTAGCAAGCCTGTATTTGGGGATTTTATTTATTTATTTATTTATTTTCCTAGAGGGCATAATCTAGCCTATGGTGTTTTCCCTGTACAGTAAGCTCACAACATGGTTGAGGAAGAACTGGAATTTCAGTCAGGAAATCTCTGAAGAGAAACTATGTACTTTCAGTGTTGGCTAGGGTTGGCCTTACAAATGAATCATCCTCAAGAATAAAAGCCCTGGGTGGGGCACGAATGGGTCTCCCTCCTGGCCCCCACCCCCAGGGCTTTGAATACTGCAGTGTTTTGATTTTTAAAACATATGTCCAACAAATGTAGCAGTGATAATGAGGAACATGTCAATCTGCCATGTTTCCTGTTCAAATTTCCGTTTTAATTTCTAAAGTTCAAGTACATCTTGATCCCGAGGAGATAAACGTGAGCAAGTACAACAGAAGTATGGAGAGGAGAAGAGGTGAGAGCTCACAGTGGCAATGAAAACCAGAATCATTGCAAAACAGCTGGGCTCTGTTGGGGAGCAGAGCTGACCCAGCAGCCCTATCTTGCCCTGAAGGACAGGTTAGGTCAGAGGATCTGACCCCTGATACAAGGCCTGTGCACCACCTTGACATTGCAGTCACTGTCTGATAGATTTGCTTTCTGCTGCCAAAGAGATGGTGAAAGTTTCACTGTCCCAGCTCTCCACTTCCCTCTCCTTTCACAACTGCACATAACTATTTTAAGCACCAAAGGCCACAAAAGCTAGCACATCCCTGAACGACCTTGTGCTAAGTTTTCCTCTGCCCAGGGCTCTCCTGACTCAGAAGATGATGCTGAGACCTCACAACCACAAGAAGTCACTTGCACACATTCCACAAACACAAATGCCACTCTTCCATGCAGGAAGGGAGATGTTTCAGGAGAGAGATGACAGAGAGGCAAACTACTCTCTTGCAAATACAGCACACATGTAACATCCTCCACTGTCACCAGCCACACAGCTAAAAAGTTTATCAGCCTGAAAATACTATTCAAGTCTCTCAGCACACAATCTTCAGATTTTTTAAAAACAAAACAAAAAAAAGTGCATTTTGACTCACTTTTTCAATCATACACCAATTCCTAGAGTCTGTGAGTCAGTTCAGGTCAGTCCATCCTGACAGACTTTTTTATTTTTATTCTAAGAACATCTTTACTAAACTTAAGATTAGACATTATAAGAAATACAAAAATCTTGAGGGGAAGGAGAAGAAAAGAGTGAGAAGATCATTATCTAAGATTGTAAGATAACACTTAAGAGGTTTCAAAAAAGAGGCAAATAGAGCTACAGGAAAGCTGATTGGTTTAACCAAAAGTCTGGCTGGAAAAATAAATAAATAAATAAATGAAAAATAAGCCAGAAGCTGTGTAAGTAAGGGCAAGGAGACAAAATATGGAAGTGCTACAAAGAGATGAAATCTCATCTTGCTTGCCACAGCAATGAGCAGTTAAATTAGGATACCAAATTCTATCACCGATGGATTGGTATGGATAAGAGCAGGTAACTTTAAATATTGTGCATTTATCCCTGGCAAGCCTTGAGACCAGCAAACCCATGCCAACAAGCAGCATGACCTACTGCCACAAATTCTTCCTGTATCACCAGGCACAAAGGAGGGTCCCCTTGACCCCAAGGGTACCCTCTGAGGAGGGTCCTATTGCCAGCTGGAATTTAGTTCTCTCTTTTTCCAAAGGAACATCAGCCATTTCAGGTAGCTTGAGCCATCTTCCCATTTGCTGGCAACTAGAACATTGCCTGAAGCTGGTGAACAGCTAGATTAAGTCAGACCCATAGGTGTCCAGTGCCATTTTAGATGTCCAGGTGTCCAGGACATCTATGGGAGATCCGCACCCCTCAGGAGTGGGAGCTGAATGCCAGAGGCATGTGGAGAACTGCACTGGGTGCCTCTGTGTAGGCATCACATTGCTTCCTCCCTCTGGGCTGAGCTAACAGCTTCTAATCACACTTGCTTTTCCTAGTTTGAAAACGCTGACATCTTAAAAAAAAAAAAAAAAATCAGTAATACTTCAGAAAAATCTTATCTTACAGACCTTAACAAGCCATGATTAAGCATTTTCCTGTCTATATGTATCACTGTGGGGAAACACTAAACATCAAGAGAGCAAGTCCTAAGTCAAAACTGCAGAATCTGACAGCAGAGCACCCAAAATCCACATCCATTTAATACACTAACCCATAATTATTAATCTTTTTTTTTTTTTTTTTTTTTTTCCTGGCAACTCTTTACAATTTACAGCACTCATAATAATGCTGATTATTCATTAGTAATGCACCAGCAATCAGGTATTAATTGTTCATTACGTAATAACCTATTAACAGATACTTTTGCTAGGGAAAAGGAAGCATCACTTCAAAAGCTGAAAATATATGAGGACATGCAGGAGAAGGTTTTGCTGCCTCTTGCCTAAGGGTGAGCAGCCTGATCAAGTGTCACACCCAAGGTCACCCTGCAGGCCCATGGCTCAGGAGGGATTACAGCACAGCAAGAGCCTTTGTGACTCCTGCTCTTGTCCTCTGAACTCTAGACCCCATGGCACCTCATCAAAATATGACCTGCTTGGATAAAAATATCTGTCATTGTTTCACCCGTGATCAACCTAGCCTTTTTTTTTTTTTTTTTTTTTTTCCTTCCTCAGCGAGCAGTACAGGCTTTCTGTCCTGCTCGTGACACTTTCAATATACTGTTACTGGAAAAGTTACATAGCTAAATTGCTAGCCAGTATCGCTGGAAATGAGAATGTGCACAATCAGCCTATATTTACACAAACACACCTCACTGTGTAGTCAACACATTTGGTAAGATCAGATCAATTAATTCTTTCACCATCTGCTGGAGATCACAGGAGGAAACACACAGCACACTGGGATAAGTGGGGTTACAGTCTTTTAAAAAGTTCTGTCTGGGCTTCACAACCTGTATGCTTTTGAGATGAACAGGACAAGTCTTGCGAGCAAGCAACCCTTGGGTTCAGGCATACAGTCTCCATATGGGGCATAAGGAGTTACTATATGTCAGCCAAACCTCTGTAACTGTCTACGTCTGCATTTTTAATCTGTTTCAGTTTAAGCATCTTTCATCAAGTTTTCAGCTAAAAAGCATTACCTCACATCTAGGGCAGAGCAAGAGCATTCACAGCAAACAGCTACTGAGGTTATCACAGCTCAACTGACATGTGGTAATCTGCTGGGCCACTGCTACTTGCTCCTGTGCAATAGCACTGGCTTTTGGAGACTGTCACAGGCAGGCAAAAATGAAGAGTGGTGGGTGAAAAATAGCTCTACCCTTTCACGTTTTCTTTATTAAAATCAGAAGGCTCAGGAAATTTCTTTAAGGTAGAGAAGTTTGGAGTGGGAATCAAATCTTGAAGTTTGGTTATTAAGGAGATGCTTCCAAAATACATTTTCAGCATGAACCCTTTTGTTGGAAGTTTTCTTGCCTGGAACAAGAGGAACCTAAGTGCTGTGCAAGCATAGCGAGGTATTCCCTGCCTTAAAGCAAGGGTCTTACAGGGTCTTTAATGATATAATAAAAGACCCTTTCAGTGAAATCATAAACCTGAAGCTACTGAACTTTGGGAATCCACAGGAACTGAGTCCTCAAGAGGTACTCATGTCTGATTACAAAAAGAAGCTGATGTCATGACATTTCTGAATTTCTCAAGAAGATCCTTAAAATGTTCAGTTTTGGTTAAGGCTGTTACATGGCTTATGCATCATCAGTGACTTACTACAAATGAGGAATATTCACGGCAATTCAAAGATCAAAAAAGCACATCTTTGTGCCACAAGGATTTTAACAGAAAGATGCTACTGTTTGGGGACAAGGGAGCTGGAAGAGGCTGTTTAAGCTGGAATGTGATCATTCCACATTTCCAAAGCAACAATGTCCAAGAGACTCAGACATGGAAGACCCTTTAGATTTCACCTCCCATCAGGACTTACTGAAATCAGACTCCAGAGCACAACTGTAGGCATTTCGTTTTCTTTCTATGCCTTGACAACCCTTCTCTAAAGAGAAAAGCAATAACTCTAGTATTCCTCACTAGAGGTGTTCAGGGGGTTGTTTTGTGCTTGATCAGCAACTTAAGGCCTTCAGATGGTCCGTGAAAAGAAATGCAAAGGACGGTCATTATTAAAAGTTATGGTCCCTGGATGGGAAAAATGTTCTGCACTTTTCAGCTGCTGTTACTTTAACGTGTGATATTGAGTGGAGCTGCTGGTTTTCACAGCATTTAAATCTCAGGTATTATTACAGGCATTTCCAAAAAGATTCACATGGTGGAAGAACAAACATGAAGACCCAACTCTGTTACCAGCAGAAAAGTGTTTGCAAGCCAGGTTTTGCACACCTAGCTAGAAATCTGTTTGATTATATTGGCATACTGTGGTGTGATAAAAAGGGGGTTTTTTTTGTTTTGTTTTGTTTTGTTTTGTTTTTCTCCTCTCATTTGAACTGTTCATTCTGGTGGCAGGGAAGGCACTTGACGTGAAAAATGCCATAGCTGGGCCTTCATTAGATTTGGATTGCTGACTGAACCTCTCTCTTTCATGTTCTGGCAGCCTGTCACTCCCCTAACAGGGCCACATTACACTAAATAAATGTCCTCAGAGCAACAGAGATCAAGCCCAGTCTGCAAGTTGTACCATGAGTCAGGTGCTTGCTTGGCAGAGCGCCCAAGATATCCTCCCACAGCATCCCAAGCTCTGCTGGATCCAGTTGTCCAAGGTGTCACACAACAAGAGATCTTTTATCAAAGCAAATTCCCTTAGGAAAGCCTGGTTAGAGGCTAGGTGAGCCACCTTGATTCCTTTACAAGAGCAGCTGAACACTGTCTCAGGATATCCCAGTATAGGTCTCTGGCTGACGGTGGAGTCACAGCTGCTTTATACCTCATGAAAAATGTGGCCCCGTGTCACCAACATTGTAAACCGTCCTTATCACTCCAACCAGGATGGGCCAAAACATGCAAAGAGCCTGCATGCAGCCACTCTCACTGCCTCTCCCCACTGTGATCACCCATCTTTTCAAGTGCTTCAGGAACATATTAAGTCATTCCAGACAAGCTTTTCTATCCAGCGAAACAAATGACCCTTTCTGAGCACCAAGAAAAATAAGGTCTGGGGAACAATTGAAGGAAGTGCACCAAACAGACATTCCTGCAGTAATTACCATCACTCACTTGGGGAGCAGGGGAGCACCCTCACTAGGGCCACCCTCTCCTCTGAGGCCGGGGTCTGCTCCCATTGTTCTCACCAGGAGCCGTGCCACCAAGTCCAGAGGGAGCAGGATTGGGCCCTTAATCCCCATTTCCTCTTGGCTGAGCAAACTGCAGTGTATGCCAGTGACAGCTAAATGAAGGATTCCTTTTTCCAGTTCCAGCTCTTAACTCATAAACTCAAGGTAATTGACATTACAAACAAGCTTTACCCACAGGGACCCCAGAACAGTCAACAACTGAGCTTTAATGAGTAGGAAGGGAGATGGGGGGAAGTCCTTGCACACCGCTGTAGGACATTCTAAGAAAAGCTCTTTCCCTTTTCCAGGCAAAGCAATGATTAAAGTCAATGCACGAAACCCAGCAAGGAGGGAGGTCTTGCCGAAAACGCCTTTCTTCCTGACTTTCCTGTGGAAAAAAAAAAAAAAAAAAAAAGGTGGAGAGGGGATGAAAAATGGTTTGGGGGACTTGAGAAGGATGACAGCAGCCAGTTAACAAACCCAAACAATAAAAGAGGAAGCCAAGCTTAGATGAAAAAGGTGAAGATCTCAGAGCTTGCACACAAAATATAGCTATCAGAGTCCAAAAGAACTGACACAGAAATGGAGACTGTGGAGTGGAAGTGCCAACCCAGACATTATATGAACCCAGCAGCCTAACCAACCTAACAAATTGCAGGGTCACCTGCCTCACAGGCTCTCTTCTGTTGCTCCTCCTGACTCAGCAAAGCTGTGGTCAGTTGGGTGCTCTGTGTCAGCACTTCACAGAGTGATACCAGTCCCAGCCACAGAAGGGAAACAAGCAGTACATGGGATCATCAGTGTTTGCAGGACTGTACTTGTCAATGCTTGATGGTGCCAGTCAATTTTCATTTGCTAGGCAAGACAAGGCACTCATACTTAATAGGCACATTTTTGCTTAAATGGATCCTTCTCCTGAAAGCCTAAATTAAATGGACTTGAGCCAGAAATTGTGCATATATTAGAGACAACATGTTAGCAATTTATAAGAAAGAGAATGGCATAATGGAAAATCCTATTATTCATCTTTATGAAAAAAATTAGTGTTGCTGGTGATGTGTCTAATTGCAAACCACAAAGCCAGTGAGCTACCTGTTGTACAAAGACAATAAGAATTGTCCCTGCCTAACAGGATTTTCACTTTGATTAGGTCTAGGGAGATACAGACAGAGAAGCAGGGAATCACTATACTGTTTATTTGGAGGATTAACAAATATTCAGTATGGTCAAGCTTCTCTGAATGACATGAGATTTGGTTACATCCAGGGAACTGAGGGATGGAGACAGATCGTGATGATTCCATACACGTACGGGATGTACAAATCCCATATATTTTATGTCACAGGTCAGTGGATGTGTAAGAATGGAGTGACATCCAGGAAGAGGGGAGAGTTTCTGAAAATGTTGCTGTAAGGTGGTTCAAATGGACCATTTTGGAAAGACGGGAGCAGTCCACAGCTAGAAAAAATGCTATGAATTTGTTGATGTTATCAAATCAACACTGGGCAACTGTGGTGAGTAACAACCATTTTTTACATTGAAAACTCATGGGGAAATGATTGCAAAGAAGTAGTAAAGCCCTAAGATGGAAGAAAAAGACTAACCTGTCCTGAAAAGCCTCCAGGAAAGGACCAAAGGAGAGATGGGAGTGTATGAGAACTGCCCCTGAGCAGAGGCAGGGCCAGCAGCCTCTTCAGTCCCATGCTCCTATGAGAGGCATCCCATCTTCTCTTCTTCCCCGGGAACATAGGACATGGAGGAGAAGGGAAATTTCCATCTGCACTATGAGATACTTTTAATATTCTCATAAACTAGTGAACCTAGAAGGTTTGGGGTTTGTGTATGTCACCATTTTGGGTTGATTGACTGGTTTTCTTTTCTTAGGCCTTTGATGGGGAGCAGCCTGAATCCTCCTGTTCTCCCCACAAAGCTCTGTTTTGTGATGCTTCAGGTGAAAGCGGCTATTTTGCTGTCAGTCCCTGCCATCTATTCACATTATAGTTACAACCAGACTGGGGGGACTCCACTGCAGAGAACTTATCCCTGAACCCAGCAACCAAGGAATTACTATAGTAGCCCAGATACGACATGAGCTATATTTGGGGATTAGATTATACCTTCTGTCATTTCCATATCTTTGGCCTGCTTTAGCAGTGTTCCCTGCCATAGTTGGTCCCAACAATGTAAGCTGATGATGAAACATAATCAGGTGGGTTGGGTCTTGCCTACTTTTTCAGTACACAGAGCTCAGTTTTTGCCAGAAAGGAAGAAATGTCTTGTAGGTGATCTCACAGGAACAGCACTCAGTGTGAGCTGTCTCCAGCTCAGCACCATGTTCACTGAGCTGTGATCTCCACACCAAAGACAGAGTGCATCCTGTCAGCTCAGATGTTGAGCACAGGGCAAGCAGGGTCAGCTCTTCCATTAACCTGGACCCATCCTCCGGGGCTTCACACGGTGTGTTTGTGTTAAGGAACCATAATGCTGGCTAATGGGCCAACAAGCTTAGAAAAGTTTTCCTGGATGGTGAAGCATTGCCATTCACAGCAATGGAGTGCCATCCTGACGCAGTCCTCTGTGCTAAAAATCATTTGTAGATGTCCCTATCGCGGGTAAGTCCTGTCATGTATCACGATGAAGGCTGTACTGGCCAGGAGATGCACACTTGTCAGTGCTCCAGGAGTGCCTGTAATGGATACTCGCTGCAGTGCTTGCTTGCTGGTCTATAGTGCACATGAAGGCAGTGAAGGCAGGGAGCTTTTCTCTTCGGTGGGATTCAGGAGCCATCAACACTGCAGGCAACCCCAGAGGCCTACTGCATGGGGATCCAGCAGTCTCATCATGCATTTGATGATACACCCCTAACAGTACATACCCTGGTGGTGCTAGACTACAGCCTGAGCTCTGATCTTCCAAGGACACTGTTCAGACTGTCCTGGCATTCACAGTGCATGTTGTCTCCTGGTGAAATCGTGGGCTACAGTCTTATTCCTGCTGTAGCTGATAGCAGGACTGTCATGCTCACTGAGACAGCAAGGGTTGATACAATGCCATATCCTTGCTAGCATTGCCCTCTAAAGTACAGTCACCCTGTGCAGGGGCAAATCAGACACAAATTCACAACTTACTAAGTCTTGTCCGCAGAATACGGAGAGTTGCCTAGACTGTTGGCATCATTTTTTTTGAGGCCTCAGGCTGAACCCAAACCACGTTCCTGACTCTGAAAGGCCAGTGTATTATCTGCTAAGCCACTGGAAAATCTTCTCCATGTTCATGCAAAGCTAAAAAACAAAACAAAACAAACAAAAAAAAAAAACAAAAAAAAAACAAAAAAAAAAAAAACAAAACAAAACAAAAAAAAAACAGGCTGCTCTGGGCACTAAGCCAAGTTTGAACACGACACAGACACTCCCCAACAGGCATGGAAAGTGCGGCACTAGGGCCTGGCAATTATGTATGAGCAGCCACTGATGGTTGCAACCTAGCCTTCACTCATAAAGGTCTTTATGCTGACAGCCTTGGGTATGCTCATATCTTTGTAAGCTGCAGGTACGTTTCCTTACCAGTGTTATTGCATTCCTCCTGCAAGGGAAGGCAGAGCTGGAGAATATTAGCCATCAGTAGATCAGAAGCGTTTGCAAAGACACTCTTTTGAAATGCAGGGCACCATCTTGTTTGCTTTTATTCTCTGTGCCTGTGCATTGAAAGTGCCTTTGTTTTTCAAGAATATGTACAGAGAGCCACCAGGCACTCAGGGCGAGGTTCTCTTCAGCTTTGTTCTCTTTTTTGAAATCTCTGTTCACTGTCGTCATCTGTTAAAGAAATACATCTAAGAAGCCAAGCTGTTTCATATATTTCATAATGGGAGCTTCCTTTTAGTTATGCTCAGCTATTCTTTCAGAATACGTTCCATGTGAGGATCCATCACAGTGTGGATCTGTTGCTACTTTGACCAGAATGATTCACTGTTTTGTTCCAAATCAAAGCAAGGGAATATTTATTACCCTTCATCTATATGCAAGGGGGGAATCTACATGACCCCTCTGAGGTCACCAAAAATGTGCCCATACTCAGCTGTATGACATTGCAAATAAACCACTACAGCCCCAACGCTTTGGTCATAGGCTGATAGCACTGCCTGTACCAGTATGAGGAGATATTCTCTTGGAGGTCACACAACTATTTCTTATGGACTTTCTTTATCATGGAAAGACTTTTCTGAAAATGTAAATGAGCATAAACAGCATTGGAAGAGAGCCCTCCAGCACCACCAAAGATAGGAAGGAGGGATTATTTTTGGATCCATGAATAAAGACCAAGACATACATAAAAAGAGCAGGAGTTGTTCATGTCGTAGAGAACTGCAGTGCTGTTCCTTCACTTTGTACAGAATTGATCATATTTACATTTACACAGCACAGATACCCCAGGAGGCTTTAAAATTCATGCACAATATTGTACATTGCATATCAAGAAGGCTGAGGAGCTGAAGTCAAAGTGCATGCAGCAGCTAGCCTGATTAGCAGAAAAAGAAATTTGTTCAGTGTCCTTCCACGTAAAGCCCTGTTTTTATAAGAAGCACCATACACTACATGCATCAGCTACTTCTGCATAGCAAACAGCTCAGTTTATCAGTTTCAGAATGGTGGGAGGCAGTATTGGTTTTGCCTAGATTTATATCTGCAGACCCAAAGTATAGAGATAAAACAAACTTATGTTTAAAACACCAGGCCACAATACCTTTGCACTCTTATTGGTGTTACTGTCTCGTTCACCATTTAGACACTGCATGAAGGGGACAAGCTGACAGTAGTCCAGAGACCATTCAGATGCACAAGAGCAAACGGAGTGTTGTCTTTGAAGCCCTGCTTGTACACTGTCCACACCAAAGGAGCATGGTGATGCTTTAAGCCTTGCCAGGTGAGGCAGGGTTTTTCCCAGCCAAATAGGCTTGTTATTTCACAACATTCACCCTCAACAAGATCTTTGCTGCTCACTAAGAAATAATTCGTAGCATTAGGAATTGCCTCAGATTACTCCCCTGAAGTATGATTGCCATCGGGAGCATGTTCACACACTATTTTATATGTGGAAGGTGGAAACTTCGTGAGATTCACACACTATTTTATATGTGGAAGGTGGAAACTTCGTGAGATCCACGGCTTCCTGCCCGCAGCAAAGGGATCCTGTGGCTGCCTAAGGCAAGCTTTGTTTTCCCAGAGTCACTGGGTCCTCTCTAAGTAGTGGGAGCAGTAGGCACTCAGCACTAAAAAATATGGATTTAGGAGAGTAACCTTTATTCCCCACGATCAATCATTTTAACCCAGCCTTGCTGTTCAGGGAATTAGAAGGAGAGGCATACATCTAGTTAGTAGCAGACTTCTGTGGGCTGTGACTCCTATTGTGTGGCACATAAACGTCTCATCAGCAATGCATAAAACTGATTTAGACTTCTGGAGAGAAAGAGAGCAGTTTGAAACCAGCACCTTCTGCTCGCCAGGCCAGGCCAGAACAGCTCCGGTGCCCAGCCTGCCACCACTCCACCAGCCACTGCACACACGTGCTGCCTGCAAAAGGAACTCCTTCACTGGAGATGGAAGGAGCCATTTCTTTGTCATTAACAAAAGGCAGAGTGTTTGTTCAAAAATAAAAGGTGTCACAGGACAAACAAAATGATTCATTGGGATTTTAGGACTCACCTCTAAACACAGCAGGAGGGGAAGAGCTTGCCGTTCCCCATTCTGGCTGCAGAATGGGATCAGCCAAGAAAAAGTGTGTTCCCACAGTAGACAGTTTGGGCTTGTTTTGTCAGACACTGGGGTTCAAATGACCTTTCTTTTTTGGCACAAGGATTTTGGCAGCCTGGAGAGCACTGGTGCTAAATAACAGTAACACCAGCTTTTCCCTGGTACCACATAGAGTAAACAATGCCAACAGTGTTTCAGGGACTTGGTAAGGCTGAGTTGCCGATTGGGATCCAGAGACAGATCAAACTCTGGTTAGCAAATGAATAGCTCCTATTTACTTGTAATCTCCACTGTGGTGTGGGACACAGGCATGCATGTGAGAGTAACTCTCTCTGTGAGAAGATTTTTCACCTTTCTTGTCTCCGTGCTCTGCTTCTTCAAATAGCTTCATGGATACCATGTCTGCAGCTGATGGGTCATGCAGAAAAGATATCCAGTCACAAGAACAGCATTGCAAAGTATGGTTTAATGGATACAGGAAAAGCAAACATCACCCTGCATCACATGTTTAATACCTTAAGTTACCTTTTAGTTCAGCTTTTGCTTGTTTCTGTCATGTCAACTTTCTGTTTAACAACTTTTGAATTCATAGGCCAATTTCAACTAATTTTGGCAAAGGGATAAGGGTGTTTTATGCATCATCTTCTCACAGGATTAGTGAAAGACCTGCTACAGAAATTGCCTGCCGTGTGGAGTCTCTCAACCATTATTAGACACTGATGAATCCAAACAGGGGCTCAGCCTCCAGACACCACCCATAGGGATCCAGGTCTGTATGGTTCCACTGTTCACAGTGCTGGTCACTATTTTATTGCACATTTCCACTGCCAAGAGTCTTTACCCAAGAGCAAAACTCCACAATGTCAGCCACCACATAAATGTGTGGTGGGAAGCAGTGTCTGGAGAGAAATTCTACTCATCCACATAAATGGAAAAAAAAAAAAAATGCACATTTTACAGATGGAGATTTTCCAAGAACCTGCACTACCAGAATCTCGCATTGCTTGACTTCAAGCCCAGGAAGCCTACAAGGTCTTCAGTCTTCCTCTTCCAGAACTGCCTCATCTGTATCGTACTGACCTGCAATCCACTGTGAAAGGGCTTCCTTCAGCTTCCTACCAGGTGCACATTTCTCAGAAGGCCAAAGCAATAAAAGGCAAGCAAAGACATTTCAGTTGGAAAATAAATAAATAAATAAATTCAAAGACCTACATAGCATTACCTTTCAATCAGCTTCGCTTTACATTCACTCTAAGCCACAAGTGCAGAGGTTTTGCTGGGAACCCTCAGTCAAAGACATGGGGAAGGTATTGCTAGATATCACCCAAAAATGCTTGATTTATTTCCTCAAGGCACAGTCCCTCTAAAATGTTCCAAGAAGTTTACTTCCTTTTTGTTCTTCTCTCCCCTAAATTTCAGACTGACCCACCCCCTATCTCACCACCACCACCCCCCTGGCAGCTAAAAGACACCTTTATAATGAATTGTTTTATGTGTTTTTGCAACATTTAAATGAATCCAGGTGGGAGTTTTCAAAGGAGCTTAAGGTGGAAACTCAACATCTCATTTCCTTTCAGAACCTTTGAAGATCCCATCTAATGGGCTTCAAGGGTTTTAAAAGTTGCAACAACAACAACAACAACAACAAAAAAGATGTAAATAGACCAACATCCTCCCTCAGTTCTGCACCCAACAAAGGTAGAGCCTAGAAGGCAGATTTTCAGTGCTTGAGTCCTTGAATCAATTTAGGAAGGTGTTTGAGGAAATGAAGATAGCTGCAGTCTGTCTGCATATCTGTGGGATTTTATCCCATCCCTTAAAGTTCCTACCTCACAGAAGAATCACCACCTTGTATTTTTGTTCTGTTTGTGACATAGGGGAAGTCACAGCAGTGTGGGGTACTTACTTGACAGCCTGCTGAGCCAGCCCTGGAAATGTGGAACAAGGAGACCACTCTGACCCCCTCCATCATCCCCACCACATACCTCACCCTTCCTCACACCTGGTGGCAATTAGCTTGGCATGAGTGGTTGGAAATAAGGTCTGCCTTTCCAGAGGAAAGTAGTCATGGCCCTCCCCAGTGCTGATCAATGCTGGATCAGTGCTAGTGCTCCAATGCTGGCAACATTGCCAGCCAGAGGTGTCTCCCCCACACCTTCTACAGGGATGCTGCTACCTGCAGAGGTACCTGTGCATTTGGGTCTTGCATGGGACTTGGCAGCAGGAGATGTCGGTGTGTTTGCTGGGTGGTTTGTGGCTGGACCGTCATCTTTGTTATGCATTTTGGACTGGAAACCTCTAAAAGAAATGATTTCTAGTATATGGCTCTTGGACCTTTCCCAACGTCTACAAGTGTGGACTACGTCAGCACATTCCACTTCCCACAGAGAAACCTGATGTAAAAGATCTATGGAAGCAAAATTATTTTCAGATTGTCTGAAATATAACAAGGTACATGGGGAGGTATTTGTCTTTTGAAAACCATTGGTACTGATTTTTCACAGAAAATACATGAGTGAGTTACTACTTATGATCTGTACAAATGTAACAAATACTGCCTTAACAAAATAAATAAATAAATAAAGTTAAGATTGAGTCAAGAAAAACTCACGGTTTGACAAAATAGTCAGTGGCACAGCCCCTTACTATTTGCTTGAGTCTGATGCAGACCCAGGATAAGATGCCCACCTTGGCCTGGCATCTCCTGGCAGCAGACCAATCCTTGGGAAGCCCAGGGATGTCCCAGGAGCTGCAGCTCTCCTGCAGCCCTCCTGAAGTTGCAATTGTGCCATGTCCACAGGGCAGAGGAAATGAGACACTTATTTCCCCACTAACCAAAGTAGGGTATGGAAAGCCAGGTGAGTTGAGAGCATGAGCAACTCGAACTCCAGAACTAAAGAGGTGCCTGAGGTGGCTTGATCATGTCCCATGCACTGGCTGTTAAACCAAAACCCCTTCCAGCCCAGCCAGCTGTTCAATGTCTTTGCCATTAAATATGACCACTGATGCTTCTGTTCTCTCCCTGGGCAGGAGGTCATACCACCCAAACACTGCCTGGTCCCTCCTGCATCCCTTTCCCCCAGCCCTCTGTGCTGCTTCCAGATTTTGCATACCCTCCAGAATGAGAGCCCCAGCTCTCATCTTCAGGCTCTGCACAAGGGAAACTGCTGCCACGAGCGATGCTCTGAGACTGGAGCAGACAACGACCATAGACCCTTTCTCCACTCCTGGGATGAAATGCCCAGTTTTCAGATCCAGAGAGTGAAGCTTAGCACCGTGGCCTGCAGCACCTTCCTCAACCTTCTTTTAGATCAGTGCAATAGGTACTTAAGTCCCAGTGCACTCATTTGGACACTGTTCAGACACAGTGATTTGGCACCCAAAACTGGTCCTCGTTTGAAAACTGGGTCAACTGTTAGTTTCTCCTCTGATCTGACTCTTTGCACAGGTACCAGTCAGCAACACCTGCTTTTCTCATTAGAGACCATTTCTCACAGATTGTCATAACTAGGCACTGCAGGAGACTTCTTATCTTGGGCTGCAAGAGTATGTGGTGACTTACAGAAAAGTTAGTCTGGGTAGGATCTCAGCAGCCTTTTCAAGGCTACATCCTGAGTGGTAGCACAATTCTCCCAGCAGAGAGTTGTGAAGTACCTTCAGCCCTTGAAAAATGCTCATACCCAGTGCCAGGATAATGCTGTAAGCAGGGTCAAGAGATGTAATTCACAGCTTCCCATGAAAAGATGCTCAGGTAAAAGATTATATGAATGGCAGCTGAAAAGATTGAGCAGGCAATGTTTGTGGAAAACGTTTGTGTACCACAAGCTGAGTAGGTACCGAGTTTATATCAGTTTCACTCCTGATTACCCATGTGAATTCACAGCAATGAAGGCTTGCCAATGATGATTGCTCAGTTTTACTTTTTATTGTGTCAGTCCTGTACACAGAGCTGACCACAACCTGCAAGTTGGAGCTTTTTCTCTCTTTCAATTTAGAAATTACCAAACTGAGAACTGTTGACCTCAAGCTCTCTGTTTGCTGGAACAGAACCAAAAGATAGCAACACCACAATCACTCACTTGGGTCAGCTACCCAGAAATGCCATGCTCAGACCGGGTTCCATGTGGTTCTGGATTGTGCCAGTATTGGATCCCTGCCCCATCCACAGTGCCTGTAAGAAGGGATGACTGAGGCAGGGAAACAAACCAAGAGTCAAGGCTAGCCACCATGGACTAGCCTTGCCTTCAGAGATCATGGTGTGTTATCCCTAGCCCAACTTTTATCTCCCGTGAAGGTTCATCCATCACCCTGGAATAACACACAAGCATTGTTACCAAGACCAAGAGGGCTCTTCACCATAGATACTACCATGCAACACTGAGGCAGCCTGGCATCCAACAGTATCTTTTGAGTGTGATTCATTAGCAGTAGTTCCCTGTACACCATAATTGGTGGGACTGATACAACTCTATTCAACTTCTCTGAATGATGTCTGTAACCTATCGCTCCCTGTTACAACTCGTGTGAACTCCTGCCAGTTAACCTTCATCCCAGCTCAAATCTTATGTAAACATTAGGTCATCCTTTCCATCACAGTGGCATCACCAACTGTGGTGCAGACATCCTGCCAGGCTTTGGCCCCATCCTGCAGACACCACCCTCGGTGTCCCCTGGCTCACCCACAGGGACAGGACCGCTCCAAGCTCCTGGAACTCCCACAGGAAAGAGCTGGAGGTGACATGGCGATTACGTCAGTTGTAGCTTTGGGTGTTATTGTGAGCTGGTTTCAGCACCCTTGCCACAGTCTCTGCTATTCTCAGCAGGCTAGTAATACTTTAATTTGGATTTTCATTCATTCTTGGTGTCTTGGTGTTACCCTGTAAAATCCAAGTTGCCATCTGAACAGCATGCCGCATGTTTATGGTGACAACTCACGGGATGTTCATATTGACAGATGCTTTTTTGTTAGGCTGTCAAATGAGGCCTGAGATCATAGACTGTTTGGCTATGATTTCTTTAAAGTCTGAATTCAAGGTAATTTTTGACAAATTCAAAGCACAGCTGAACTACCAGAGGGTCTCATGCTTCACTTGGATTCATTTATTGTCCAGTGTATCATGATAGCTCCCATTTTTCTAAATTCTCTGATCTTGTGCTTTTGCCCTTTTTTAAGAGGCACACCCAACCATTTTTCTGTTTCAAAAGAAACACATGGGGGGTCACCAATGCTCTGCCAAGACATGGGCTTCCCCAAGCCCTATTTAAAGAAAGTTATCCCAGATCAAAGCCTGGCTCCAAGAGTGCATCACCCCAGCCATCCCCAACCAATGGGAGGACCAAAGTGGGGAGCGGGGTAGGCCAGCTGTGTGGCCAAGGACTTCCAGCTAGTCATATTAGGATATCTCCAGCCACACACATACCTATACCTACTAGAGAAGTAAGAGCATACTGCATCAGCACAGAGAATATTTAAGTCTTCCAGAGGGTCTGTTTAATTTTATGCAAGTAAAAGGGGAGGGAGCGGGGCTTGACCCATTTCACTTTCTGCTTCTTCTTTTCCTTCCTGTTTGTTCTCTATTTTCCTGTCAGTTGCTTTTCCTTTGAACCGTGCTGCTGAAATGGCAAAGTTTCCCCATTAAAAAAACCTCTCGCTCCCATTTCTGCAGCCTGACCAGATTCCTCTTGCTTTGTTCCAGCGTGCTCCACTAGGAACTGTTAGGATGAGCTCCGCAGCAGGACCCGCACTGTGAAAGCATGGGGGTGTGCACAGAAAGGGAACGAGAGAGAGGCAAAGTATGTGTGTGTCCTCAGTTTAATTAGAAAATTTAATTGGATGGAGTTCAGGTCATTTTTCCCCCCCTTAAGAGCTGGCTGCAATAAACAGACTTTTCTCTCTCCCTTTCATCCTTCAGTGGTTTGTAGTTCTGCATCTGCTCTGCTGGCATTGTCTCTGCTAACGGCCATACCGATCAGGAAGCCAGAGCCAGGAGGCAAATGAAGGGACTGCATTGATACCACTGATCACTGAGCCCCGGATAACTGGCAACTGTTTCTGTCTTTTACCTCTGGAGATGGGTTGAACAGATTGTGCAAAATTTGGTGGCTTCCAAAAAAAGAAAGGAGGGTGGGGGAGGAGGCAGAGGCATCTTGCTGCCTGGCCCCCTCGCTACCTGGCACCAAAGGGTCTGTCGAGAAATGCTCTCGGTACAGGAAGCAAAAGTGAAAAATTCGTGGAAGTGAGCAAATCCGCTGATTTGAGGGGATGTTTGTACAAAAGAGCAAGAGACTAAATGTGCTGCGCCCTCTTTTCTCTCTACAGGAGGATGCTACAGGCTTCAGTCCCACCGCAGAGCCCTTCACCCTGGCTGTGCTGTGGCAGGAGGGCAGGCAGAGCTGTGCACCGGGTGCTGGGGAAGGTGCTTAGCTTGGACACGGGGCACACAGTGCTCGGAATGGTGACTAACACCCAAGAGAGGCTGATGGTGATGCAGGGAGCTTCACACAGATGCCGTTCCCCCTTGCTCAACAGCAGCTCGCCTCACAGGATATGGGGCATAGTCATAAGGCAATATGGGTATTTGTCATCTCTACCCAGAAAGAATGGCCTGGGAAAGCTGACTGCTGGTTTTTGCTCCCCTCAGCCCATCTTCAAGCAAGATGTTAAAGAACTGATAATATAATTGGGCAAGTGTAGATTGTGTCATCTCCCACCAAAGCTTGTTTTTAGCCAAACGACACTGATGAGAGCTCGCCCTCCACTGCCGAGCACCCAGGTGCTCAATGCAGTGAGCAGCTCACCATCTGCAGGGCTGATTGGGGGCCAGGACAGGCTGAAAGCCCAGTTGCTCCTCACCTGATCTGCCCCACCATTTGCAACCTGCCAGCACACAGATGTGGGATGCAGAGTGCTTTCCTTACTTCTCCATCACAGAGTCTTGTCACCTTTCCATACAAGTTTGGATGCACAGGTGAAGTACATATAGGTGAATGCTTGTCCATCTTCACCTGACTTTGAAGATTATAACAAAACAGATCTCTACTAGAGAACAATTTTTGCTGCAAACAGTTCCTTTATTTGAATTTTAGGATAAATGGGACAAGGTGGACCCCCACTGCATCATCCTGCTGGTTCATCAGGTAGATCAGGTTCAGACACTGGCATTATATGGTCCACACACCCTATAATCTCTCTCTCTCCCTTTTTTTTCTTTCTCTCCTGCCCCTTCCCCCCTCCCCCCTCCCCCATGACCACATTACAAAGTCAGGCCGGGATCAAATTCAGCTTATGTGAATGTATATCATTTCCAAGTTGAAGTCTAATCTGCAGCCTTGTCCCCAGTGAGATACTCAATTTACCACTCCTGTAACTAAAGCTCATTGTTACGACTATAATAATCAAATGTATCATTTTTCTAAAGGATACTTCTGGTCAGTGTTTTGCATTTTTTAAAAAGCTCTCTGTAAAACTCTTCTATTTGTTAGGTCACACTCAGGCTTCCTACTCTATTCAGCTTCTTTTTGTGTGTGTGTGTCCCATTCACTACTCCAACATGGAGGCAAAAAAAATGATATTTCCCCTTGGAAGAATCAAAACTGTTCATGTCTATGAAAGAATAATAGCACGACCAGGGGACTACAGATCAATGTTATCCAGATCAGCACTTAAATGGAAATCACTCTGCATGAAAAATTCACGATGCCCTCTATCCTTTATGTGGATAATGGGGACATCTGGTTACAGGAGACAGAATCATTTTACGTATGTATATATGTGGGATACAGACCTGTGCGTTTTTGGTGTAATTCATACAATGACTGGCATTGCCTAAATTAGTTATTCTGTAACTATTCTGAGGTGTCTAATAAACCTTCCTCTAATGAATACAAGTCCCCAGTAGTGGTATCATCAGAGGTATGGATAGTGGATAACACCACTACTGAGACCCCATAATGGCTGCAGGTTACTTGCTGCTATTTTCTAACCAATGTCTTTCATATTAATAAAAGGGTCAGTAGCCCATCCTCCTGTCCATTTATTCCTCCCTCTGAGCAGAGCCCCAGCAAGGTTTCCATTGCCCTGGGATCTCAGCATCGCACGCACAAAGGAGAGAGCACAGAGCCTCGCTACTCTGGCCCTGTGAACTTTACACCATTTTTCCCCACTGGTGTCAAAAGCAGCTTATTCAGCAGCAGCCTTTTAGATAAGACAGTGGAAAACAGGGGAAATGCAAGTGTTTCTTAAATCTCTGACCACCCTGCTGAGGATGGTATAACAAGGGCTATGCTGCCCTATCTCTCATTCTGATGGCTGGTCCCATGGGATGCCACAGTGTGCCCCCACCAGTCTGGGCAGTGCCTTGAAGAAGCGGAACAGCCGAGCAGAGGCAGTGCCCTCAACACATCTCGTCTGAGGGGTGGCCACCACCCTGCTAGGGATGAAGGCTTCAAGGGCTAGGAGGAGGCACAACACCAAAGGGAACGCTACCCTGCAGTCTTTGCCTTTCAACGCATACACAGTGAAGGAGTCTCAATTTCTCGCTCCTACTCCTCTGTGGATTCATACTTAATATGATCCAGTCTTTGGGCAGAAGCTGCTAGTTTTGATTTGTAATGGGGATATATCTGTCTTTAGTTAGGCTTTTGAAAAAAACATTAGGCACATATTGTATTTCAGAAGTTTAAGGAAATCAGTGAGCTTCCCTCTTATATCTTGGGAAAGCTGGGGACAAGCTTGCAGCACTGTGTAGCACTCCAGAGTCCATGGAGCATCTCCTGCCCCTGCCCACCAACAGCAAAGGACAGAGTACAGGAGGGTCAGAGGCAAATACAGGGTGTGGAAGGGGACCAGCAGCACCCTCCTCAGCATGAAGTCACATAGAACTGGGAAAAGTGGGTAGCCACACCACTTTTAGTTGTCAGCCATGAAATGTGAAGGCAGAGGCCAGCACAGAGAGAAAAGCAATCCAAGTAGTTTCAGGATACATATTTGCAAAGGCGCACATATGTTAACATTAGAGATTAAGACTAAATGTACCTTATACCTGGAGAAAAGCCAGGAACAGAAGGTATCCAGGCTCAGCAATCCACAGACAGAAACGATACCATTTGCTTCAAGGTTATCTCCCACTACAGAGGGAAATTAAGTTGTATATTAGCTGTCCAAGTTAACGATAATATTGGCATACACTTTTATTACCTATATATTTAGCTGTCTTGGATAATGTAACCAGATTAGACCAGCACAGGAGGATCCCATACTGCGTACTTATGTCCTAATGCACACAAGAACTGCTTCACACGCTGCCCAGGCCATGCTGCTGCTCCCTCCATGGCCATTAATATTGATTGCTGGTTAAGTGGAAGTCACCGTCGGCCTCTTGCTCTAGTTCTAATAACCACAGCCAGGCTCATTTCTGCTTCTAACGCAGGCCTTAACCTTTCTGCACTTACCCGTGCCCTTAGTGTCTGCTGCCTCCTCAGGAGTGCTGCCTCAACCAAATGAGGGCCCACAGCACTGCTTACAAAAAGGAGAGGAGAAATTTTTTATCAGAGAGTATATTTTTTTTCCCTATCACTCACACAATTTTCAACATTCAAATGAGGAAATTAACTGTTGAGTGGTACAGGCGAGATCTAATCTCATTAATCCAATGATAATTGAAGTACAGGGCTTCCCCTGAGGCCACGGATTAATGACCAGCTAGGTGGAGCTGCTGACATGAAGCACAGCCAAGTGCCATTAACCCCAGCCAGGCATTATTTAATCCCAGAGGAAACGTCCTGCGCAAAATTCGTCGCCGCTCGGGTGGAAGGACGAGGGAGGCGAGAGGCACATGGGCTGGGTGCGGGGGGCATCCCCGCGTACCCTCACCTCCCGGCATCCCCCTCGCACATTCCCCCCCAGCCCCAGTGTGGGCACACAATTAAAACAAATTAACGACCTGAAGCAGAAACTGTGTTTAATGAAGCCCCGCTCAGACTCGCACACTAATGCCAACCCTGTTTGCTGACAAATATTTACCAACCCTCTGCGCATAAAGGGCCGGGCCACCTGCTCTCACCCCTCACTATGTCTCCCCGGGTGTAAAGGTAGCACTGTCTGGTTCAACCTGTGACATCCCAGCTGCCATGAACATCTCCGCAAAGCTGTGCCAGATCTGCCAAGCTCCATTTGTTTCAGCCTCCTTCTTTTTTAACTCCAGACATTGTTCACTTCCTAGATGTAAATTCAACTAAATGCTGTTGCCTGTTTTAGCAGAAGAGATAATTTCCTGGCTAAAGGTTCCCACCGAAACACTTTCTGTCTTTTCAGCCAGAAATTGGAAATCCTTTAAACTGCACAAATTGCTCTTAGCCTTTACAAGGTGCTCCAAAGCAAGCAAAAAAAAAAAAAAAAAAAAAAAAAAAAGTAATAAATCATAGTATTGGTTGATTCTAGTCGATAATAGTGATACTAACAATATTAGTAGTACCTGTAGTAGGCATAGTAGTCATAGCAGTAGTAATTATCACCACTGCAGCATAATTAATAATAATAGTGTTTTAAGGGCCTGGTCTTGCTTTCATTGAACTTGAGGGGAGTTTTGGAATTTACTTCAATGGGAACAGGGTCAGACCTTAAACAAGCACCAAATAAAAAGGAAGCGGTATAGGATTAAGTCTCCCTGCCCTTTCTACCCCAAGTAAAAGAAAACCAGGAAAGATTAGAGAGCTGTAAGGGAGACAGAGAAGCAGGGGACAAGCAGAGGTTAAAAACCAAACAAAGCTGCAGGCACAGCAGTGGGTGGTGCCCCTGTTTGCACCAGCAAGAGGATGTCCACCTGAGCAGCCCCCCTGAAACAAGAGCAAGGGACTACATGGCGAATAAAAATGTGCTTCACATTTCACCTCTCTGCCCTGTGGCTTAGGAAATCCATCTGGCACAAGGGCTGGCTCCTGCCCTACACAGACAAGCAGGCACCTCGGCAGGCACAGCTGAGCAAGCAACCACGGCTTGGACATCGAAGTGACACCAAACCCACCCTCATCTACAGCAAGCCAAGCCTGAGCTCACCACAGATGGAATGGAGAGGCATCGTTCCCCGCACAGGGCCAGAAGGAAGGACCCCACAGCCCTCACTCACACTGAACCATGCTCAGCACAATTTCGGGTCATCCACTCGCGTGAGCAAGGCCCAGGGGGCTGCTCTGGCAACTGAGGTGGGCTGAATAATGTGCTCCTGGGGAGAGAGGGAAGAGCAGTGGTGAGTGCAAGATGCGCTCGACAGCTTTTTTCCACCTCTGCCTCCTCTGATCCTGCCATCGGCCACAAAACACTCTGTTTCACATCCGTATTTTTCTGGGAATGGCATGACACAAAGCAAAGCCCCACGGTATTACAAGGTCACACACACACACAAAAAGCAACTGCCTGCTTGTTCCTCCATCTAACCATAGCCAAACATTAACAACCGATTGTTCCTTTGTAGATAGTTGGCTCCTTCCAGTCCTGACATGTGCAATTGCTTTCTGGTCTCCCACCCGACAAAGCACAGTGTGAAAGGATGTACACATGAAAGCCAGGGTAAATTCAAAAACATCAGTCCCAGGCTGCGAGGGAGCTGAATTCAATATCAGCAAAACATACAGGAAAGGACAATGTATAATGGAAGTGGAGGGGGATGGAGGGGGAGCCTGCAGGGGGAGGGGATAACGTAAACATTCACGCATGAAAATATTAGACAATTCTCGTTGCACAGTGACTTGAATGCAAAGTATTTACGTGGTCATTTCCATTTCTTTTTCCCAAGAGGGTGCTGGGACTGGCATGGCTGTCAGAGGAGTGTGAGAAGATGCCAGCACAGGCAAGCAGTTTCCAAGGCAGAACTACAGCAATGCCTGATATTGTATTAATGCGAGTGCTGGCCATCTGGCCATTAGGGACAAGCTGCTGCCAGGGTGTCTCTCTTTTTCCATCTCATTTCAGAAGCTCTGGAGCCTGGGACTGAGACCCCTAGGGAGATTCTGGCTAAAGATCATTCCAGCATCCACTCAGATGTTGCAGAGAAAGGGCCAGAGAGCTGATAAGGCAGGAGAATGTGCTCACACCCACACAGAAAAAAAACAACAGAGAATAACACTGGGGAGAGGGGTTAAAGGCAGTAAGAAAACGAGAGCAGAAGAACAAGGGAATGGTTTAAATAAATAAGAGGGAGGAAGCAGGCAAAGGAAAAGAAAAATAAGAGGCACAGCGCTTGCTCAAAGGAGCCTTAAAAGAAGGAGAGAGGAACAGAGAAGAAAAGGAGTAGAAAGGGTTCAATAAGGAGAAATGGCTATCATTGAAGAGGCAGGGGTTATGAAAGGACTGCTAGCACAATGCACCTTTTCGGATTTTAACTCCTCAGACTAAAGTAAAAAACCTTTCAGTTCACCCCCTTGAATAGCACCTTGTCCCAAGGAGCCTGCTCAAGTCAGCCCTTGGTGTAAGGGGTTAGGGAGTGTGAGGAGAGGTGCCAAAACTTTGCCTTGTCAAAATAAACGCTCTTCCTTATGCTTGTTTATCTACTTCTCAAAGGTCATTGGAGAGCTTTAGGCTAATCCCCTGGGAATCTTTTCCATGTATAGAAAACTAAGCACAAAGCTGATAGTCACCATTTTACATCGATATGGAAGAATCCATTCCTAGAAACGTCCGTGGCTTTGCAACACTGCTGCTGAAGCTGAAAACTGAAAGGCAGAAATGACAGCACCCCATTCTTCTGTAGAAGAAAGCAAAACATTCACCTACAAAATAAATTTTGGCTAATGACTGAGGAAGTAGCATAGAAGAGAGAGAGTACCAAAATGACAGCCTGTAAAGGCTCACTTCCTGCAAAAGTTGCTCAAGTGCTAGCTTTATAGTGTGATTTCCTGTGTACATTACTGAAAGTAGACATTAAATGTTATTTTTATTCCTGTTGTTGTTATTATTATAGCGCCATTATTTGGATCTATATCCTCTGAGATGCTCTGCAGGAGGATCTGAAAGTCTGAAAACAAGATTTCTTTCGAGATTTCTGTGCTTCCTCATTTTGCCTAATGTTTGCCTGATAATGGTGAAGGGCTGCTTTTCAAGAAAATATTTCTGAGATGGAACTCAGGTACTGATGCCACACCAAGCAGCCAAAGTCCATCTCTCAGGCCAAACTAGGGGAGCTGGTTTGAGCTGCACACCAGCAGAAAAAATAAATAAATAAATAATTCTTGTCAACATTTTGGTGTGGAGGGGGAGTAGCACCACGTTCCACTCAATTTTAGAGCAGCAGAAATATTCGCAGTCCATTGTTAATTAAACCCAGATAAGCCCTGGCGCAGCATTGCCCTGATGTTAAACCAGTATGACTGGGACCAGAACTGAGGCCTGGTTCCTGTAAGTCCTCCCTACAAGTCATTCCTGCTCACCACAGCCACCCCTCTGAGGCACAGCCAGTGCTCATCTAACTTCCCCTTAGAGAAGTGGCAGAGGAGCACATCCATAATGAGTAAGAGGATGTTCTTCTGGCTTTCCGGAGTTTCGGACTTTTTTTTTTTCACGTTCAACTAGCCATTCCTGGAAAGGTTTTTAGAGATGCCTAAGCACAATATGGCCATGTCTGCCCTCTCGCAGCAATGCTCTCTCTCCCTGGTGTGCTCTCAGTAGCGGAATGCCAGAGCTAGAGCAAACAGCAGGACGGATCGCCCCTCAAAGGCAGCCAAGAGCCCCTGTCCCAAGGGAGGCAGCTTTGGAGGAAGGCAGCCTGACAAATCCCAAACAATGCAAGGGAGGGGAGCGGGAGTACAAGAAACCTGCCCAGGTCTGTGGGGATCAGCTGTGCGCTGTGCTGTGCCGCGGAGCTGGGGTTTCTCCAGAGAAACCATGTTGAACCACACTTAATTTCTAACAGTCACTTGCGTGCTTGTTCTCCTAAAAAGGGTTTCCAGCCCCCTACACAGATTTCAGTGAGGAAAACCAAAAATACCCTCTAGAAATCAATAGAAAATGTACCGGCCATTGCATTCACTCTGTTCTAAAGGTTCATTTATAATAGGGTCTTCTACCAGGGATAGCCCCCCACTAAAACATTAGGTGAGCTGCCACAGAGGGGATCTTGGCACACAGTGTGCAACAGGCATACAAAGCAATAAACTTCACAGAGAGAAAAACTAATTTTAATTAATCAAATTAAAATCAACCTAAATGTTTTCACCTTCACAGAGTACTTTTAATGCTGCAGAGTGGTCTGCTTCCTTTATTTTGTATTTGATTAGCCAGAGTGAGATTGATAACGATCATTTTTTTTTTTCTATGTCCATAATTAATTCTTTGAAAAATGTCCTGGTGGGGAACAAAGCATTCTGTAGGAAGATGTGGAAGGAAGATGAAAAATCCTTCATCTTCCACAAAGGCAAGAAGAAACTGAGGTAAAAGCTCCTGGTTTCTAACGTTCAATCTGCCTTCCCTACACTTCTCAAGCAGAACTGACCAAAATTCAGTGAAATTATTTCACTAAAAAGGTGTGCAAAACTGATTTTTTAATGGAATTTTCAGAGAATATCTTCTTGCATGATTTCCTAGGGTATTTTTCAGATATTCTTTTTGTTTACAAAAGTTTTAACAAAGTTTTTGGTTGATTTTCTTTTTCAATTTCTGTTTAAAAATATTTTTGATAACAACATATTTAGTTATTTATCACTAAGAAAATCCATTGCGTTTAGTTTTTAAAAAAAAATAATAATTATTGTTCCAATTAAAAAATGGAAAATAATTGTGAAAAATCATAATGTTCTGACAAGGATTTGAGGTGTTTACCATTTTTAAAAAAAAGCTTTGAAAACAAAAACAGGTAGCATAAGAATTGGAAAAACATCTATCTAAGGGTAATCTTTTCAACTTCACCTTCATGTAGGAACCCAACAGCTCCAACATGGCCATGCTCTCTTCCTCTGCTGTTTGAAACAACCACTGATGAGGAAACAGTGTGCAGCAAGGGATGGATGTGAGTTACTAATCAGGTGCCCATGCCACTGTTTGCATTCTCTCACCATGTTAAACCATAGGCACCCAGGAAGCAGTTTCATCCATTGATGTCTAAGTGGGATGGGACAAAAAATAAGATGACTCAGTGCACATGGCTAGGACAAAGGCCTGTATGGCTAACAGAGTGCCATCCCCACCCACAGAGATTAAAGAGTAATTAAATGGCACAGGAACCCTGTCTGGCAAAGGACTGTATGTCCTGCATGGCAGCAGGGCAAAGGCCAAACAATGGCAGGACTGGGTGGTTCCGGGCAGGAAGAGAGCTGGGAGGACAGCTCTGGTCACTGAGGTCATCGTTGACACAGGAGACCCACACCAGGAGTGGCTAAAGAGAATACCAGAGCCCTCTGGGGGCTCTGGGTTAATTTGGTTGGACAGACCAAACCCAGAACCTGAGCATCTGCTGCTCAGTGGGGTGAGAGTGGGAGGTCAAGGTGTTTCTTTCTCCTTGCAGAACACAGAGAAATACAATTCCTCCCCTTCTGAGAAGCCTGTGACTGTCAATTCTTCCCCAGGCAGAAGGCTTCGTTGGGGCTCCACCTGCACAGATGTGCTCATGGTGCTTCTGCTCCTTCTGAGGCCGCCACATAGCTACTGCTGCTGTATGGCAGCAGTCACACAGCTGGGTCACAGGAACAGCTACTTGCCTTGCCAGGAGTGCATGCTCTTGCAGCTGAGAAGACAGCTCTCTCTCACCTCATTTGCTTGAGACAGTGGGGAGAAATGGCAGAAGGAAGGAGCAGAAGAGAGATGGAGACAAAACTGTGGGAAGTCAGACCAGGATTCAACCAGCGCCTCCCAAAACGGAAGAGTACAGAGAGTGTTTTGGCAAACAACCCTACAAGTAGCAGTGAGACCATATCAGTGCAGTCCTGCAATCTTGGCTGAACAGAGAAGCAATAAGACAAAAATCAATGGCAAAGCTCTCCATGATGTTGGTAGTACTAGATCAGGTTCATAGCATATATAAAAACTGAGGATCATTCTGCAGGGATATTACGATTAGTGCTGAGGACAGGTTTAGAGCATTTACACCCTGTGATTATATTCCCTGGTTAGGAGAACCAGCAACCAACAGATTGGTAAATAACAAATAAATAAACACATTGTTTGGAATTTGATTTTACCCCCTCTCATAGAGGCAGAAAAACTATGTATTTTGATTGACTTATGGTTTGGAAATAATATATTTTACACTTATATTTTACCCCCCCCCCCCAAAAAAAATCAATGCTAATGTAAACGTTTACAAATAACAATGACTTTCTTCATAAAATGCACTTTAACATTAGAGCCCAACCTTCTCAAGTCCTGAAAGACGGAGTTGTTCAAAAGCTAAAGGTTCTCATTACCTTTCAGGACCAGTCCTTACCCTCAGCCTCTCCTTAATGTTCATACAGAACTTTCTTCCCTTTTAGGCTTATTTTTGTTTTTAACCAAGAGCCAATTAGACGGATTTTGAATAAGGTTGGAGCACTTTTTGTTCAAATGAGAAATTTTTAGTCCCTTGAAGTGTAATGGGTTTTCAATAGAAATCCTCTCCTGCTGTGCATTGATCAGCTATTGATTGGTGAGGGTTTAAACTAAATTATCACTGCCAAATAAAAGACCTTCAGGATGAAGGAACTGAGCTGAGCACAGTGTTATATGAAAAGTAAGCCAATCCTTTGTGGTGGAATCGAAAGGCCCTGGTCACTCTTGAAGAAAAAAAACGTTAATTGAAAAATTCCTTAAATAGGTAACAGCTCTGAAAGTCTGCTTTACATAAAAGATATGAAATCACAATCAGCCGACAGAGAAAAAAGGATCCTGCAGTTCAAGTGGTTTTTCCCTCTAAATGGTGCTGATTACTTTCCCATTCATGGATGACATGGAGTGATGGAAATTAGTCATTTCAGAAGAAAGGACTAATGACAGCTGAACCTGCGGGCACTAGGAGAAGTTTGACTATTGGCTCCTTGAGACAGAAAGTTAAAACAAAAAACTTCCTATTGGGTGAAAAGATTTATCCCAAGTCTAGAAGGAAAACAAATACATGAGCTTGATTAGGCTCTGAAAGATCTATTTTTTAATTTTTGCTTTCATTGGTGATCACAGCTCTCAAACTTTGTTGAAAGAGCAGTGAAAGACAACTGCATTGACCACATACAAAGAGCTAGTAATAAAAAATATGTTCCCAAACAAGTTGTCTTCTTTACAATTTGGAAATGAAAAGAATGGATCTTGCTGATCCCCAGAGGCAGGTGCAGAAGGCTGGAGCTCCATCCAGCTGGTAGAATTTCAGTCAATGGCCTGATCTGCAGAGGTGCTAAAGGCTTGGGGTAGCCCCCGTGTAAGTTAAAAGGGTAATCAGTATTCTTAAAGTCAGGCCAGATCTTTGAGGAGCTGACTCTTTATACCCATATCTCAACATGTGCAGGTCTGCAGGACCAGGCAGGATCGTACCCTGGCAGCATCACAGATTGCTGCAGTGCAAGTTGCTCTGCAGTCCCCAAAGCTGCCTTCCCACACCCGTTTGGAGCATGCCCATGCCTTGCCTTGCCCACATCCATGTCGACACTCAGCTTCCCTGCACTGCCCTGGGCACAGCTCTGCCTTCTCTGCTGGGAAGTTTCTTTGCTGCCAGTCCTTGGAACGAGTCTTTTTAAGGGTCAAGTAGCATGTAATTAATGCATACCATCTTTCTTAGCATATCAAAGGGTAACGTAATAGGATCATTTAGTCAACATATTGAAGTGTTTCATTTTATTGCTAGAAAATGTATTTCAGGAGAATAGATCTATAACCTGCTTGCAAGATTTCAGTTCAAGGTTCAGGATTGTCCAGTTTCACAGATTTTTTTTCCCGTTACTAAATAGCTGTCTCCATAACTAAACACAGACTCCAAAACAGCAGCATTAAAATTCATATTTACAGGGCTCTGTAGTGTCTGGTTCAGGGGTCAATTTAGTTTATTATCCAGACATCTGGGAGATAAAGGTCTGGCTTGGACTCCACAAAAAATTCACCTTCAATCTGGCACTTTGCACAACAAAATCATGTGCACTTCAAGACTTCAAAGAAGTCAGAGCCAGTATGGTTGCTTGATTTCCTTTAGTTAGAGGAACCATATCCATCAAATAAAAGCTTTCTCTTTGATTATGCTAATCTGTGGGCATTTAGCTGCTGGTAGCTGTAAATTGAGTGCTTGCCCAGATTTTGATACAAATATTTCATCCAACAAGATCCAATAGAGGTCTGCCATACCTTCTCAGTTGAGCAGGATATCACAGCAGTAACAGAATAAATATTTATCCATCAAAACTTTGCCAGTATCCTAAATACACTGGCCAATGCCAGAGCCTTCAAAAGAATAATAAAATCCCTTATAAAGCCCTCAGTTTTGTAACTGTAGAAACCTTGAATCTTAATGCCCCAGAATACCCTTATCATTCATAATTTGAGAGCAGATAGCATTAATGTAGATAATATTCTTATCCATACAGATGTCTATTGCTTTTTCTTCATCTTATTTATGAGTTTCGCAAAGCCGTGAGTTTTGTCAGCTAAACACACATGCATCAGCCAAGCACAAAGCTATGCTTTAGGCAAGCGCACATGCAAATAGAGTTAAGAGAGGTAATGTGGAAAGTGAAAAAAAAAAAAAAAGATAACGAGGAACGAGGAGGCTAGACTAGCTGTCCCATATGGCTCAGAGTTCTGTGAAATAACTTAGCCTGAAGAATCATGCCCTTTCATTCATTTTAAACTTTTAATTGAGCAAAGGCTTTTTTCATGTATCCTGTATGCAAAAGTAAGAATTAACATCTATTGCCAATGTAGTCTCCTGTTGGATACATAAATTCCACTTCTGTTAAATAATTACAGTAGAAGAGTTTCCTGAATAATGAAAGCCCAGTCTTCTTACCATTTCAGTAGTGATGAGTCAACTGGCTTTAGTAGGAGAAAGATCAAGCCATAGACCCTGAGGCAAATGAATCTGATGATGCTGAAGATAGGAATCTAGTAGAAGAAAAACTTATGCAAAGGAGACTGGAAATATTTTCTTCCTCTGCCACCCACAAAATATCTTCTTCATTCTTGCTCATCCTGGCCTATTTATGCAACAGACAGATTAATAAATTAGCTAGTGCTTCTCTAATCTCCAGTTTATCCCCAGCATATGGATACAATATGCTCCAAATCCTCACTCACTGATAATTAGGATGAATTTTAAGAGTAAGAATTAGAAGGAAAACCTCTTAAGAGGATGTAAAAGTTCATCGTGCACAGTGCAAATATCTACAAAATCTTGTCAATTAGAATCTAGTGGTTTGATTGCAGGACCTGATTTGACCCACAACTGGTTGCCAGGTTCTCTGTCATGTCTCTAGACAATCAATGCCTTGGGTGGCTAAAAAGGTCTACTGGCCTGGAAAGTCAGGGTGTGGGCACAATGCTGGTCTTCCCAAAAGACTCCACACAAGCCCAGGTCCTGAGCATCAATAAAGAAATTCAGTAAAGGGAAGTCATATCTCACCTCTCCTGCACCCTGTGTTTCAGAACTGACATTATAAGTGTCAAAGTTTCATGTTACAACCACCAAACCATCAAGCTTTGGCATCTGGCACAACATGCCTACCGAGCATGTTTTTCAAAGACTCCACAAGCTCACTAGGCAAGTGGAGAATAATTTGTTTAAGCATCCACACTACTCCTTTGATGCAGGTACAATGAAAATCTCTATTTCAACAAGAGAAAACTGAGGAATGAAAAAAAATATCACCCTCCTAAGGTGAGGAAATCAGCATCAAAGACAATGCTAGAATGCAGATCATCTAATTACTGGACTGTGTTCTCCTAATTGACAAAGAAAACCACAGCCTTAGGAGAAGAATGATTACACCTTCATCACCATCCTGTTTACTAAACAATCTCATAATAGAGCAATGACTAGGAGAAAATATGTTTTGGTTTTGAAAGATGATCGCAGAGATTTGACAAGTCCTCGCAGAGACCTGTAATGAGTTCAAACCACTCTTAAAACTAAAGTCTGAAACAAGCTTCTGAAAAGGAATCTGTGTCACTTTCTGAAATGAACTGTTCATTCACATTCCTGTAATGATCTGACTGCTTTAAACCCAATGCACTGAGCGACACACGTGAGAAAGCTCATTTACACTTTCCAACTTTGTTTTTTTCCAGGGGAGCTGTTATTTACCTCCTCATTTCCTTTGGAGCTCTACTGATTGGAACTATAAGCTAAGGGTCTTAAGCAATAGATGGGAGATGAAAGGTGACCAAATACATTCAAGCCGATAATAAACAGAGAGCATTTGTAGGTGAAAACAACCAGCTTGGCACAAGAGCCAGAGAGATAATGCAGTCAGTTTAATAGGAGGCTTTTAACGTTTCCTGTTCAGGATTGGCTGGCTTATTAATGATTTAAGCACAAATTGAATTAACCAAATATTGAACATATGTTCTTTTAAACTCTCTTAAATCTACCAGAGCCTCACGCAAGAAAGCTATGTGGCCATGCTGTTGAAGTGGGGGGAGGATGACAAGGGGGTATTGAGGGTGACTGGGTAAGTAAAACATAACCTGAAGGTGGTCAATTTAATGCTGTGTTAGTGGCCTGAACTTTCAGTTCCCAAAGGGAAAGGATGATTAATGCCACTACCAAATGTATACCCATACCTGACCCTGATCTCATCAAATCCTGCTGCCACCATCTGCTGTTTTTAATTCCTCTGCAATATTTGTATTTGCTACCTCCCTCCTACAAAGAGATGGAGAAAAAAAAAATGTTCCCTGCTTATGAATGGTGTGATTTGGTAGTACTGGCTGAACGCTGGCCAGGAGGCATCTGTTGCTTATAGTCCTGACAGCATCTGCTACTATTTCTCACTTTTCCCAGCATGCTGTGAGATATGGTTTCTCCCAAAGGTGGCCTTTGTATGCACCATTGTCAATTCCATCATTGTCTGCCACAGCCTGTTCCCACGATGCAGTGGTAGTTATTACCACACTGCAAAACCTTTTCTTGCAGGCTATCTGTAATCTAAGATATTGTGTGATTGAGTTACTCTGTTAACCCTTTTCCTATGCATCAAACCATTAAAATAAAAAGAAGAAGCCTGGACCATTTTTGGAAGAGAAATCTTCAGGGCTTACAATGGATGGGAAAGCAAAACAGGTTTTTTGTTGCTGTTGTTGCTTTTATTGCTTTTAAAATAATGACAGTTCAGCACTAAATAAATTGGAGGTTTAAAAACAAACAAAAAGGCAAAAGCAAAAAATGTCCTAACTAGCAGTTTTAATTCCTTTAAAATGCTATAAAGGATGCATTGTTTTTTCTTCTGATTCCTGATACGGCTATTAAGCATTGTAACCAAATGTGTGTGAATGCTATTATTTATGTGTCTGATCTTTAAATACCCTCTGCTAGTGGGATACAGGCTGAGACTTCTGATGGACATAGGCATCCCAAGCTGTCATCTGCCTTGTCCTTCTGTCAAACAGTTAGTGTGTCAAGCGCTTCTCCTGGGAACTTTTAGAGTAAGAGACTGGAAGCACAGAGCAGTCCAGTCTCCAGAGAGCTACTTTTAACTCACGACAATATCCTTGGTGTCAGCTCAGAATAGCCCACTATGGGGCACAGAGAGAGAAAGCACAACAGATGTTACTAGTAAAACCATGCTTACAATTCTGCAAAGTTATTGCCCTGACATACCTTCTGACCAAAAACTGCTCAAAAGATGACCAGGTTCCTCACACTTGGATTGTTTAAGTCAGTTCTGTTCACAGAAATGTTCTCATAGAGAATTAGTATGATTAAAAAAGACATCACATCTCTTACATGTACATGCCCCTCCCTTTCCCCTCAGATCATTTGTAGTAGTGTAGCCTTTCAAATAATATAGTTATCACTTACAGATGTATTTATGATAATTTCTGTACCTATAACAGAATTTCAAATATATTTCCCTAAAATATGTAGGATGTGAGTAGTGTTTTATCACCCAAATGCATTCATACTTTTATCTCTCTCTTTTTTTTTTTTTTTTTTTAACTTTTCATTATTTTGGGGACTATTTATTATGCATTGAACCATAACCCCATTTTATGTAAGATTTAACATCGGCATGATGGATGACACTATAAACAACAACAATTAGCTGATTTTTGAAATACCTTGAAAAGGATTTGTCTTAGACCAGACTGAAACACTGGAGAGACAGAAAAAAAAAAGAAATATGGAACTTGTGAAGATGGATTTTCAAATGAAGATCCTCAAAAATCCTCACCTCTCCTTTCATCCACTTCTGATTTTCAGTGAAGAACTGTCAAGAAATGCAATACAGCACATAATGACAGAGTAAATATTGCCGTACCATTTAAAATACTACATTTGTCTACTATTCCCCTGTTAGCCTCATTTGTGTTGTATTTTGTATCATCTATATTGTATTTTCCAGAGAGAAGGGCTTCCAACAAAAGGGTAAATTGAATTATTTTATATCTATCTATCCATCTATCTGTCTATCTCTGTGATTCCCATTTTGCCAGGGACTTGTATCCTTTGAACTGTGTTTTTACCCTTTCCACTTCCTCACAAAGGGAACTAGGGACAACCCTGCAATATGGTACAACATCCCCATTAAATAAGAAAAGATGAGGGACAAGATCATCTGACCTGCCGCAGAGCAGGGCAGGACAAAGAGGACAGTACATCGATGAAGGCAGGGACATAACCCTCTCCTGTACAGTGGCTGCTCTAATAATGCCAAATGCAGTACCAGCATAGAACAATCAAAATGAACAAGTACTGTACAGACATACCACTCTATTTGGCACCAGTTTATCATGCTTTCACATCTTTACTAGCTATTTAAAGTCAATTTTCAGTGTTGTCATCAATTTAAATAAGGAAGTGTGATCTGGAACATGTTTAGATTCTATTCTCTTTGCACAAGGCTAGGGAGAATAAGGCACTTGACAGGATAAGCCAGGTATGATATTAGATAATAAATCTGATGAGCTGTTGTTCAGTAAGACTATTAAAGATACTTTTCTAATCAAAGATCAAGTTCCTCTCTGCATCCTGAAATTCTGTTTCTAGAGTCAGCAGATAGAAGGGAAACCACGGCTGGGTGACTCAGTTGAAGTTTTTCTACCACCAAGGGAGGATGAACTTCGGGAAGCAAAGACAGTGCCTACAGTGAGACCTTTATCATCTAGTCTCCATGACAGATACAAAATTTGCATACATAGATTTGCATGGAGAAAGTCATGATTAAAATAATAATAATAATAAAAAAATTAAAAAAAAAAAAAAAATGAAGAAGAAAAAGAAGAAGAAGAAGAAGGAAGACAGCATATGCATGTGAAGGAATCCACAGGTACAATGCGTGACCTGGCTTTATGAAACACTTAGTATTCTTCAGTGGAAAATAATAAAATTATCAAATTATCAAAGCAGCCAGATAACATAACTTGTAAAAGAATCAGAGTGAGGCCACAATATGCAAATTCTCTAAACTACGGGTTTCAAGCTACAGATTCCTCCCAAGCTGGCTGCATAAACTCAACTGTTTGCCTACCATGCCTGAGTTGGTAGTTCCCTGGGTCACCAGTGCAACCTTTGCTATTTCCATCATGACACAGAATCTTTTATTGCCAGGTTGCTTTCTAGGAGGAGATGTCTGTTTATTATGTCCTGCAACACACTGAAACAAAGTAAAACCTACTGTGAAGGGCACTATCCCCTTGATGAGTACTTCATTAAAGTACAGTAGAAGAGGAAACCAAAACCCAGGTGTGTTCTTAAGGAGGTACAAATGCACTGCTTTCAACATAAAGAAATTTATACAACTGTGGTATAAAAATGCTTCTATAAGCCTTATATTTTTTTCCTATTTCAGGCCAATAATAGGGACTTAATTTCTCCGTGTTTTGACTAGCTCTTCTCTCTGCTACAGTCTGGCTGAATACAATGCTCTGCAAGAGGTGGACAATGACATCGGCCCAAGAGTCATGAGTGTTATAAAACAGAATTAACTGAGGGCATGCCAGTACCTTCCCTGCATGAAAAGGAGCACTGGCAAGTTTACAGAAAAGCATGTGTATAAATGTTTTCCTGAATCAGAAAATGCAGACGCAGATTTTTTTTTACCCTGTTTGTTTCAGTGGGAGAAACATGTATGGACAAAATTCCTTTATTACGGATATTTGGGCAAGCATGATATTTAGCCTAAGATCTGTTGTCTCTTTTCCTCTCTCCAAATTTATTGTCAGCAGATCCTTTTGCAAACTAGAAAAAAAAAAAAAAAAAAAAAGTCTGCTGTGTGCAGGTAGGTTTTGATAAGACACGTGTGCCAGAGGCTGCTTTCACTCACCCACTGTTTGTTTGTTTTTAATTTAGCAAAGCAGCTACAGCTCCAACCACGCAAAACAGAGAGATTAAAATAATACGAACCAGAGGCAGGAGATGTATTTACTTAGATAGGGCAGGGGTTACTGGAGGGGGAGATGGCAAGCCAGGGGAGAATGGCCACCCAATATTAGCAGCAGCATGCTAATACAGGTCCTTCTGCAGGCCTCAGAGCCCTAAGCGCCATCTTCCCCGTTGCCTGTAAGGCACCAGCATGCGGCTGCCCTCTACCTGGCCGGCCCTACCATCCCATACCAGTACCACATGGTTGAGTGGGCAGGGGCCCAGGATTGCTGGGATGTAGTCCTCCAGCCTTCCTGTCATTCCCTGGCCTCCTCAGCCTCCCTTAGGCTTTCATGGCCTCCCTTAGCCTCCATGGCCCTCCCCGGCCTCCCCTGGCCTTCCCCAGCAACAGCCATGGCGGCAGCCAATGGGGCCGGGCTGGGTCAGGGCGGCGGCGGCGGTGCAGGCCTTTGTGCAGGGTGGCAGGTGACCACGGCGGGGGAACAAAGAGGGGTCAGGGTGGGAGCTGGGTCCCTTTTCTCAGGCCCATGTTCTCCACTCCTCACAATCTGTCTAAATTTAACTCACCATTGAGGGCTCTGGCTGTCGAAAACAGCTTTATGTCGACTAATCCAGGCAGAAGTAAGGGTAGACACAGAGACAGGTTTGAAGGCGGGGACGTGGCTATTCTGCCTGATTTTTTTTTTATTATTTTTTTTTCTTGGCTATTTTTCCCTCCCCCTCTCTTCCCCTCTGCCTCCAGTGAAAAGTTTTCTGAAGAAAAAAAAAAAATGGTGACAAGATTAATCAGCCCGTGGAGCTGAAACACATGCTTGACTTAAACAACCTCTTTGCTGTTATTAACAACTGCTCCAGCATTCTCTTGTTATGCTAATTGTACAGATTAGAGTAAAATCTATTCCTTCTTTGCTGAACAGGCCAATTGATAGAGGCTGATCTATTTTTCTCCTCTGGTTTAATTCTTTTTTTTTTTTTTTTTTTTTTTTTTTTTTTTTTTTGCGCAAATATTTTTAGCAGCAAAGAGAAAAAAAAACGGGGGGAGAAAAAAAAAAAAAAGAAAAAAAAAACTGTGCACAAAAGTGGCTAGCCCTCACATACACTAAAATCATTAATAAATACAAACCTATACCAGTCTCCACTCCCGTCTGGAAGTCATGTCTGGGTGTTGTAACACAGGCAGACAACAAAAGGCAGGAAATCCAACACAGTGGCTGATGCCCTACCTTCAACTCATTCACTTTTTTTCTGGTAGACACAAACAGCCTAATAAAGGAGACAGCTTTGGTTAGTTTTAATACTTCACTGGCATGAAAAATGGAGGAGGAGGGAGAGTACTTGGGAGGTTCTGGCAAGGGCAACTTGACTCAAAAGCAGACCCCACTTTTTTAGTAATAAAAGACTGGCAGCTGTTTCATAGATATCTGCAAAGCTGATGTTTAAATCTGTGAGTTTATATCATGCTAAATATTTGAAAGCCTGGTATGTGTGACATCTCATAGAGGAGCTTGCAACAGGTATATAGTATTTTTATTAACTAATATAAACCTTGTACCACTTCCTCTTCCTCTGGATTTGATTTGTCCCTCTGCAAGTAAGCGGAAACATCAGGATACTGGTTCTGCCCCATCCTAAGCCAACTCAAATCAGTGAGACTTCTTACAGTGATTTTCCCAGTTGCTAGACCTGGCCCTACTGCTGCCTCTGTCTGGAGCCACTGCTGAGCAGCAGCCATCTGCTGCTGCCTACCAGCACTTCTTCAGCCTCCCAACAGTTGGTTGATATGAGAAACTTGTCCAAGTTGACTGAGTTCAATGAATTTCCAGGATCCACTTGCGAAGCCTCCACTAACAGCTGTTTATCTGCCTGGGTCCAAAGACATTAAAGACTCTCCTGGGCTAAGACTGGATTTGGAGGTCAGTGCTTTGCTAGCACTGAATTTGATCAAACAGATTTCATAATTTCACAGAGTCAAAGACCGCAGGGATTGTTACATCATCTGCTCTGACTTTCTGCATGCCATATGCCATCATATTTCACTCAGTTATTCCAATACTGAACCTAATCACCTGTACTTGATTAAAACAGATCACCTATCCTATCCTAATGAGACGGAATCAAAAAATGGAAAACTACCATTTCATGATAGCAGTTCATGCCAGTATGTTATTGACCTTGACTCTTCAAAAACATGTGCCTGGTTTCTCATTTGTGTGGGCCTAGTTCAATGTTTGGGTTTGCTCAACTTTGCTCTTGTGGAGTAAAAGAGCCTATGTGAACCTGGTATTTTCATCCTGTGAAAGTATGTAGATTTCTTTGCCATCTTTGTCTCTTTATATTTTGTTGTTGATTTTTTTTCTTTTCAATAATTTTAACAGGTTGAACCCCTTGGGGTGTTCACTGGAAGCCACTTTCTTGACCTTTCTCTAGTGTTCAGCTAGTGTTGCCTATTCTTACTTGCTAATCCTCCACAGGCACCCAAGGACTGCTTTGAACCCTTTGCTATAGCCAAGCTCAGGCTGCTTGTCCTCTGTGAGTGCCGATCTTCCCCAGATTTTCTATAGTTTCTATAGGTGGCCTCACTTTCTCAAGGGGTGGCCCACCTTCTTTGCTCCTAAGAGCGCAACAACTTTCAGTTTGTCTGACCCATCATATTGTGCCATATGACTGCTCTGCCCTTAGCCGTTCTACTAACCTTTGTGTGAATACGTGTATTTAGCAGGACAATTTTATTACTCCAAGATGAGGCTTGTATGTGGCTGCTGTCAAGCATAATCTTGAATTACCCAGGAACAACTTTTCTTCATCACAGTGTCTAGCTATTACTCTAATTATCATATGATCTAGTGTTACTTTAAAGAACTTTAGTCTAGATACTGTACAAAACTGCAGGCTGCACCACTGTTTTCTCATGACCAGGTCACATGAGGCAGAAGCATGCAGAAAAGGCATCAAAACCCATTCAGGAAATCTCATGGTATATAGGTACATGATATATAGGTGCATGTGGCACATGGTAGGTTATTGGTCACAAGCAGGACTGTCTTGGTAAGCTGCAGTCATACCACACCTGAGCAATGGCTGGGAAGCTGGCCAGAGGCTCTGCTCTGCTTGGACTGATGGATATTGGAAACTCCCTTAATGAAAAAAGATGGGAGGGACACAGGGCATACAGCTGGTTTAGGCCACTGCCACTCCTCACCCTCAAGTAAATCTGCTTACTTGAATAGTTCTATGTGAAACGAGCATGGCAGTCCACATGGTGCTAGCTGTTTCCTAACCAGAAAGAGAAATCCAGGCATATTGCGTCACCTACTAGGTAGAAGTTCTTACTCCTCACTGAAGAAACATTGTTTCTGACAGCATTATTCTCCTCTATTCTCAAGTAAGAACTCAAATAAATAAATATTGTATGTACATACATACATACATAAACACATATGTCTCATTTTCACCCATGTATTTTAAAGACATGATATTTTCTAAACAGGATTTCAATACCTACTTGCAAGTCAAATATTTCCCTCAGTGAGAAGACTGACAGAGCACAAGGCTTGTCAATCCTACCATAGGACACTTTTGTCTCCCACTTAGAATATGTAGGATGTAATTATTTCGTTCCAGTCTAGCTGGTGGGAGCAGTGGGAGATAAGTGAGAGGAGAAACACGTTGGGCTCTGGTGCCAGATCCCTGAGTCTGAGCTTCATAGAAACAATGCCAAAAAAAAAAAAAAAGAAAAAAGATCAGACAACACAGGAGCCAAGACGCTGTACATGCACTGGATACCAAATTTTAAATAAAACTACTGCTCTGAGAGAGGAAACTATGAGATTTTAAGAAAAGTCACCACATTGTCCAGCAGTAATGCCTCCCATAGCCAATAACTGCATCCCAACATAGTATTATACAAAGTCCTAGAGCCAACTATTCATGCAAATCAATGAGGAAAGAGCAAAAAATGTATTATTGCTACTATATTATTACTATTATTATTATTAGTGCATAATTTTTTATTCCTAACACTGCAGCCAGAGACAGCGAGCTTCTTTTCACAGCAGATAGTCAAGAAAGCTGAACAAAACTCTGCAATTTTCATTTACCAGCATTCTCACAATTTGTTTTGGTCCACATACCATACAATCCCTGGTTTACCCAGAAATATCTTGTAGACAGAAGTTGTGCCTAAAAATAAGCCAGCAAAGGAACTAAACAAAGTAATAAAGAGACTTTGTTGATATGTGTAACATCTTTAGAGAATTGCACAACATCCAGCAATAAACACTTTCCTAAGCTGTAACTACTCCATCATTAGTCATGATGTGTGCTGTATCTCCTGTTGTTCATATTTCTGTAGCACTACTGAGTCCTATTTGTAGACCCATTCTATTTAGCCATCAGCACTCTGTTGAACAGTACCAGATTTTGTGGTCTTGCAAACCAGCTACTGGTTGGAGAAGAAATGAGCGATCCAGAGTCTGGAGATTTTCTCAGTGTGGGAGTTACCAGGCTTTCTGGTTCAAAGACTTTTAACAACTATCCACATTTCTGTCAGTCACCAGGTAGCCTAAACATTCATCTTTAAGCCAAAAGTACTCTGAAGGGAAGATTGTTTCATAAACCAGCTCAGTGGGCTGCTGCTGGTGTACCATGCTCAAAGGCAGGCTGGAAAACAACTGGTTAGCCAGTATTTCAGAAAAGCTCCAGGGGCCAGAGTTTTTGAAATGAATCAGAACAAATTAAAGAAATACCTAGACTCTGCATCACTGTCTTAGGGTTTGGCTGCAAAAAACTTTGTAGGCTGACACAAGCTCACTCTGCCCACACTCCAGGCAAGCACAAACTCTTTCCATCCTAGTCAAAACCAAGGAAACTGTTCTAGAAGCCATGCTGCAGTATTAGTGTTGCATGGATCCACAGTAGTTTCTCCTGCATCTCTCAGCAAGACTTCTTATCACAGGCTCAGCCTCCCTTTAACCACAGCTTGAGTTTGGAGCCCTCGTGGGTCCAGCTACCCCACTGAACAAGAGAGAGCTATCTGTAAAGTGTCACACAGACACCATGTCATACAGGAACCTACTCTGTATAGTCTGTCGGTGTGCATGAGAGATGCGTAAAAAACAAAGTCCATTGGCTGAGTAAAAAATAATACTGTATAATTCATCAGAAGACAATCCTGTTTCTAGAGTTTATTCTAGGTATAGAAAAACAGAGGTCAAAATCTAATAATGCTGGAAGTAAATTCTCCAGGGAAAGAGGCAGCATAACTTAGAATAGCAGTTTTTCAAGGACAAAATGGTGTTCTTCATAAGAAAAACAACTGATAAAGGCACATGTGCCAGCTCCATGCCAGGTCTGTATCAGACTGCAGTTACTGTGTTCTTCTAATGAATGATGTCACTACTATCTTAATTTGGCTTGTATAAAAATAAGAATATCTATATTCATAAATAAAACTAATATTAAATATATTTTTATATGTTATAAATGTAAAGATATATTTTCTTTACAGCAGATAATGTCGGTATATGAGAGAAAAATTATGAAGCAGTCAGAATATTTGAATGGGGCACAGGTACTCCCGAACCAAAAAATGCAAAAAATTTCAGACCTCAGACAATGAAAAAACCTCCATGCTTCATATCATTATAGCATTGACTGGTTAGAGAAAGAAAATATTTGTCTTTAAATGCACACAGAGGAGGACAACCTGTACAACCAGCAATCTCACTGTTTTGGGGTAAGCTCATAAAAATTTCACCACCATGACATCTTGCTCATTTTAGTGCTGGGAAATACAGGGCTCACCAAGGGCTTGGGAAAGGAAGTAGTTTAGATGTTACTATGGAATATCACCCAGTATTACATGACTGGACACATTCATTGTGAAAGCAGATCTCATCCACCCTCTTTCTTATAGTTTTCACTGATAATCTGAAATGGATCAAGCGGTAGGTCTGTCAAGTTTTGAGAAACAGAGCACTTAATTTATATTGAAGACAGGCTTTTTTTTTTTTTTTTTTTTTTTTTAAGGGACAGACTAGCTTTTGAACTGATTTGAAAAACTGGTCAAATGGATGGATAAATCTGGATGAAATTCCTAAGAGAGATATTCAAAGCACTATATATAAGAATTTGCAATTCCACTCCTTTGGAATTGCAGCAGTAATGGACTGTGCAAATACAGGATGGGAAATAACTAGTTGCATACCAGCCCTTCACAAATAAAGGTGCAGACTAGAGCTGGACAAGAATGATGCCAGGCAGTCAAGAAAAGCCCAAATACCCTAGTGGAGTTTATCAGTTGGAGTCTAGCCTGCAAGATGCCATGAAGTCATCCTGAATTCAGCTCATTACTTGTACTCTGTGCAAATCTTAGTATCACCGCTGAAGTAAGGTTCATGCAGATTGGAGGGAACCCAAAGATGAAGAGAGAGGACTGAATAGATTGGGGTGGTCACATTAAGAAAAGTCTGAGGGACAGCAGAATGAGCGTATCCAAATACATCAAAGGCTGCCAGAAAGAAGAGAATAGTCAGCTCTTCTTATCTGCTGTGAAAAATGTAAGTCAAGGAGCTCATTCAGATGCTAGGAAACCTGTCTGATAGTCATGACAGTGAAGTACCTGAAGCCAGTTCCATCTGGTCACTGATAGAAACTTCAGAAAAAGGACTGATCCCTGCAGGCTTCTGTGGGTTAAACACAAGTATCTGGAGGAATTAAGATATAGTGTTTCCACGGAGGTTTGTAGGATTGACTCCTCCTGCTGCCCATTCCTGATCTTCAACCATCACCCATGTACTGGAAATGCAACAACAGACATGATAAAGAAGCAATTATCCCAACAAAATCAGTTATTACCAGCGATTCATATGGTAATGATGGTAGTGAGGATGATGATGGTATGACTCAACTATAGCAAGGATGATAATAACCAGTGTTTTAGGGGATGGATTACAGGTTTAATCATAATGAATAGTTTATCACATATAATGAATTTTACAGAGGAGTACAGTCCCTAGGAAAATGCCTTGTTCTGAATGCCTGAAAATTACATTGATTTAAGTAGTGAGCTACCATATTTGCACTATTCATTTAGGAGAACAGAGAATGTAGCACTTTAATGTAGATATTCTTTGCCAACCTTAAAGAATGTGTGCTAATGTGATCATAGAAAGAAGAGCCATTATAGAGTCCCACACGTTTATTGGTCTATAAACTCTGTTTTATAGAGTCCCATCTATTCCATTTGTTTTGTCTCTGACATAAGAAAGAGAAAAAAATATCCTTTTGCTAAAAGAAGCCAAATTTTGTGACCATCTAGTGAAATTCATAAGCAACAAGGATGCTAACTCAGGAGAATGTTCAAGCTCCTATTGTTAGAGTAGGACTTAAACATAAGCAAAAGTAAGAAGAAAGCTCCTCAAACAAAGGAATAAATGGAGATGGTCTCAAACAATGTTATCACTAAAATACTTTTAAAGCATACTCATTTCCCAAAACATTACCTTTTCCCATAAAAATAAAGCTTCATTTATGTCATAAGGATAGGCTAGAGAAAAGAAGAAAAAAAAAAAAAAAAAAAAAAAAAAAAAAAAGGAGAGGGAAGAAGGTGACAAGATATAATTAAAGAGTTGCCCATGTTTTAAAAATAGAGAAGTTTCAGACCCAAGAGAGCATTACTTTATTCCCAGAAGTAGATTTTGGCTACTAGTGTATCTGCTTTTGCATTCATTTAACTTTTCCTTGTATTTGTTTGCATGAATAATTCTCTGTAATATCATTCGTGTTATTGTTAATGATATTATGCTATTATTGTTGATTTCAAACCAAGCTCAGCTTTAGTTCGTAAACTGCCCCCCAAACAAGCTGCAGAAATGCTGAAATCAATACTTGCCTCTTGAAGGATAGATCTTTTGTAACACAAAGGAAAGAATGACTAATAGATTACTGAAGCCTTAACAAAACTTCAACAGATCCCCATATGGTGCATTGCAATTAAAAGAGCGGAGGATGGATTTATAATTTTTAGGGTGGAGAAAATTAAAAAAGAAAATAAAAGAAGACAATAAAAGAAATAAAAGGAAAGGAAAGGAAAGGAAAAGGAAAAGGAAAAGGAAAAGGAAAAGGAAAAGGAAGGGA
>CM021767.1:42935262-42950123 GCA_011076525.1 Nettapus auritus | reverse complement strand
AAAGGAGCGTAAAGGAAAGGAAAGGAAAGGAGCGTAAAGGAAAGGAAAGGAAAGGAAAGGAAAGGAAAGGAAAGGAAAGGAAAGGAAAGGAAAGGAAAGGAAAGGAAAGGAAAGGAAAGGAAAGGAAAGGAAAGGAAAGGAAAGGAAAGGAAAGGAAAGGAAAGGAAAGGAAAGAAAGAGTTTGGGACAAGAAAATGAGTGAGGTGGAGACAGAAGTGATGTGTGACCATACACAAAATAGAAACCCTTCTTTCTGAGCCTTTCATCTCTGGGTCACTGGTTCCAGTCGAGCCCAGGTTGATAGTGAACAAAAATCATTTTAATCTGATGGCTGTTTGCTGACCTATGTGAAATGAACTCGTTGTGTCAGTCCACTTCCCAGCTGACAGCTCTCCCCGTCATCATGGCCATTGCTACAAGTGGTAGTAATTGGTACTTTTTTGAGGCCAGCTCAACTGAAAGGCTGAAGAATGTTAAGAACAGTAGGTCTGGACCACGTCCTCCTCTTGTCCAGCTGCTCCCTCCTCCAAGTGAGTGTTGCCTGCGCCACGTCTGTTCTTTAAACCTACAAAAGATTTAGGGGTAAGGGAGAGTCCTCTAAAGTGGTAAAGACTTCTCATAAGAATTGAGAATACAGCTATTTGTTGGCAGCCCCATGGGAGGGTTTCTTTGCAAGCCTGGGACCCCAAAGGGACCAGTCCCTGGGGGAGAGTGTCAGTAGGTATAATTCCACAAGCAAAAAAAAAAGGAGAAAAAAAAAAAAAGGAGCAAGGAGGCCTAAACCCAACTTCCACTGATGTCCGTAGAAGGGCATCATGGCTCACTCACATACAGGAATATCAAAAGGACTTCAATAAAATTTTCAGAGAATTTCAGTTTTAATGAAAAATGCTCACGTGAAGGGAAACCTGAGAAAGTGAGCTGAATCGAGGATGTTAGAATAATAAAGGAAGAAATAGAAGATGAACTTCAAGAGGTTAATAAAAGCTAATGCCCTCGAGAGGACAGTTTTAATCATGTATTTTGTCAGTGTTTCTCTGAGCAGCTGATACCTCCTCTATTGTGAAGAGATAGCGTACTATGAGAAGTATATTATGATGGGGGCTTTCAATTACACTTTAAGCTATGACCACCCTGTTCCCTCAGGTGTCCCCTGGGAAAGATGACTGTGTCATGGGAGATCAAAGATAACAGTCCATCTGTGCCAGGATGTTCTAGGTAACTGGGAGAACAACAGGTCCTCTAAAGCCTACCCAAATCATGCATATATTTTCTGCAAGGTAAATCTGTGCCTGCTGCTACAGACAAGAGGGAAATCATCTCCAACAAGAGTCAGAACTGATAGCAAAGCTGTGAAATGAAGCCTTGCAAAATGGGAAATACACCTCTGAGTATCCGTTTCCCCTTTCAGAGTTGCACAGAGTATAAGAGAATAAGGTCCCATCAAGCATCCTCAAGGTTGAGGGATCCATGGTGTAAGTGGGTTTTCTGACATCTGAGTTAGCTGTTCCAAATGTTGCACTTCACAAGCAGATGGTGTGATATACCAGCTATGGGACATAGGTGAGTGGGGCAGGGACAAGGAAGAAAAGATCCCTAAAAAGATTAGGAGGAAGCTGGTTTTGCAAGTCACATCTTGTGCAACTAAGTCTTTGCCATATGTACTCCTCTTTCACATATATGCAAATGTTCTTTCCAGCACCTACATCAAGAATCCCTGTTACTTGGCAGAGGGAGTGCTATGAAAAGAAACACCTCAATTTTCAAAGTGGGGCCAATAAAAATACACGATGCTCTCTCAGGTGGTGCAGTTCTGAGCTCCTGTCATTCCCTGTCAGTTTTCAGACAGACCACAGCCAGAGACAATCTGTGAAAGGGTGGCAGTGGTCTTCATCAGCACATGTACCTTCTACTAAAAGAAAGAGAATGGAAACTTTTAACAGCTTCAGTCTGGATACTAGTGAACATTGGCTGATAGGAAAGCTATCTGTGCACACTGAATTCTCTTGTAGCTCTGCATCTGAAGAGAGTGTGAAAACTCATAGTATCTCCAAAATCTAAAAGAGTGCTGTTGCCTTCCCACTAGCTGAAATCTTTGGGAAGGGAGTGGGAACAGGCAATGTTCTAACAGGTACTGGTCCCACCTTGGCCTGAGTCAGTCATCAGCCAGGAGGGTGAAGAACAAGCACTTAAAACAAGTGAGAGATGGGTGTTACTAAACTATATGGGCTTTGGCTGGAGTCTCATACTCCCTTGGATCCTTTCTCTGTTTAATCCAAGTTAAGCTCACTTTGCTCAGTGCTTTGCCAGTAAGGCAGGTACAAGATGAACTTTGCTGCTGTGGATAAAGTGCTGGGCTGACTGTCCCGTCATGGGCAAGGAGTGATGGAGAGCTTGTGGGATGAGCCCATTTCTACAGCATGTTGTGGAATAAAGTTTGTGATTCACAGTAGGGTAAGGAGTTATATTAAGAAGAATGTGATTCATATAGCATCAGTTGGCAAACTAAAACTTATGTGTATGTTATATATCCTCATCTCTTAGAACATAAATCAGAACAAAGTGCTCAGGGGCAGGTAGAAACCTCATTCAGAGGTGAATCGCACTCAGGCCTTCCTCTGAAAAATTGATTCTTTTCAGAGATTATATCAACACTGGAATGAATAGCCAGCAAACACAAGAACCCCCTTTCAGTCAGAAACAGAGAAGTTTTCACAGTGGCTCAGACCTCTGGTCCATTTAATTCAGTATTGCAGTGGAGCCACCAGCACATGATTTTGCAGAAGCTGGTAAGCCCATGTGATAGTCAGTTGTGTCACGATATACCTGTTTCAAGCTGTTTCTATCTAAATATCACAATATCATCACCTCTACAGAATTTGTGTGAGCCACAGTGAATATTCGTACCTTGTAAGCTACAGGGTTTAGAGGACTGGTGTTCTGCGATAATTAGGAATTACATGAGACCACCTAGTTCATTAAAACAAAATGAAAGAGTCAAAGCTGGGCCCACAAAGGTAAACAGTGCATGAATTCACTGCCTCCATATTTAAAGCCTTCAAAGCCTTTCACTTAAAATCCCTTTCCGCTCTGGATCTCAGCATGAGTCTGGCTGCGGGGAGGTTTTGTGTGGTGGCCTGTCAGCTTCCATCTCCAACACAGTGAAATTCAACTAATTGTAAGTGCACGTTGCTCCGGGCGTGCACTACACACCACCACTCAGGCCGTGCACACGCAGCCTGACCCCGTCCACCTACAGTACAATACGGCATGCTCCACACACACACACTTTTCCTTTTTGTTCCTTGAAATCACCAAAAAGATGACAGACCATGGCCAGGAGCAGAGATCATCGCTGTGTTTCTGCAACAATTGGTTTGGAGGGTTTTAGTACCACAAGTGAGTTAATGTGCCAAGCACTGCAGCAGTCGCTGGATTGTACCTCCATTAATGACAAAGGGCTGGCCAGAGAGCACAGTGTGAGGCTGTGTTTGCCTCCTGACTTTGATCTTACCTGCTGAAGCTGACCTCATTGTTGTGTCAGGCTCTCTTCTGCATGGCAGCTGAGGATCAGAAAGCATCAAGGAAAAAAAAAAAAAAAAAAGAGGAACAGAAAAATGGGAAATACCTTGCAGTTGAAGACCCTCTGTGACCCAAAATAGCCTCTAATCCTCCATTGCTTGTGAGATTCTGAAAGGTCAGCAGCCACACAGGCCTAATGCACTTATTATGCAAAACTCTTTCATTCCTGAGCTTTCATGGCAATGGTATAGTCACAGAGTACTGCCAAACTGTCCCCAGCACGCTATTTTCAGCACGTATTTGTTATTCAGAACTTGCGATCTGAACTTCACAGAAGTCATTTGACTTGGTTTCTGTTTCTGGATTCTTCCTTCTATGCTCACCTTTTTTGCCCACATTTGTGTGCTGACTGAGGTGAACAGCCATGTGCTCCACCATGGCTAGCATCCTTTGTAAGGACCTCTGTGCTCTTGGAGCACATTGAGCAAGGTCCAGGCACACAGAGATCAGCCCCTTCTGCATTCTCATGTGGAGGGTAAAAGTGTCTCCAAAGTTCAACAAGCTTGGCTTGGAGGCAACTGCCTACCCATAGCTCCTGTGGCAATGAGGGAGTCTCAGGTGCCCAGGGTATTTCATGAACCAGAGCTCAAAAGACAGATAGTGCTTCCTCAGCAATGGGGAGCTGGGTTTCTGAATTCAAATATTTGTTCCTCAGTCTAATTTAGCTTTTGCACTAGGTGCTGGAAGAGGTCATTTCAATCCCACCCTATGCCTTTATTATGTGTTAATACCAGTATAATGTGAACCTGGTACTTCATTGGTGACTCCTGGTGCTATTGTTGAATGAGTCATTTAAATAAGATTAATATTTGGCTAGTTGTTGGCACACCTTTTAGGCTGATCCCCATAACATGAAGTTCAGTTCTGAGCAACTTTCCCTAAGTGACTAAATTCATTTTCATTACTCTACCACAAGAAGCTTTTCTTGTCCTTCAGATCACCTGCTAACTCTCCTCTCGTGTTCAGCCGACCTGTGACACTCTTCTTCAGTGCTTCTTCAGTGACAATAACACTGAAATTCAACCACACAAGATCAACAATGTAAATAACTAGTTCTGACTACTTTCAAAGAACTCGCAGTCCAAAAGGCTTTCACTGCCACTCACTGCTGAACCTCACCACTTATGCTCACCTAATTACGCAACACTTTTATTCCCAATTCACCTGAAATGCTGATTATACTGTATTTGGAGTACTAGGTGCTCTCTGAAGGGCTGTTTGGGGTCTCTGTGAGGTTGCCACATGGTTCCTGGTACTAGTGATACCATTGCTATTTCCTACTTTGTTTTGGAGGTGCTAATGTTCAGGATTGCATCCACAACACCACAAGAAATTAAAATCCAACAATTCTTTTTTTGGATATGGGACCACTGGAGCAAAGAAGTTAACCCAAAATCTCATTCTCTTTTCAGGACAGTGTGAGAACCACAATCCAGAAAACTCAGCCTCTTCTCCTGGTTGTGAAAACACACTTCTTGAAAAATTAATGCTAAGAAAGTGGCCCTGGGGAAAATACTTGCCGCTGCTAGCTTCTTTGGGAATTATTTTGTTAGAGACAAGAGTTCTCAAAAATATTGGAAGAGGACAAGTCAATTTTATTAATTAAGAAAATATGCTAGGGGAGAGATCAAATATGATAATGTGTGTGGTGCATGTGGGCACGTCTGCATGCATATATATATGTATGTATATGTGTATGTACATGTACATGTGTATGTATACATATATCCTTTCTACCTAGTTGAAGTATTCTAATCAGTTTCACTGCTTCATTCTTTTATTTCTAGGTGTGTTTTGTTTTGTTTTAATTTAAAACAAAAGTGGTCATTCCACAGACTAGAGTCAACAGGACCTTTTCTTGGGCCTTTTGATGTTGATTCAGAGTGCACTGGGATTTTCTAACACGTCAAAGACAGCCTCTGCACATACAGGCAAAATAAACCAGTGTACCAGTGACGTCTTATTTTGAGGATTTAAATGCTAAGGACTTCAAGCTTTTTACTGATTTGCAAGATACAAATTTCAACCACAAAGCTTTACAATGTACAACAAAGTGGTACCGTAGCAAACTGGAAACACAAGTGTACCTCTTCTTACTTGTCCTTAAGCGTCTTTCCCATTTGAACTCACATTTCCGAAAAAAAGATTACAATTAGGAAGAAGCAGATAAGATAGAATTGAGTGGTTCAGCTGATCCTGACATATATTCTGATAGGTTTTGTGTTTCTGGAAATAGCTATTCAAGAGAGTTAGGGCTCCTTCCTTTAATGGAGACTCTAGGTCTATAATATCAGTTGGGTTTTCTCAGAACACCTCACTCACCTTGTGGGAAAGGGGCCCCATCTCTAACACCAAATTACAGAGGACAGTATAGGAGGCACAGTCCAAAGGAATAAAGAAAATAAATAGCACAGCCTTGCCTGGCCTTCCTTACGCAGGAGCCCAGGAAGGACTGGACCCACCATTCTCACAGATGTGACTCACAGAGTCACAGTTCCTAACTCCTGCCTTCACAACGATTCCTGCTGAAGAACACCAAATTTTACCATGCAGACAAGTTCTCACAGGTTAACTTCTGCCAGCTGAGCCACTGCTGGGGAGCAGAGGGCATCCCACACTTTGAAAGCTCAGGCCCTTACATAGGAACTTTCTGGTATCAGCAGGCCAAGCATTTTCTCCCAGCAGGGCAATTTCTCTTGCATGTTCTCCCCTGCACTTACCCTGTGGTTGCTCTGAGAAGCCATAAACCTCTACAGCAAGTGCTAGGATGATTTTTTGCCATTTTGATAGTAATCAGTAGTCATCAGTAAACAAATACTGAATTCACCCCTCTAACTGTTGCATCTTTTGCATTCATCTTAAAGACACTATTCATTTCTTGACTTTCTTTCCTGCCAAGATTTTTCTAACACAAAAATTCAGTACAAAATCATAATTCTTCTATTCATAATCTTAGTAAGCAGTAGTGGCTGAAGTTTGGAAATTATTTTTGAAGAGTTAGTGACAAGTCCAGAGGATCTGCTGGTTGGAGGTGCAGCAGAGAGTTGTTAGCCTCCAGCTAGTCACTAATCCCCAGGAAATGTCCACCCTGGAGTCGATACTGCTCTTGTGATGAAAAGGGTTATATAAGAGCAGAGTATTATTATGAGGTAAGAAGAAGGGTGGAAAAAAAAAAAAAAAAATGTTTTTCTGAGGGTAGGTACCCTTAGAATTGCATTTGGTTTTGATTTCCTTTTCCTAACACTACTGAACTTCAACAGAATGAACACTGAGTTGCTTTAAACCATTGCTTCCCTCATATGTAACTCAGTTTGTACAGGCATGTATTTTTATTTTTTTTGTTTCTCTGAATACTGTTTATTTAAGTAATTGTTGGCTCTTTTCCTGTCCTTTGTTGACCCCAGGAAACAACTTTTTTTATGTGTTTCCATTCTGGGATTTCTATTATCTACTGACTTGAGCTGGGTGTACTTCCGTGAAAAGACCCAAAAGCGAAGGAGGGAGAGCTGAAGTTGCTCTTGAACTAAAGTCAATTTATCTTCCAGTCTGAGACCCAAGAAAACCATCACTTGAAGCAAAGCACTTAGAAGGTAGTTAAAAAATGTACTTCTTAAGAACAAATGGAGATGCAGTGTTATGTTATCACCTTCATGAAGTTACAAGAGGTGATTTTACAGTTTGGTGGAAAGAAGTCCTGCTGTTAATTAGTCACATTTATTTGACAAAAAAAAAGTGGGGGAGGGTGAAAAGGGGAACGGAAGTTGGGAAAGCAAAACAGAGCAGAAGGGGAAAAAATCTTTATGATGAGGTGCTCGGCAGGATGAAGGAACAAAAGGAAGGCTTTCTGCCTGTCTCCTGATATTTTCCAACTCAGCAAAAAAATCCATTGTGTAGCTTAAGGGGGGAAAAAAGTTAAAGTTGAAAGCTTAGTGTGTGAAAGCAACTGCTCAACCATTGTATAATATGGGCTAATGTAATGTCACTGTTTCCCCATGATGTAAGTTGCAATTTTTGTTCCAGTTGCTGTGGTCAATGTTATCGCTTTCACTTTTCAAAAGGGGGTAAAGGGGCACGTGAAGATGGTATTTCTCTATATCCCCCCAGCCCTTCCCCAGCCTGAAACAAATACTTCAGTTAGGAAATATCAGTGTTGACCAGATGTCACTGACTTTTTTTTTTTTTTTTTTGCATGTGTCCCTTAACAGCTGGCAAGAATATCAGCTCAAATTATTCACCACAAGCACACTCTTTCTGTTTGTCTCCAGATAAAGGGATTTGAAATCCTGGTTGTCAGAAAGGGATGCTGAAAACTGTGGAATGGATTTCTTTGGGCAGAGGGAATACTTCCTGAAGATCTTTTAAACCAGCCGGGGATGGTCTCAACTAGTATATGAAACCAAACAGATCCATTAGGGTTGGCACTTCATGTCCCCAGAAACTGTTTTATCCAAGGATGTTTTCTTGGAACCACCGAGAAGTGGCTTGTTCATAACAGTCAGCAAATCTAAATGTAGTAACACTTTTCATTTCAGCCATATCAGCTGAAAAAAAAAAAAAATCTTAGATGTGGTTACAGATGAGAAATATAGTGGGTGGATGTTAAATAGAGACTGCTCTGCATGGATGCTCTAGAATTGCTTTGGATGAGAGTCATTTGTCTTTTCTACCTTGTACTACTATCTCTACATCTCGCATGCAGATCGAGGGCACAAGAAGGCTTGCAGTGTGAGTACTCCATGCACAGCCCTGGTGCCACAGGACTCAAGAGGTGGTGGTGGTGATGCAGTGGCAGTTTCACCTGGAACCACACATGGTAGGTACAGCTGTGCACAGCACAGAGCAAGCTCTCATTTCTCCTCGTATCTAGCAATGGCTAGAGCAATAGCTCTTGTCACCCATGTCAGTGAGGACCATTACCTTCTGCCTAACTATAACCTCCTCCTCTTTCCCTCATATGTACAGTTGTATCTGCTTTTCTCTTCAAAACTCTCACAGGTAATTGAGGGTGTGGACATTAAAGCTGTGTTCTTCTCCAGTTATGACTCCATCTCAACAGCATGTTTTCAGTATACAACCAATCAACAATTATTAAGGAGCTTGCTGCATGAAAATTATATCATGATACTGTTATTGTTAACATTATCTTCAGATGAAGGAAAAGCCAAAATCAGATGAGGATAGCTATGAGTTTCTGAAAACTCCCAGACAATGAGAAAGCAAATCTCAACTTCAGCTCTGTCTCTAAACCAGAATGAATCACTGTTTTTGTTAATGCTGCGTCTTGTCTTTGGGCATGGTCTCAAATAGTTACTTTAGTAGAAAGAAGCAAATATTTTTAATGAACAGCGAGGACACCAACTAGCCTTTTGAGAATATGTAACGCATAACATGTCCTGTGTAGCTAAATGTTATATTATGCTTCAGTATATTAGGGTTTGTATGCTTTCATTTATCCTATGTAATGTAGCTGTAGAGATCTCCACTGCTGGTATGAGCAACAGTCGTTTTCGAAAGCCTGCTAAGCTTTTGAAATGACATCAGAGTTCAGAGGCACTAAATACCATGGGTGAACTACGTTGTGGTTTCAGGTACTCTTATTTTGGCCTTTTCCAGCAAGCACATAGAACTCTATTCACTGCTCTATATATTATTGTGTTCCCTCTAATAAGTAAAACCTAGCATTTTCTTATGATATGGAAACTTTTCCACATGCCTCATCACCTTCACTGTCAATCTCCTCAGCCTATTAATTTTTGTCCCTACCTGATTTGAAACACAGATCTGGGAACTGACTGTGGCTTTCTGATCATTTTATGATGTAGAAAGGTGGGGCTATAAGAAATCCTAGCTCCGAGTCAATATCACCATTGCCATTGACTTCAAAGTGGCCAAGACTGCTTCCGTGCCCCCATTTTTTGCTGAAAAATAGATTATACTACTTACCATTGTTTCTGAAGTGGATTTAGATCAATATGAAAATTAGATTGTTATATAAAAATTAATGATAATTATTAGTGTATTTTCCATATTGTTTTCCATCACACTATTTTGTTTGCTTCTCTTGATGGCCTCAAGGCACAGAGCAGATGTTTTCACTGAGCTATCCTCAATGACTTTTAAATTACTTCATCATTGAAAAACAGCAGCAGTGCCAGCCTTTCTTGTAAGATTCAGTCTCATCATTCCTCATATACTTTAAAATGACCACTTCAGGGCCAAATATACATGGCCTTGGAAGTACCATCTTCAGGTACCTCATGTAAGCAGCAAGAGGGAAACGGAGAGGTAAAGAGAGGGGGGGGAAAGAAAAGGAAAAAAAGAGTGAGAGAAAACACAACACAGGGAGAAAGGCAAGAAAGCAGGCTTATTTACGCACTTGAAAACCATTATAGCTTGGATTTTCCTCAACTATTGATGGCCTGAAACTCAAATATTAATTTAGCTTGATTCTTGAATCTGTTTTGCCTTAGAAATAATGGGAGAGTCCTTTATTAGAAAGAGAAAAAAAAATAAAAATCCTCAAATGCCTTACAATGGAATGTTACTGAAAACCTTTGATTCCCCCCAACAGAAAACCTATTAAAAAAAAAAAAAAAAAAAAAAAAAAAAAAAGACAAGTCATTAATCAGTAACAGGTGTTCCCAGCACCTGTTATTTATTCCAGTTATTAACACTCCTTTAGCATCTCTGACAAAAAAAATGGGTATTTTTTCCTACCAAATGCACTGTGCTCCTTGGAACATCCTCAGTACTTGGTGGCTACCTTTGATTTACAAGGTGCATTTGCAAATTACCCCAGTGTGGTAATGCAGCTTTGTCACTTATAGGCTGTTTTTTTGTTTGTTTGTTTTTGTTTGTTTGTTTGTTTGTTTCCTGTAAACATAGGTTTAAAAAGCACTGAGCATCCATCCCATGTCTGTTGCTGAAAGCTTGTGCAGCCTCTGTTCTTGGACATGTCCTGGTTAGTTGGTGATAGAGGCATAGCCACATGCTAAACCACAGAATGGTTGAGGTTGGCAGGGCCCTCTGGAGGCCATCTGGTCCAACCTCTGCTCGAGCAGGAACACCCAGAGCAGGTTGCCCAGGACAAGTGTAGGTAATGAGTGACCAGCCAGGCCATACAGGCAGTCAGATGTGGAAAGAACAGCCCAGAAGGGTTAGCCACCTCACTGGGATGTGAGAGTTCCACTTTCACCCCCTTCCTCTGTCCGACTCTCTGATGGACGCTGTCTGTAATAATTAGGGTCATCTTCTTACAAGCATATAGGTGACAAAAGATTCTCAAACACCAACACCTCCCTATGTCTAATTCTCAATGAGGCAAATGGAAATTCAAAGGGCTTGCCCCCACAGCTGCCTCCTGCTCCTCCCCTTCCCAGCACAGGAGGCTCCAAAACCTCCTCTAGCACAGGAAAAGAAAAAAATAAAAATAAAGAGGGGGGGGGGGGGGGGGGGGAGGGGAGCTCAGAGAGCAACAAGCACTCATTAGGGGCACCTTTCACCTGTACCCATTACCTGCAGGCTTCCAGCACCAAAGCCTGGGGCAGGGAAAATCTACTGTCAACAAGCATGCAAAACTCTCCTTGTGCACATGCAGAAGTGAGCTCTGAAAGCCCGGCCAGCTCTAGCAAGTGCAGTTTGAAAATCCTATGATAGACACTAATATATTTCTGCACATAGTTAAGCACATCCGGAGCAGTGCAGGAATGCAAGCATACCTGTGATATTTGCGCTCTGTTACCTTTTTCTTTTTCCAGCTTTCTCTTTTTGCTTAATAAACGTCAGTCAAATCTGTTTCATGCTTGTTCATAGTTTAAACATTGAGATTTACAATGGTTTCCTACCATCATTAGACAATATTTTTCATCTGAAAGCCACTGTTTTCATTTATGGCTGTGGAAGTTGTGGCAACATTTCTGTTGGTCTTGTGTTTTGTAACATAGTTTTAGTTAAAGGCATGCATGGGGTTGGATTTAGGAGAACATTGTTTAATACAGATAGATAAAGAAAGCAGTGTATTGTATTTATCAAAAGGAAATGTCAGCAGAACTTTATAGTCTGGTAATTAGATAACACAGATAAGTCTGCTGAGTTTGTGTGCTCACAACTGCCATTCCAGATAACACTTCCTGAAGCAAATGAGAAGAACTTACACAACATTATACATTTTTCGTGGCTCCTTTCTTTAAGCTGATATGGAAATTAAGAAAGAAAATATAGATACGAGCTACAACAAGCACGATATATTTTTTGTTCTGAACAGTCCAGCTCTCTTTGAGTGAGTGCACTGGGCATCCAACTTTTCCAAAGACACCCGCAACCGCAGCAGCAGCAGCTGTGCCAAACCATCACCACTGCGGGCAAGGGAGCATTCCACGGTCCCTTTGATTCAAAACAAGGTAAAGCCAGAGCAAAGCAAGGGGCTTACATTTTTCAGACAGGTGGCCTTTGTAAACACCCATGTTTGCATATATGGAAAACCTCATAAAGGAAAACCTCTTAGTGTCTTGAAAAGGAAAACATGCAAGCAATAGCCAAATTGTCCTGGATGTAGAACTCAGGTCCAAGTACTGAAGGCCTCTTTCTCCACAATACAGTTTTTATTTTAAATGCAGATGAGCTATTTTGACTTTATGCTTCTTGAAAACACACCGGAGAGTTTATTAGTCATAAAGCACTAGCCTTTTACCCCGGGAGCTTATTTCTCATAATGCTTTGTGCCTTATGTAATCAGCTGTTCCTGAGGATTCCAGTTTTCCCTTGCACAGGTTACCCATAAAAGTATTTTATGACATGTGGCCAAACCGTAAAATTGGCTTGTGTTTAACACTGCCTTCCTCAGGCCACTAACATGCTACTTATTAGGGCCAGGAGATGTGCTGAGGGAGAAAACTTCGCTTTAAAAAGGTTCACATTCGAAAGCAAAATCAAAAGTAAAATTATATGCAACTTGTTAATAGGACAAAGTTTCCAGATTGATTCTATTTTTGAAATTAAAGAGGAAAAAAAAAAAGACAGGAAGTTTTCAGCTAACTTGCTGTCTGCTGGGAAACACTTGCTTATCATTTTGCTATCTTGCTTTAGGGAGAAAGTGAAACCTATAGGAGCCTTTCAAGAGTGTATTTCAGTTTACCATAACTGCAAAACAGCTTCTCCACTGAAAATAACCTTTTTAAAAATAATAACTTGGAAATCTTGTGCAAAACTGTAATTTTCTGGCAGGTAAAATTCTGGTTCAAAATGCTCACCAGCCCTCTGTAGTGCTCAGAGTCTGATGGTGCTTGGAGCTGACTGTAGAAGTGACTTTGCAGAGCATCTCCTCCTGACACTGAGAGCTGGTCAGAATTGCTCCTGCTCTGTCCTTTCCCATGGAAAGTTCTGTCCTCACAAAGTTCAAGTTTCATGTTACAAAAGAGAACAGAGGACACCCCCTCCTGAGCCTTTCTCCTGCTCAGCCTTCAGCACGCTGGAGAACCTCCCTGTGGAGATGCACGCACCAAGTTGTGTGAGCCCACACAACCTCAGTGCTCAAGCCTTGCCCAAGCAGCTGTGTGTCTTCTGATTTATACCTGCATCTCCATGGCAGCACAACTGTGCTTTGGAGAACACAGTGGCATAAAGTCGCTTTTGCCAACGCAGTTTAGATAAATAAACAAGGGGAGGGAATTTCTTTGCGCTGTACGTAACCTTTATTTCAACATAGCTGCATCCACACTGGCCATTCTGTTGCTGTAGTTTTATACCAGGAAAAAGATCATCCTGGTCTTAGATAGCCCACGTGTTGAGCAAGCTTTTGTGTAAACAATGCCATGTTTATATAGCAGCCCTGAGCAGCTGGCATGAGTCTGCACTGCCCATACAGCTACCCCACAGCTGACACACGACATTCCTCCTCCACACCGCAGAGCAAGCTTCAGCACGGTGCTAAGTGAGATGCTCTGGGTGCATCTCTGCTGGGAAATTAAATGGCTTCTGGTCCCAGGAGCACAATTATCTGTGCTGGTGCATGGCTACAATCTTCCCTGCCACGCTTTTGTCCCTACAACGAGCAGCATCCTAGGCTGTCCTCAGGCACTGAGCAGGAGTCATCCCCAGTGTGGGTGTGAGTAGTCAGTTTGGGAGGTCAAAGCCATGTGTGTTTTTTTTTCTGAAAATCTGTCCCAAAGAGCACATCATGTCTTTTCCAGCTAAGCTCTTGTTTCTCTGACTTGCACAGTAGGTAACAGAGACACCACCAGGTCTTAAGAGCCAGGTGAAATAAATGGCTCTGCAGGAGGGAAGGGAGCTGAGAGGATCCCCATACCACATGAGCAGAGGCTGATGGCTCTCTGGGCTCTGCTCTGGTCCCCACATGAACACTGCCTCATGTGGCATCTGTCCTGGGCCAGGAGCACACAGCACATGCCCTACACACAGCAGCATCCCATCTTCTGCCAGAATGTCTGCTTGCTGCCAGCACAGGGCTTACACATCTTCCCTCAAATGATGGATGGTTCAATTGTGATAGGGGTCTTTACTCCATGCAAGCATCTCGAAGCGCTTTACAAAAATAGCTCGTCATCTCTCAGACAAGCAATCTGACATGCAGGGATAGGAAATAGCTTCACTCGCCTTGGAGGGTATTTTAACATTCCCCACCGCCACAATATCCTCTCACAAGTACCAGTGACCTTCTCCCTCCCAGCACAACCAGGAGGCCCCCATTTTCCTAAGGCCCTGGAAAGATTAAGTGACCCAGGTCCAAGGTTGAACAGGAAGTCTGGAGGGAGTACTGGAAATAGAAGGGGGCCCTCCTGGGTCCCTCTGCAGTGCCTTGACCACCAGACAATCCTTCCTCTCCCAAGGTCACACATTGAGCCTATGGTGGAGCCAGGAATAGTACCCAAGTTTCCTGACGCCCAGGCCCTTGTGCACAAAGTACAAATATCAATTTAAAGCAATTTATAAACCCAGGTCTTGCAATTAAACCTCAGACACACTGCCTGAGCCCAACACTTCCTACATTTCAAAAGCTGTACATGTCTAGCTTTAAAAGTCCCCACGCCAAAAACTTTGTGGGATGCCACTGCTTGCTTTCCAGATAGGGGCAGAGCCTGGGGGTGCCCTCTCCAGTGAGAAGGGATACCCCTGTCCCAGGGGACGAGCCCCTGGGGAGGGACAGACGTGGCTAGAGCAGCCTCAGGCTTTCTCACTGCGTGGGTGCATGCTGCTGCCCCAAGGATGTGCTGCATCGGGGGGGGGGGGGGGGGGGGGGGCCCCACCCCCCCCCCCCCCCCCCC
>CM021767.1:42921748-42935162 GCA_011076525.1 Nettapus auritus | reverse complement strand
CACACTGCCACGTGCCCCCGCAGCTCGTTGGAGCCTTTCCATTAATTTTAATGGACATTGGATCAGGCCCTGAATTCTCAGCTGTTCTGGCTAAACAGCCTCCCCAGGCCAGCTCTCCTCTCTTTTTAGACCAGGGAGGACTTTTGGACACCCTGCTGACAGGGGGGGGTCCTGCTGCTTTTTGGCAGCCGACCAGCCTTCTGCCTGCACCCAGGGCTGGGCAGACAGGAGTGCACAGCCACCTGAGTGACCTGTGTGCACTGCTCAAATCGTCCTTTTTTCCCCAAAAAGAACCAAGTGCTAATGATGGGGAGCAAGGATCCATCACTCCCCACTGCACGCCTCAATCTGATCACCAGGAGCCCCTGTATATACGTGCAGGTGTGGGGGACTTGGTAACTGTGCAAGAAATAAATCCTGTCTGTGGCAAGAGCCCCAGCTCTGCTCAGAATAGAAGCTGGAAAAACCATAGAGCTCATCTGTGAAGCTGTCGTTTCAGAAGGGGCTTCAGAAGAGAAAGACCCTGCTCTTCTCTTTACCCACAGCACTTTTTCCCTCATTCGCAAACAGCACATCTAGCAATTCGCACACTGGGGCAAACTGAGCTTTCTGATGTATTAACTTCAAGCAATGTTACTTAAAAGCTGATGCTGTGCCTCTTCACCAGAGCAAGGAGCTCCATGCTTCCCTGGACCTCTACCTGGCAGTACATTAAGTGGTACTTGCTTTAGCACTGAAGACTTAATGTTATCACAGAGGTACTCAGCCATCAATGGCTTTCACTTGTTACTGCTGTTTGTACAGAAGCAGCATTAAGAGGTCCCAGCTGAGACCCTGGCACTGACTGTGCAAAGTGCAGCAGAGCACGAGGCAAGTCAGCCCTAAAAAAGCTTAGGAAGAAGAGGAAACAGAGAAATTAAGCAATTTGCTCAAGGGTGGAAAGCAAGTCAGCAGCAGAGACAGCAATAAAACCTGCCCGAGCACACGTTTGTCCAACCTGGGAGATTACATTTCTCTGAGCACCCTGCTGCCATGCACACTGTCATGCCTGGGTCACTGTGTGATTTATTGACTGATTATCAGCTGGATGTTATGTGACCATCCAGCTTGAAAATGCCATTCAGACCGTCACTCACAGGCTGCTTTTTAGTACCTCATGTCACTGTCTTTATGAAAACCTTCCCTAAAAAGACACTTTGGGATAAATTAAGAGGATATATGCCCTGTTGGATCACTTTATGGGCAGTGAGTTGGTAGATCTTGTCTAAGGATTGGCTTAGTGAGAAGACCCTATAGATGGACAAGTCCCTGCAATCAGTGTGTTCTCTACTGACCCCACAGACAAGTACAGTTCTAGTTGTTCTCACATTCCTGTACACTAAAATAAGGTGGGCACATATATAATTTAGATACAGATCACCAGTTGCCATTATTGCTTGATTACATGTGCTATCCCATCCTTTGCATTTAGGATAGCATCCACATCCACCTCCACAGAAGTGAATGGGAGCGTACTATTTTCATCAGCTCCCAGAGGCTGAGAGGTGGCCCAAAACAATTGGAGTGGGATTGGATTTAATGGGTCAAAAAGAAATTATTTCCTAGATTGTCCTTATTTTTCTTAAGATGGAAGAACACTTTGCATGTTTCCAAAGGGTCTCTGCTAACAAGCATGACCCAAAGGAGAATTAGTTACGGCAAAATAAACAGTCTAGCAATTTGAGGCCAAGCCAGAGGATGGGATCACACACTGCCCCAATATGATGGCAGCAGGCACCAAGGGCAGAGTTGAAACTAAAGACACAGCTGGTACTTTAGGCAGGTGTCACAGTCAGGAGAGTTGTGGCCATCAGTCAGCTCAGTGTCCCCTTTTCCTGGGGAGGGAAGGGCCAGCCCCAGGTTGGTCTGACTGGGGGAGCTCAAGTCCCATGGGTGGGCACCAGGGGCCTCAGTGGGCATGCCCTGGGTGTCCCAAACTCCCCTGGACTTCAGGCAAGTGTTTGAGGTTGCAAGAAACAAAGAGAGGAGTCAGGACAAGCCCCATGCCTGTACTGCAGAGGAGTGCATCTGCATGGCTCTTCCCTGGGAAGTGGTGCTGTATGTGTTATATATACACAACCCAACAGGACTGAGCAAACATTACTCAAGGTTTTGACAGACATTTGCCTTTGGGATAAGGGTGAGCATGACAATGGGGTCAACAGTTCAGAAAGTCAGGAGAGGGAAGAGGGGTCTACACAGAGCAAGTTGTTCCCCATGCTTTGTGATAGGTATGGGTCCTGCCCCTTTCCCCATGAGTCCTCAGAAATCTGTCAGGTATCTGGTTGCAAGGTTGAGTCCAGTGCATCATCAGTTATGAAATAAACATAGCACTTTATCATTAATAATATTTATTTTGGAAAAATATTTTAAAAATGAATTTCTTCATTAACAAAACAGTAAAAAAAACTCAAATAACATTTGCACAATATTCCATAAATACATTTATATACAAAAAAATATAGTCACATAGACCCGAAGTGCCTTTGTACATATTTACCAAAAAATTTAAATTATAAAAAAATGGACATCACAAAATACTCAAGCTTTACAATTATCGTGAAAATATTTTTACAGATTCAAAAAAATAACACACTTTTTCTCACCTAGTAAAACACATTTTAGTATCAAAAAAGACAATAAAGGCAGTGTTTGTGTCTCTAATTCAAGAAAAGACTGGCTCATAAGAATCCAAAATATACACTTCAGGCAGTGCATGCTTCTTATGTAGTAATTAAGTCCGTTCATTTAAATATATATAGAAAAGCAACTGACCATAGTGCAATGATAAAATTCATAAAAGGCAGTGCAACAGTAATCCTTGAACACAGACCCTTGCCTGGTGTCCATCTTGTTTCTTTATTTTGCAGTCACTTTGCTAACTTCAGTAGAGAACCAGCTCAAGCCTGAATTTAGTTTCTCAGCAGCAGTCAGTGAAGGAATCTATCTCCCATTCCTCTTTCAGCAGCATTCATTGGGGCACGTCTCCTTTGAAATTGTTCTGAACAACATCTTTGCCATATCATGTCTCTTTTACACCTGTTGGGAGAAAACAGAGACCAAAAGAGGTTAATAAATGGTAAGAAGAGGACAGTAAGGCTGCAGAGGTTCAGGACTTCACCTTCACGCCAGGCAAGAATAGGCTCCACATGAAGCATACAATGGGGTTGGTCAGTAGACCACAACCGCACTATAGCTGTACCCTTGCCTGCAAAAGTCACTGTCCTCTAACACGCGCTGGGGTTTATCTTAATCCAGAGCACGTTTTTACAACATCTGCAGTACCATAAACTTAATGCAGACAGATTTCAACAGGTTCAAATCACTGTGGCAGCACAGAACACAGCCTGGCTGCCCCAGCCTGCATTGGATGGGGATCGCGCACCAAGTCTTGTCTGACTGCCAGGTGGGATACTAACCTCAGTTGCTATGATGCACTCATCTTTCTCTTCTGATATGACATACACCGACTGGTACTTTGTGTCCTTTGAAGTGGAATATACTGAATCTGGCCGTTTCCTTTCAGAAGTATCACTACTGAAGACAAAGACAGACAACATAGGTCAGATGGCTGTTGCTTAATGCTACCTCTAAGACGTGCACCCTTCAGAGCAAAGCCACCCCCAGCACTCGAGTATGAAAGATACCTTTTTAGCTGTACTGCACTTTTCTCCTCTGCCTCTGAATCATACGTTTCACACTTGGCTTCACATTTGCCATGCTCCTCTTTAACAGAGTCCTCATTCTTGAGTTCATGCACCAAATTGTAATCCACAGATGGGTATCTAACTTTGTAGCCATTTTTATCAGAGTTATCACTGTGAAAGTCTACTTTCTTATTTGTGTTTTTAATCTGAGTGGCACCAATGACGCTTATGGAAATGTCCTTCTCACGCTGGCAGTTTGCCAGGTTGTTCATGGTCTCTGTTTCGCTCCTGCAGGCGTCCGGCTGGTGGTGCCTCTTCTGCACCTTAAGCCTGACACAGACGACCACGGCGGCACACCCCAGCAGCAGCATGAGGACCAGAATAATCCCGGCACACACCGCGATCCAGGGGAACTGGCCATTCTGGCCCTCCGTGTACTTCTCGGTGAAGTCAACGATCACCGGTCCCTGAGGCGGCTCAGGGAGCAAGAACTGGCAGTTGAGCCCACCGTAGCCTCGAGCACACTCACACACGTAGCGGTTGCTTCTCTCGTGGCAGGTGGCCCCGTTGTGGCAGGGGTTGTGCTCGCATCTGCTCACTGGGGTGCTGCAGTTCTTCCCGTTGTATCCGGGGGGGCAGGTGCAGGAATAGTCATTGACCCCGTCCTGGCAGGTCCCTCCGTTGACACAGGGGAAGGAGGCGCAGTCATCCATGTTGTCATCACAGTGTCTCCCAGTGAAGCCAGCCTGGCACTGGCATATGTACGAGTTCCCCAGATCAACGCACTGGGCTCCTGCAAGGCATTAAGGGCATGAAGGCTGAGTGGGCTGTAGTCACACCCTCCCTGCAGTGTGCCCTGAGTGCTGCTCTCAAGGTCATCATCTCAAACCGCAGCTGAGAAAAACTTCCCTTTTGAGAGGTTAGCCCCATCTTTGCCAAGTCTGAGGCACCATAAAAGTATGTGTTTTTTTTTTTAAAAGGAAGGTATTTCTTTATCAGATCTGTTTTTTTTTTAACCATCCTATTCCCTTTTTGACATTTCATTTAGCTGTGACAACGAAGCTAGTCCAGCTCAGGTTCACTCCACAATCTCACATTACAGAGGTAAAGTGGCACTGAATAAGGAGGACTGCATTAAAGAAAATCTTCACTACACTAGTCAAAGCAGGAAGATTACTATTGCCGGATTATAAGTAATAATAATACTTAGTATTAGTATGGCATTTCGTATCCATAGATCCCAAAGAGTGTCTATAAATCATTTAGAGGTATAATCCTCCACAGTTTAATGCATGAAGCTTCAGGCAAAGTTACCCCGCCACAGTGACCCCTTAAGAAAACATTATCTGTAGCAGTGACCCATGCCACACCATTACTTTTAAGTACACTTCCTCCACCAAGTCAACCACTGACATAACATAGCCCGTGGTTTGTCACTGGGCCTTTTTATTCACTCCAGACCAGTAGCCAAAGCAACTGGTTGCTCTCCTTTCAGAAGGTCGCTGTAGTATATTTGGCCTTACCATTAGCACAAGGGCTGGAACTGCAGTAATCAATTTTCTTTTCACAGTTGAACCCAGAATAACCCAGTGGGCAGCGGCAGCTGTATCCCCCATCGGGGTTGTCGGTGCATCGCCCACCATTGAAGCACGGTCCATCAGCACAGGTCATGGCACTCAGCTCGCAGTTTTTACCATAGAAGCCCGGTGGGCAGGTACAAGAATAGCTGTTCTCAAGATCCTGGGGGAAAGACACAAGAAACGTTCAAAATATTTACCTGAAGTTGCTTTGAAATCCAGAAATGGATTTTGAAAATCAGTAGAACTGACATTAACTCTCCCCTTGGGGTTTCATACAGCACAAGAGACTGAGACTTACAGTGCAGCTTCCACCATTCTTGCAAGGGTTGGCATCACATTCATTGATTTCAATCTCGCAGTTGGAGCCTGTGTACCCAGGCCGGCAAGAACAAGTGTAGCTCCCCTGACCAGTATTTGTGCACGTGGCACCATTCTTGCATGGCTTGTGGTGGGTGCAGTAGTTCAAGTCTGTAAAAGATTTAAAAAAAAAAAAAAAAAGAGAAATCTGTCAAGATACTTGCTTCTTTGCAAGGTTAGTCTAGCACAGATGAGCTGGAAATAGCAGCCTGCTTTCTGCATTTTAAGACAGATACTCAGGCAAGGACTGAGAACTTACCCTGGTTGCAGAAAAGGCCACCCCAGCCTTCCTGGCAGTTGCACTGCCACGGTTGCTGACAGGTACCATGAAGGCAGCCTGGGTATCGGATGCACTCATCACAATATCGTCCCTGCCAACCCACTCTGCATCTGAAAAAAAAAAAAAAAAAAAAAAAAAAAAGTTGACAACAAAGTCTCGTCAGATTTAGACTTCTCACATTTGGAAACCCTCTCGCAAACTCTGCAAACACACTGATGCCAGGGATCAAGTTTCCTAAAAGCCTTCAGTGATCCTTCATCTGAGAAAGTCACTGAGTCCAACCATAGCATCAGCTTTCATCAGTCCCAGCTATTTCTTCCACTTCCTTAGACAGAGCCACAGTTGCAGGTAGTTAATTTGTTTACTCTAATAACAAACAGCTAAACCTTACACACAACCCTGTAAACTTGTTAGGTTAATATTAATGGCACTGATGTTTGACTTGTAGATTAATACTTTGATCTGGCATCACCTGGTTTTCTCAAATTACCATCTAATATGAAGAAAGGCATTTAAACTGACACTCGAAGGACCAATGGCTTGTTTAGCACCAGAGCATTGAAGTTAAAGACAAAGAAGAGAGGGGTAGTGGAAAACTTACTTGCATTCCCCAGGTTTGTCGCAAAAGCCATGCTGCTCGTCACATCCAGGCAAACAAATCGCTGTAAACAGACCAAGGAGGGAGAGGCATAAGCTCCAGGGCCAAACGCCTCCCTTTTCAAAGTCCCCTCCTGAGAGCACCTTGTGGGTGGGGAGCCAGCCCCTTTTGCTAGGTCCGGGCAGTTAATAGCAGCTGAGTTAATCTCTGGAGCCTGCAGGAGTATTGATCTCGCCTGGTAGCTGGGCACTTTACTTATCGCCAGGGATGAGCATTCTTCTTAATACAGTTGCACACAGACAAAAGAGGGCTCACAATTGCTGCCTTCCCCACAGCCCCTCGCCCCCCTTCCCTTCCCAGCGAGGGTCAGAAGTCCTTTTTTCCAATTCTATGCACACAGCTCCACCTCTTAATATCCCCCGAAAGTGTGTGTGCAGATAAGAGTGGACAGCTGGTGTGCAGGGTGCCAGTGCAAGACAGCTGCTCTATTGTCTATTCTCTCCCAGCAGCTGCCCCACTGCAACAATACCCCCGGCCCCGGAGCCAATGGGGCCGGTGCCGGCGGCCGGGCAGCCTATCCCTGCCCACAGCTAATCTATGGCACGCGCGTGATTTCGCTGCAAAAACTTTTTTTCTTATTCAAATAAATAAGTCTAAAGTTCTTCCTCCCTCCTCCCCCCCTCCCCGCCCCGCTCGGAGCAGGGGCGGGTGGGTCCGGGCATGGTAAAGAGGTAAGCGGGCCAGCAGGAGGGAGGATGAGGGGAGGGAAAAAGGGACTTCTGCTCATTACTTTGCCTGGTTATGGAACTCATTAAGCAGGCACTGCAAAGTTTTAATTCAACAAAGCCAGCCGGAGACAATGGCATGCGAGGGGAAGGGGGGTGGAGGGGAGAAAGAATCAGTGCTGATAATCGGATCGCCTCAAAGTTGGAAAGAATGGAGCTGAGGGCAAGTAGACGGGAAGCAATCTGCCACTGGGAACTCGGCTTGCTAACAGGAAAACATTCTTTTTGCATGCACACATAAACACAGCTCCAGCGCCTAGCGGGTTTGTGCTGCTGCTGTGCGCTGTGTTTTCTGAGACGGAAAGCAGAGCAGCACGCACGAGTCGAGAAAGATGGACAGTGTTCTGCTTTGCTGGGGGAAGAGCGGCAGTGCACAGGCATCCAAAAGTGCTGACAGCCCCGTAAAAGCTCATTATCAAAATGCTTCCTTTTTCCCCACCCCTTGACATAGCCGGGATAGGCACTTTTGATCATGGGAAAGGTTGTAGATCCTATTTAAAACGCTATCAAAGGAAATGCAAGCCCCTTTGCCCGCTGTTTATTGTGCGACATCGTACCATGAACTCCTAAAAGCATCTCAGCAGCCACTGATGGTGTGAATAATCAGTCTGAGATTATTTGATAGCAACTCAGCTGAGAACACAGTGTAGGTGGGCGTTAAAAAAAAATAAAGAAAACAGAGAGGCTGCTTTATAGACTATAGCTGCTTCCTCTCAGCCCACCTGGCCCTCTGATGACTGGAGGGGAGCACTCAGTGCATCATCTGCCAGTGTACTTCAGATGTATGTGTACACACAAACAGAGAATGCCATCACACACCGCAGCAGGAGCTCCGCGTGTATGTTTGCCCGTATGCTGCTATGTGTCTACAGAGGGGGGTAATCTCATAAAAACCGGTGGTACCTGACATCTCTGGCTGTCTGTCCTCTCTGTGATCTACTTACTGGCCCAGCTTTTCCTGCTGTATCGGTACACCACATCCCTGAACAATTTCAAGCTCAGGTTCACTTTAAAACTCATTTCCCGTGTCCCGTTCTGTCAGTAGCAATGAACACAGCAATGTCACAGGAGAGCAATGGGGAAGAAGCTGACCTGTGGCTCCAGGTGCAAAAGTCTCTTGTCAGTGGCAGCGTGAGTACCCCAAATGAGAAATCCTACAGGCCACAGGACATATCTTTGCTCTCCTGCTACTTTTTTCAATACAAGGTGGCAAGACATGAGACAGCAACAAGCCTACCATTAGGCCTGCCACACGGATGTTGCCAAGGCCTAACTCCCTTTCCTGGAGTCACGTACCCCATAATGATGATATCAATGTACCAAGGCTGAAGGGGCGGCTAGGTGTAAAAGGGAGCCCTGATGCATTTTAATACATCCTCAAGCAACTGCTGAGCATTCTGCCACCAGATTTGACAACTACAGTGAATGAGCAAGAGTGTGATGTTGGCACTGACATTTTATTAGCTCAAGGTGGAGCTGCCTGAGCTAACTTTCTGTGGTAAGGCTGAGGACCCCCTGTCCCCCACATCAGTAAAACCTGCACACAGCACCGGCCCTCCATGCGCTCCAGCTCGGTTCTCCCTCTCCCATGGGGCCTGATGTCAGGGAAGCACCTCCCAGGGAGCTCAGGGGACACGGCCGCCCCGGGGAGACATGAAGGTGGACACTCACGCTCAGTGCAGTACTGGCCCTTCCAGCCCGGGTTGCAGACTTTCTCGCCACGCTCTCCGCAAGTGAAGTGACCGAAGGCATCATCCCGGGGCCGGCAGAAGACGGAGCAGCCTTCTCCGTAGTAGTGCTCGTCACAGACGAAGCGATACGAGTACTTGAGGTCAGTGCGGCCGCTGCTGTGCAGGTCCTGGGACCACTCCTCGCCCACCGCCAAGTGCCTCTGGGTGGCCAGGCGGCTGATGAGGCGCTCGGGGTTTTCTGCGTGGAGAGGAGAAGCGTGATCAGTGCGCCCAGAGCGGGCAGGGGGATGCACACAGGGGGATGTCTGGTGGGATGGGGGCTGCGGAGAGGGGGCGAGGGTGGTGGCTCTGGGGAGGGGTCCGTGGGGGTCCAGGTACCTGTGGTGAGGTCGTCGGGCGAGTCCGTGTGGAGAGCCTCGATGATGAGCGAGAAGGTGCCCTGCAGAGACAAGGGGCAGAGACAACCCGCCACGACGGCGTGAGCGTGGCTGGGGCCGGAGGGCAGCACCGCCGGCCCCCACCCCGGGGACACCCTCCCTGCCACCCCCCCCGGTCCCCCGTCACTTACGGGCCAGGTGAAGCCGAAGGGGAAGCGGATGGGGTTGCTGAAGGCGGGGTCGGCGCCGCCCGCCCCGTCGGGTACGCTGAAGGAGTTGGCGCCGAGCACGGGGGTGATGGCGCTGCCGTAGGTGCAGGGCGGCTCGGGGGACACGCTGGCCTGGTAGTGCTTGAGGCAGACGCGGAAGAAGGTCTTGCAGTCGCACTGCTGCAGCCCGGCGCCGCCGGGGCCGCCCCCCCGGCAGCAGTTGCGGTTGCTGAGGAGCCCCTTCTTGTTGACGAACTCCTGCAGCTTCAGCTCGAACACCCCGGAGCCGGACACCTGACGGGGACGAGGACAGGGGCCGTCAGTCCCCGGAGCGGCCCCGTGCCCCGACGGCGGCCCCCTGCCCGCTGCTTCCCCCCACCCCAGCCGCCGCGGGGACCCCCGAGGGGGCGTCCGGGTCCCCGTCCCCTCGTCCCCCCTCACATACCTGGCGACGGCACGGCAGCACCGAGAGGAGGGCGAGCGCCAGCAGGAACCGACCTCCCATGTTGGAGGGGCAGCTCTGGTGCCCTCGCGTTCCTCCCCCTTGTCTTGTCTGCGGGGAGGGGGAAAGGGGAAAGTGTCTCTCGGGGGAAATTAAAAAAAAAAAAAAAAAAAAAAAAAAAAAAACAATAACAATCACGAAGCGGCCAAAGCCGCTCGCCCCAGCGGAGCTGGAAGAGTTACTGTCACGGTCTCCTTCTTTCAGGAGTGTCTCTGACTTTCTTTTTTTTTTCCTCTCTGCTGACACCTCTGGGTGTAGCCTGTCGCCGACTGACAGCTCTTTCGGATGGCAAAAATAGAAGAATAAAGAAGGAAAAAAAAAAAAAGTTTACGATTGATCTGCTAAACTCTGTTTCTTTCCCAATCCACGGTGCTCCTCCTTTTCGCCAGGAAAAAATAAAATAAAATATCAAAAATAATAATAAAAGGAAAAGAAAAGCAACTTAATTCCCAACAGAGGCAGAGAAAAGGCTTGCCGAGGAAGATTTTTAAAAGAAAAAAAAGAAAAAAAAAAAAAAAAGTCGGCGCTCAGGAAATCCCTGCCGAGGCGGCGGCGGACGAGGCGGCAGCGCGGTAGTTCCCGGAGCGGCTCTGCGCGGCTGCGCTCGCCCTGCGCACGTCGGGGCTGGGAGGCGGCGAGCGGCAGCTGGCGGGTCACGTCGGAGCCTTGATCCCCCCCCCTTTTTTTAATTATTATTATTCTTTTTTTTTTTTTTTTTTTTTTGCGAAAGAAGCGAAGCTCTCGTTCGTCGTCGTGGGCTTCCTTTTGTTTTTCAGAGGAATCCCAGCCAACTACAACAAGGTCGTGTCTCGACGGCGGCGGCAGTGTCCGGGGGTGCTCCTGCGGGGGGGCAGGGGGTGCCTGCTCTGCGCCGCGGCTCGGCGGCTGTCTCCGAGGGTGAAGCGCTAAGGATCTGCCTCTCCTTGGGCGCCTGCCTCCCTTATATCCCGCCGGCCGCCCGCATGCCTAATGAGATGCAAATGAGCAGCCCCCCAATCTGGCTAGAGCTGTCACAAAGGAGCCACTTTTCCAAACCCTCCTCTCAATGGATCGCCAAATGGTCAGTGAGCTGTAAAATGTGCAACCCTCCTCCCCCTCTCCCCTCCGCGCTCACAAAACGTGCTCATTTACATTCCTGCAAATTTGGTAACCGCGAGAATCCCCCTCCTGCTCCGGGCAGAGGGCAGCACCCCCTCCGCACCGGCGGAACGAGCCCCCGGTGCCGCGGGCAGCGCCGCCGAGCCCCCCGAAAGCCGCCCAGGACCGAGCCCCCTTCCGAGGGGCTTTAAAGGGAACGGGGGAGGCGGGCGGCAGCGAGGGAAATCCGATCCCTTTAAACTCACACCGCATTGCCCCCGCTATAAGCGGGATAATTGGCAGCCGGGGGGGGATGCGAGCGAACCCAGCCCCGGCTCGCCCTGCCCCGGGCTCCGCTCGCGGCACCCGTCCCGCCCGCACGGGCACGGGGGGCTGCAGGGCTCCGGGGGGCTGCAGGGCTCCGGGGGGCTCGGGGGAGCCGGGGGGCTCGGGGGAGCCGGCGGAGCCCGCTGCCCGCCGTCCTCGGGGGGGTCCTGGGAGCGGGGCGCTGCGGGTCCCGTCCCCACGACCACCGCTGGCGGAAAGAGCTCCCCGCTTCTGCCGGGTCCTACACCCCTGTATGATTATTATCATCATCGCCAGCAACCTCTCTCCCTCTCTCTCTTTTTTTTTTCCTGCTTCAGCTTAGTAAAAAGTGAGTTTGGTGTGTGTCGTTCGCGTGGCTGTCATTAAGGCCGTTTGTTATTGTGTGAGGGCTGAATCAGTTAGCTCTTTGTGCTCTCAGCTGTATGGTAATGTAGACAGCACCTGCTCCCTGCACAATGCGAGGGAGAGAAAGAGCTCCCCTCGGCGCACGCTACTGCCTCTACAACAATGTCCGCACATTTTTTAAAGAAATCCCTTCCAGCACTTCCCCCCTCCGCAAAAAAAAAAAAAAAAAAAAAAAAAAAAAAAAAAAAAGGACTTTACACACCAACCGTCACCTTATTATTTTTTTACATATCCGTCAGACACTAGAACTTTTGTTTTGACCTTAAAAACATCGAAAAGGAGTTTGCTGGGGCGGTGAGAGAGGAGCAGAGATGATTACCCTTTGAGCAGCTTCTTAGTGACGGATGGGAGCGGGGGATGAAAGTTTGAGGGCGACGCTGGCATGTCACTCCAAGCGGGGTTTCCCACTTTGTCGGGGCCCTCTGCTAAACACCTTCGGCAGGCGCAGGCGGATTCATTAGGATGCAAGGTGTAACTGTCTCTGTAAATGTCATTTTAATTGTAACAGATCATTTCAGCGCAGATTAAGCTTCTGTGCGAAAGGAGAGGATTTGGCTACAATAACCTCACTGTAGGTATGCCGTGCTAAAAGCCTTATTATGGCGACTTTATTGGGTTGAAACGTGCATTTGCATGGCAAAATGTGACTTTCATTGAAGCAGATGTCTTGATCACAAATTATCTTACAATGCGCCAGGAAGAAAAAAAAAAATCTTAAAGACTTCTTAAAGTAAAAGCACTGGGTAATACCAATTAAAAGAAAATCACTAATGAGTTCATTCAGCCCAGCTCTTCTTGACTGCTCCAGGACTGCGGCTGCCCACGTTCATCTGCGGGGCGTTTGCGGCACCCACCCCAAACCCAGGCAGGTGCTTTACCGAGCAGCCAGCCCCTCTATGTCCCCTAAACCCAGTCGGGGCCCAACGAGCCGCCTGTACGCAGGTAGGCGAGGAGAAGGCTCTTCCCACCCTCCCCGCCCCCGACCCTCCAGAGAAAGCTGAAATGTGCAGGAATGTTCGCTTTTCCCCCGCACCCGCGGCTGGGCAGCGCCGTGCCGAGGCTCTGGGCAGGCAGAGGCGAGGATGCTCTCGACCGGGGACCGGGGGAGAAACCGGGAAAGCGGCCCCCGAAGCGGGCAGGGGGCGGCGGGCAGCGGGCGGGCGCCTGGGCACCCGGCGGCACGAAGCGTAAATTACTTTTGCCACCTAGCGTCAACATCTTCCCGAGTGGCTTCGCCGCTGCGTCGCGAACTTGGCTGCAGGGTTCTCCCCGGGAAAGGGAGAGAGTGGGGGGAAAATTACGAAAAAAAAAAAAAAAATCGCCCCACTAAGCCAGGGGGGTGGGGGGGGGGGGAACATCTCTTGAAATTTGGAGGTCACCCGTCGGTGAGGTGTGTTGTACCACCAGGGAGCTTTTAATCGACGAGAGGCAGAAAGCTGGTCCAGCAGCATCCCCTTGCTTAAAAAAGTGGAAATAAAAAGTTACACGCGCAAGGGCTTTAACCTAGCGGAAAAAAAAAAAAAAAAAAAAAAAAAAAAAA
>CM021767.1:42892756-42921648 GCA_011076525.1 Nettapus auritus | reverse complement strand
AAAAAAAAAAAAAAAAAAAAAAAACTTGCCCCCAAATCCTTAACAACCCCCCTTCGGTACCGGGTATTTGTTAAATTGACGTGGCACAGATTTCTCGATTACCGCTGCTGAGCGTGACTGAAAGGCGCCGTGAGAGCCGGCAGGATCCTGCCCACGGCGCTCATTCTTCTCCGGCTTAATTTATGCCACGCGATTCTGTATTGGGGAAATCAAGCAGAAAGCTCCTTTTTCTGCTTTTTTCCCCCCTCTCCCTCTCTCTTTCAGATGCTGGGCTAACGGGGAGACTGTTTAACTTAAGTGTTTCTATAGGAGGCTGTTGTAGTTTAACTCCTGCCCACCAGTAGCTGAGGCGAACAAAGGAGGGACTCGAGGTCTAACTATTCATCCATTCTCTGCACTTTAATTTTCATTGATTTTGAAGACAAGGGGAGCCCTTAGGGATTCTCGCTGAAGGGGGATGACACGCCTTTAGACGCGATCAGCCCCCTAGCCAGCCATCTGCTCCTAACCAAATGGCGCTTTTTCGCTCCCAACCGCGTGTCTCCGCACCGCGCTCCCCCCGCGATGCCGCCCGGCCCGGCCCGGCTCGGCCCGGCCCGGCTCGGCCCCGGGGAGCGGCTCCCACCCCGGGGGTCCCGCCGCCGGCCCCCGCTCCCCGGCGAGGGTTTGCAAGCCGAGAGCATCCCACGGGCCGCTATTTCCAAACAAGCCAGATTATGGGAAAAGTCACTTCCAAAGCGGGGGGGCCGCTAATGAGGGCCAGGCGCTGAATTCACCGCCGTGCACAGCCTCCCTCGCCCGGGCCGGGGGGCTGCGGGCATATGGCGAACGGTGCGGCGCCGTACGTGTGGAGCTATGTGTAGCCGAGTGTGCATAATATTTTAATTAGCCCCCTAGCCCCTCCGGAGGCATGCGGGAGCCCCTCCGCCGCAGACCCCCGTCAGGTGTCCCCGGGGCCGGACGGGGAGCCGGGAGCCGCGTCCCCGGCGGCCGGGGCTGTGGGCGCGGTGCCCGCCGTGATGCCCATGTCCCCCCAGTGCCCCCCCCCCGGGGCTTCGAGCCCCCCGCCCCCAGGCCCCGACCCCCGCCCGCGGTCCCCCGGGGGCGCCGGGCCGCGCTTGCCGTGTGCGGGGAGGGGGATTACCAAGTTGCGCATGTAGGTTAGCCGAAAGTTGCAAAGGCATGTGCTGATTAGAATAAGAAAGGGCAGTCGCGTGGCTCAGCTGGCACACAGAGAGGCCAGATGATAGATAAGCAGCTCCGGGCCTTCCCTCCCTCCATCCCCCCCCCCACCCCCAGCCCCCTTTTTCAAATCGCAAATCATCTGCTCCAGCCCTATCCTAGCCCCTCATTTTCATGACAATGGCTGTGTGTTTACCTGTGATCCTAGGACCGGCGGGGCATTCCTTTGTCTCCCGATGAGATTACCGCAGCCAGCTGCTCTCCAACCCTTCCCCGGGCAAATCCCAAAGTGGCCCCTGTATGTGTTTTTCTGATGGCACACGAGGAGAAAGCGAGCCCCCCAGCTCCCCCCTCCGCCGCCGCCCTCGCTCCCCTACGCTACTTGTTTGTTTGGGTTTTCTCCCTGGCTCGTTTCCGACGCGATTTTGCTTGTGGGAAACTGAGAGGGATAAAATTGGCCACTCGTGTGCGTGCGAGCGCGCTCCCAAAACGGGAAGGGTGGCGGTGCGCTCCCCCACTCCTTGCTCCCTGCCATCCCCCGGGCCCTTGGGCTCACCCCAACCAGGGAAGGCGCCTGCCCCTGGGTGTCCCTAGGCTGGATGAAGGCCTGCTTACTCCCTTGACCTCCAATCTGCTGAAACGGATGAACCTTCCACCCCATTTCTTTACCTCAGCAGCAGAAGAGGTGTGGTACTTAAGTTGCTGAACATCCCGTGCCCTGCTTGGGTGCAGCTCAGCCCTACGGCTACAGAAGCAGCCTCGCCTGCCCCTTTTAACCCCAGGCTTGCAGCCTTAACCACCCTAGAAACCACAATTCCTGTGCTGACCACCAACCAACCCAAAACACCCTGCAACCCCAAGCACGCCACCTGCCCCGTCAGGCAAGGCCAGTGGAGGCCCCTGCGGAGCCGTGGCCTGGCTTGCGTCAGTGGCAGTGTCCTGGAGCAGGGAGGACAGGCCGTGAGCTGGCTCAAATCATGCACACAGGGAAAAAAAAAAAAAAAAAAAAAAAAAAAAAAAAGTGTTATAGCAGCACTTCTCAGAAAAATGTGTTGCACTCTGGCAATGAGATTTCGCGGGATGGCTGGAAATATTCCCCTCTGCTACCGACCTCAGTAGCAATATTCACCGCATTCACCATTTCTCATGGGGAAGCCCCCTCTTCCTTTTCCCCTGGCTTTATTTATCATCATCTTAAGCCAGAATTCCAAAGAGTAACTGCAAACTGCTTCTCCGAGGAGCAGACCACTCCTTGCCTCTGACAGCCAGCACAGCATGCCACTGTACTGTACCGCGTTTCATGCATGAAGGGGTTTTCTGTTCCCCTGTGGCCCGCAATCCCCCTCGCACGGTGCGCACATCTTGTGAATTGTGTGCTGGCTGCAGCGCAAAACCTGCTGCTAATAAACTTTGGGGGGTGGCAGCAGTCCGATCGTATGTTCTCAGGGCTTTCCGAGCCACTTCCAATTTGCGTTGTTTCCATTTCTTTCCGCATCTCTCTGCGGCTTCGTATGTGCGGGGAGGGGGCAGAAACTGCTCCGCAGAAGGTGATTACGAGGCAGAGGATGGGTATGGATGGGGCGGGCCCGTGCTTTTGGAAATGCTCTCCCCTTTTCTGAGAGCATCTGCCCGGAGACGAACAGATGTGGGCACCTGCGGTGACAGGCCACATATGCTCTGTCCTATTCACAGGCATTCAGACACGGCCACAATGGCGAGGCTTTGTGCGCGCGGAGTCACCAAATATATTAATCTGTGCTCCCCAGAGCACCGCTCTGTTTAATTTTTCACCGGCAGTAACATCTGATCTCAGCCCTCCATCGGCTCCCCGGCCCCCTCCTTCCCCCGTGAAAACATGTGGAGTTATCCAGGCCCCCACCTGTTGCCTGCAGGGCGGAGGTGGGCCTGCCGCAGGGCTCCCCGCTCACCACAAAGCCAAGGAGACCCAATCTGGCCCCCCAGTTTTGCCCTCAACCCCCCAGTTTTGCCCTCGAGGTCCCAGGGGCCGCTTTGTTGATCAAACCCCGCTGTTTTTCCCCCAACACGGCGGTCAATAGGCTGCACAGCCAAAAGGTGACATAAATCTTGGGTGTGACGCTTGGGGTCTGTATTTGTTGTGTTTTGTTTTTTTTTTGTTTTTTTTTTTTTTGGAGGGGGGGGGGTTGATGTTTTTTATTTTTCAAACTGCTTCAGTGGACGTTTTGTTGACTATTTTTATTTTGTAAACTCCTTCACTGCGCACGCCTCTTTCACCTCCCCCTCCCTCGTTCTGCCCGGGTTCGTTCTGGGCCACACCGAGCCCCTCAGCCCCACAGTGCCCGCACAGTGCCGGAGGACACCAAGCCGCGGACGACCCCGTTCCCCGCCACCTGCCGCCATTGTGCCGCCCGCGGCCCCTCCACAGCCGCCCCGCGGCTCCCCCACAGCCCCTCAGCACGGCCCGGCCCGGCCCGGCCGCTGCGCGCATGCGCAGCCCCGCCCGCGGGGAAGCGGAAGCGCAGGCTCGGGTTAGTGCCGGGGGTGCCGTCAGGTGGCCGTTTAACGGCCGCGGCGGGTGGGCGGGGGGGGTGCGAGCGGGGCTCCGCTCGCAGCATGGCCCCGGGGGGAGCTCGGCTCCTTGAGGCTGGGCCGCGGCGGCGGCGAAAGGAGCGGGGGACTTTGCTCCTTGTCCGTCCTGGGCCCGAGGGCGCTCTGCGAGGGCGGTTGGAGGTGCCGGCAGCAGTGCTGCCCCTCGCTGGGGGGGCAATAAAATCCCTGTCGTGGTGGGGGGGTGCTGGCGACATGAAGCCACGGGCGTTCGGCTCGCCGGTAGTAGTTGGGGTCTCACCTGAATCCTGGTGCTTCTATACAAGGAAGGAAGCTTGTATACATGCTTGTATACATATAAACATTGAAAAGAAGGAAGACACCACTGATTACTCGGGTGGTGGAAGGTTTTCTTATTTTCTTTTTCCTGCAGATTTAATTTTCTGAGAGTAAAGGACATTTTTTAGCTTTGCAGCTGAGATCCCCTGTAAACCTGAGATCTCAGTTTCACAAAAAAATAAGCATCCAGCTTTAAACCCCTCATGTGTTGCACAAAGCGTGCAAGTTTGCCACTCTTGAGAAACAATGTTCCACCATCCAGCACTTCAGTCCTTTTACCATTATTGACGTCCTTCTCAAGGCAGTAGATCTTGTTATCTTTTCTGGTACCCTGGTGAAATTCACCACAGTATCAGAATATATATATAGAGAGAAAGCATTTCCCGTTATATTGAGGTTCCTGGATGAAAGAAAGAAGAACAGGATGGATGAAAGAATATGCAATCTATTTATTAATATTAATTACATTTTCAGCAAATGTTTGTGATAATGTTAAAATAGCAATAGCGCCCAAGATTCTTGCTTACATGCTTGGCTGTTAACTTTTTGTCGATTAGGCCAAGCTGGTACTGGTCGTGGAGATTTTTCTGATAATGCCTGTATCACAGGCTTGTATAAACTGTTAGGCAAGATGAATACTTCAGATATAAGAGTCTTAAAGTTAGGGGAAATGGTTCCTTCAACTTAATATAACATGGTACAGCTAGTAAGTTGTTTTACCACACTTCTTGCTCTAGGTGTGCAGCCGCTAAAGCCGGAATCTGTACTGAATTTATAAGTAACGCTTGGGCACAGAACGTTTCTGCAGCAGTAAGACCTGCAATGACACACTGCATGCATGTAGTGAACTCCTATCATTTAGCCTGAGAGCACACATTAGATCCTGAGAGGTGAAGATCTTCATGCTCACTGCTAGATCTCCATGGAAAGGGATAGATAACCTGCCAGTGCTCAAACCTTTTGCAGTCAGAGGTGGAGCTGTCCTGGAAAAGCAAATGGCTGGAGTGTTAAAGGCACCCAGGTATCACTGGAAGTAGCGCTGTTGAGAAAGCAATGCCCTACCTTGCGTACCCGTGCCTTATGTTGTATGTAAATTCATGTATTTCATATTGCATTAAAGAGGATGGTATTCAGAAACTGTATCTGAAGGGTATTAAATATTTCAAACTCCAAGGAAGAAGAACTGAAATACCTTTAAAAGTTGTCAATTCACAGTACTTTTTTGAATTCAGCTTCTTTTTTGTATGTATCAGAAGCATGTTTATTGTGATGTAACACCCCTGAGACAGACTGTAATCGAAATGTCAGAAACCAGCAGTGTGAGAAACAACAACAAAAAATGTACCTGATTAATTAAAACATATTGAGTGCCTTCACTGTGTAACTGAGAAAGGATTTTACTTTCAAATAAAATAAAAGCAAAACAGATTTTCTGACAATAAAGAGCAAATCAAAGCGTGATGAGAAAGTCAGCGTTGTCACTTCCAGTTTTCATTGGAAGGTCCTTTAATATGGTGGTGTGGTAAAGGAAATTGGTGTTGGCGTAGAGGAAAGAGCACATCTAATGTCAAAGCTTTGCAAAACTAATTTGCATTGAGAGTTCTAGAAACAAAAACAGAGGTCATCTATGATTTTAATTGTATCCCACAACTCTCTTTTTATGGAATACATATATTGGTTCATTCAGGATGCCAAATAAAGTTCTGCCACAGAATTTGGAGACTCTGCTTCAATCTTTTGATGTTTCATAAACAAAAAACAAGACGTTCAATTTTTATTTATTTTGTAGTTAAGGTTTGCATATGTGTCTTTTAAAATAGATTTGTTCAAAATTGCTGTGATGTTAGAAATCCTGTTTAATAAAATAACTTCACTATTTATGATAGTCAAATTCGTAGATTTACCAAGCATAGGTAAGCATGTAATTCTTTAAACATGTCTTGAAACTTAATTATGTCTTCAAATGCCAGCATGGTAAAATGGATTCAGTTTCTGATTCAAAGCAAACTGACGGTGCCAATAATGTTGGGGAAGTCAGTATTGAATGCAACTGGCACCACACTGATGGAGTGCTGCCTGTAAACTGTGACGGTAGCTGAGCAATTTGAACAGTCAAGGTACAGGATCAGTTTTCGAAGTTATTCAGTATTTTTTTCATCTGAATATAAGATGTTCATTAGTGTGATAAGCAAGCCATTAATTCCTGCATTGTGCAGTCAGCTGAGATGATATAAAGCTTTAAATTACATCTGTATTTGTTTTTCTAGCAATGTATACATTTTAACACTTCATCTGAAATGCTTAAACTCATGTAGATGAAAACATTTTGATTATTACAGTTTTCACTGATACAAAAAACGGAGATGGAAGGCAAAGCAAATAGGCTTTATGTCCAGTTTGTTGATGGGATGAAAACTGGGTCAGACAGTTTAAAGGTCAGGATGAAAAAAAAAAAAGAAAAAAAGAAAAAAGCTATTAGCAAAAGCAGAGAAATACCTGTTCTGTTTCTAAAGCGTTCTTGTTTGTTTAACAAACTAGCATTTTATTACATTTCTTAGTGCTGCATTTTGGAAATTTGTTTTTATGTTTCTTCTTTCAGGCTGCCGTGAGCTTCAGAGATCAACCATGGGCATTAAAGGCTTGCAGGGATTTGTGACAAGAGTTTGCCCTGACGCCTGCAGAACGGTAGATCTTAAAGAGGTGGCGGAAAAGCATCGCATCAATCATCCAGATACCCCGCCTGTTATCGTAGTAGATGCCATGAGTTGTGTTAGGCACTGGTACACACCGGAGTCCTGGGTGTGCGGTGGCCAGTGGCGGGAGTACCTTGCCAATTTAGAGGATTTTATTAAAGCTTTTACAGCAGCCGGTATCACACTGGTGTTTTACTTCGATGGAGTGGTAGAAGAGAAGAAGAGAGATGAGTGGATCAAACGGAGGTGGCAGAATTACAAGGATATAGCTGCACTGTTTCAGTTTGTCAAGACTCACAGGAAACAACCGGGGAGAGGAATGTTCGTTCTTCCCTCAGCATTGCCTACTTTTACACGGTATGCCCTCAAGTCACTCGGTCAAAAAACAGTGTGCACATTGCAGGAGGCAGACTTTGAGGTGGCTGCGTATGGTTTGCAACATAACTGCATAGGAATTCTTGGGCAAGACAGTGACTACCTCATCTATAATACATCTCCCTATTTTTCCATTGAGAAGCTGTGCGTGGACAAGCTGGTCACTGTTATGTACTGCAGAGAAGCTCTTTGCCATGCGTTGGGTCTTAGTATGACACACCTCCCTCTCTTTGCTTGCTTGCTTGGCAATGATGTTGTTCCAGAAAGCTTGTTGGAAGGCTTTTGGAGTAAATGTTTAGCCACCTGTCCGCCCAAGAATAAGAGCTACAACAGAAGAACAAACGTACTTCTGGCTGTAGCAAACTACATCTCGAGAGTTCCGTGCTCGTACAGCAGCCTGAAACACTTGGAAGACATGCTGCCTTTGGGATCAGACAAGACATTACTTCTCAAAGGAATGGAGTCCTATCTTTTGCCTGGGCAGCAGTCTCCGTGGATTCCTCCCAGTGCAGGACATCCCAAAACGTTCTCAGGTGTAGAAGAAACAGCCATGTGTCAAGATAAGGAAATCTTTCAGGTACCTTGTCCTCCAAAGCTCTTTGTGGTCAAAGTGGTCACTTTGTTATCGTGACTACTTACTGAAAGTTGGTAATGAGTACACCGAACCTATTTATTTAAATTTCCTTGAATAAAATCTTTTGTTTGTTAAGAGCAGCTGTGATTAGGAGTATTATATGCATCACGCTAAGGGCAGATGCATCACGTTTTAATTAACAGTGGTTCCTCTCTTTTTGAAGTGTCAGGTCAAATAACAGGGAGCAGCATGTGTCTGGGCTGGTAGCGGGGCACAGAGATATGCTTTCCTTGTATTGCACGATGGAATAACTTGCTTTTTGCTTTGAGAGCCCACAAGTCAGATACAGCTGGTTAGTGGTTTGCTGGGCTGTGCCTGGCACGTGCAGTCAAGGTACCAAAGGGGAACTGTGCTAAGAACACAGGAGTTAAAATTGCTGTTGTGGAGGAGACAGGAAAGCTTCCAATATATCTATATTTCAAGCTTATCATTCAGATACACTGTCCTTGAATGAACAGTGCAATGGCCTGTTAATCCTTAAAGGGCAGGGCTGCACTAAGAGGTTTCACATATGGCTTCCCACGGGGGCAGAGATGCACTGGCGATGGGGTGAGAAGCCATACAGTCAGATGCAGATTGGATGTGTTAGCTCAGGTCACCTGCCTCGCTAATAGAAAACTCTGCTGCCAAGACAGGGACTAATCTTTATACCAACTGAGCTGCCTTGCATCAGAGTTCATACAACAGCAGTAAGCCTAGAGCACAACTCTGCAAATTCATGGCAATTCAGAGAATATATTGAGGTTTAATTGAAAAAAAAAAAAAAAAAAGGCTACAGGAGGTAGTGGCTTTTGCACCCTGTATTAGTCATCTACTACTCCCTATTTAGTTTGTCGTACTTATCTTGCATCTTTGCTTTAAGACTATTTTTGTTTCCTCATTATATTATTCTAATTATATAGTTTACATTTTCCTTTTCAAAAAGACTCTGAAACATTTAAAAGCCAAATTAAAACCTATGCAATGCTCATTTCAGCTAAACTGCAGACGTCTTTGGGTTTGATGTTAACCACATGTAGATACAATACATGTAATTTTTGACTGTACAAGTTAAATAGAGGACATCATTAGAAAAACAACACTACATCCTAATGAAGTGTTGAAAAATACTGTTTATGCTTGAAGTGCAAGGAAAAATTAGGCAGAATGTAATTATCTATGTTGGATTACAGCCAGGACAATAGTATTAATATCCTTATTCCTTAAGAGAATGTAACATGTGGTCTTTATGACAAGTGGTCATTATTTCTTGGTTTAATCTTTCATTTATAGTGTTGCAGTTCTCTAGCATCATGCTGAGCTACTGCTGTACGGAAATAATAACGTTTAGAAGCTCTATTGAAGAATGCCTCACTCTCACTGCCTAAATCCCATGTTAGGCTCGTACCTGAGCCAAGGAAACTACAGTCAAAGTTGAAGACATGTTGCCTTTTGCTTTTCTGTTACAGGTGTTTAAATATTTATATATGTTATGTGTGTGCTTTGTTTATATTTTGAATGTAATTTCTACCTTCCTAGAATTACAATGTAATTCTACTTCCCTTGCACATTATCTAAAATGCACATAAATGGCATACACAGGTCATTCCTGGTTCCCTCAGGAAAGAAGAGCATACCTTTCTAGCTGTCTGCAAGTGTAAATTAGAAATATTTTTCAGGATACAGCATTGAAAACAACTTTACTATTGAAATCAGCTTTTTTTTTTTTTTTTTTTTTTTCCCAGTACATTAGATGTGTATGCTATTTGCAAATGATAAGAAACTAGCATTTTCAAATGATCTCGTAGTTGTGAAAGTATGTCTGAAATAGTTCCATGGTGCTTCATTCAAATCATGCTCAGAAAACACTTTGGTTTTGTTGTATACAAGAGTGGATTTGGGAGATTACATTCTTTCAGTACATCAGGAATACTGAAGAATTTCTTCCTGGGCAACCAGTAATTTATTGCTATAAGAAAATGCTCTGTTGATTGGCAACCTATACAGAAGCCTGTCATTCATTTTGTTATCATGTGAGCAGTTATTTGGAAAGGATGACCTTTCCATAGAATTAGTTTAGATCACTAATGGCCAGTGTTTGACTTCAGCTTTGAACTCCTGAGTCCCTAGGCTTGTAGGTACTGGGATCCTGCAGAGATGATGAGTTTCTCTGGCCAGTGGTCTGGTAATTCCCTGTGAAAAAGACTGAAGTAGCTCTGTAGGTGGCACAACCCAAATAATACAGATAGTGTGACACATGCAGGGAATACCAAGCAGAGAAACTTCTGTGCCTGTGCACCATAAAGCATGGGTCCAGGAAAATTACACCCCTGTAGTTTGGGTTTGAGGTTTTGAAGTAGAAAGTATGGCTGGCTCTGCACTTGGCCAGTCCAGGTTAGTGTACGGTGCCTGAGAGCAGCTTTGTTTGTAAGATGGTCCAGACCAGCTGTCCCCATAGGTACCCAGGCTGCCTATAGGCATTTGATGTGCCTGCATCTCGTGGGTGGCCAACCTGCAGCCTGATGCTGTGATTCTGCTTTTCAGCACGGCTGGAGACCTTGTTTCCTCACTGGAGTCGACAGTATTTCTTTCCTTGGGGGAAAAAGCTATCACAAAGTAAAAGTATGGTGAAGTTTAAGTATTCTAATTTCATCACTATGTAAACTACACAAATTCAACTACTCCCAGGAAAGAAAAGGGGCTGTCTTGTATAGCTTGTCTTACAATAAAATGAAAGGTTTAGGTTTTGTCATGCTTTCACTGAAGTGTTGTACTTTTTTTTTTTTTTAAGTGTATATACACTTTTTAGAAAGGGAAGAACTCTTGAAGAAGAGTGACTAATGGAGGACAGCTCATTTTTTCATGTCTGAATTCAGAACTCATTCTAAGCATGATTATTCTCTAAAAAGGTGTGAAAAAAAAATGCAATATTTAAGAATTCAAAGAGCAATTAAGAGAAAGGCAATGATGGGTTTCCTGGGAATTCCTATCTATAAAAAGATATGTAAACACAGAAAACATAGTATACTCCTGTTTTTTTTAAAAAAAATTCCTTTCCTGACCATTATGTCCACTTGTACCAATTCCTCTAACAATGGACATGTTTTGTTACTTTTTGATCATTCTTAATTTTGGAGATAACACCTTCTTCTTTCTTTGAACAGTTAGCTAAGGAACAACATATCCAATCTGAAAATTATGTAGTCTTCAATATCCTGAGTAGTGGAGTGATTGAGTGCAGCAACTCTTTGGAAGATGATCGCGATACGGAGATTCCTGGACAGGCACTCATCTTTCGCCCTGCTCGTCAGCATGTTTATTCTGTCTTGTTGGAATCTGGAAAAGGTAAGGGTTAGGCTACTTACACCATTGTTCAAGTGTACTTTAAATTCTGAAATAGGAAATCTTGAATTTGTTGTTTCAGTGGCTCCTCCTGCATGGCATTTCGGATAAAAACTTTGGGCGACTGAAATGTACTTTGTAAGGAATCAAAAGAAAACTTGACAATAAAATTGTAGTTTTTCTACATGCTGTTGAATTTCAAGAGATTTAAAAAATATTTTTGTTGTTAAATGGGAAGTTGTAAAAGTTGTTATTTGTCAAAAGATTGAGCAAAACTAAGACATTTAAAATATTTTAAGAGTTTGAGAGGATATAAAGCCTTCTTTTGCTTTATCAAGTGTTTCCTGATGAATTGATGTCAGCTGTAATACACTTCTACAAAACAGTTACTGTTTTACCTTCTGTTGATTTTAAGTCTATGATTTTAAGAACATCTGATAGGCAAATACAGTTATGGCAGTAATACACAAGCAGTCATGCCAGTGATTATTAATTCTTTCATCAAGGTGGAAGAAAGTAAGATATCTTTATCCAGTTGTATAAACAGATACTGCAGTAGGTATGTATCTGTACTTCTACTTTAAGACACAAAATTTTTTATGTGCATCCTTGTACAAATTTTGCGCTCTTAAGACTTTACTTAAATGTTATCTTCAGCTATGGTGGCTTTTATTTCATGCTCCCAGTGGCTTTTAGGCAGTGACTTGAAAAATTGCACTTTTATTCTTTTTAATATGCTCTTTTCTCTTTGTTAATCACTTTACATTTGTATTGATAAATGTGCCCCACCATCAACTTAGTATTCAAACTACGTGCTTAGAAAGGCCATATGAATGAAGTACCTGACTTCCTTCACCAACTAGAGATTGAAGTCATACCATAATAGGAAAAAAATAGGAAAAACTGAATCAGAGTTTACATAGTCCTTTAGAGAGAATAACAAAAAGCTCAGCAGTAGTCATGCACATCTGTCATCTTTCATTTTTCGGCCTATTGCCTCTAATTTTGTAGACAATTATAACTTCATTGGGTTTTGTTTGTTCCTCTACGCAGCAGGATATTCATTGATGTTTTCAGAAACACCCAGTACCAAAACTTCTAATTAACAATTGTTGCTGCAGGATGGCAGGGTAGTAGGCAGATTTGCATTTGTGTTAGTGTTTGTAGTGGTCAGATGAAGAAGATTAGAATTGAAATATTGAAACATTAATTTAGAATTGTAATGAACATGAAATTTGGACTTGAAAGAGATCTTCTTTTAAGAAAGTGATTTTAGAATAAAACCATGGATAACATGTTTTACTTGCTCTCACTCAGTTCATGCTTCAAATTCCAGAAACAGTTGTGTAAAGTAAATCGTGTTGAACACCCCCAATCCTTAACCTTTCCAAAAAGGTAGGTAGAGCCTGTCTGCATGGCTACTGTAATAAATCTGCATTTTTATTGCTCTATCTGCTTTAACTGTGTCACTTCCTAGTCGTTCAAGGGTTGGTTGGTTGGTATTTACTCCAGTGTATAGTTGCTTTCAGGTCAAGAGTGTAAGACCATTAATCAGATTCTGTATGGAAATTTGTAAGTGAATGTCAGCATTATTTTTTAATGAATTTCCTTGTAGAGCTACAAGGCAATAGTGTTCTCTACAAAGTAAGTAGAATCCTTTACCAGTTTGACTAGGATAAATCTGACTTTTTTGTAGTTCAGTGAGGGGTAGGAAGGGGAGATGTAAACAAGACTGTATGTAGATTGTCATATAATGTAGAATTACTTTAGATTAGCATTAAAAAGAAGAGCTTACTGGAAGGAGGCAACCAATTAAATTAGGCTGGAGCCTGCTGCCGTTGAGAAACAATTGCCAGTGTAGCTCTTGTAAAATCAAGTCAGCTAACTACACAATGTTCCAGTTTGCAGCGGAGACGTATGTATACCCACTTTTATTCCTTAAGATCCCTCAATTATAAGATTCCTGGTTTGGATACTGACCTTTTTGCAATTTGCAAATCTTATTTACTGTTAAATAAGGATAACAAAACAGCCAACACTTTGTAAAAGCAGCGATTGCAGTTTTAGTTAAGAACATGTTAAAAATAACATAAACAGCTCCATCAACCCTGAAACAAGAACCTCTTAGGTTTTGTTTATTTAGGTTAAGATTTTTAGGTGCCTAAGATATCCAACAATCAATAGGAGCTGGATGTCATCATATCCTTTGAAATCACCTGCATAGACCATGCCACTTTGCCAGCATTTATTTTGCTGCCACTGCCAGTGTAATTTCCTTGCACAGCCATTCTTTTCAGTCCCTGTGCAACCTCTCAGTTGTGCCTGTGCAGCTGTTTGTGCAGCTACATGGTAACCTATATTGAGAAACTGGAAATAGCCCCTTTCTCTCTTCCCTGACTTTCTTGCAGTCAGGTAAATAACTTGGTTCTGTTTCCCCATCTGACTCTGTGTAGTCACAACCAGTTGTGGTGAAACAACCCGAGGGAATAGCAGGCAGTGGAAGTGAGCAAATCAATGGTCACCTGAAAAAGTTAGCAAGGCTGCTGAAAGAACTGCTCATGAAGTTGTCACTTTGGCTGTAGTTTGATGTATGGTAAGCATGTGCATACATTTACTTACCAAAGTATTACTAGAATCAGAGCCTTATTTTGACCCCACCAATAAATAAATAAATAAATAAATAAAGGGAAGGGGATGATCTTGATCATACAGCACTTGTTGCTTGTGTTTTTTAAACCTATAATTCACATTACCAGAGCTTCTTCTGAGCGTTAGGTGGAATATTGCTTTATAGTGATACATAAGTTGTCAACTTTTAGCGTTGTTCCTAGAACAACTGTACTGTTAGAAAAAATCAAGGAGGAAGGAAGAATAACGGTAAATAGTGCAGCCTGCTGTGCCAGCCAAGCTCTTTCTTTTGTACACAAAGAGTTCAGAACAAAGCCGACAGGTTTTGGCACTAGCTCAGGCCATGGAAATACCTGCACCAGTTGCAAGGTTATGTAATGCGGCCTAAACACGTGGCCAGCTCCTGGAAGTCCTGGCATCACTCCCAGTTCTAAGATTAGCAGCCCAGGCTGACCATGCCTTTGACACTGTCAAAAACAGGCCATTAGTAGAGTTTTTGCCAGTCATCACCAGTGACTGCTCAGTAGGGTTGGTGTTGGTGCAGGTGTAGAGGAGCACAGCGTTTCCAACAGTCTCTTAGTTCAGTGTTTTGCACGTAGCTGAAATTTTCCTTTAGCTGCTAGGCAATGCTTTCACAGGTCATACAGGGTCTATTTAAGCAAAGAAACTGATGTTTATGAATTTCACTGGTGATATTCTTTATGTGTATAGTGGGGGAAAATGTTTCAAAAATTAGACTACTTTTTTTTTTTTTCCCTAGAGATAATTCCATGCCAGGAAACCTGACATTTAGTAATCACCTTTCAATTTGGTTCTTGCTAGGTTAATGTGCTGTGAATTTGCAGGACCTTCTTCAATATATTCTGTTCTCAAGTATATCCCCTCTTGTTTGTTGTTCTACCCAAATCCCATGTACTTTTTTTTTTACTCAATTCTGTGTCTTCTGTAGCTACTGATTTATTGCTTGGCCATCCAGTGCATTCAGATAGAACAGGTAACTTGACTTTCCTGCCTTTCTTTCAGTTGGTGCCCTAATAGGATATTATTGGTGACTCAGCAGAGTCACCAGTTTCATGCAATGGTTTGAGGTTTCATACAGTTGAAATCTTTTGTGCTTTTTCAGATTTAGTTGAAAAAGAGCAGTGGGTTCATCAATTAGTTAAAAGACAGACATCCTAATTATATAAGCCTTGCTTCCTTAAGAAGCCAGGCTAAAATTTAGGAGGTTGAATGCATTGGATAAAGCAGAGTCATTTACGTAATGGCTTCAAACACTGCTAAAACATGAAAATGCTTTCTGAAAGTGACTTTGGGATATTAAATTGGAAGGTTTTCTTAATGGAAAAACATTATCATAGGCAATAATTTATAATCAAAATTGGAGACTCTTCAGCTGTTGTAATGTGCAGTTGAATATGTTGGTGTTTTTTTCCCCAGCCTAGGCATTTTTCATTTTATTCTTCACATCAACAGTTTTCAAACAACAAAGCATGGTAAGCACAGATATAGTGCTATCCCTTGCAGTCCAGCTGCTGACTCTTCAGTCCCTCGCCTTCATTGGGAATTTGTGCTGCAGGTCCATGCTTAAGGAAGGTAGAAGCAGGGCAGTAAAACAGATTTTGTCAAGATCTTTTCCCCTTCTCTCATCCCTGAGACTAGCACCCCGTCTGAGGTGTTTCTTCCCCTGCACCATGGCATGCTACTTGCTTGTTCATTCCAGCAGGAATTTTCTGCACTAAACTATGGACAAGGACAGGAAACTAACATGACCGAAGTTTTTGAGATGGGGGAGACAAGAGGAGGAGAGTGTTGGAGAGTTGGTTGTTGTTTGTGTGTCTTTGATGTTTTATGCGAGGTAAAGAGTTTTTGGGGATTCACATTAGGGCATTAGAAATCTATGTGCATTAATATGCAAAGTGATGGGAATTAATGACAAAAGGTAGGGATTTGTTGTTAGTACCACTGAAACTCCCTGTGTCTCAAAAACACTGAGTGAGAGCTGGAAGGATTTAGAGATGCAATTCTGTGAATCTGGAAACTGACCTTGGTTAAGTCAGGTTTGTGCAATAGAAATCAAAACTGGTAACAGACTGTTCTGTCCTCCTCTCCCCAACAGCCCTACAGCAGACATGTTATGACACAGAGAAGTAAGGTACCAGCTTCCCTTTGATTTTAATGTGAGCCCAGCTTTAAGGCTGGGGTAGGGAGCATGCGGCTCAAGTAGTGAAACTTTTAATTTAAGAGATGCCTTAATCTTTACATGGAGTAGGGGGTGCAGTTGGGGTTTGGAGGGCTAGGAAGCCATTTAAGCTATTAGGCATAAACAATCCCTTTATACCGGATAAAAGATCTGGAACAATGGTCTCTAAAAGCTCTGCATCTGACTGGGGTGACTCCATTGCTGTCAGCTTTCAATAGATATCCATCAAGGCTTTCTGTAAAGATTTTGTTGTAAGCCCTGATACAGGAGCTATCAGGGCAAACTGGAAGGAGGACCATATTAAGGACTGTCTGCGTTTGTGGCCCCGAGAGGCTGAAGTAGTTGATGAAGGTCCCTAAACTACACCAGATGCCTCCACCCTGCCTGAACTGCCTTGGAATGGGAGGGCCTAAAGTTGGCTGAAAGATGTTCTCGAATGCTTTCCACAGACTCTTGTACTTACATTTTTGGCTGCAGTTCCCAACTCCAAACTCATGTTTATGGTACATAATTCAAGCTCTCTTCACTTTTTCTGATGATTTGTCATAAAGATACTAAAACTAATCATTTGTGTTTTTATTTCAAAGAAATTGAGCAAACAAGTTGTTATAAAGTACTTCCTATTACTTAGAACCCTGACCACCACTGCTTCCAACTTTTATGCAAGTATCAATGTTTGCACTCGACTTACTCACCCAATTCTGTCTTTGTTTAGGTGGAGCCTGTCCTTCTGTGAAAGAGTGGTTTGTCTATTTTGGAAATCCTCTGCAGCAGCCAGAGGTGATACAGCCTGTGCAGCCTCCTCTTCCAGGTAGAATAAAAATGTGTTTAAATCTGAAATAATGACATCACTAAAATCAGGTTGGAAAATATATCATCAGATGTTTGATATGGTATCCAAAATGATTGTGGAGAACAAGGAGATAAATTAGAAATGCTGCATGCCTGTAATTGCTTTTAATTGCCCTCTGTAATTATACTAGGATTCCGCTTTGAGCTACATTTTATTACTGTGTCTTGTTAAACCTGGTGCTAATTCAAACATCCATTCTAAAATGCAAACAATTCCTTAAAGGTTCTAAATGCTGCTCTGAGGCCAGTATAAGTGGTGTGTAGGGCCGTATTAAAATACTCCTATTGAGCTGTTTGAGAGAATGTGTTAATGAGATTGGTGGAGAATATAAAAAAGGGTCATTTTAGATCATTTGAGACAACCCAGAAGACAGAATTCAGTTTCAATTTAAAGAAGAAGAAAAAAAAAAAAAAAAGTAGTTATCTGTTATCAGTTATTTGTTTCTGTGTAGTGTCTTTTACTGTATTAAGCATCAAGTGTTTTGTGTGTTCATATTTTCTTTCCTTTGGTAAAGTAAAGATTCTTAAACACTCTTTGTGAAATCAGTATTATTAGGAATGTACTTATGAGGAAGTAAACAGTAGTTAAAAGATTGGGCATGGTGTATGTTACTTGTTATCACTGAATAGTATGATGCTGTACAAGTTCAGCATAGGAAATAAACAGTAGTGTATCATTTTTGTTATTTCAGAAGGAAAATTGTTCTAATTGTTAATTTGACAATGCTATTGGACTTGTAACCCCTCTACCTTTGTTCTCACAGCTGTATCTCTCTCTATTCAACCACTAGCATGTGGATCAGAAGCTGGAAGTTTTTTAGTTTTTATATGAAATACATTGGTTCCATTGATATATCACTGATACCTTGATGAGGAAAATGCCTTCACTTCTTCATAGTGAACATAAAGATCAAGCTGGAGCATGCTCTTTATTTTATTTTATTTTTTTTTTTTTTTTTTGGGGGGGGGTGCTTTAGAAGCTACCTGTTTTTATTTTTATGCAGTTGCAGTAAATTGTCTCAAAGTATCCTAAGATGGTATGTTTATCTTCATGATTAAAAGTTGTAATATTTAATAAGAGTCTTCAAATTCAAGTATGAAGGAAAACCAGCTGATCTTAGCAGCCTTTTCAAAATCCTCTTGAAAGAAACTGGAAAGAATTGAGTTATATAAACAAAGTACAAACAAGCCTTCATTTGATATACATTAGTTTCACTGTCCAGTAGCCCTGATATGCTATTAGAAGAGTGATTATCTAATTGACTTGATGATAGCATGAAATCGCTGTGAAATTTTCCAAATGGATATGAATATGCAGGGTAAAAGTTGATTTGTCTGTCCTGTAGAACTGTTTTATTTCAGCATGTAATGGTCTGGGAGCATGCATTTGTAAAAACAAACAAAAACTCAACAAAGTGTAAAAGATGCTTATGTCGTTACATTTCTGTTGGTATGGCAGATATACTGTATTTATTGTTGTGAAATTTTCTTTCCCAGATAGTATAGTAACTTCCTCCTTTCTTGGAGAGGAATGTGTTCTGTTTCTACTGCCCTGCAACATACTACACATAGAGTCCACCTTCATGTTGACAGTAAATTGGATTTCAAATTACTTTGTGTGCAGCGACTGCATATCAGGAGTTTGTAAAAACAGCATCTTCGGAGACATAATCTTTACTAAATCAGTAATGAAAGACTGTTCTTGCAGACTATTAAAAAAGGGGAGGAGGACTTCTGGTGTTTATTTTTAGTGCTCTGTTGTCATTCCTTCAGCGAACAAATATTTTTCTAAAATTTTTGCAGTCCATATTTGTATGCCTTACATTCGCTCATGCATCTTTTATTTTCCACAGCATGACTTTCTAATTCACCAAATAAGGTTCTCAACAGCGCATCACGTTTTTCAGACAGGGATTGTATTTAGAGCTCACTTAAATAAGTTGCTAAAGGAAGTTGGAGTTCAAAGCCGTCAATCAAGATCAGGTTACTCAAAAAAAAAAAAAAAGAAAAAGAAAAAAAAGAAACCTTAATAGAAAGTATTTGAAAAATCACAGGTGCAGTCAAACTGGGAAAGTTCTTTGTTTTATCTTTTTTGGGAAAAAACAATAGCCTCATCATCACAGGTACTTCAGTAGTTCATTGTTTAGTAGTATACTGAAAATATATTTGAAATCTTGACTCTGTCATGTTTGATTTAGATTACAAAGTCTGAACAAGTATTATTTGATATTAATTTTGAATGATAATGTATATATCACTAAATATAAATTTCACATTTGTCTAAAAAAAAATAATGGATTTTTTTGTGTGTATAAAACAGCAGAACTGTCTTGCATCTAAAAGGCTTACAGGTAATGTATCAAATGTAAAGTTTTTTAATGAAACATTGAATCCTTAAGACTTTAAGGTGGCAGTTTAAAATATGCTTAAAGTACAGTCTTTATTATATGTGTGTATTTTTCTTGATTGAGAATCTGCTGAATTATCATTTGCGCTTGCTCATGTTCTCTATCTCCCTTCTGGAATGTTTCCTTTCATTTGAATGAATGTGGTTGTGATGTTTCCCACACATTGACAAAGCACTACTTAAATTGATAAAATAAAAACAAAATTTGTCTCTGAGAAATGAATTTTGTTAGAAGGTCTGTGATCTAAGAAATTACTGCTTAACATCCATATCTTGTGAAGGTAGACGATCTATTTGATGTGTGTGCAGTTTATTATGGAACAGGAGATTTAAAAATCTTTACTGGGAAAGTATGAATTCTGCATTCCATTTTATTTCTGAAAACATGTAGGATATTTTAGCTGGTTGTGCATGCAGACTATACTTCAGGAGTTTGGATATACTTTCAGTCTTCTAATCATTACATCTTAAAGGAATATGTCATGAGTATGCTCAAGTTCAAATTACTGTCTTCTGAATGCTTCTTTAATGGTCAGATTTAATTTGCATTTGGATTTAAGGCATCTTTAGAATTGGCCAAGGTTGTTCACAAGTTAATGATGAGTATTCCTGTTGAGCATTATAATATTTTTATAAACTGATCTTTGTTGCTCAGTATTTACATGAGCATGTAAAACAAAGAAATGTTAAAGTTCTATTACTGGTGTTAAAAAATGAAATTTCAATAGTTATTACTTCAAACAGTAAATGAACAGTAAATAATATACATTTATATCCATATACAGAATGATGACATGACTTAAGTCGATATGAATGTGAGGGTCACCTTTGTATAAGCCCAAAGTTCAATGATGTCATATTGGTAATGCATTCCACAACTTTCACATGCATTCCATGTTTGTAAAACAGTTATTTAAGTTAAAAAAAGTGAAATAAGTATTTGTCTTCCCTTGAAGTGCTCTTATTTTTCACAATGCTTTCTATATGACAATGTCTTTAAATGTATGAGTGAAAAGGAAAAAATAAGAAATTACTTTTCTCTCACTTGTTTGTCTGTGTTTGTATTTAGGCAAGTACTACTTCTAGATTTCCATGGAGGTCTTTGTGATGCTCTCTTTCTGGGAGTGCCCAAGGACTACAACTTACACACTGCTGAATACAGTTCCCACACAGTTTAGCGCATGTTGAGAAGATGCATAATCATATGCAGTGTTATATAAGTCTCTCTCTGTAATTCACAGGACCTTATGGTTCCTATGACCCAAACAGGACAGTAAATTTTCTCCTGACTAATCTTTACTGTAAAGATGTATCTCTTATACCTTTAAGCATGTTTTGTTCTGTTTCACTCCCTTTTGATTTTCAGGTTTGTTATTATTGTCATTTTTTAAGTTAATTTAGTAAATATTTAGATGTGTTCAGAAAGCAAAATATTTCTCATTCCTTTACAAGTAAATTTCTCTTTCAGAAATGTTTTCTAATTGGTGTAAAGTATGTAGTGAGGTTGTAACTAGAGCAGAAGACTGTTTTGGGGGTCTGCTGTGTATGAATTTAGGTCTGTTGTTGGCTGTACAAGTGGTCATGGGAAAGTCATTAAACTTCAAAATGTTCATTTTTACTGAACTTTCATCTAACGGTTAATAAATGTCTCTCTCTCTCTTGGTTATGACATGGATTTAATTATTTGTTGAATGCATTGAGACCCTTTCATAAAAATAATGGTTTTGGCAGGTATGTTCCAAAAGGAGGTAGTATCAAGTTTTCTTCCCCAGAGTAAATAACTCATAATTCATCAGTACCTCTTTTTCCCAGGCACAAGTTGATGTCACTTCTGAAAGTATAAAGAACTGTTTATGGAAAAGATGTCTAGAATTTTTTGTTGAGCTCTCTCAATATAGATATGTAGCCTTGATTATTGATGTAGTTCATGGTTTTACTCTGAAGGAAGAAAAATTTCTATTATTAGGTATACCCTTGGATGCAATTCATTTTAAAAAAATACAGATGGAAAGAGTACTTTCCTTTAACTGATTCTTGGAGTCTTTCTCCATATGTGGCTGAATGTGAACCTTTGGGAAAGCAGAAGCCATCAAAACTCTTTGAGTTTACCTACTTAAAAATTGTCTCTCCCCTTACAGTTGGTTATCCTTGATTGGGAAAATTGGCTTTGTTTTAGTTTTATACACGTTATCTTTGCATATGTATTTTTCCTCGAGGTCATTGTGCTGTTTTTCTTTTGATGTTTTGTGGGTTTTTTTGTGTGTTTTGTTGTTGTTGTTGTTGTTTGGTTGGTTGGTTGTTTTCTTTCTCAATGCAACAATTACCACTATCAAAAACAGCAGCCTGAGTCTCTTACAGTGCTGTCTATACTGGTCCTGTTGCTGCCATTGTTTGTGATATTGCTAACTGCATTTCTAACCCAAATCAAGCTATTGGTATTTTTTATGTAAAACATATGTTTTCCTACAAAGAAAGGTTAGAAACTTATGTATTTTACAATGATAGCTCTTTACATAGTTAAAACTTCTGAACAGAAAGTTGGTCTTAAAAATAGTAAGACAAACATGAGAGGGAGATGAAGAAAGAAAATACCAAGAAAATACCAAGAACTTTCTAGTTTCACCCTCTCTGAAGAATTAATACCATTTGGTTAATGAGTTTTCTTGGCTAAATAAACAGCATCTATGTAGATTCAGCACCTTATCACTTTAACTATTTATTATCACCAAGTGTTCCTAACTGGACTACAGATGCTGCATGTCACCAAAAAAAAAAAAAAAAAAAAAAAAAAAAAAAAAGGTGTTACCAAATGCAGCTTAATTGGTCCACATTTAAAATTCACACCTTTCTATTTAACAACAGAAGCAGCAGTGTTTTATGGTAGGGTTCTGTCTTTAATTGGGATTCTTAGGCATAACCAGTTAGCTGGTCTGTTATTTCACATGCATTAGTGTTTATTTTGATAATGGACTAAATGTAATTTAATTGGGGAGCAAATTTTACGTTAGTTCACACGTCACAAGTTGGAAGATGGCAACATGGAATAAATATTAAGCATTTAGACACTGTGGTGAATGGTACTATAGAAAAGCCTGAAAAGATATCCATAAGTGATGACTGTTCTTTTGCATGTGTTTGTAGTAGTGTTCATTCAGTAGACTAGAGAGTATGAAGTGCCAGATAGCCTTGATTTTTTTTCTTCCCCAAACTTCCTAGTGAACCTAGTGCAGAAGAAGCATGCCAGCAGTGTTACGTGGAGAGTGCATGCCAACAAATGGTGTAGGTGGCCAGTTTGTTTCTTAAAGCAGGTGGTTGTGAGAAAGGCAATTCTAGCAACCTGAGGGGATCTGATGCACTGTTGCTAGGAGAGAGAAGAAAGATGTGTTTGTATCCTGTTGAATCATTTTTTTATTGTGAAACTTTCCTAATTTAAAGCTCTGGGTCACCAAGGAAAAGCACGCATTTCAAGGCAAACATTTTTTCTTGCAAAAGCTAAATGTCTGTTGTCTCAAGGTTGTATGTGTTGTTGTAACAGTTGAATTCGGCCCACTCTGCTTAAATGTTGCTGTATTTGATACAATTTGTTTAAATTAGAGGCCTTAATATTTTGTGTTTCTTTCAAATGCCAAGTTTTGTCAAATTCATTTTACTGTCGCTCTGTGGTCCTTGTGAGTGCCAAGAGCAGATCAGTTGTTTCCTTTCAAATTTTACTTAGGAAGGCATGTTTTATCTTGATGCTGCCAAGATAAAATAATGGATTTATTTTGTAGGTGGAACACCTAATTTGAAAACACTGTGGTTTGCCAAGGGACCTGAAGTGGAAAAGCAACGGTACAGTACATTTCTGGCATGCTTTCATCTTCAGGATTTGATGGAAGAGCTCCAAGCTCTAGAAGCACCTGTTGCAGGATTCTGCTGCTTGCTGGCCTATCTAATGCTGCAGGTAACTGGGACAGTTACTGTTTCTTCAGCTGTCATCCCTTATAGCTGTGATTGACTAGGAAACTCTTTTTGGTTGGCTTGTGGTCAGTTTTTCTCATAATCTTTACTGTAGGCATAGTTGATCAAATATAATAGTACTGCATTACAGTATTTTAATTACTTCATTTAACGTGAAGTAATTTTCTTAAACATCCTGTTTAAGAAACACTTTTTTTTTTTTTAGTAGTTCATAATAACTCTCACATGCCCATGACAAAACCCCTTGGGCAGTTTAACAGACAAAGTGTAAACCGAGGGATTTCCCACCCTTTTGGGGACCTGTTTGCAAATCGGAGATTTTCTTAGTGTTTCCTTAGTGTCATCAAAAGGAGATATCCCCTCAGGTGACTGTGTAGGCTGGGCAAACAGACAGTATAAATATTTATTCAGCTCTCACTATGTTTTCACACTACTTTGTCAATCTATTCCATTTCAAGCCAAAGTTGAGGATATGGTTCTTCTCATTAAAGTCTGAGTAACGGGATCATTAGGTAGTAGTTTTGCTATAATTCCAAATGCTTGGCAGCCTGCAGACTACTTTAATTGTAATAAAAAGGAATGCAAGATTAAATGCAATAATACTTTATATTTCTCTTAGGTATTTAATATGTTGTCTGTACTTGCCACCTTTCAAATGGTGATCTCACAAGTAGATTTTCCTCTCTGAGGATGAGAAAATTAGAATGCCTTTATCTAATCTGATAAGTTTTGTTGCACTTTTACTTAACACTCAACTGTGTTTCGTCTCTTGTTTTGCTTTTTCATACTTTACTTGCCTCAAAGACAGACTTATAGAGTTGTATGATGCATGAGAACAGGATCTCCATGGCTTTTCTGTTCTTTTTCCTTCATGTATGTTTGCTCAAACTTAGATGAAACATTGAGGCAGTATGTATGGAAATTATACAAATGATCCATGTAGCTCCTTTTTTCTTTAATCTTTGCATAGCATAATGTTAATGGAAAGCTTTTTCAAGATCAAAGTCATTTCATGCCTTACTGTTTCAATTCAACAAGATAAAAATTGTGTACTTAGCTTTAAAAACGTATTTTAAGTGTTCTTTTGTATTTGGATATGATATGTTTTCACTGATTCATTCATTTATCATGCTATTCTGTATACCATTTTTAGCATGATTATTTGAGAAAGGTTTCTTTAGTGGCATTAAGAAGTCAAGTAACATGATGGAACACCTACGGATGTGTAGATTTACTGAACCTTGATCACATCATATTAATAAAATGGGGGAAAAAAAAAGATGTTTAGGGATATGATCTTCAGAATTTATTATCCAATGCTTAACATTAAAAACAAAGAGGGAAAACAGCTTTGCAGCTTGTAATTTCAGGAAGAAGACTAGCAGAGAGATCATGTTAAAAGGGTTTAGCTTGATGGAAGGTTTTTCATGGCAGTACCAGTTTCTCAACACCTGTCCCATTTTCCTGATTCTCTTCTGTCCTCTGAGAAGCATAGATACAATCTACCCTGTGAACCAGACTAGCAAATTGATTTGGATCAAAATGTTTTTCATTGCTTAGTTGTTTTTAACTCTTTTTTTTTTTTTTAGTTCTCTGATGTTGTCCATTTGTTTTCATAGTGTGTTTGAAAGGAAGAGCAAGAGTAAGTGTCAGAAGCCATACTTTGGGCTGACAATACTGCCTCCATTTGTTTTTGTAGCTGAGAAAACAACGCTTGTCTAACTGTGTCCTAATTCTTGTCTTTACACTTCAGTCTTGAATTTTTATTGAAGAGTTAAAGGGAATTGTTAACTCAAAGGGATTTAAGTTGCCAAATATTAGGCTTCAATTTGAGGCATGCCACCGTCACTTCCATCAGGTCATATGAGGGAGAAATAAACTTCTCAGCAATTTTGTTAGATATCATTTAAACCAACCTAAAACTGTTTTGTTCTGTTTTGTTTTGTTTTGTTTTGTTTTTTTATGGAGGAACCAGCATACTGACCAACAAGGCTTCCTCAAACTGTGTGCCATAACAGCATATAAAGCATGATTTAAAGAGTAATTTTTCAATTACTTTTCAAATATACTCCAATTGAGAAGAAAAATAATGAAAAAAATACAATAAAAAAGACATTGAAGTGTCTTTAAAAATGGTGAAAGGAGTGAATCACTTCAGAGATGAAACTGTAGAGCCTCTGAAGAAAGGGGAAACAGAAACAATATTTTAAGCTACATTTTTAGAAGAAATCTGACAATGCAAGTGTGATTACTCACTGAGTTGGGATACTGAATGAAGTATTTCTATAAAGAAATGTTTTGACATTGGTAAACATTTTTATTGGTCTGCTCTCTTGGGGACATTTCTTTTCCTGTTGTATTTGCAAAAAGACTTTGACTTACTTTTCTTAGGACAAAATTGTGCAAGTATTAAGAATTGCTCTGTAGATGTAAGTCACTTTGTCTGTTATTGCAATGGATAAAATTTGCAGATGTGTTGCCATCTACACAAAGGTGACACCTGACTTGAAATACAGGGTGAATGAAGTAAGGCCATTATCAAATCTTATCAGCCAGGTGGAGTTAATGAATACCAAGGAACAATTGGAAGCTTAAAACTTCACTGATATTCCTCACATTATGCATGTCTTAATAATGTCATAGAGAGGAAAGTATTTTACAATGGGATAAGCAACAAGGCCTGATGAGAAAAGCAAAATAAAACAACTCTCATTAGTGGTTGAGTATTCTGTATCTTGAGGATTACTCTTCTTACGCAAATAAATGAATGAAGTAATCATAGATGGCTTCTTAGCATTGTTTTTTTTTCTGTTCATTTACATTGATATTTTTTATTTTCTCTCCTTCGTTCTTTTTTTTTCTTACTTTGTAATTTATGATATCCTTAAAAGAAACTCATAAGAGACCAAAGTGCGATATGCACAACATTCCCTGAAAATTAAGCTGTTAAAAGACAGACAAAGCAGAGTTGTAGGCAGCCTTTTAGCTGTACTGTAATGCCACATTACACATTTCCTCACTTTTGCAAGAGAAACCTTCCCTCAAGTTCCAGGTGATACTGAATTTCAGTGCCTTGCGGATCTCATTTAAGAGTCCTCTTTGTAGTCTCAACAATTGTAGAAGATATTTTGTCTTGTTGCACAAGTATAATTTACTGTTCTTACAGAGGAAGTAGATGATCGGAATTAGACAGCCAGGGAGTCAGTCCAGCTGCTCTAGAGGCACTGTCTTTCCTCTGAGGTTGACCATGTGCATCTGCAAAATCCCAGAATACTTTATCACATCAGTAAATGTTCCCATATTCTCCATTTTCTGGTAGAATTTGAGTGAACTGTTACAACAATTTAGAATTTTCCTTCATGTTTTCTCACTTAAGCATTTTAGGTGTAGTTTTCTTAGAGTTTTGAGTTTTTCTCACATCACTATGTAGCCTAGTGAAATAATCCAGGTATGTTTTTTTCAATCCTGAAATTTAACTTAAAATAGGTAATTGTAATAGTTTAGATTTATTTTTTTTTTTAAGTTTTCAACAGGTAACCATGTAAGCATTTGAAGTATGGGTATGAAGAAAATTCCTGTTATTAAGAAACTTCAAGGGAATAGGAGAAGGGAACGTGTGAAGGGTGGGCATTTTGTTTGATGTGTGGAAATCATGTATATATGCTATACATGGGTATGGTAAGCTATGCACTTCATTCAAATTGTGAAAGTTTTTTGTTCTATTTAAGTGTCTTTTCCTAGACAGTACGTTCATGGTTGTCATAACTCCATGAGGTCATTGATTTAAGTTTGATGTGCTTGAGAAAAAGAGGGGCCAATTTTGACAAGTTTCTCTTCAGAGCCTTCAAATAATGTGTTACTTTCATCTCTGTTTTAGGTCCATAGCCTATCTCTGGAAGATTTACATGCATTTGTGGCTCTCATTCTCTGCATCAGAGGAAAGTCAGCATCTCAGCTGGAACGTTTGCAGGTATGGATTGGAATAATTGAGTAACATGAAATGTTCATGGTAACTCAGGAATAAATATTCTGGGGAGAATTCTGCTTTAATTTTTTTTTAAGATATGGGAATTGAGCATCGCAGAAAATAGTAGGTTTTTAATGTGGTTCAGCTAATTTTAATATTTATATTTGTTAATAATGTAGAAAAAACAATAGAAGGGACATTCTCTAGTGCTTGGGATCCTAGGGTGAGCGAATTAGTCTCAGGTTTCTTTCTGACTTGGTGTCTGGATGTCTAGCTGACGGAAATTTTTTAATGGTCAATCCCATCTTGATACATTGCTTCATTCCTTTTTTCTGAGGAGGACAATGTTTCAGGACATCAGTTGTTTAAAAATCACTACATTTAATAAAGCTTGGCACTACTTCGTGTGGCAGAACATAAACCAAGCTAGAAAAAATGTCTCCTTACCTGATGTGGCCCACTATATTGAAGACTTATTGAATCATTCTATAGAATATTGGATTGCAGAGAGCTATTCTGTGTTTGTTTGTTGGTTTGTTTTTTTCCCATGTTGGTGTGGTCTAGTCTAATCACTTGGATCCTGTGATTTGTAGATCAAACTTTTCCAGTGCAGTCTTAAAGTAGGATAGTGTAGTTATATATTACTTATTTTTATTAATGTGTAGCAGGGAATTAAAAGTTAAGACAGCAGAAGCCATATGAATTAGGTAATCATGGATGCTTGTGGAATCAGCTAGAGAGGTAGAGACTTTATATATGAGCAGTCAATTAAGTAAAGATCTTGTGATATGTTAGTAATAGCACTGTATTGATAAAGGCAGAAAAAGAAGGTTACCTAATATTTACAAAGGCTTCTAGAATCTGCTTTTAGATCTGGGACCAAACTGTAGTAAGTTATGAAAATGAATTTGAAGATACTGACAATGATTAAGGAAATCTACATTGTAGCAGTGTTTTTCTGTACAGAGATTGCAGAGAAACAGCATGTTCTCTTCCATGTGCTGTGTAGTAATGAGACTTGAGGGATGCAGGTAGGAATTCTCAGTTAAGATCTAAATTTCATGACTGTCAATTATTCAAGAGTTCTTTTAAAATCTTATACACTTTGCAAATCTGTTTTCTCCCTTTCCTGTTTTCTTAAATTCAGACGTGGAGAAACAGGTTCTTAGGTGGTTATTGAAACGGAGTCATCTAACTGGTTTTTCTTGCATATCTGATTATGCAAGAGTATTTTCAAAGTCGTAACTTCAGAGTGCATTTGAATTATTAGCAGTGTACAGACCAGACTGCATGTGTCAATGGATATTTGAGCTGTGGGCTTACTTTAAAAAAAAGGGTTAGAAATGGTTGGAACTTTAGTCTACCTTCTCTCTGAAAATATTATTTATATTTCCATTTTATATATATATTACATAAATATATTTATATTTAGAGTTTTAAAAGTCCTTTTTGCTAATAGAATCACAGAATCATAGAATATCCCGAGTTGGAAGGGACCAATACAGATCATCGACTCCAACTCCTAGCACCACACAGGTCTACCCAAAAATGCAGACTATGTGACTAAGATCACAGTCCACTTAAACTCTGGCAGACTTGGTGCCATAACTGTGTCCCTGGGGAGCCTGTTCCAGTGTGCGACCACCCTCTCAGTGAAGAACGTTTTCTTGATATCCAGCCTGAACCTCCCTTGTCACAGCTTGACACCTGTGGTGGTTTTACTGTGCTAGGCAGCTGAACACCACAACCGCTCTCTCACTCCCCCTCCTCAGATGAGGAGGGGAAGAAGGAAAGGAAAGAACAACTCA
>CM021767.1:42843739-42887756 GCA_011076525.1 Nettapus auritus | reverse complement strand
CCCCTCCTCAGATGAGGAGGGGAAGAAGTAAAGGAAAGAACAACTCATGGGTTGAGATAAGGATAATTTAATTAAAGAGAAGAAAATATATATATTAAGGAAATATTATTAATTAACAATTCAACTAAAGGGAAAAAAAGGGAAAGGGGAAAGGGAGGGGGAAAGGGAACAGCAAAAACAAAACAAGTAAAGGCTATATGGAGGTGCAGAGGAAATAAATTACTCTCTACTTCCCGCAAATGAGCGATGCCTGACCACGTCCTTGAAGCAGGGCCTCAACGCACGTAGCCGGTGTTCGCGAGGCGGACAGACGCTTTCACAACGAAAGCCCACCCCTCCCCTCTTCCTCCTTCTTCCACCTTTTATTGCTGTGTGTGACATCATATGGTATGGAATATCCCTTTGGTTGGTTTAGGTCAGCTGCCCTGGTGATGTTTCTTTCTCACTTTTTTGCCCATCCCCCAGGAGGGTTAGAGAAAGTCCTGATACTGTGCCAGCACTTCTCAGCAGCAGACACAACACTGGTGTGATAACACTGCTGTTCTAGCTACAAGTGCAGAGCGTGGCACTGTATGGGCTGCTGCAGGGAAAGTTAACATCCCAGCCAGACCCAGTACAACACCATTGCCTTGTGTCTTATCGCTGGTCACTAAAGAGAATAGATAGTAAGGTAACTAAATACTTCTGTTACTGTCTCTTGGTTTCTAGTGAACGGGGACCAAAATAACAAAAATGCTGTGATTCCAGTTTCATTAATGGACTCATTCTGACAGATATTTTTTTTCCCTCCAAATTTATCACACATTTGTTCTTTAGGTAATCAATGTTAGATCTGTGTAACAAAAAGGAAGCAATGAAATGAAGGCAATATGGAAAACAGAAAAAATATGATTTATTTCTGTCTTGAAGACATTATTACACATAATGTTGCACTTAGTGTTGACATATCATTATTTTATCAAGTCTGACATGGCAGTCATTCAGTAAAAGCATAAATGCAGCCAAGCGTAATTAGGAAGTATTGAAAAAAATTGGTTATAGATGCGCTTACAGGTGCTATTACGTAAACGTATGTAAATCTAAATTATGAAAAGTGCTTGGAAGTTTACTCTCTTTGATTTGGATGTCTTTGTTCATTCATTCATGTTGTGGTTCTATGGAGTTATAAATCTGAGTTTAGGATGCTGGTATTGCATCCAACCATGTACTTATCAGCAGTCATTCTGCTAATTGAAAGTTGTTCACAGAATTTTGTAACTTACAAAGCTTGTGGAAGATCAAGTATTGTCTGTTCATCCACTGCTAGCATAAAAGTACATGAAACATGAAGTTGATGTTATGCTGTATCATGCACTGTACCGAAGTAGACAGTATGATGTTGGGATTGAGTTATGGTTTATATTGGGAGGTACTTTCAAAAGTTAAATCACTCTGCTGCTTATATCAGCACGTCATGCACTAATGCATTGTGCTGTGCTAAAAAACAACAAAAGATTCATGCAATGCAGCTGAAATATTTGTATCAGGCTATTTCTTGTTATTCAGAAAGCACTTCCAAGTGCTTTCTGTTGAAATTCATAGTAGTACCTTTGGTAGATGTTCAAGCCAAAATAAATCCCTATAAAGAGAATAATGAGGAAAGATTTTGGCCTGTTTCTATTCTGAGGATGTGAATAGATGAATAACAGTTTGAAAAGTTTCCCTTGTTACATTTGAATTAACCTACCTTCCTGTGTTTTGATGACTTGGATCTCCAAGTGGAAAATAGTTGCTCTTTGGCAGTTTGATGCATATCTCCTGAATTTTCAAGTTATATCATGAGAGAATGTCATGTTGGATGTATTGCCATAAAAAAGCTTTTCTCTTTCATATCTAAACCACCTGTAATTTTGTGGTGGGATTGACTTTAATATCTATAAGGTGAATCTCACTTCACTGGAAAAGTAAAAAATGGTCTGTTTCTCATTTCTTTGTTTCTGAAAAGTGGTGGGTGGATGGACTTTGTAATATCCTGTTAAGTTTCTCTTGGAAGGACAGGAGACTAATCTAATAGAATATTTTATACAAATATTTTAATAATAATCATAGATCAATAAAACAAACATTCTGAGGATTGTAAGCAAGTCTTTCTCAGAATTCCATTTCAGAATAGTTTAAATATTTTTACACATTTCTATGTTTATCTTGTAGTTTTACTAAACTGAATTATGATGGTAACTTTATTTTAATAGGTATGAAACAGGTTATCAATAGATATTTAATAGCTTAAATTTCTAGGCATGTTTAAAATCAGTAGAGGATCCAAATATAATATTTACACTATAACAAGTACACTAGTATGCAGCTAATAAATATATGAGCCTCATAGTAGGAAAACAGAAGAACAGATTACTTGCCATACTTTTTCTTCTCCTCTTCTCCTCCTCTCCTTTCCTCTCCTCTCCATCCTTTTTCCTCTCCTCTTCTCTGAAAAGTTAAACAAGATCCCTAGAAACAACTTAATAAAGTTTCAAAGAATTTGCATTAAACATAGCCAGCATCTACAAATATTTATGAAAATGTTTGTTTATTTACAATCTTGGACTTGCCTCTACGTTTTAAATAATAGTACAGTATTAATATTTACTCCTTGTAAACAATTTTGTGAAAAACACTGATTTGGTCAAAGTAGTTTTGCTCTGCTTCTGCACAAGAGTCCTTTAGCAAATATGTTTGAGCAGAAGAAAACAACTTCTACTGTTAACATGAGAGAAAATGTAAATAGAGCCTGTTGTCATGTGGTGATCTTTTCAGCCTTCAAATCCAAATCTGCTTTCTGATATACGATCCATATTTCATAGTTAATGAGATCCATAAGCCCACAAATTAATTAAACAAATGTCTGTGGTTCGAATAAAATGGGTTAAAGCCATAAAAATATAGTTTATCTCATGCTGAAAGAAAGTGGCCTGTGGACATATAACTAAAATACACATTATGCCATTTTCAGAAAGTAAGTGCTTAATATTTATATGTGAAGATTTGGTTATTTTTCAAGGTCAATGGTTTCAAAATACTGAAATGTGCCCATGATAGACAACAGCTTTTGTAAATTCTTTTTCTCTTTTTATTTTTTATCTAGTTTCCTTGTACATCCCTTTTATGGTATATTAACGTTCTGTTTTGCCCAAGCCTCCCATAGAGCTTATACATAAGGTCAGAATTAAGTTTTGGACCCCAGGTTGCCTATTTCCCTTCTTTCTATTTTAATCTGGTGTGCTGTTTTGGCAGAAAGCCCACAGAGCCATCAGTCTAACTTTGCAGCCATTGTAGAGAAAAAAAGACACCAGCAGTAGTGCTTGCAGTGTTGTTTCTTACAGTATGCTAGCCCTGGTTGTTTACAAGTGCAATTATAGATCATCTTTCACCTGTAACGCATGTAGAACACTAACCCAATAGGACAGGCCACAGTGTGTTACAAACAGAAATAATACATTTATTCTAGGATGTATTCAAATACGTGAATACTGGTATTAGAGGTGGAAACTTGTGAATGACATATTTCTGAAAGTCACAGCCAAAGATCAGTTTGGAAAATTTGGTTAAAAATAATAATAATAATAATAATGCCTGGAAATCGATAGATGAAACTTGGGATTTGTAAATACTTTTAAGAGTGAAATGTATGTCATAATACACGAAGAAAAGTTAGTAGTAGATGCATGATGGACATATGCATCACTTACTGCTGGTATTTATGGCATTTGCAAGCTCTTTAGAACTTTGCCATAACATATCCAGTTATGCCATAATATCTGCTTTGGACTAGTTACATCTTTTGTGCTACTCATAAAAGAATCTGTTTGGCTGTGTATGAGATATAAGAAAGTCAAGCCTAAAATGTATATGTTCAATTTTTCAAGTGCTTTCAGTTACTTGAAAAGTATTACTGATATGAAATGTGGACAATCATTTTAAGTCATAAATGATAAGTTTAACAAGCACTACTTCATTAGATTTTGGAATAACTGGAGGAAAAGATAAAAAGTCTCAGCTAACTGGTTTGACAGGCAGAAGTAGCTTTAGCAAGAACTGTAGTTGTGTAGAAGGTTCTAATATTTTCTGTTGTGTGGTGCAATAGAAGCAGAATTAACTTGGTAATGGTATGATATCAGTATTACACAAGATAATTTTTTTTCTCAAGCATTTTCCTGAGGGATACCTAGCCACATTCATGCAAATAAAGTAGTTTGTTTTAGCGTAATGTGAAAGTATCTTAGTTAGGGTAACTCACACTTCAGGAAAATATTGCTAAATCTATTCTGTATTTTTTACTCAGTATTTTTTTCTCCCCTGCCATCCAAACAGAAAAGCATAAATAATACCATGACTCCGAATATTCCAGAATTTGTCTTTGACCTATTTGGCAAGCCAGGCTACATTTGTCAACACCATTAGATGTGATACTGTTCAGACAGACTCCAAACAGCTTTTGTAAGCAATCTACATTTTTCAAAATACGATTGTTTATAAATAAAATAAAATAAAAATTTCTCCAGGAGAAAAAAAGCCATTTTTGTGTGTGTTTACTGTACCTATATGACTGTTTCCTATAATAAATATTTACTTGAAATCTAATTGAATTAAGGAAAACATGAAATACGAGTAAGAACATTGTAAAGATCTCCTAGATAAACCTCTCCTAGCATCTGCTTTCATGATATATTTTTGGTAATAACTAAAGAGGAATTTTAATGCATTCCCAAATGCTTTACTGAATCTGGGCTTCATATTCCCACAAAACTTGCATCCAACAATACTGTTTTTAAGATGATTGGTGAGATTGTAACTGGTCAGGGGAGAGCAAGGGTGGGCACTATCATGGTTTCAGAGCCCATTCTCTCATATTCTGCAGTCTTTAGGCTTTCTCAGTGTTCTGGTCTAATCTGGAGCAAAAGCACAGTAATATAGGACGTGATTTCAAGCTGAGATTGGCTCAGTCCCTGTTCAGCTGCAGAAATATATCTTTCTTCTCATTGCCTCAAGAAAATCTCTAGTGAATCAGTCCAAATAAAAAGAGTTCAAGTCTTCAAGTAGTTAAATTAGTTTTGTTTTTAAATATTCAAAAAAAATTACATGGTTAATCAAGAGTAAGGTACATCAAATGAAGACAGCAAGAGAGTACCTGATTTTGCTGAAATTGATGAAAACCTTTCATATTCCAGTAAACAAGTTCAGAGAGTAACCAGTTTCACACTGGGAATCCTGCTTATATTAAATCTCTGTATTAATTCTAAATGTATTCAGGTTTCCTTACTCTGCTTTTCTCCTGTTAACTGTATTTTGGCCTCTCTGGCCTGCATGCCTGGTTCAGTGTGCTGCCGTTGCTCTGTGGGACCTATTATTTTCTCTAATAAATGTGAAGTGGTGGATATGGCTCTAATAGTTAACACTCAGTAAGAGAGTTATGAACTTGCACAGATTAAACATCTGTGCAAACAGAATTATATCTCAGGAGCTCAATTTACTCACTGTCTGCAGTATTTTTTGCAAGTCCAATATCTAGACCTGTTGGTATTTTCAGAATCATCCTTTGAAGTTCTGAAGAAATCCAAGTTCTCTTGGTCCTGTTGTACAGACAGCTGTCTCTACCTTCCATTGCTGGTGTTGGTACATAAACATATAAGAAAAAATTCTTAGGCTGCCATATTCAACTTTCAGACAAGAAAGCAAAGTCTTGTGGCTTAAAAAAATAAATAAATAAAATTGGTTGGAAACAGAAGTGCTGAGGTACTAACAGGCCAACTCCTGTTCTTACCCTTGCAGTCAGAGTGGTTCCAAAGAGTGTTTATCAATACAGTGATAGGTGCTTTATATATATAAATATATATATGTATATATAAAAAACTCCCCTGCTCCTCAACCATTTTCTTCTTTACCAAGTTGGATATAGTTATTAGTATTTTTAGAGTCTGCTTCCTTGAACATTTTTTACATTTGACATAATCTCGAGTATCAAAATTCACATAACTGTGTGCGTTCTGTTATGTGTCAGTGGCAAGGATACAAACCCCAGCATGACCAGATCAGCTCTTCTACCTTCTGAAAAAAATAAAAATTAAAAAAAAAAAAAAAAAAAAAAATTAGTTGGATGCTCTTTGCTTATGGAGAAAATCATTGAGCAAGTGCCTTAAACCAGAGGATTTATATTCCTTTTTGTGGAATAGATATTGAATTTTTTTCCATAATCACATGGGCTTTCTGTGTTTTTTTTTTTATTTTTTTTATTTTATTTTTTTATGAGTTTTCCCCTTAACTGTCATGTAGCTTATTAGCAAGGTTTCAACAGTAAGGAAGTAGAAGCAGGGTTTCGGTTGTAAACTGCTTTCAAGCTTTATATAGCATAAAGGCTACCTTAAGGTAAAAGGTAATCTGGTATTTCAGATGAAATTACTGTTACTTTTTTATCCATGCTCAGTAATAGTGCAGAAGATGAAATGTAATTTTTGCTAGTGAGAGTAATAAAGATCTCCCAAATATTGATTGAGCAAACTGGCAGCTTTCAAAAAAGAAAGAAGTTACTACAGAGAAGGAAATACTAATTTCTGGTATCAACTGATACTTTCCTGCTAGGTTTGTATTAGGCTAAGTATCCGTTTACTCACAAGACAAATAGTTTTCACTTCCTTGCGTGCTGTGTTAGGAGGAAGAAGGTACCTGAGGGCTGGAGCTGGTGTTTGCATGGCAGAGGTGGGGTTGCTCTCCGTTGCATCTAAGGTCTGACCTGACTCACCATAGGGCAGGTGATGGGCAGGGGCTGAAGCTGGGGAGGGAAAGGAGCGTGCCATCAGGAAGTGGTGGCACCCGTGCACCTGCCTGTCATCTGCTTCGGGCTGCCTGCACCTGCCTGCATGCCCCTGTCACACCTGAGCAGGAATGCAGGCTGCACATCTGCCTGGCCTTTCCCTGGAGAAGCAGATGGCAAAACGTAACTTGGGAGAAACAAAAAACATTTTTCTGAAATGATCAAATGAGCCACATATAGGTGGATGGAGAGAGAAGATAAAACAAGCCTTTAGGCATGTGGTTACAGGGCTTCATAGGATGTACTATGGTAGAGATGTCATCTTGAAGAAATCAGAAACAGCAAGGCTAACCAAGAGCTGATTTTCTCTCTCTCTTTTCAAGTGTATTTTTGATTGACATCATCATTGTCCAGGGGTTAAAAGTCAATACAGGGTCCTGTTCCTATCTGTTTCTTCTTCTATGACTTTGGTCAAATTGTTAAGGTTTTTCTCCTGTTTTAGTTTTTACCTGTAACACTCATGCAGCCAATAATCTCAATAACAGTAGTTCTAAAACCAAAAGTGCTCTACAAATGTGCTTGCCTTTTTTTTTTTTTTTTTTTTTTACTGTGTTCTTAACAGTATTGGAGTGATGTTGCACATATATTCTCCTTTCATCTTCATTTGACATTTCATTCATGACAATTTCATTTGACACTAACTGAACAATAGCTGAGATGTGGTTGAAGGAAAGCTTTATTAAAAAAGTGGAGCTATTTTAAGAGAAAGATGGCATATACATTATAATATTCCTTACCAGTGTTGTACCTTAGTACCTCATGACATCACCACTTGCTAAGACAACTTTATTCTGGCTTTATAAGTGAGAAAACAAAACCCACAGAAAATAATGCCAGATCTATAAAGGTGGTTTTGTTACCTCCAAAGAAAAATTGTAGGTAAGAGCAAGCTAAATACAATTTATGGGGGAGATTTATTTAATTGCTCAGGAATCTAATCAGCATGTCTAAAGTAACACCAGCACTAGTAGAAAGCGTATTAACTAAAAAGGTGCATTACATTCAATTATGCCATTATATATTCCCCTGATACATTTAAAACGAGCAACATTCAGTTCCCTGCACAATAAGAAATAATATATGTATTGGTTTTAGCAAGGACAGTTAATGCATGCCTAAGGATCTTTTCCTATGTAGCAATAGCTTTCTGCTTACTTATTGTATATAGGATACAGGTCCTTTCACAGGTCATCTGAGATATTGTTGTGTTGATCCATGGTTTGATTTGTCTTGGACCTGAAGATAGTCCTGAAATAGAGTAGACCTGCTCTTTTCTTCCTCAACCTGTGGACTTAACACCTGGAAAATCCATTAGCCAGAACTGTTTACCTTGGACCCTATCACTTCAAAAGGTGAACCTTAGTATCAATTAATCGTGTGGTACAGCTGCTTTACAATACAAAGAAATTGGAGGGGGGGTAAGGGGGGAATAGAAAAACACTTTATTGCGCTGGCAAACAGTGTTTGTACTCCTGGAATTCCCTGTACAAACCATCTTGGTTCACTGTCAGTTTCATTTATACCAGACCTGACATTAGTAACAGCTGTCATAAGCTTTCTTGGAAAGTGCAGAGCTTCAGATATACCAAGTAATTAATGCCTAATCTAAATGCTGAAGTTCACTGGTCTTTCTGTTGTTCAGAAACAGATCAAGCCCCTAAAACGTATATACTCAAAAATTAGAGAGGGATTGGTCATACGCTGAGACAATTAAATAGGTCTTGAACATCTACTCTGACTCCAGGGAGAAAATAAGTTCTAGCTTGGCTAATTAAGCCTTGAACAATTTTAGCAGTAAACTCCCACCTATCAAAATTTCTTTGTAGCTGCAGTGATGTCTTAATCCACAACAACAGTTTCACAGTACACTATGAAAAAAGTCCACAAGAGAGGACACCAGACAGTGGCACATGGCAGAGTTGTACTCCAAACCAGTTAGCATTTGCCAATGTAGTCTGCTGCTGTGGCAAAGGTAGCCAAGTACATTCTGCAGAGCAGTTGTGTTGGTGGCAGATCTTTTACTCCTAAACCTTTTTTTATAGACTAGTCCTATGATTAAACAAAGGGGGTTAGGTGTGGATGAGGTTTTTAGATTGGGAGTATGGTTAAGAGGCAGGTGATGATAAATGAAGCCCCTAATTTAAAATCTTTTGTTAAAGGAGCTAGTCAACACAGAGTAGAATACAGAAATATAGAGTGAGGGTCAGAAAGTAAGGGAGTGGAAGATGTTTGGGCTTTGGAAGCTTACACTGGGAACTAAAGTTGCTGGAACTAAAAAAGGAAGGTGGCCTTTTGTACAGTTCTTTAAGTTGGTTTTCTCTAATAATGGTCTCCTAATGACTTTTGAATATGTTGGCTATTTTCAGGAGAGTTTGATAGGGATGGAGGAGTCTCTGAATGAAGCACATCACTGCAGATTTTCTGAAGTTTGGAGAGCCCATTGGTTCCTGGTGCAGGCGTACCAGGAGCCCGTCAGCAGCTTGCCTCCCATGGGGGGCAAACTTTATTTGTTGCAAGGCAGATGGAACAACTGATGCTTCCCCTTCTCACAATTCGGTGATTTTTAACTAGCATATGAAGAAGAAGAAAAAAAAATATATTGAACATGGGAGTTTTTGAAGTCCTAAACAAATAAATCCATTTTGCTACTTAATAAATCCAGTATTATCTATATGAGAGAAAGGTGAAGAAGTTCAAAGATATGTCACTAAAAACACAAATGCATATTTAAATTTAAAATCCCAGTGAATCCATTTCTGTGGAAATGATGTGGCTGCTGACAGGGTCACAGTTAATCAGTTGGTTAGCCTGATGACTGTAACTCAGCGTTTATCTGAATGCTCTGTAAATTTCACACCTATTATGGACTGCTACTAGCCGTGTAATCATTAGATCGGAGTCTAGAAATTGTACAGTTGTAGTTAAAATAAGGAAAGTGATGCTATTTTCATTTATTTCTAAAAGTGATAGTGGACTGTCCATGACATATCTGTATGAATAACTTGAAAGGGCTCAACTTAGCTACTGTGCTATTCCTCACCATGGAAATTTGAGTTATGCGAGGCTGTACTACAGATGGGACTTCAGAGCTCTGATAAAGCCAGGTATTTTTGAAAATGAAACAGGTAATTAAAAAGCAGCCAAAGGAGATTTTTATCTGGTTGTAGACTGGTTAGCAGTAGTATTTTTGTTATTATTACATCTGATGCTTAAAGGTAAAAGCCATTTTGCAGCTTTTTGTAGGTTGACTTCATTGAAGTTTTTGGCCTCCCGTAAACAACAATGTATCACTTTACATCAATCTCCTGATAAAACCCAGTAAATAAACCTTCAAGGTATAAACACCAAACAATTGGGTTGTTTACTGCTCAATATTTACTGTGAAGACTTAGAAGTGTTTAAGAACTGGTTTTGCTAGTTTCTGTCGCAGCAGAGGCCCTCACAGGATCTGCTCCTCTTTCCAGTCTCCCTTTTCCTTTGCACCCGCCTTGTTTAAGCAGGAAGAGCTTAACTTAAGCCATAATCTTTTATCAGAATAAACCTTAATCGTGTTTTCAAAATACCGGCACTTCCCTCCTCCCTCAGTTTGACAGGTGAAGGAAGCAGATGAAGTGCTACGCTTCCAGCCACATATTGCACAAAGTTGACTGATGCTATGTAAACACACTGCTTCTCCAGCCTCTCTCTCTAGGGTAACACTCCTTAAAATCACCATTGTTGCACCAGTTTAGCTTATTTTTGCTCAAGAGGAGAGTATATGGTTCCCATGCATGGGATTTATAGTATCTTTGGACAACTTGCAATGGGAATTTATGCTAAAGGCCGAAGGCAAGACCTGGAATTCAAACAAGGACCCTTGTCTTTAGGCTGAAAAAATTTCCTCTGCGAGTCTTTTCATTGTAGCAAATCCAACTCCAGTGAAGTGGTCATCAGTTGACAGTTCATCTGTTTATGTTTGAACCACAGCATGCCTTGCCTTTCCCAGGCAAAGCTAGGCCTTTTTGTTTTAATGACAAGTTCCTGAGATAGGATCTACCTGCTGCCTTTATTGCTCAAACATAAACCGCCCATGGTTAAATATTTGATCTTTTAAGACACAGGTGGGTTTGAGAGCAATAATACATGAAGTAATATACTGATAATATACTGAGTTCAAGTGGGTTTAAAAAGAAGTGGTTAAACTAGGAAAGTACTTCAGTTTTGATCAACATCACTTGAAGTCCAGCCTTTTATTGCTTGGATCAAGTTACATTGAATTTTAATTATAGTTCTTCAATTGATTAATTTTAAGCAAAAATTAGTAAGTACTAACCTGTCCTTGAGTGTTGTGTTTTCCTTTTTATAACAGAAATACAAATATTCTTTTGAGGAAAATGAAAAATAAGTATGCCATTATAAGTCATATCTTTTCAAATATGTATTTTAAAATGTTAGCCATATTCATATCTGTATTCAACCTAACCACGGGAAGAAGGCAACAGATTAGAGAAAAATGTGCAAGAACAATTTTAACCCAAGACTCAATGTTAAATATATATATATAATTAATGTATGTCCCCAGAATGTTAAAATCTTACTACAGGAACCAGTTCTTAAATGAAATGTAGTATTTGGCACACTGAGTTACAGATGAATTGTAAAGTAAAGAAATGTGAAGTTATTACCATATCTTTACTGTTCCTGGTTTCTAGAAATGAAGATAGTGAGATAGCTTTGCCACTGGTTACACTTCTGGCCTTCGTTTGTTTCTTCTGACATTAGGCATATTCAGAGACTTACCCTTACCTTTTAAGTGTGGTAGAGCCTATTCCTCCTTTTAACAGAATTTGAACCCTCAAAAATCTTCAGAGTTTTACCATTCCAGGTGAAAGAGCTGCAAGGTTGGTTGGTTGTTTTTGCCATACTCTAACCACACAGAAGTGCAGCTTTTGAAGCACGTACAAGAAGTTCATACCTCTCTCAAAGAAATAATTTGTGAATCCACAAAGAGGACTCAGGGGGCTAAAAATTCTTCCTTAAAGCACAAAGGTATTTTTACATCCTGAAAATGTGTTTTGGTCTAGATTTGCAAACTGCTCCTGTGAGCAAATGCTTCCTGCAGAGCCTCTCTCTGTGGTCAGTGGGGATGCACATGAGCACAGAGAGAGCCTGAGCTTGTGGTCCATAAGCTGAAGCACTGTGCAGAGCAGAAAAAGGCATGGTCTGAGATCACTCCCCGATGATGGCTCTTCTAGCAAAGACATTTCTCAAAATATTGTAAAAATTGTTAGACATTAGTGGTGTGGCTGCTACATTTCTCTATCTCATTTCAAATTGGGTTACCCAGTACAGCTCAAGCCTTGTAAGCACAGTATCAGTAACCTCTGATGCACTGCTATGCGAGGACTGTGACCTTGGAGTCCTCTCCTCAGTCTTCATGTGGGCAAATTGGAAGAGTAATCTTTGTTTCCCCAGCCCTGAGCGGGTGGGGAGCTGCTGCCGGTAGGAGCAGCAGCAGGAGTGCAGCAGAGGCGGCCGGCACAGGAGGAGTGGTTCTCACGCACCCCCCGGGCTCCCTCGCACAAATGTCATCAGCTGGTGGTAGGAGTAGCAGCAGCAGGATCACAGGGGTGTATCTCACATGATTCACTGGGGTCCCGAGTTTATAAAAATAGGAAAAAGAGCAGACACAGTTTCCAATAAGAACTAATCTCTAGGGTGTAATGCCCTGGAAGGCAAGGCTTCTTTTCTTTTGGAATTTTCCACTTATCCTCATCGTGACGTCTTTGCATTGCAGACACCAAGCAGTTGTGAGCATTCCCAGGGCAAAGCAAGTCTGTGGTTTGCCATGTGCACGGGCTCATTGTTATAGACGCGCTGTGCTTTCATTTTCTTTGTTTTTCATTGCCAGACATAGAAAATAGAAACTACCCTTTAGTGAATGTATTTCCTGTCTCATTAAAATAAAGAAATCACTGTTGATAGCTCTTGACACGATCTTGCCAATATTTTCTATGAAAAAAAAACAAGCCTTCCCTTCACCCCTGTCCTCTCATTACATGAGAGTTTAAAAAAGGTTCTATATTGATGTCCTTGGACAGTGAAACCTTCTACCTATAAAAGCTGTCACCAGCAACTTTCTTTTATCTTTTTAACCTGTGTGCCTCAGCTGTAGTTGGAGAGCACAGCTGGGGTTGTATTGGTAGCTCAGGCTTCATACTCACTTAGGCAGAAGGAACAACTGGTAGCAATGGCAGTGCTACACTGATCTCCAGCTCAAGATGGCAGTCAGACTGGGACCTCAAAGTCCCTTTCTATATTTGATTATTTTGTGCGTCACCATCAAAAGCAATTTTTTTCAAGTTCCTGTTTAGACACTTGTTCTGCAAATATCTATGCATTTGTTTTGCATTAATTTGAATAACATAATTGAAGAAAGTTGGGTTAATCGCATACTTGTGTTAGGTGTAAGCTTAGAGCTTTCATAACAAATTAAAATAAAGATTTGAAATCTTTATCTTAAAGATTTGTGGTTCAGATGCCATCCAGCATCTATATATAGTACTGGTAATCTGTCCTAACAGCTGTTTTACATCCTCGGTACCAGTGGGATTAAAATGGACAGTAAGAGCAGATCTTTGTTAATAAATGTTAAAGTGTATGAATTAATAGTCATCCAGTACACAATTGTTAAATTAGAAGATGTGAAATTTCTTGCTGCATATATTCTTTTCAGCAGCTTAAATACCTGCTTTGGCTAGTCTTAGAAAGTATATTTCCAGCAATTAATTTTTTTTTGATGTTATCAGTACTTACTGATAATCCAATGACAGAAGATACAGATCTGTGGGCCAAGGAATAAAAAATAAATATCTATAGTATCTTTACTAAAGCGAATATTAGTGGTATGAGTCATACCAACACAAATTTGGCCAAATTTGATTCAGCTGATTAGCATGCAACTGTTGTTCTTAGACTCTGCTACTAATTTTAGCTTGATAAGTCCATTTTCCATATAGCTTAAACAGCAAAACCTTACTTGTACTTGTTATTTGGTATTTGTCAAAGTATTTTATTGAGGGTATTTGAAGTTCAATTTATTGCTGCATTGCAAAGGAGACTGGGGTACGTATATCCTGAAGGAACTCCCTAGCTGGATTAGTTTACAAAAAAGGGAGTTGTGAAGATGCCCTGCAGTTCTCCCTCACTGGATTTGCACTCATAAAGTCACAAACCAAACAGCTTCCATCTGAAAGCATGAACTGACGTGAACTAGTTTCTGAAGAAGGTCTTGAGATTTGGCCAGGTGATCAGAAACAACTGAGTTGGTGTGATTTAAGCATCTCTCAGCTGCAACCTAATAACTATCTGCATGCACTCTTACAGTCTACTTTAGTACAAATAATACTGGTTCACTTAACCACATTCCTCTTTTAAGTATATTTCAGCATTGTAAAGTGCTTGCAAAAACCTGCTTGACTTGCCAGAGCAAGAGAGTTTTAAGTGTGCATGTAGTTACTGGTCTCAGCTGGGAAGATGATTACTAACAGCTGGAGGCAGTAACTTCCTGAAATTCACAGCCTGCAAATGAGTTTCAGCCTCCCATCCTGAAAATACTTTTATTTTAAAATGGGTAATGGGGGAGGAGAAGAAGGTCTTCCTTACTGAAGTATGAAGTGTCACACTAGGTGAAGGATAGGCCTCTCATTTTCTAAATGACTGCTCAAATTAGCTCCTGTTTTCTGCCCTTGTCTGATGGTCTGTGGTTGTCTGCAGTTTTTTGGGGGTGAATTGCAGGTACTGGGTGTCACCTTGGACCACTGTCCTGCTGGTCAGCCTGATGCCTCTCCAGGAGTTACTGGAGGCAGCTGCTCTTCCAAGAGGGCTTTGGATAGGCAGGGCTCAAGATACCCTGCCTGGTATCTTTTGTCTGCATCATCACCTCTGAGTCCTCTTTTGCTTCTTCATTTTAGGAAAAAATAAACAAACTGGCCAGTGAAGGCACATCTCTCTTCAAGGCGGCTTAACAGGACTGTACTGCCCCTTGTCTGTGTTTTAACTGACTTCAGCTTGTTGAATAATCCAGAAAGCTTATGTCTTTGACCAGGTTCTAGCTATGTTCTTTCAAACTATTTACTGTTTGGCTCTTTCATAATATATTTTGTGACTTTCTGTTGTTAGCAAAGGTTTTCTGGTTTTGTTAAATGGACTTTGGATGCAGGGGATGCAGTTCTGATCTATTTTAGTACCATATTTTGTGTTTTATGCCATGATCTTTTTGTTTATATGTGTATATACGGCAGTGATGGTGTGTGTGGATACCTGTAAGTCTCTTGGGAACCTTTTCAGGTATAAGATGACGTTATGGTTGGTAATGGTAAGCTAACCCTTTCCAATGCATTTCAAACAAACAACTCACAGCTCTCCAGGAACCACGGTTGAGACAAATTTGAGCCATCTCTTTGGGCCTTCTGTTCTGGACTGTTATGGTTGCTGTTCCGTTCCTGGTAAAACTTGCACTGAAGGAAAACTGCACTCTAAGGGTGCAACAGCTGCTGTGGATTACCATATTGATGGCCACGTTGTTGTAAATCCCTCCTAGTCCTGACAGACTGCTCTGGTACAGACTGTAGAAGAGGCATTCCCCACTGAGGAGCTTTGTACTACCTATACAATACGTAAAAATCCCAGTTTTCCACTTACTAGATTCAAGGCTTTTACGGTTTGCTATCCTCTACCACAACAGGATTTCAAATTCACTCTTCAGGTTTATTTTGGCCAAAAGTTTTAATTGTCTCATTGAGTTTCTCATTTTCTGTTTTTCTGGATGCTGTCATACCATTCCTGTATTTCTTCTGGAGACATCCATGTTGAGGAGGAATAATTTGGCGTTCAGTCTGCAGTCAGAGGAAATTTTAAAGTATTTAAAGTATTTCTGAAGCCTGGGCATAATAAACTTCATCCTGTCAAATCTTATAATTTAAATGATTTCTAAGTGCTGTAACGTATACTAGTTGATCAAGCTGTGGAAGGGCAATGGATCACTGCGGAAATCATTTTTTTGTACTCCTAGTGCATGCTTTTACATTCCACTAAGTGAATTCCTTTCGGGAAACTGCCGATGTTTGAGAAATGCTATAGAGAATAGTTATTTCTTTTATCTTTCAGTTTTCATTTTGAATGTATCTGTCTTTTTTTAAAAAAAAAAACAAAAACAAAAAAAAAAACACTTGGGTATGATGCTCTATTTGTTAACTCAAACTTATTTCACTTTATTTAATAAAACTAGATACAGTATCCTTTGAATTCTACTATGCAATAGGAAACCATCATTGTCACAGTTCTGGGGCTATTTATTGTTTGCTCTGCTGTTAGTATGGTTATGTCATGTTAAAATTGCTTATATTCCCTGACTTGTGAAGTTTACTTTTTTGTGTTTTTTTTTAAATGTTAACAGCTTATGGAAGTGGACTCCAGAGCTGTACATCTTGGTGCTGTCTTTATTCGTGGCCTTACAACATTGCTTATGGCCAATAGCGCCTGTGGCTTTCCATTCAGAATGGATGACTTGATGCCTTGGAAAGTGTTTGATGGAAAACTTTTTCAAGAAAAATACCAGCGGTCACATCGAAGTTGCTCTGTGGAGGAGCTTTTGGAAGGCAATGTGAGTAAATACATTCTCTTAGATAGTTATGTTTTTTGTTGTTGTTTTAAAAAAAGGTATTTGTCCATATTTATATACATAAATTTTCATGTTGTTACTTTCTTTGTATCCTTCCTTTGTATTTTTCCTCTCTTCATTATTTCTGTTTTATCCTTCTCACCAAACAACATAAGAAGGTAGAAATACTGGTATTATGCTGAAAGCTATAAATTTGCCTTTATTTTTGTTTCCAAATCTCAGAAAACAATACAAGGGAGTATAAAAATGGTTGTCAGTTTCAAAAAATGAAAACTACTGTAACAGTTCTGATACGGAGATATTAATTAAATCTTTTTGCTGTAAGATTTTATACAAAATCCTATGAATGTATTTTAAAGAAGCATACTAGGTATGATTTAAGAGTAATATTTTCAAAAGTACTAAGGAACTTAAAATATGAGATGAAGATTTAATGAGCTCCAGGAGGAATGGGAAATCAGAGGAAGGTATATGTATGTATCTAGGTATTCTTATTAGAATCCCACCAAGTAATTTCCTGTGCCTTTAAGTACTTAACACTCAATTCCATTTTTCAGAAGCTGCGCATCTGTACAATCTGTGTTTACATGCTATGTTACCTAAAACTAGTAGGATTTAAAACATGGCCTGCACTGGTAAAAGCAGTCAGGTAGCAGCAGTCTTGCAGGGTGTGGACTGTACGTGATGCATTAAGGTAGCTGTGATCAGATGTGGGGTCTGCCTGACCAGGTGCCGTGCTGCATTAGTGCACCAGTGAAGCCTTAGATGAGAACTGGCTCATGTTCTATCAGCACGAGTATGTGGAGGGGAGCTTGGGAAGGTCTTCACTAGCATGTGTAGATAGCTCTTAAGACCTTAGATTTGTATCTCTGTTTTCATTGTGGAACTGGAAAACCCATATTCTTTAATTTCTAAAATTTTTACCTTTAAAGTGTTTTTACCTGTCTATACACATATCACTTGAGGCTCAAAAAAATTATTACAGAGAAAAAGGGTTTTGTTTTTCAATAGTATTAACCTCATACATTTAATATCGGTCATGGTATAATTAGTTTGCTTTTCCAATTTTGTATATAATTAGATTACATCCTGAACTGGAGTGATGAGTGGAACACATGTGGGTGGGTGGAATATATTTCTTTTTCAGCAGGAGGATGATAATCCTTTCCATACGGAGTCAATTGTATGATTAGGACTGTAGCCTCTATCCAAACGTTGTGGTTCCCACTGATCAGTCGTTGATTTCACTAGATTTTGGATTGTTCCAGTGGTTCATCCAGTTCTTCATGTAGAATGTTTGCAGAACAGTAGAGGGTCTAAAGAATAAATGGAAAACTAGAAAACTACATAAATCTCTGTGAAACTGTTACTTCTTTTCCATTTGAGTAGAATTTGGATTAGCTATCTAGTTTTAAAATACATACCAATTTTATTCAGATTTTTATATTGGCTGAGATGTATTCTTAAATAAGTTAGCTAGCACGCTTTAGCTAACATTTGAAAATCCTAATGTTAAAGTAAAATTTAGCATGTCTTTGAAGGGAGATGAAGAAATACGCTTAGATCCTTAGAACAGAGCTGGAGGTTGACTTCATCAACTAGAATATTTAAGTTAGGTTTTAAAAAGTGTGATGCTCTAGTTTAAACAAACCCTAGATAAACTGTTCCATGGTGGAGAAAAATAGTCTAGCCCTATTAAATTTTAGAGTAGTTTAAATAACCTTTTATTTTTTTAGGTACAATTTTATGGTACATATATGGCAGAGAGTGTTCCCAGACTAATAAAATAGCTTTGCAGCTTATCAGTTTGAAAGGCAAGAATCTGGTTTGGGGAGAAATGCCAAGAGATGCCAGTTTAGTTAGGGACACTGGCCAGGCAATGAGAGCATGTGATTGGTTGTTCCTATTATTATAAATTCAACTTAATAAATAAAATTGGTCCTTAGTTCCTGGCAGAGCTAAACGTACCGCTGGAAGCCAAGATCTTTCAGCACTTGTTTGTTAGCAATCTATCCTTGAGCACCATAAATCTAACCTGATGATAGCTACAGCATTGTATACAGAGGAGAAAAAAAAAAAAAAGTTATTCTATGCGGGTGTTTTGTTATTGGAAAGATAAGTAAGAGGAAAAAGTTACTCCTTTTGGTGTTCCCTGCTTGTTTGCTAACTCCTAGGGTTTCTCTATGTACATTAGATCTGGACAGTTACATTACTTCAGGGAGTTCAGGAAATCTCTGAATCGGTGTTGCTTTGATTATTATGGTTTCAATATAGTTAACAACTTTAACCAAGACTGTATTTCTACTGTAATTTTCATAAATACACATGTATGAACAATGTTGAGTATTGTAGCATTTGCTTACTACAGATTCTTGTACAAAAAAAAAATAAAATTAAATGCAGTTAATGTATTTGTGGACATTTTTTGTGTAATTCATCTCTATCTGGCCTTAGAAATTGTTAAAAATAAAAAATAGAAAGCTTCTGATAATAATGAATAGCCATGCTGGTTTTTTAAAAAATATACCAACTTCTTATTATGCTAGTTCTGTTTTTCATAACAGTAATCACATTAGTTTGTTTATCCACACAGAAAAATTGGATATAATAGTCTCATAAAGTAGTGAGACAATGATATTATCACTTCATTAGTCTTTTTATTGTGCTTCTCACTAATGGAGTATGTTTGCAATCATATATATTTAAATTAAAAACAAATCACGTAACAGGGTCAGCTTAAGTGATATGTTTTGTCCTTTTTTGATCTTGTCTTTCATCCAACCTTCATAAACACATTCTGAATTTATTCTCCCAAGAATACAGTGAAAGGATTTTCCCATTAGTGGGAGTTCTTTGCAGACTGTACTCAGTCTGTGTGGAAAAAAATATCTCTGGGTTGTGTTTGAGGCTCCATCTCTAAAGAGCACAAAAAAATATGCTAGGAACATTCACAAGGGGGTTCAGGGATTCAAACTCTTACCTCTGGTTAAGAAACCTTTCTAGTTGTTCCAGTCTTGACACCTATTGGCTTTTTACCTTATCCTGTAATCCATTCTTGCTGCTCCCCAGCCACCATGTTGGCTGCAAAAGGGATTGTCATCCTCATAAAAATCAGCTCAGTTTTATGAAAATAAATATTTAAAAATATGTCTTTTTGTAGTTCTTTTCAATCTGCACACCTTCCACGTGCCCAATACAAATCAATAAGCAAAGAAAAAGATTCTAAGATCTAACACTTCTAAGACACTTCTTCAGTGCTCCCTGAAACCAGTAAAAGTTAAAGATGTATTGCATCTCTTAGTATTGGGTCTTCAAAGAGTTTCAGCATGTCCTTTGGACAGCATAACTTTTCATCCCACAAGGTAAACGCTTATTTAATTCCTCCATATCTCTTTTGATTATATTTTATGAGGAAACAACTGTCTGGAGTTAGGGCCAATGTGTTACTGTTGTGTTAAGTTTTGTTTGTAATGTATGAGATGCTTTTTTTTTTTTTTTTTTTTTCATCAGTTCATCAGTCTTTATGTGGAGCCTTTAATTATCTCTGCCTGAGGTATTGTATTGATAGACCTGACCTAGTCTAGTTAGATATATTTGCAGATGCAAGGTAATAGAATAGGTAAGAAAGTAATTTACAGAGGTGAGCAGAGGAGAAAAACAAACTTCACCAAGAGAGGAAAAAGCATTCTTTCTACACCCCTACTCACCTCTCCAATAATCCACTTTTAATATGAAACATTTTAATTTTCTTTCCTGAAAAATGTGAACCAGAAGATCTGGTACCTTCATGCACGTATGAGTGTGGACTCAGAAAATTCTTTTGGTTGTTAGATCTGTGATTTATTTGTGCTACACCTGATGAGAGAAAAGCAGAACAGTCGTTAATGTTAACACTGTTGTCTGCAGGAGTCTTTGTACACACCCTTCCAGAATCTGAAGTCACTCATTTGCAAGGCTTGCATGGCGAAGAAAAGAACAATACAGAGCAGACCAAGAGGGAAGGGATTTGTCACAGGTTGGCATCATGTTAATTTTCTTAATATATTATTGATAAGCTCAATCATCCTTTAACTGCAGCAGCATTTACTTAGGAAGCATGTCCAACTAAGTAAATCATAAGGTGTTTCTCCAAGAAACTGAAGAAGGGATTTAGGAAAATATCTACTGCTTTTCAGAAGTCATATGAATTTGATTACCCAAGTTAGGATAAAATATTTTCATCTAGCTGCATAGCTAGTGAGATATACGCAGCAAATAAAATATTATTCAGTAACAGAGACCACTGCTATTTACTCAGTGACTGAAGTTATTTTTATAGGAATAATTGAATGACTCAGTTTTTTCTTCCTTTTCCTCAGGGGAGCTATTTTAGCTATGATAGTCTTAGGTCCGAGTGAGGCATTGAAGACTGACTGATACAGTTCAAAACAAAGGCAAACTTTTGGGCAACGCAGAGAAGGGTGTTTTGCCTAAGATCTTGCTTATTTATTTCCAGCCATATGGCTTGGTTTACTAGGGACATTAGTTTTCCCAACTGATCTGCCTGACTCTCAGTGAAAAACATCTAAAAGGTTTTCAGCGTAATTCACAGATCAACTTGATTGAGGCTTTTGAGGTTTCGATCACACACTGAATTAATCACACTGTAATTATTAGATTTTAAAATACCGTTATTACTATTTGAAATGTTGTTACTTAGAATGTGTATATTATTGAAATGCAGATAAGACTGTGGGCATAATCTGCTAGTTTTTTCTATTAAGCAAAAGTATGTCCTCGCTTTTGATAATATTTATACAGAACACTAAGAACCTCCAGCACCCCTTTGTATGTCAACTTCACTTTATAAACTTGAGTGCTTTTTGGTTTTATGTGAGAGAAGGGAAGGTTTTTTGATAGTTTTTAAATGTATACATGATAGATAACCTAGATAAACTGTGGACCTTTTTATTTGTGTATGTTGTTGCTTTATAGTTTCAGCATCTACTGGTGGAGGTGTGGTTCTGCTTTCAGTAGTAATCGATCTATGCACAACAGAATCACCTAACGCTACAAATCTGTTCTGGTTCAGCCATGAGCAGATGATTGCATTATGGTTGAATTAGCTGAACATCATGTGATAGAGTGTTTATGATGGAATTATGTTTATTGCCTGCTTAATACCTGATCAAGTATGATGTCAGTGAGAATAAAAATTGCCCCTTCAAAATTCATTGAGTAAATTGCAACAGACAGAATGGTTTTCTTCTAGTCTAGTACTCTGCATCTTGCAACAACACTTCTGTCCACTTCTGATGTGGTACGACACCATACTGGTACTGGACACTCATATCTGTTGGTGATTTATTATACCAAACCTTGTTAGTGTCTGCTAATGCTTGAGAGCAATACTTAACCATTTTAATTATGATTTGTGATTCCAATTTGGACAGAGATTTCTGTTTCATTTTAATGACTGCAGTCTCAAAATCTGTCATAAAATTTTGATCTGGTTTCTAAATACACTTGTTAACAGCTTGTAATCATGATGTGCATAGATGGAAATGAGGACAAGAATCATACTTACTAGGCTGACTAGAGCTTGGAAAAATAATAATTGAGCATAAGTATTTTGGCATAAATCTAAGAAATGTTGTTTCCCAAAAAAGAATATGCTCTCTCTTCTTCTTCATTTAATCTCACATACAAAGTTGTCTACTAAATACTGTTTTTCAGGAATACAGCAAAGAGAATTTAATCCGAGGTTCCAACAAGCACACAGAAGTTCTTTTGTTCCTCCGTATCATAATCAGATGAGGGGGTTCCTCTGGAGAAGTCCTCAACCACAAGGTAAAAACTTTGTGTGTATTTGGAATTGTCTCTACCAGCAATATAACAGATCTGTTTCTTTATGCAGTTTGTGTTTGTATGCGTATAGTTACCGTGTGCTCGCAGCATTCAGCAACAAACCTTTTATCAGAGTTGTGTAGTACCATCAGCAGAAACTAACAGTACCAGATGAAGTGGCAAGTAGCATTATTATCTGAAGTCCTCATTTACTCACAATGTTCTGAAGAAATATGCGGTATTTCAACTTTCCATGCTTGGTCTCAGCTGAATGGTGTTTAAAACTGTAACAGGTCTAAAACAAGTCAGCACAGCTGCATGGAAATGTCTGTTTAAAGTCTTTGGTCGTATATCTTAGTTCGTACCTCAATAAAACACTTAAGCATGGGAATAAGCTTAAACATGTTTTAAATGATTTTCTATATCAGGGTCTCAGCTTCAAGGTTATTGCTTAGGTAATAGAAATGAAGTCCTGTTTTGTCTTGACAGAAATTAATCTTGAGTCATTCACCAGTCTCACTTCTTGAACAGAACAGATGTTTCAATGAAACATCACTGTGAGTAACACCACTGAGCTGATACTAATGCAGTTTTACTTCCTCATTATTACAAATTAAAGCATATGCACATAAAGAAAATAACCCAAACGAAGAGAAGTGTCTAAGAGATACGTTATTTTTGAAGTCTTCACAGCCTAAATTTCTTCCGTGTTGCCAAATGAAGTTTTGAAAGAGGACAGATGCAATTAGTGTGGAGTGTTAATAAATAAATACAGTAAAGTCTTGAATGTGTTTCAGCTGCTTTTGTTGTATGCTTGAAAGTGAGATACTGTCGTTTGATTCACATCTAAAATTGATGGTGTAGATAGTTAATACTAAAATATAGTATTCATGTTCACTGTAAGCAAAAAACAGAACTTATGGCTGTTATTGTGACCATCTCAAAAATCTGGCTATTCAGGAATCGCATTTGTAGACACGCTGATCACCTCCAGAGATCTCACCACTTGATTAATTCCATAAAAAATATTCTATAGTAACTGCACTGAACTGTGTTATAAACATGGTTCAATTCCATTATTAAAATGTGTTCCTCTACACAGGCAAAATTAAGCCTTATTTACTACCCTCAGGACACTCTTAAAACGTGTTGCCATAAATGCAGTTAAATATCTCTGCTGTAAATAAAATAGATCTATTAGAAAAATATATCTGTCATTATAAAAGAATCCTGCAGTGTTAGAGCTCCTTTTAAACTGACTTGCCAAGATTTTTGACATTTTGAGAGAATTCCCTTTTTCATAAGTTTGCTAGTATTAAAACAGTTATTTGGTTCGCTTCATTATGTAGCTGTTGTCTCTGGTATGTGTGCCTCTCACCACAGAGAGGAGGAAAAAAAAAAAGGGGGGGGGGGACACCAGAAAAGTAGACATTGTGTTCCATGATAGCTTGTGATAAAACTTCCTAGTAATATTACTGATCAATCAAACTATCAATCCTATCCCTTATCTTCCCATTCTATACTGCTATAGTTGCTGCTGTTGCATATAATATATAAATCATTGGATATATGCCTTAAAAATTAATGGAACAGTAACCATGGGACCCATATCTTCTGTCAGAAAAGTACCCAGTGATTAGACATTTCTTGCTTACTCTTACCAGTTAATGTTTAAGAATTTTGTGGCAATGGCTCAACTTCACCAGTGGAGGAAAGAGTACCTCCAACCAGAAAGTATAAGCCTAAGAGGCAGCAGTATTTCTTTGAAATGATGATTTCAATACCTTCAGGCAGAAAAAGAATCAAATTTAGGTATCTCTCATTTTGTGGTGAATACTAACCTCTAATCTGTTTTAATTAGCATCTAATTCTCTACCCGTGTTTTGAGAAAAAGGAATACAGCTTGTTTTTTTTATTTTGCCCTTTTTTAAAACAATCATTCTTTTAATAAATTTATTGGCTATGTGTCACAAATTGAGAGATTGCATCCAAGTAACAGAGCAGGACACCAAAGAGGTGTCAGAGAGGTAGTTTTATCTGCAGTGTTTCTTGTTTGTTAATTTAGAAGACTTCTCAATCAGTGTGCTGAGTTTTGTATATCCAATTCTGAGTGCCTGAATATTATGATGCTTGTTAAACAAATTCTAGGTATCTAATTTAAAGCTAAGGTTAGGCTTCTGCTATTGAGCAGTAAGATGTCTAAAAATTTGGCTCTGCAAGTCTTGGTAGTTTTTGTGCTTGGCATTTAAAAGTATTCCCTGATCCCTTTTCTGATCTGTCTGTCTGATGGAACTGTCAGAGAAGAAAAGCAATTCCATTATATGTTTTAGCCTTCAACATCTCAAAATATTGTCCGTGATTACATACCAACTGGAGAGAAACATGTTGTTTTTTCAAAATATAAATACATTTTTGTTCTTGCAGACTGCCTGAATAAGTTCTTATTTTCCAGTTTTAATGTTAATTAACAGTATTTAATTCCTCTCCTGCTTCTTCCAGGTAGAGAATATAGATCGGGACATCCAGACCGGAAGAGAAGATTCCACCTTCCTCCTTGGTAAAGAATAAATGTGATGACCTAGCAAACTGAGATAGTTATTGCTGGGGTCATTTTATCTATGAAAGTTTCTTCTTATAAACTTTACAGGGTAACTGAACTATATGACTGCAAAGGAAATAACTCAAAGCTGAGGGTATTTAGAGTGTTAATTAATCCCTTGTAATGCTAAGTCTAAGCTTACAATGAGACCAAAATCACTAAAACTTAAGTTAAAGGTACCAACTGAAGCAGAGTAGCATCCAAGTGTATCTACACTATTTTGTGATATTGACACTGGATGATATGAAGTATTTTTACCACATCATTAGATATTCCTGACTATAAGTTTTAAGACTTAAACTACAAATTTTGCACGTTTTTTGTTATACTTTCCTATAACACTTTGCACACCATGAATCATGTGGAATATCCATGCTGAATTGTGGTTTGTGTTTTGTGTAGATTATATCTAATTTTGGGTTGTACCATTGTTATAGAAACCTGTTGAAAAGTTTGAACCATGACATCACTGATTGTAAATATCACCTGCCAATGAAATAAAATGACCTTCCTGTAAAATGCAGTACTTTTGTGTTAGAGCCAAAAGCTGCTGTTGCTTTTGGCTCTTTCAGTTAAGCAGATCTGTCTCAGCTGAATGTGCGGGATGAACCACATCATTGCTGAGGAAAGAAAGAATCTTAGTTTTGTCATGCTTTACTTCTGCAATAAATAATACTTAGGAGAACTAGGCCTTTTGTCCCTGTCTGGAATATTAGTTCAAAGACTTACCTTTGTTATTCTTTGTTAAAAAATAGGCTTCGCTTTGTGATTCAACTTCAGTAATAAACTTATTTAATTATAACATTAATTTGAAATAAAAATATAATACTAAAGGAACATAAAAGAAGCATGTGCAATTTTTAACAGCACTGTCAGATCATATATTGATAAATTGGTATTGATAAATACAAAAGCCCCTCTTCATGCATTATAGTGTAAAAAACACAGTACTTGTGTCTTTTAAGAAACTGTTTTTAAGAGTTTACAACATCCTTCTCATGTCTTTCATTTGCATACCCATTCAGTTAAAACAATCAGAGGTACTTTGCTTAATCGCTGTCATTAAGCAAAAAAAAAAGTAGTTATGTACAAATCCCATTTTAAATCGTGAAGTGTAAAAATTGTATCAGAGAGAAAAAATGTCAACACTTAGGTCACATAGAAAGTGGGTGACACTTAAAACTGTAGTTAGCTCTTTACTGATCTGCATCTCAACAGCCTAATTGAAAATTGTATCCTTCTATGTAATCTTCAACAATTTCATTCTTTTCTTGGGCTTGTAGTGGTCTTTTAATTGGGCTGGCTCAAGTGGATGTTCATGGAACTGATGGGATTTCCTCTGTTTATGTGCTTTGGAATCACATTATCTTCAGTTTTGTTATTCAGCATTTTCAATAGATTAAGTTATGTAGAAAACTTCCTTGTCTTTTATATAGGAAGTATATGATGAAAGGAAAATGAAAGCCTGATGTCCTGTTCCCACTCACAAAAGACTGAGCAGCAGGGGAAAAAAAAAGAATCAAAATGTTAAGAGAATGTTTTTAAATCTGATACAGTTTGCAGATTTTCATAGGAGTCAGCTTTTAGAAGTTTTCCACTTTCCTATTTTTCAGTCTCTCTGTAAGAATCAGCAAACTTTTTAGTGTGTCCAGTGGATAAGACGTTTTGACCTGATTCTTGCCTAAGTTATTGAGTCAGAAATTGCAGATTTTCTAGTTGTCTTCTTCTTTGACATAGCATTCAGAAAATAAATATATTCCACAATTTATTTAATACTGCTACAACCCAAACTATTTGAAATTGCATTAAAATACCTTATGTGGAGTTGTGACAGATTTTTATTTTTATTTTTAACATGTAAGCTTTTCTCAGAGTAGTAAGAACACTTCCTTAAATATCTTTACATTCCAGACCTGGAAATTATTTTACTTGAAGGACTTTCACCAATGTCAGTGATGTTGCACATGAACAAAATCTTTGTAGGTACTCAGAGAACCATGGCATTAATGTTTATCATGTTGAAAATCCACTGTCTCAGCTAATTTTTCCCTTTTTTTTTTTTTTTTTTTTTTTTTGAATAACATTGAGTATCTTGTTAATAGTTCTCAGGATCATCGTGCTAGATTTTACTGATACAAAAACTATATTTCAGTGGCATGCTTCTAACTGTATTACTGCCAGGTTTATTATAAACATTTGAAAATTAGATCTGTATCTGAAAACTGTCTCATGATCCTTACTAACACAGTAGCAGATGCAACAGAACTTAATGCTTGCATTAAGATTTGCATAACGGAAGGTTTAAAGCACAAACGCTGACCAGGATAGTTAGTACATAAATCACTGAACCTGGAATGCATCATTATGATACTTTAATCACCTACATAATAAAGACCACAAAATCTTACCCTGCATCAGGCCCTAACTTCTATTTAAGATAGATTACACCAGAAATGTGTATCTTATCAAAATATCAATACTTTACATACTGCAGAATGTGTAATATTTCTAGCTAAGGATTACTGTTGTGTTACTGTAAAAGAGAGATTCTGTGCCTTCTATCTGGCTTGAAATTGTCTGATGCTTGTTTTTGTCTCTAAACCCCTTTGAAGTATCTAAGGAAATTCACAACTAAGAAGAAATACAAACAGAAAAAACAGAGGGGAAAAAGTGAAATATATCAACATTTTATTTTAAATTTTCTGAAAGAGGAACAAGGGGCTCCAAACTTTATAAAATTGTGGTAGATGCCTGTCTGCATCTTCAGTCATATAAAGATCACCAAAAAATGTGGTCCACAGAGTCTTGCTCACATAGTAAAACTTAGGCTCAGAAATGTCTAACAATTAGGACAGGTTTTTCAGAGACATCTGTAAATCTGGAGATGTACTTTTGGAAACACTGAAAACAAGACTGAAAATGTTACCCTAAGTATTTCTTGCCTTTCAGGCATATGTCATTAATTTGTGTCTTTCATGAGCAGTTTGAGTACTGTAGATTTAACTGTATTTTTTTTGTTGTTGTTATTAATTTTTTTTCATTGTCGATGTTGGAGTGTCTTATTTGGCTCCTCAGAACTGTTTGTCTTTTAGGTCGCCCAGATGACCCTACTTATTACTGGAAATGAATGAAAATGGATAAGAGAAGAAGATACATTTTAATGAAATGCTATATGCTGAAGATCACAAAAACTTTCAGTAGTGGTGGTGGGAAGGGTCTAATCAGAATTTTATCATGCATCGTTTTCAGTTAGGTTTTATTTTGTATACATTGTTTTTCTAGACTATTGCTTACTGAAGTAAATTATGGAATGTAGCAAAACAATTCTTATGTATTTTAGGCTTCATACAGTATTGTTTGGAGCACTTTATTAAAATGTTTTTGACACAGTTATACAATGATTTAAAAATTTGTAATAAAAAAAAAATCATGCCTAAAAAGCGGAAGCCAGTCCTAGGTGTTAAAAGGCTGCAGAAATGTAATTAATTCACCTGGTTCTATTGGCAAAACTGTTATGCCTCTTCTGTTAAATCTTTATGCTATAGGAGGATGAAATTGCCAGTCTTGAATAGAGTATTTTTAAAGTGTTTACATTAATGTCAGGGTTAAAAAGTCATACTTTTCTGTAACTTGGCTTACTTTCATTGGTCCTCAGTCTCTGAAAATGAGAAAAGAGTAAAAACACTGCTGAAACACTCCAGATTATTTTTAAAATCAGTTTATGTGTATAAAACTGCTGCAGCTGTCCTGTTCTTTTGGGGCCTTTCAGAGCTGAGTCAAATTCATAGTCCTCTTTTTAGAATACCTAGAATTCTCCTCCATATGCAATGAGTCATTTTTGAAACATTTAAGGTTTATGTCAGACCTTAAACCTATCTTTAGATAGCCTCCAAAAAAAAGTGGCAATGTGAGCCTCTAGCCAGTGTAATTTCGGCAGAAATTCTAAATTAATAGAAAGCTAACAGACATGTTGAATGCACTCATGTTTTTATAAGTGACAGCTATTTGAAGCACATATGTATTTTTTTCTCTGTTGACAACTTTGATACCTTTTTTACAGATGTTTGTGGAGCCATGATTTCACTCTATACTAGACAGTCCTGAGAGATACAAGTAAATGGACAGACAGAGTACAGGTAGGGCAATCAGGTATCTCCAGTTAATTTTCACTAGTCTTACACATCACACAGACTTTCTTAATACTTCTGAGATGTGTGATTTTAGAATAGTACATAATAATGCTCAAATGTCTTCAGAAGTGTTTAGCATATGGAAAACATGCTATTTTTATATTCCAAAGAGAAGATTTAGCTCTCATTTTGAAATCTATTTTCATAAGCAGTACTATAGCTATTTCACAACTTAGATTTATCCTTATGGTATAGTGATTACTAATGTAAACTCTGCTGGTTTTAGTCCATTATTGCTCAGTTAATGTATTTTCTTAGGCCTTGTGCAGGTAGTTCCGTTGAGCCAACTGTCAGTGGAATTTAGTTCCAATTTAGTATACATGTTATGTCAAAGTGAATAGTATTGTCATATGTATATAACTTGATACTGTTATTTCCTTGTATTATTTCCTTTTTCTGTTTGTAACACAGTAAATATATTCTTTCATACCCTGCATGTAACAACAGTCCATCTAAACAAATAAATTGGCAGCAACACAGAATTTCTATCTCTATGAAAAATATGAGCAGATGCAATTTTTACACGATGCAGTGTCTGATATGCATTGTAGGGATTCAGTTGTGATAGGGATATTCCCGCTTCCTTTTTCTCTTGATTTGTAACCAACTGTAATTGTACTGCCTCTTTTTTATTTTTTTCCCTTTTTTTTTTTTTTCTTTCCCCAAAACCTTTAGAATGATGTGGTCTGCGTTTTATGGAAAGTTCTTTAGTTTCAGGAATCTTGTTTTGTATAATGGTGTATTTGAAAAGAGTGTCACTGTGTGCCAGAATTTGCTAGTAATTCCTCCTTTAGGTTCTGATATGGGGAAAGATTTCTGTTGGCCTCAATAAACACAATTAAATACAGTTAGAGTGGGAGTTTTGCTGTGCTTGTTGTGGTATATTGTGAATTGTTGGTAATAATTATCCTGGCCACTGAAGAACTGTTAGTTTCTCTGTGAGTTTGTTGGTTGGTTGGTTTGGTTTGTTTTTTTCCTCCTAAGGTTACACCATAAGCAGAAGCTGCTATTATTATTATCTTTTTCCAAGCCAAAAGATTTTTTCCCATCAGGAATCAATGTAGAAGCAGGAAGCTGAAACACAGAAGTGTTGTCTTCCTCACCAAACTTTAGATTGGTTAGAGTACTGTAAAGCTTATGGACTGTAGAAGGCTGTCATATACAAGGAAATATCCTTAAAGCTTACAATCTAATAGTGTCTCCTTAATATTTGGACTGCAGGGATACTTCGAATTAGTTTAAAAAAAAAAAAGGAAAAAAAGAAAAACTGGCATGGATTTGAAGTGAACAAATCTATTTTTATGAAGGAAAGAAAATGCAAGGAAAGCATTTCTTATTTCTTGTTTGGCTATACTGCTTATTGTATTCTTCAGCCTGTGTGAAGTGTAGCTGAATTTCATCAAATGTTTCCTTGAATTGTATGTTTATTAGCTGCTCTTCTGAAAGATTCAGGGAATATTAATTAACACTGGTAATTTCATTAACACTAGTCAGCTGTGACTCAACAGTCGTGACCAACAGGAGGCCATTTTAGTTCCTGGTTTCCCCAGGAAGTGAACATGCCTCATCACCATGGTCTTGTCCAGTGATTATGGACAAGAACGCATGATTATGTGTGTGGATGTGGTTACCATCATCAGACTTCCCTTCTCTTGTTCAGGTACTGTGGGACCGCACCCTCAACAGTGATGCCACTGTTCTGCCAGCACTGGCACTGTCAGCTCCTGCTTTGCCTTCACTTGTGGAGCAGCCTGCATATGCTGCTCCATGACAGTGAGATTCAAGACCCAGACAGAACAAGAGGTCAGAAAGTTTGGCTGTATGGACCGTAGTAATTGGACAATGTAAAAAAAAGATAAGTATGGCCTGTGGGATTGCTTGCTGATGAAAACAGCCTGAAAATTGCTACACCAGCAAAGTGTCTTTTTATATCTTGGTGTAGTTAAGTACTTGCATTCATTGCTTTCATGGACTTTACAGCTGACATCGAGACTTTTCTCACCCATAATTAGGCTACCAAGTACACTGTGTTTCAGAGTTACACGTGATAAATGTGAAGCTAGTTCAAAACTTGGAAGCTCATTTGCCAAAGAAAATGTTCTTGCAACTGATAGTCTTAGGGCTCTGCCAGCTTCTGCTGTTTTTCAAGTCCTAGGTAGGGCATAAGGTGGTAAGTTTAACCTACAGTGTCTTCGAAAGCTAGGATTTCTTACTTGGAATTTTGTAGCTCTCTTAGGGCTCTGTAGGGCTGACCATGTCATGAGTTGAAGCAGTGTCTGTAAAAGACAAAGAGGCAGCTGGCAGAGCATTCTGTCTGAGAACACATCAACATAAATGTATTTCTTCATGTTATTTCAGAATTAAAGACTAACGTTTTGGTGGTGTTTTTTTGTTGTTGTTGTTGTTTTTCACTTGTGCCAACTGTGAAAATATATCTTTATTCTATAAAGAAATAAAAAAAGTCTTAAAAATCTGGTTGTTGAGGTTAGGAATAAAAAACAAGTACTGGCCCTGATCTTGTCATGAATAGGAGTTCTGGTAGTGCACAACTGAAAATTCTCTGATACATCTGAGATAAGCTCTGTCTCCCACATCTCTATACTACAATGTGGGAGGTAGTCTGGGGCCAAAGAACTGTGCTGATTGCAGAATTTCGGTCACACGGTGTTTCCCTCTGCACTTGGTGTTCATATTTGATATCTAAATTGTTTCATCACTAAGCATCGTCAAAAGACTCTCTGCATTGATTATGTTTTGAAGTAGTGCTCACTAATTCCACAGAACTAAAGGATTTGATTTGTTAATCTGCTACGTTCACAAGCCTGAAAAACACACTATCTAGGGAAACAAAAAAGAGAATAAGATGGATATATACAGCTTTTTATATTTTAGGCTTTTATCTTTGTGCTGGTGCTTTTTATTCTGCCATAGTTGGTAATTAAATCACTTACTGAATGCCCTGTTATTAGTACTGGTCACAAAATAAAAAGCTGCGTATTCAAAGGCAATATACTTAAGCTAGGCATGAACTTGAGTCTGAAATACATTGGTATTTCAAGTGTATTAATGTCCTCCATCCAAGAACACACACAAAATACTAGACACAGAAACCAATCCTAGATATAATGCATCTGACAGTGCTTGATAACAGAAGGCTTTTAAACAGAGAATGATGCACTTGGTCTTAAACATTCAGTAACCAACTATGCAGTTGGACTTTGGACTCTTATTAAAGAGCAAAGCCACATTATATGAACTGCTCAGACTTCAGATGTGATTTTTGCCATAAGAAGCTCCAAATGTCACTGTTCAGTGAAAGCAATCATAATTTTTAGAACTGTGATGAGAAACTTGTGAAAGAGAAGCTTGTGTGAGAAACATTTATGGCATGTGGAAAATTTTAACTGAAGGTAACCATTCAGGAGTTGCTTTTATCAGATACATCTTTACTCTAGTCAAGGGTTGGTTTGTTTGTTAATAGCAGAAGTCCAGCAGGCTCTGTATTTGCTTTCTGAGAATTCCTTAATTTTCACTTGTAATGAAGATGTAGCTCATCTAAAAGGATGCAAACGTGTAATGTGCTGCTTTTTGATAATCATCTTTGCCCTCTGGTGTAATTACCCATCAGATGCTTTAGTCCTTCTAATCTACATTCTGCTGGAGGGTTTTCAATTTGTGTAAAGTTTATTCAGGTTTGAGGCATGCTAGTGTAATACGCATATGAAAGATCACCAGGTTTAAATGTGTTTCTTACGGAATAGAGCGATAAAGCTGACTCAGAATCTTAACCATCTTTGGGCAAATTACAATACTTTTGTCTTTGAGAAAGCCTTTATTTTGTAGGTGATTTTATAATTTCTCCTCTACGTTCCTTGTGCAGAGAACAGACTCCACAAAGCTGCAAATAGGGGAGGTTCCATTAAATCCACTAGTGATACTGCATTTCCAAAGAAGAAACGGAGAACAGTTACACAGGTGCTACCCAACAATACAGAGCATTAAGATGATGGTCAGTGCATCTAGAACAAAAGTTCTGTTTTTTAAAAACAATTTAAAAACCTTGGGCATACCGTACTTCCATTGTGGTTGCAAAACACTTAATACAGTTTTTTTTTTTCTGTTGACTCTCTGCATTCATGTTGCAACTTCATGTGACCCCTCTGCAAGTCTAGACAGTGACTGATTTATGCTTTACATAAGGGTAACGTTTTTTATAACTTCCTGATGTGATCAAATGGAAGTAGTTAATAGCCTGCCTTTTACTTTGAGAACAGACTTTTATTCCTTTGCATTAGTGATTATCGTATTAACTCCTGACAGCAAATAGTTCTGTAAGAAATTCTTGCTTCAAGCAAGTTTAATAATTAGCATTTAAAAAAAAAAAAAAAAAAGTTAAGTGTTAGTTGAAGCCAGCTTGTGTGTCCTAACACTTGCTTGTTGGGAGTAGGAAAGAAATGCCAAATTTGTGATTATGCATTTGTTTCCACTAACATGTTATTGCTTGATCAATCCTCCATCCTCTCCCTCCCTCTCTGTGATGAACACTCCCATCTGTCTGTAGAGAGAGCCCAAACCAGCAAGGCTGATAGCTTGTTGTTTAGAAATTAAGATCTGAAAGACCAAAAAAAAAAAAAAAAAAATGTTCCTCTTCTGTTGCTTGTGCTCCCGGAGTGCAGTGATTCAAGGGGTTGTTAACTGTGCCGTGTAATGCTAACTAGGGGCTACAGCTGGTGCCAGCCCTCAGCATTTAGTTTTTGAGAGGATGAGTGTCCAGCCTTATCATGCTGGGGGTTGAGATGCATTTGCCTTTCAATGTGCTGGATACGGCATATCCTTCAAAAAGAAATAGTGTCAACCCACAAATGGTTATAATTCTATGTATGTGAGGGTAACGTGTGAAGTTTGTATAAGAGACTTTATAGCATCTTCCTCCCATAAAGAGTTTCCTCAGTCTTCTTTATAACTTCAGTCAAATCTCTGAAAGGCCAGAGGGAGGATGTTTTTTTTTGTTTGTTTTGTTTTGTTTTTCCATGAATTTTTTAGGTTTTATATTGGGTCCACCAGAAAAGGTAACAAAGCAATTTGTAGGTAACCTTACAAAAGAGGATTAAGAGGATATGAGGCCAGAATTGCTTGAAAAATAGGAATTAAGGATTATGTTTTATTTTAGATGTCTTGCACAACTGACTTCAGATTCACTGCATCCTTTCAGATGTGTTAGGGTGACAGTGCTGGGAAATTAGCCCAGACCTGACTTCTGATAGGTTTCTTGACTGCCGGACTACAAACTCGCATGACAGATTGCATCCAGCACAGTAGGCTGCAGAAAGTAGTTAATGGAAAATAGACTGCTTTGATGTTCACTTCTGGTGGGCTGATCCTCCGGTTTAAAGGCTAAACACCTATTGTCCTCAGTAGGAGTTTTCTTTCTGAAAAGCTTTCACAAAATCTGTAATTTCCAATTTTGTTTTCTGAAACCGTGGTTTGGTCTATTTCTACATTCAGAAGGCAGCAAATGTTTTCAAGAGTGATTTCTAATTTTTTAGTCTCGAACTTCAGATGCCACAGAGAGGACCTTATTTCTCAGAAATCGCTGAGCATCTGTCCTCTCCTGCTGAAGCAGATGTCTCTAAAGCATTTCCATTAGAGCACCATAGACGAAGGCACCTAAACACACTGCCTGCTTTCCTGAAAAATGGGGCTAAGCGCTGCAGAGATGCACCTTAGAAAACAGGCTCAGCTAGAATTAAAACGGGGGGGAGGGTGAGGAGAGGGAGAGCAAATACAGTAGCAGCCTATGATTAGAAATCTTAACAATGACAGTGAGTTCTGTTTAATTTCTAACCGCTTAAAAGCAGGCCTGGGGAAATGCTCTGCTTAGAAATGTCATGGAAAGTGCAGCTGGTCCATGGGCTTTATCTTGAAAAGCAAAGGATCTTTCCCATTTTGCAGTAACACTGCCATTTACTGGGCCATACCACTAGCAATTTGCAACAATGGGAGGGAAAAAAGCTGCCATTTGACCTAGAATGCAATTTTCAACTAATTAATAAAGTGACCATTAGTGCCCGAGGGGATAATAACAGGAATAAGAACAAATTACTGTGGGGTGCAAAGGAGGCTCTGGCATTGTATTGCAAATTTCTTATGGCACTATTCTTCTTTTTTTTTTTTTCTCACTAATACTTTTAAAGTGCCCCCACTCAACACTTGCTCCTTGTAGGACCCTTGCAAACCACATAAGAATTAGCCCTTCAAAGATCAATCAGGATCTAATTGTTGTTAACAAAGTGCCACCTGGAGAGAAATGTTACAATATACCTTCATTACAAAGCATTCAATCTCTCTCACACTCACAAGTCTTGGCTACAGTACAGACAAAAAGGAGTGCTTGCTAGCATTAAGATCAGGCACCTGCAATTGCTTGGAAAACACTGGCAGTCCCTGCACAAATATGTTGCTAACATTGCAGGAGCCTTGTTAGAACTGCTCTGTTTATGCTTCCTCAGAACAAATTTTGCTGGGGTCCCTCTATTAGTGGTGCTGTAACACATCACCGAAGCCCTCGTATTGCTGGGGACGCTGGGCGAAGCAGCTATGCCATTTGCTGTGATCTCTCTTAGGCTTCAGGGACTGCTTTCAGCGAGGATCCTTCTGTGTTTTATGACCCTCGATCTCCATGTCCCAAAGGTGAATGTTCTGGAATCCTCCAGTGAACTGACTTTGAGTGTTGTGTTTTCATTTCTGGTGACTCAGGCTCTGTCTGTCCTGTCAGAGATGGTGACCAGCTATAGTGCATTTGCTGTAGGTCCTGCCTCTGCCAGTACTTTGCAGCTTCCTTGGTTAAGTTCAAGACATGACTCACACTGCCCAGCATCTGCCACTTATTTCTCGAACGTATTCGTGGCTACATCTCTACAGAAGTTGAAGTCAACTGATAACACCTGTCCCACCTGTCCTCTGCCCTGTGCTGGCACTGGCATTCCTTTGACATCCCAAGCTGGATTGAGATGGAGAGCCGACAGAAAGTTTTCTTTTTCAGTCTGGTTTAGTTTTGGCCATCTGCAAGTGGTATGGAAAGGAGCTTAAAGCAGGGCTCATCAGTTTTACTGCCAGGTACACTTGCCAAGGGCCAGCCCTGGTGTCTGAGGTGGGGAGGGATGACAGTGGGTGAATTTACTGCATAGTGAAATGAGAATGCCTTCCAACTTCTCATGGCTGTTACGCTGCTGTCAGTGTCTGGCTGGGCTAGTACAACACTGTTTTGCCCCCTCACCATGGCTTAGATTCATTAGTTACCTTTAAGTATTAAAAAAAAATTAAAAAAAAAAAAAAAAAAAAAAAAAAAGAAGGAAAAGAAAATAAATAATCCATTGCAGTGATTCCCAGGTGTTTGCCACTGCACATCCCTTTCTGGATGCCTGATCTCCTGGGGATTCCTGCAGAGATTTCTGCTCTGCTTGTCAACAGCAAAACTATCAAGGTAAAGCAGAACAGGAGTCTTGAACCTTTTTTGGTCTGTGGGCTCCTGAACATTTCCAGTGAACTGCTTTATAGGCAATTTAAAACTACAGTCAGCAGACTTGCTTTGCTCGTGCCTTGTTTACAGTCAGGAAGTTGGCTTGACTGAAAGCTCTGCATGAAGGTAAACTCAGCCTCTTCCCAAAAACAAACATCAGTGGTTACTCAGGGTCCCCAGACTGCACTTGGCCAATGATGTAGGGAACAGAGTTTCTGTTTGGGTGTTTCTCCTTCTTCCAGTTCAATTCAGACGCGTTCAGTCCTCACTGAGTTCCTGTTTTGGCAATTGTGAGAACTGCTATTGCTAGGACTGTGGAAGCTGGGCCCAGGGGCTAGCGAGGGCAGTGCTTCCTTTCCCAGTCACCCCAAGGGCAGGTGCTTTTTCAGTGCAGGCTGCTTTCCCTCTGTGTTGTTCCCTTCCCTGCACTGTCACCCTCTTCGAGAATACCAGTCATCCCCCAGAAGCAGGAAATCAGTCAGGTACTGGTTTTGCTGGGTTGTGCGTCACATTTGTGTCTGTGCTAAAGAAGATGAAATTGTCCATGCTGTTGAGGTTCACTGTTGTACAGTGTTTCATTTAACAGAACTCAAAGCAAAAAGGTCCAATATTTTAGCTGAGTCACAGGAAAGACAATTAGCTCGGTAAGGGTAATACACACTGGCAAATGGGCAGAAGCTCTGAGATGTTCACACAGTCTTGCAGACTAGCTCACTGTCCTGAGTGCTGCATCCAAGAACTTGCTTGTGGGATACACTCCAAAAAAAAAGTGTTAGAGGGTGTTGGCTAAGTGTCCACTGCAGCAGTGAGCTGACATGACCTGTGATCGTGGGAATACACGGGTTGTAATTGTTCTACAGAGCTAGTATGGCTATTCTGCCATTGCAGTTTGAGTTAGTAGCTGACAAACATCATTTTGTACAACTTACATTTTTAATATAAAAACATTAATAACCTAATTAATCATTTATACGATCATTTATATAACCACATTTGATTGTTTGTAAGCATTGGATTAGTTCTGGCAAACACAATAAAAATGTAAGCCATCTGGAGTCTAAAGTACAACAGCGTTAGTAGGAGTTCCATGAGTAGTGTGGTGTTACCCTATATCTGGCTGACTAAAGTAATTTGGTGTGTCAGGGACCAAACTGTGACAACCAAGTGCTTTCCAGGGGCAGTCTCAGTTAGTTGGCTATGTCTTGGTTTCACCTGGGATATATTTATAGCAATTATAGGCCATTATATGTAAAAACTATAATTTCACTTAATTTCCCCTAGTATGTTATAAAGATAAGCTATAGTGGATTTTTGAGCTGTTTAGAGTATGTTCCTAGCTGCATCTCTAACTAGATTGATTCATTAGTTGGTGTATGTGGAAGCAGGAATCTTCCAGAGAATTAGGCATGTGGTCTTAGTCTGGTTTTAGTAGAGAAATCACATCTGTCCAGACTCAGCCCCGTACATATATACATGGAGAAAAATGGCACATTCAGTACCTGTCTTGTTGGATAACTAAATCCCAGTGCATTATCTACCATCTATTTTGGTTCAAAGTAGTGCAAATAAAGATACAGAAGTGTTTTTTTTTTCTTTTCTTTTTTGATAAAGAGCACATAATGCACAACTGGACCAATCCTTCTGGATCCTAACAGGCTTCATTTGTTAAACGTCATGCCAAATGTCCTTAACTGGAAGATACAGGCTGTTTGTGCTCACCCCACAGTTGTTTTGTAAACAGTTTGTGTTACGGCTGCAATTGAAATATATGCTTTGAATTTTTCATTTTGACTTTGTGTGTCTGCCCATCCTAAACTGCCATGTAAGCAGCATGTTGATCATAAAACAGCTGTGCCACTTTAACCTAGCTGAAGATTTGCCAAAGAACCAAGTGGTGATGTTTGAAGTTAAAAAATCTTTGCTGTAGCAGGAACAGGGAGGCTGCACTGAACTAATAAGTATGCACAAGCTTCGTGTATGTGTGATGGAGGAAAGGAGAAAGAAAATTCCCTATGAGTGGAAGAGAGCTCCCCCCCCCCCCCCCAGAAAACACTGAAATAGGTGGACTTCTGATCATACAATCCCAGACTTGCGGATTGTGTTTTTGAAAGGCTGAAAGTCATTGATAGCACAAAACAGCTGGCATCCTTGAAATGAATCAAAATGGTTCAACAAATCTGGCTTTTGAGGTTTAAAATGTCCCTAAATGACTTTACTAGAGTTGCAGTGCTTTTCTATGGAAGTCAGCAACAAGAACGCATTCTTGGGACACCTCACTACTCTGCAAAAATCACTGTTTAAATGTGATTATCTATCCAGTCATTTGCATACATTGTTTGTTAGGGAGTGCTCATTGAGCACGTGTTTTCAGACTTGATGAGTATCTAATTTGGCCTGCTCTAAGAGGATTCTGTCTAATCAGTGCAATATGGGGCAGAGTTAGGAAACCTGCTTAATTCCCCTGCACCTTCTTTGTTGTTTACTTACTCTGTCACCTTGGTCAAACATACCAACTCCTGTGCCACCCATTGTCATCTGCTGGAGTGCAGCCTACCTGTCTCTAGAAGTCTGCATGGATCTTGGATCCATTGGACACTGCTGTTACTTTAGTGCATGGCTACTAAATAATGCCGAGGCCAAATACTGAGGTGCACAAAATTAGAACCACTTGAAAACACGGGCAGTTGACTCCCTATGCTGCCCTTTGCCAAAACAGAGCTGACAGTATTCACCTCTCACGGGTATTACAGCTTGAAGAGGGGCAAGAGATCCTTATGTGAATGGGCTGTGGGACCACATAGTACCTGGGTAAAGCTTCAGAGGAGAAAATGTAGGAATAAATAGGGGGGAGGCAGGGGGCTATCCAGACTGCAAATCTCTGAGCAAATTCATGCACGCCAAAGAAAGGCTCAAGGAACAGAGGTGCAAGGGTTTGCCATCCCCAAAACAGCTTGGCAGTCCTCCCAGGACTGAAGACTGGTTTCACTGGAGGGCCTGTTCTGCTGCTGACACAAGAGAAGGAGCTACATCCAAGTCCCATTAGAGTTAAAGGGAGGCATCTGCTAAACCTTCCCACATGTTAGTGGAGGAAAAGTCGTCTAAAGGTATCTCACAAAGTAACAAAAGATCGGTGCTGCACATATTGCATTTTTTTAATATTTGTCTGTGATATCAGCTATATGCCTACATCATTTGGATGTCTGTGGCTGAAATCCTGCTATCTGTCACAAAGGGACATTTTGGGACCGTCCAGCATGCTTTCCCATTCTCCTCAGTGCAAGACTATAAATATACAACTTGTATGCAACCTGTTTGCATACTGATTCCTTCTCCCTGATCAATCTGTTGCTGATTTCCAAGGACTACAGCCCCCTTTGATTCCTGTTTTACTGCAAGCTCATCAGCAGGGATATATGCCTGAGGTTTTTCTTCTGTGGCTATAAGTTTTTCTGTCTTTTGTAGCAATCATTAAAGTTTATTTGTGGGCTGAGGAAAGTTATACCCTTTCTGACAATGTGTTGTGGGGGTTTATTTAATCCTGTGGGGCATTTGAGTGCATTCTGTTGGGGGAGGGATGGAAGAAGTAAAAGAAAAAGCTGTAGAAATCAGTGGAACTGGAGATCTAGAGTCCTAGAAGGTGGCAATCTGTTAATTAGTGTTCTTGGGAAAACCTGCCTGTGATGAAAATAAAGCCCCGTCGTTAAAACCCACTGCATTTTCCTTTTCTGCCCCTGAATGTTGTTAACAATGTTGCACTCTGGTTAAGTAAAAATCTAAAACTGCACTGAAGTGTTAGTAATCGGTTCCTGAGCAGATTCCCTAATGCTATTCACTTTTCCCTGCTAATCTTCCTGTGTGAGTTATAACAATGCAGCACCAAATGAGAAGGAAATGTCAGGTTATGTTTCAGGGCCAGCCTCCTGCCCACCCTCCATCTGTGCTGATGTCAGTGCTTATTGGAACATATGCTGCCTGTTGCTCACTGACCATCTGTTAGCCGAGCTGATGAAGTGTTCCCGTTGCTGGGACAACCCAGCCCTTGATTGCCAGTGGCACCGCAAACATTTTCCGCTCAGGTTTCACTTTTATCTGTGCTCTGGAATGGCAGCCCCGGGTGGGCACGGGCTGCCCCAGCCCTGCCTTTTCCTTCCACGTGCAGGGCAAGCCAGAACTCGGGCACCAAGTTTTGGGGCGAGCGTGGAAGACTGTAGCGAAACTGGGGTGCACATGGGGCCTGCGATCAGCTGCTGGCATTACGGGCTCGGGTCTAAGGGCAGGAACATGTCTGCTGGTGGTTAGAAAGTGTGTTTAGTAAGAGCCTCTGACTGTGACTGGCACAGCTCAGAAATACTTGTAGCCCAGGGCTACAGAGGTATTTTTGGGGCCAAGCAAAAGGCTAGAGATGGGCAACTTTTCCCTTGGTTAAGAGTCACTTGTTCTGTAATTACTGGGTTCTGTATTTGTGTCTGACAGCCGCAAGTCTCTTTACGGCTGTGGGCCTTGGTTCGTAGAGCAAAAGTGATGATAAACCACAGCAGCAGTAATCAAACTGTTTGCCCACATGCAGCCTTTTTGCAGCTCCATCGGGTGAGCTTCCCCCCTCCCCCCCCCCCCAAAAAAAAATGTCTACAGGCGTTAATCAATCCTCATGACAAGCCTGTGGGGCTGGCAGGTGGTATTCCCATTTTGAAGAGAGAGAAGCAAAGTGTGAGAGCTGGCATGAGAACCGAGGCATGCCCACCTCCCAACCCTCGCCTGCTGAGATCACTAGACCATATTGCCCTTCACTGCACACCAAGGGCCCCAGCTCAGCCGCAGTGCCAATGGGAGCTGCATACCAGAAACGAGGGCCGGGTAGGCTGTGTCTTTTAGTTATTCCCATGTTAAATGTAAAGGGAAGAGAGCAGGGCCTGATAAATGAATTTTGTTGGTGAAGGTGGCCATGGTGGTTAGGCTCAGTGCTATGGTAACTGGTTAAGTGACAGCCTTTAGGTTGCAGAAAGTCTGGCTGCTCGGTAGTGTAAAACACTGTCAGGTTGTGAAATGCCTTGGTATTTTGTCTTCTGTATTGGTACTCCCTGGCATTTCTCCTTGCTGAATTTGGCAGCGGTTTTGGTACCTGGATGACATCAGTCACTTCCACGAGCTCTCTGCACCAGCGCTAAAAACTATCCACGCCATCTTTCCGTTCCTCTCCCTTCCATGCAGCCTTGCCACTTTCCTGTTTTACCAAAATATTTTTCATACATGTTGCCCCTTTGCAGTTCCTATGAAGCAAAAAGTAAAGTTTTTAGCTTCTCCTACAGCCTGTCCTTTCTGACTTCTACCACTCTTCCTGTACCTGTAGCCTTCACTCTGAATGGCCTTTTTTCCCCCCTTCCCCTCACTTCTCATGTTTCTAAAATCCTCTCTTCTTCTGTTCCTCACACAAAAATCCTCTTTCCATTTTTGTTTTTCAGTTCATCCTCTCAGATACCTGTACCATCTTTTCGCAGTAGAAGGTTGTAGGTTCCTGTAAGAGCTGTAAGAAAAAGGGCTATTTCTTTTTCACCCTACACATCAATTATTGTTTTAATTAAATGACTGAATGCTACAATAATGCTGTGTGCTCAGAGACTACGTGACGTGTGGTAGAGCTGGACGAGATATGATACATACTGACATAATCCTAGGTGTTAATAATAATGTACTTCAGCATATGTTGCTATTTCAGTATGTTCTGGCACAACAGCCTGGTTTTATTCACCCTGGGGCCAAGCACATGAACAAATTACCGCAAGGCCAGCAAGGGTAGGGATTTGCATTGCCTCATCTGGTTTGTGGTAAGTGCCTGTGTTGGTTCCTATTCCATGGAGAGTGTGAGGTGCTGTGCTGTGCTTTTGATGAGTAGCAAGCTGAGTCTCTTACCTGACATTTATCATGGTTATGATAAAGTTTATTGCAGTTTATTGCAATTACCACAATGGAGCCTGGACACTCTAAATTTATACCCTCTCTTGTGGTGATTCGTTTGGTGCCAGTCTGCTTTTAAATCCACTTCAGTGTCCCTTTGCATTGCCAGAATGGTACAAATGAACCAGAAAATAGATTAAAATTGGGCCAACTTTTTATCCCTTCCAAGAATTTTGTAGGTTTTGTTGGTTTTACAGGCCTGGGCATCTATGCATTTTGAATCAAAACAATGCGGAGTTTAGCACTATCCTTTAAGAACTGACAATATGAATTTCCCTTGATCAAGAAACATGAATGAAAACTGGTAATATAAGCCACCATCTATCCAGCCTCTAGCAGAGTTTGCAGTTCTGAACTGAAAACACTGTTTCTACACAAGACAGAATTGCAATTTTTAGACTGAGCTTAAACCATCATACTGATTTCTGCATGCGGCTGAGCAGATAGATTACAGTGTGGATTTAGTGATATTTGAACAGCAAGGGTGTTAAACTGAATACTTTCAAAGCTTTGAGATGCTACAAAGCACAGTAAGATGAGGCAGGTGTGTATATTTTACTAGAAATTTGTAACGTCTGAGCACTTCTAGGGCAGTAACTAAGGATCATGTTGAACTTCCAGATGTTGATACTCTTGCTATCTTACATGGATAACTGTGTGACAGGTACTGTCCTCATCTTAACTGGTGGTGGAGGTCTCTGGTTCTGTGGCCTGTCCACAACACTGGAAGGTAAAGAAGGGATTGTCTGGCAAGCATGCATACAGGCCTCTGAGCTGTGTACATGTAGCCTTGACTGATGCTTGCAGAAAGCAGAGGGTGGATATAAATCAGCTGTTTGGTGATGCTTAGACATGGGTATCAGAAATAGTTACAAAAGCACTGTTGTGCTGCTAGGGAAGATCCTCAGCTAAGTGATACCTAGTGACACCATTAGAGAAAAAAACATTTTTTACCAGCCAAGAATCAGATCTCTGTGGCTAGGGTGTTAGACACTGAGGGCTCTGCGTAATCACAGCTCTCACACATTTCCTCTGTCTGAATGGCTGGATCCTGTGAAGAACAATAAATACTTGATTGCACTGCTGCTCTCTAAGGTTTGCGGAGTGGGGCTGTTGTGTGTGCTTTTGTGAAAAAATCCTATCCTCCCCGCAGTGGTGGGGGCAGCCTGCCACTAACATCAGCTGTGTGAGGATTTGCTCTGCCTGAGTTCTGCACATCACTCTCCGCACAAATTAATTAAAAGATGCCTTAGGTAGGTGTCCAGCAGGCACAGAAGGAACCCAGCTCTGTTACTAGTCTGCAATCCCCAGTTTTCCAGCTGTCACTATGTAATATGGTCTCCCCCTCACGTAATTCCTTCCTGTAGTCCAATAGAAGTCCTTTAAAGACGAAAAAAAAAAAAAAAAAAAAAAAAAAAAAAAAAAA
>CM021767.1:42831259-42843639 GCA_011076525.1 Nettapus auritus | reverse complement strand
AAAAAAAAAAAAAAAAAAAAAAAAAAAAAAGAAAGAAAGAGGAACAACAAGCAAGTAATCCTGTCATACGATCTGCCCCAGTAGTTTGGGGCCTGTTTCTCTTTCAGGGGCTGTGAGCATGCTTTGAGGTGCACAATAGAGATGCCTTCTCCATTGACTGAGGAGCTCAATGAGCCAAGCTCGGCAGCAGCCCCGGTAACAGCAGCAGCAGCAGCAGTGGTGCAGCACAGTAATGGGCCCAACTGTTAACTGATTTAACACTCTGCCAGCTGCAGTCCCTGAGCTCAGAGAGGAGCAGCGGGCCTTTGAATATTACCTTTCAGCCAATTAGACATATGTCACTTTCAGAAAATGTTGCGTGCCTGCTCCCGTTGAAGAGAAGCTCTGCTGGGGAGCAGAGGGGAATGGCATTACCTGCTTTTCTCCCAAATGTGAGGTCCCTCCTTTGGGTAGGAATTTGTTGTTTCTGGTATTATCAGCACTGTGGATGCAAGTGCCTAAAGTGTGAGGAAAAGTGATTATTGCAGCTCCAGGTTTTTTAGTATCTTATAGGCTGCCTGGGACAGAGCTTTTACAGAAGAGGTAGGTTTGAATCACTGAATTAAAATGAGACCTCTCTCCTCACCTCATCACTGAGAAAGTTAAAATCAACATCTGAATCAGCTCATGTTTGCTTTGCATGTTTAAAAAGAAAAAAAAGAAAAAAAAAAAAAAAAAAAAAAAAAAAAACAACTTTGGATTCAGCTGAAGTAAATGAGTATGCAGATGTCAAGGAGCAGTGCAGACTGACAGCAGCTCAGAATGTAAAATTTTGGCCCAGCAATCAAGTTACAAAAAAGTACAAGTTAAACTGTTACAAGTGAGTGGCAGCTCAGGGTGAGTATTGCAGGCTGCTTGATTTGTCCAAAGGATCATCATCACAGTACCACTATGCTAGCAAACAGGGCCCTGGGGTACCAGGCATGGTTGCCCTAAAGTCAGTGTCTTTAGGGTGGAGAAGTAGGTATTCACAGAAAATTAATATTAGGGACATTTATTTTCAGAATCAGTGGGAAAAGCAGAAGCATTTATATTTGTCACAGAGTAAGTATGCCAAGTTTTATTCCCAGATTGAATATTTGATTATTGATTGAATATTTGTATTTCAATAAATTTGAAATTCTTACTTCAGTCAAGTTAGTTTCTTTATGCTTTTTGTATTAAAATACACAAAAATGCATTTTAACATGTCTATTGGGATGAAATATTGCAAATTATGGAAAAAAATAAATACTTAATGTGTTTAAAATATTTTAATAGCAAAAGTCAAAACAAATGAAATTAAGGTAAGAACTTGAGCCAAGTGAACTAAATGAAAAAGATAAGAGAAATGCTTAAAGGTTTTCTACAACACTGTAAAATTGAAGCATTCTGGGGATGTAGGCTAGTGGACAGAAAAACATTTATTTTAAAACCTTGGCCTACCATTTTCTATCTGGCAGTTGCTGTGACACTACTGGTGAGCAGAAATAATGGATCTAGAACTGTGTGAAGACAGCTGCTTTTCCCACTGGAGGTGGAGATCTACACAAATTTTGGACACTGTCAGACCTGGACAACAAACTATGTGTGGCATTCAAGAAAAGAAGGGAACAGGCAATGGCTCTTGCTTCTCTAACTTGTGATGGGAATTATGCAGCTAGATTAATTAATCACCATAAAGCCATGAGAGTGAAATGTTCTCTGAATAATTGTAATCATTTCCTTGGGTTTGGGCTTTCCCGGATTTATTCTGGGTTTTCCTTCTCAGTTTCTTCAAGTTTCTTCAGTCATTCTCCTAGTAAGATGTTCTATGATTTAGACTTTTGGTGCTTGGTAATTAGGAAATAGTGTTTGTCAGGGGCAATGAGACGAGGCATATTTTGGGGGTGAGGGAGCACATTGGATCTAAATGTGCAGAAGAAATTTTAAGGTATTGAGTCCTTTTCACATCTAACAATACCTGAAGAAAATCTTGAGTTTAGATTCTGAAAAAGAATCCTCTCCTGTCCAGAAAAAAAAAAAAAAAAAAAAAACCTCTTCCCTTACACTGTTTTGACCAGCTTCAGGCAGTGATGACAGGATTATGGAATGGTAATATATACACTGAAATTAGATGCTATTTGGAAGATCCCAGGGTTGTAGTCAGACAAATGCTTTAAGCCAGAATAAGTTGTCAGTGTTGATAAAAGTAGTAGTTCCACACTTCCTATGCTTCTGGCTGCTTGTTCGCACTCTTGTGCTATTCTCTTCCCCTCACCATACTCTCCTTTCTGCAACCTAACAATGAACTGGAGCAGATTCAGCTGGAAATAACCTTTTCAGATTATTTCAGAGGCTGTGAAAGAGTGGGGCATGTGTGTGTGGCAGGGTGTATCTGGACCTATTTTCTCCAGTCTGCTTCATTGCATGGCTACACAAACCCTTGTGTCAGTAGATAGTACATGGTACCACGAGGATGGAATTGAGTGATCAGGGCAGGAAGAGAGCAGGACCACTTTATTTTTTTCTTCTGTGATAGCACTAGCTTATTGTCTCCAACAAAGCCTGTCTTCCCATGTAGGTAAAAATTGGGGAAAAGGACAATTTACCCTTTTTTAACAGCTGGATCACCTACCAACAGAAGCCACATGAAGAGATCTTACAAAGTCCAAGTCAGTTTCTTGTCCAGCCAGCAGCTGGAGAGCCAAGATCAGATGTTCCTGTTGCTGGAGATCCTTGCAGGTGTTGCTACCTCTGGACTTCATTTGGATGTGACTACTTTCTCAGTGGGGTACTTCAGTGCTGCTAAGCATGTTTTTGATGAAGTCCTCATTTTATCTAGTTGCCTAGTTTGTGATTAAAAAAAGAGATTCTGATCACAAGTGGGGAAAGTTTAAACATACCATTAATAAACAGCACAGTACTTTCCTCCTGTGGAAGTGTGTTGGATATTTACCTCACAGGTCTTGTATAACACTACACTGTTTGAACATGGTATTTCAGGTAATGATTGTTCACTTTTTTCGTCTTTCTCTGCCAAATCTTCACTGAAGTGATCAGGCAGACTCTGTTGCTTTCTACCATCAGTCACTTGGTTGGTATGGCTTGGAACTTGCATAACTTTGTGCATTTGAATTCATTACTAATGCATAAGCATTCATCAGTTTGGCAGGAATGGACATTGCACATCTGTAGTTCATAAGCTTCAAGACAGTTTTGGGTGATGATGATTCAGGCATCCACTAAATGTCCAAATTTCCTTTGGCATCAGTTGTCCAGCCATAACTTGTTGGATCCAGCAGAGTGAGTTCACATTGCAGGAATCATCTCCAAATTCCCGCTTAATAGTTTGCATGCAGTTCATGCTGGAATAAGCAATCTTTGCATGGGGGAAGCTGGCTGGAGTCAATTTCATCCCTTTTGGCAGAGAAAAGTTGATAATGGCATCAGTTGTTGCACTTTTAGGGACAAACAGATGGCATGTGAATTCTTGTAATTTCTGAAAGAAGCCTGATGAAAGCTCCCAGGGTTGTCCAAACACTGAAAAGTTATATTGATAATGCCATTTTCTTTGCATGAGTTCTAGGGCTCCCAGTTTTCCTTTGTCTGAAAAAACACTAACAGCATCGCATCCCAAAAAGACATGCAGGCCAATCAGTACCCTGCATGCGTCAGTCCCAGGGGGGCATGCTATTATATTACTGTCAGGGAATGATGTTTGGTGTCTGCTTTCCAACTTTCTCATGCATCAGCCAAGATCTGTATTACTGCTGGATTTCACCCATCGTTTTAGCATGCAGTATAACACACATCTTCCCTTTTTTATGGTACTTTGAGAAGTTCTGTTTTCTTGTGGTGGTCTGTGGTTAGCCAGAAAGAGAGGATCACAGTTCAATAGAGAAGTCTGTAAAGTGCTTTACCTTTGTGATTTACACACATGCACACCGTCTTTTAATCAGGATTTTGATAAGGTTTGACTTCTTGATGGACCAAGAGAAAAAAAATCGTTACTTGGACTTTGTGGTCTGCATTTGTGTTCTCAAAATGAATGCTGGTAGTGGAGCCTCTTGTATTTCTCACCATCTTTTGTTGCTTATGTCTGGTAAATATTCTAACTTTCTGACTTTCTGCACCTTCCTATAGTTCAAAAGAGCAGAGATGCCTTGTTAACACCACTCAGCCTTGGGACAAGCCTTTGTTAATAACACAGACAGATGGAATAGTGATGGTTTCAGCAGGGCTTTGCTGGACTGTTTTTCCCCCATCTGACTAAATAAACTAAGTCTTAGTCAAAGAGGTTTATCTGTTGCTCTGTTCTTGCTGATGGGCTTAAGTCTTCCTTCTATCCTGTTAGCATTGTATGAAGAAACCATGTGCATTTGACTTAATTCAGTTCTGAGGGCTGAAAAGGCCACAGCTCACTCTCACTGCATACTTTGATGTCTGCTGTCCTCTGTAAAACTGCTCTACACAGTACCACTTGGATGCCTATTGATTTTTTACTTCGTTGCTTTCAGCTCTGTGGTCAGCACTAAATTGTCTTTGGCAAGCATATCATGAAGACACTTCATGATAACTGCAACGACCACTTGGTATGCAGAACTCTTTTTCTACAGAATAATCAGAATTTGGATTATCCATCTGGTAGTATTCAGTGCTGTTATTTTGTCTGCCTTTGCTTTTGAAGTACAAATGGTAACAAGACCAGTAATTAATGAATTTCCAAAGCCATAGATTCTCTATTGAAAATGGCAAGGTTCCTGGTTCTTTGCAATATTCCTTACTTGCACACCAGCACATTGTGTATTGCATTTTACAGGCAGTTACTAATCCTTTATCTTTTCAAGTATTTGGGGTGGGGATTTGAGATTTGGTTGGGTTTTGTTTGTTTGTTTTGTTTTGTCATGTTTTGTTTTTAAGTTTTAAGTTTTTTGTTTGTTTGATTGATTGATTATTTTGTTGTTGTTTGTTTGTCATCATCCCCCCAACAGAAGACTCATTCCTACTCCTTGAATCCTATTTCTTTGTTTTCCTAGAAGTTTCTCCCTTCTCAATCATTGTTGCCTTGTTCCTTTGACCGAGTGATATCCTCAAAGACCTATTTTTGGCCATGGTTATTCATACTTCTCACAATACTGAATTTGTGATGTTTAATTTTTGTTTGGCAACATCCTGAAACAGAGTCTGGTTGTAGATCTAGGCAGCTTTCAGAAGGATATTTGCAAATGCATGCTCAGATTTGGCTTTAGGTTAGAGCTTGGTCTTCTGAAATTGTATGAAGAGTGTATGTTTTCTGTTTCAAAGCTGTTCACTAGTTCCTCTCTCTACTGCTTACTTTAATAGGTGTGACACTAATATTTCAAATCTGCAATAAAAAACATGTATTGGAAGCATCAGCAAAGTTTACCATCAGGTAAGCAGAAAGAACACATGTGAAGAAAACTGATATTGTGGCACTCAGTTTTCATTTTGTAACCATTCTAGAAAAGCTATCTGCTTGACATTTGTATTCATCTTCAAACTCTAGCAATGGCCAACCATAGAGATAATGCAGACTATGCTGATTCACATAGAAAAATCCACCTAACTCAAAATTTGCCCTCTCAAATGCTATCACTTACTATCCTGAGACACTGATGAAGAGAAAAAGTGCTGTAGCTTCACTTCAGTGAGCACTCAAACAGTAATAGCAGGAAGACAGATACACTATCTCTGCCTTTCCTTAACCAAGTAGAGGGTGTGAAATTTTAGTGAAAGGGACAAATTCAACAACTCTAAGATACAAAAGCAAAATAATGCAAAAATGGCTTCCTCTCAGAACAAATTGCTTTCATTCAATGCTTTGTGTTGTTTGACTCACATAAATTCCTGATATTACTAATATTTTCTGGCTCCCCGTCAGAACCAGATGAATAAATCCCTTGTTACTGGATTTTCATATGTATAGCCTTGAAAACTCGAACCTTTCAGTTCATTTTCCAGTCTGTCTGTAATAAAAAGTGACTTGAGGGATCTGGACCAGAAAATTGTTGAAATTGATATGTATCTGGGAAGCATTTCATCCTTAGCAAAACAACATATTTGGCTAAATTTCATGTAGTTGCAAATACCCCCATCAGCCCTGGCCAGCAGTTTTTGGTAGTGCCATAAATTAAATAAATACTATCTTCAGAAAGCAATTGCCCATGTAAGAACCCTGTTACACAGTTCTCCCACTTACCTTTCTTTGATTACTTGCACTTAATCAATAACTGGAAAGGAGCAGACAAACATACAAATGGTAACAGATCCTTCATCGGATGAATAAGGTAGATTGACTGCCTGTATAATACTTTGTATTTCTTCTTTAGTTTAGATGTTTTTAATTAGCCCATAATGTTCCATATGGGTAAACCTGAGAATCAGCCACATAAGATAATTTTTAAAATTTAAGACAGGTTCCATGACAAGAGCAAAAGAACTGAAGGAGCATGATCTCTGCAGGACCTCTTGTTTGTGCTTACATTATCTGGTGTTTAATAAATTGTTGCCTCTATTGTTCCCTGACCGAGGCAGACATTATGACTCCCGTATAGATTCTTTGCATCTCCTAAGATTTAGCTTCTGCTAATGCCTTTTCTTCAATAGGGGCACAAACAGAAGCACCTTTTTCAACCCAGCTGCCCAATTTCATAAGACTTGTAGGAATTTAATCTCGGAGTGTAATCTCAACCTCCTAGTGACTTCACTGCTGTTCTGACTCCTCGATACTTTGGGCACTTTCTTACCTGCTTGTTTGTGCACTTAGAAATCTCATGATAATGTCACTTTTTCTAATGACTTGTCTCCTTTGAAGATGTAGTGAGATACAGAGTTCCTGTGTCTACTCCCAGTGAGGAAGACCTACTGCAGAGGAGAAGCTGTTCTGAACATGGACACAGTTCTTCAGTTGTGAGTTTTGGTCCTATTTAAAACATGCACTGCATGTGTGAAGCCATTGGTTATTCTTGCCTTTTTTTTTCCTGCCTTGGAAAACTTGAGTCAAACACAGACACCATGTCTGTCTTTGAGCAGAACAATTAAGGTAATTAGCCAAGGCAACTGCTCAGTCTCTGCAAAGCAGAGCTGAGGAAAGTAGGCGGAATTTCCTCATATGGAAGAGATACTTGAAGTTACCTCCAGATTTGTAGCTGCTGCTGTCAACTTGAGAATTTAGCTGGCATGCAAATCAAAAAGGACAAAGCCCGAGCAGAAGGAAAAGGGAAAACGAGACACTTAAGAATATCCCTGAGGAGATTAGATGAAGATCCCTCTACAGGAACTCTTGACACAGCAGACGCAAGCTTAAGAGACTGTCCTGAATTAGACTTGTGAGAAAGCAGAGCTAACAATAGCTGCTGGGCCCAGCAGACTGAACTGTGCACCCAGGAGGCGGCACTGTCCATCAGAAATTAGTTATGAGGGACTGCAAAGGTGAACGAAAGGCACAGTCAGAAGCAGCCACCATCCTGGAAGCTGGATGAGTGATGTGAGCAGCAGATATTGCTTGGAGATGTTTGTGATAGCTCCCATTCAGAACAATGCTGTAACATACCTGTAACCCATAATGTGTGCAATGACATTTAAGATGGTATCTGCCACAGGAAAACAGAGGTGTGACACCTGAAATAAATTGTCTCAGGTGCTTACAAATCAGATGTCCAATTTACTTGGCTGTAGAGAAGCCCTATGGCAACAGTGAAGGGTAATGTCCGTAGCAGCTTTGCACTTACCTTGTCTTTTTTTGGCCCTTCAGCTCCTCAGTACTTCATTGTGGTGGCATTCAGGGCCATAGCAGGACACACTGATGCTACACACACATTGCACTTTCATGGTAGCTGCATGCTGGTGATGAGGGGAGGTTTTTAGGGCCGTCTTGCCTCACAGCTGCTGCAGCTCTGCTGACACATGGAGCAGGGTGTGCTCCAAGCACAGCTGTCATTGCTGTCATCGAGGAATGGTGGAGATTCTCTTATGCTAGAGTCCAGGTTCAGGGGATTTCAGGGGAGCTCCTTGCAGGCAGTGTATTATAAAAGTGCTTGTGAAAGGATTTCAACCTTAGCTTGTAAGAAGATATACAAGGAAGTCATTTGGAGCTGCATTTTTTGAAAAAACTTCAGCTCTTAGCTGTGAAGCATACTATATATTGATAGTTGAGCAGTGTATTCAGCTGGGAGAACCTATACAGGAAGGCTAAGGCAGGAGATTAATGCCCTTATGTTCAACTTGATCTATTACATAGAGCTCTCTTTGTCACTTCTCCTGGACACACCATGATTTAACGTTCAGGAACACAGACATCTTGTTATGAACTCAGTCAGCTACTGGTTTTCTAACCCATCCCCTCATTGGAGTGTGAGAATTTTCACTTGCAGATATCTCCAGAGTAAGGCTTCTCATCCAGAGGAAGCAGAAGCAAATTGCCCTCTTTAATGAGCATGAACTAAAAAAGAAGGAAAACTTTCTGCCTTTCTGCCCTCCATGAGCACAGTTGAGGTCTATCATGGATGCTGTTTGATGTTCCTGAACTTCTCCTTCACATAAAAGCAAGTAAAGCCGGGGTCCTGTCTGTTTCTTATTAAATATCTCCCAGACCTTTTCACAGCTGTCAAGTGCTGACTTGTGCACGGCAGCTGAATTCCACCTTGAAGTAACTGGACATCACTTCTCTGTCCTTGGAGTAACCGGACATCACTTCTCTATCTTCCTCATCTGGTTTTGTTTCTCTCCTTCACGTATTGCCCTAAAGTGTTGGGTGGCACTTGCTGAGTCCTTGTACCACCCTAGCCAAGGGCAGCCTCATTTCAGTAGTGAGTTTGTTTTGCACAGTGTTAGCTAGAGGCTGAATCCTTCAGTCTGTACTCCAGCTGATGCTTCCCTTGACTTCAGTGCAAATGTTGTGTGGAGAAGTTTAAGTAAAGACTACTGAATGACTCCAATCCTGTGTCTAAATTTAAGCACAATGTGGTGCCAGTGTAGAATTTCATTCCTTCTCTTCAGCTTTGTGAGACTGAAAAAGGCTTCTCTGTAAGGAGCCAGGTGCAGCAAGGGGATCAGCATCTATACGTCCCTCAGATAAAGTGCTGCTGTGGAATTCGCAGAGTTAAAATAGCTGGTATATTGATACTGTCAGTGTAGTACAATATTTTTAATAGACTAAAAATCTTGCTTATTTTTCATGATCAGTAAGTTGTATTAAAAAATATATTAATAAAATAAACTTTCAAAGGTTTCATTAAGAGTGCAAAAAGATCCTGGAAACAGGATCTTCTGAGAATTCCAAGTGTCCAGCTGTAAAGTCTTCATATACTAAAAAAAAAAAAAAACTTTAGTACTTGAGCATTTGTCCTTTATTCAGTTGTCTTATAAGTATTGCTGCAAATGCAACAAGAGATGAAAACAGTAGCCTCTTAACGTTGGCCCTTTTTTGGCTGTTTAATAAACATACACTAGATACAAATTTAGGCAATAAAAGGTTCATGTAGTATGTATGTATGTATAATACATGCACAAAAGGACTATTCAAAATGCATAGCAACCACTCGGCAGGGTTTAATTTTCCTTAACAGTTTTCCATTTTCCTTTAAATTTGGGATGGGAGTGGGGGGTAGCAATCAGAATCCTTGGCATAAATGGGATAATAATAAGGAAGTTCCTGGTATTGTTGATGTTACAGTTCCTAACGAAGCATACAACTGAATTCAGATAAAAGAAAGTTTCTGATTAAAAGGGACCATATGAATGAAAAATTTTAGAAGTTATTGGAAATTTCTTTTAGCTGCTAATCGTTGTCTTATGTTAATCATAAGAGAAGTGAAACACCAGCCAAGATTTTTGTAACATGCTTTATTAATTTGGTTAACAAGTTTCTTTAAATGTATTTTAAAAACTATTAGCATTCTGTATGATAGCACACATAAATTATGTCAGCCAAACAGGACGGCAGGTTACATCATTGTGACATTTATGAAGCCAGCATCTGCTGTGCATGATGGGCTGGCTTTTTCGAAAGCCTATCTAAGGGTTTTACAGCTGGCTTTCCAAATATATGCCCTTCCGTCTTCTTAAAGCGACACACACACACACACAGAGATCGGTGCTGGTTTGGATTTTCATCCAGATTTCTCACTTAGCAAGGTCTGTTTGAGTGTCGGTTTTCATGTATGCTGGCGGTGAAGTCCTGAGTGTTAAGCAGATGTGTCAGGACAACACCTAGATGTCCAGGCTGAGGCTGTAATCCCCTTTTAGTCCAAGTGCAGAAGCAGATATTACTAACAGTTGGCTGAGACTGCTGAGTGCTATAAAACCTAGTCACGCTTTACTGTCTTGAAAAATACACAGGCAGTTAGTTTTGGAGGGTGTTTTGTTGACTTTAAAAAATAAAATAAAATAAAATAAAATTACAATAATGGTAGAGATAAGACTTTACTTGTGTGTTTCAGAAAAATCTACCTTTCTTACTCTCACCGAAATCTGGCAGTTCAGTGCTTTCATGTATTTAATGGGCCAGGGTCTGGGCCCTCTCAATCTTTTTAGGCACTTAAATTGTCCTTTTCACTGTGCTAGAGAAAAGGCTCGAGATGTGCCTGTAGGGTTCCGTGAATGCAAAGAAAACAGGGTTTTAAAGAACTTAGGGCCAGGGCACAACCAAAGCAGGACTACTGATAAAATAGCATCGGTGCTGCCAGCCACAGCGCGGTACTGGGTAGCCAGGTTTATCTTCACCTGTTTGTTTCATTTTGTTTTTCTCTCTGCATAGAGCAGCACAATCAGCCCATGATGTGTGAGTGAAATAGGCAGAGGCTTTCTTCACATTTTATCTTCCTCTGCTACAAAAACAAAAACAAAAAAACAACAAACAAACAAACAAACAAAAAAAAAAAACAGCAACCTCTTTCCTATCAAGACTGGCAGAACAGTCTTGTGATATATGGTGAAGGTGCACATAGATGTGTGCATGTATGTACCATGTATGCATACAAAGCATTCTGTCCTTAAGTCCTGAAGTCAAATAAAGCCCGAAACCCCTGCAGTGCACTAACTAGTCTTGCAGTTCTGATACGTGCATAAAGCAGGCACCTACTACTTTTCCCTGGAAAAGCTTTCTGTGCCTGAAGAAAGAAGCAAGCAGAGGTGAAATCAGGTTTACAAAGTGGCATCCCAGTGTCTCTCACCTGCCTGAAGGGATCGGCTTCAGATTCCCCTGCAAAACCCACCAGCAGAACACCAAGCTGTTACTGAGACACTTTTTTTTTTTTTTTTTTTTTTCCCCTAAACCCTTCAGTGGCCTGAGATACCTTTCCATGGGGCCGCAGTTCTGCTTGCAAAAAGCCAATCGTTTCATCAAAGCCCCAGACTCTGGAGAACATGGGCTGTGCCATCTCAGGGCTGCTTTTCAAGGAGGCATCTGTGCTTAGCATATGGCAACTATTTATTATAGCTGTTGCATTGAGAAACAACAATTCCCATGATAATTGTTTCTCGTATATCAAGATGCTTCAATCTCTGTTTCCCACAACATTCTGCTTGTCTGGTATGTGTGTGCCAATGTCACCACAGTCCTCGCAGACAGTTGTCTACGTTTTGTCATTACTGAGGGTAAACAGACATGACTTGAGTGGGAAGGAGAGCGGGGGAAGTGGACTGCTAATTTAGTCTGGCTTCAGTACTGCGCTGTGAAAGGAGTACTGAATGATTTGTGGGCAATATTTACAAACCTCCCCTCCCTCAATCCGTCCGTCCTTTTTCTCCGAGCACACATTGTTTAAGAGCATTAATGCTTAGGGGTTTTGCCAGAATGCAGTACAGACGAGGCTTGAATTTGCAAGGGAATGGGGGAACGTTTCAGTCTGTTCATTATTCCAAAAGAAACAATCACACATTCCCTTGAAAATATATGATATATATTGTACATTTAATCACATGTGCGTGCATCACTTTCAGCACCTCTACTAGAAGTGTACCATATATAATCCTTTCTCCCTCTGCATACAGTATTCACATACATACCTTTCATTTGCTAAATGTCAAAATCCCTAAACACATAGAGTAATAGAATAAAAGAAAACCACTGGCTCATCACCAGCAAGAGAGAAACTTTTGATGCCTGACCTGGCTGTGATTTCCCCTTTTGAGCTCTGAGGTTTGGAGCCTATTCCAGGGAACAGTTCTAGGCTACGTTTGCATGAATCAGCTCGACTCCGTAGATTTTCAGCATCAGTATTTTGGCCCATGCAGGGTAGGATTTGGACCCATAGCATTTGGTGATGTTTTCTTTTTCCTTTTTTCTTTCTTTCCTTTTTTTTTTTTTTTTCGGGGGGGGGGGGGGGGGGGTGGGGGGGGGGGGGGGGCGTGGGAGAGTG